>CM065643.1:38910614-39549185 GCA_033220585.1 Dipteronia sinensis
AAATCTACGTTCACACTCACACAATTCATGCATTTCCATATCTCTTGTAATTTTTGTGTTCCTTGAAGGTGTACATTCATCTTACAACTCTCTTCATGCATGCTCATCATTCTTGCTTTCTTGTTTGGGCTTTGCCATATCAATTTTAGGCCTTAGAAACGTTTTGTTATTGAAGGGCACTGTACAACCGTTGTTGGTGCTTTGTTCGTACAGCGCCCATTGAAGTGTCTTGCCATTGCAGCAAGTCACCAATGTGCAACCGTTGTTCATACATCGGTCACCTGATTGAATTTTTTATCCGATGTTGAACCTCTATTATGTCGCCCTTCGTACCTCGCCTGAACAACGGTTTTTGACCAGAGGATCACCACTACTGGATCGATTGTGAGTCGCCCTTCTTACAATGGTTTTCTAGAATTGTTTTGTCAACTTTCCCAAGTCGACCGCTGTACAGTTGCCCTACGTGCAGCACTAGTACAACGGTTGTACCTATTTTTCCAAAACGGTGCAGTTTCAATTAGACCTCATATATATGCATTCTTTTCTATCTATTTCGTTTTCAAAAGTCAAAAATCAATCTTTAGAGAGACAAAGTGATTTTCAAGAGAGAGAGACTCCTAAAAACCCATTTTTACTCAACCAATCTCAAATCTTTTATGCATCTAGCATCATTCAAGCATCAATTCTTCGTGGGTTTTTGTTCTCATAACTTGGTAAGTTGAACATGCCCTAGAACTCATTGTTTCCATTATTGTTCATCTTTGTCTAGGATTAGCATTTATTGTGTTGATTAAATGCATGACTATTTTCTTAAGCTTATTTTGAATATGTTTGAGTCTTTGTTTGTTGGTTGAGATTGGTTCTTCAGATAGCTTGCATTCAGGACACTATTGCCCTCTAGCAAAGTCTTTATGCTTTGCATCTAGATGTTGATAATTAGGAATTGTTGATTGCATATTTTATTTCCTAATTAAGCATTTGGTGTTTGCCTAGCATTAATTGCATCTAGAATATTTTCATAATTAACTTAGGTTGTTTAATCTCTTCTTGAGTCAAGTCTTATGACTATGAGTGTTAGTGCACAAGCAATTGGTCCAGAATCACTATAGAAGGCTTATAGGTAGTAGTGGTATGTTGTGTTCCGAGAATGGTGTGACTAAAGGTTAACCTAGGTTGTAAACATCATTACATATAATGGATTTGAGGACCGTGTGTGGCTAGATAGATTGCCCATGAGTTTTGCCTAGTTGAAGGGTTTCTCACGTAAACCAATTGACATGTTTTTATTGTTTTCCGCACCTTTAAATTGTCGATTGCTTGCTTATTATATTTTGGTGATTTGATAATATTGACTAATCGAAAATTGGTAATTATTTTTGATTAAAACCTATTCACCCCCCCCCCCCCCTCTAGGTTATTTTAGTCCCACTTTGTGTATTTTTAGTTTTGAAAATCACATTGGTTTGGTTAGAATTGAAATATAGACAAACCGATCCATATTGGTTCGGTTTGATCGGTTTGACATTGAGCTTCAGCACAAACCAAATTGAAAATGCACACTCTTAGCAAGAATTAGCAATATTAACAAATTCAATACTATAAGAACCTCATTTTTGTGATTGGCTTATTTCATGACAAACCACATTAATGATGATCTTGTAATGGGTAGCTTAGGTTCTCGATGGCAAGTCTTCCAAGCATCTTCGTGATTTCAAGAGCAAGAGCAAATAGTAAATCACTTGACTTGACTCTTGAAGAGATTTAGTTGCACACACTCACACTTACATGCATGCTTTGCTCATCTTGCATTTGTGTTTCATTCTTACATGTGTGCATTCTCTACACTTCTCACATATGCACCTTTGTTAGATCTAAGTGTGGCTCTGTGTAATGTAATTCATTTCACGATGTTTGATCAGAAACATCTGTGCATACACGTTGGTGTGCTTGTCTTAGTGCGATGTGTGACCTCTTGAGATGGTCTAAGTGCACGAGTCAATATGTGCGGGTCCTTACCAACGCCGTCGCGCAATCATCTCTAGGGTGGCTTTGATCCCAGTGCATGGGTCCATACCAGCGAAGCCACCCACACAGTTATCTCATGTGTGTTTCTGGTCTTAGTGCGCGGGTCCTTACCAGCGCAGTCGACCCGCAAACTGCGACGTGTTTGCTCTAATTATTTGTAAACTTTTCAAAATGACGTAGTTTCACTTGGACCATATATATATCATCTTCTTCCCCATTTTGACCTAGAACTCATATTTTTAAATCCTAGTGAGAGAAAGAGTTCCCCTAGTGAGAGAAAGCACCAAGATTGCTTTTTTAACTCTCCAAACCCAAAACCCTTGCATCCATGACATCTTTCATGCTTCAATCTTTCATAGGTCTTCTTGGTTTCATGACTAGGTAAGTTATAACTACATTAAAGCTCATTTATTGTTGTTCTTACTCTATATTAGGTATTTTATTGCTTGATTAAATACATTGACTCTCTTTATCGCATATATTTATGAGTCTTGATAACATGATTTGGATTGGGTTTATTTGTGATAGCTTGCATGATTAGGTTGTTTTACCTAAATAGCTAAGACTTGAATGTTCTTGTGATATTGTTTGATGACTAGGTTGATAGATTCATGTTTATTTATATAGTCAAGCTCTCTTGAATGTTCATGTGTGTTTATTTGACAATTAGGTTGTTAGATTTACTCTATACATCTAATTGAGTCCTCATGTATAGGCATGTAGACATTGTTTGATAACTTGGTTGTTAAATTACATTATAACATCTAGTTAGGCCTTTTGTGTGTGGTCTTACACATCATTGCATTTTGAATATTGTCACATATTCACTTAGACCTTTAATTCTCTAAAATGAGTCAAAGCCTTGTGGCTTCTAGGTGAAGTTGCATAAGTAAGTGAAGTCTTGCAACCAAATGTTGGTTGGCAAGCATTGCCAAGTACCACTATAAAAGGCCCGCGAGGTAGACTAGGAGGTGTTCATGCCAAGAATAGTGGATCTGGGGATATCACAAGGGATTGAACCAAGAGTGATAAGTGGTAGTGTCCATAGCCTGAGGTTATCGAGAGTAAGAGTCTGTGTATCACTTGAGGGTGTAACTTTCTTTTTCACATAGTGAATTTCTGTGGCTCAAGTGGCTAGCTTGACTAGTTCTATGGTTTTTCCCAGTTGGAGGGTTTCCACGTAAAAATCAAGTGTTCTTTATATTTCTGCACCTTACTTGATTTTTGTTATTTGTATGTTTGGGTTTTTATATGTTAATATTGATTAATTGAAAAGTTGGTAATTAATCGATTAACTAACCCCGCCCCCCAACCCCCCCCCCCCAGGTTGTTTATTTGTTTAGACACGCCTTAGTTTATTTTCAACTACCTTTGTGAATAAATAAAAAAAGTAATTATTAAAATATATCCTAATCATAATTATAGAGATATTTTTTTTAGAAATTCCATAATTTGATTATTAAAATTTATTTTCTATTGAATAAATAATTTCTTAAATTTTTTAATAAATTTCATAAACATTTTCTTTAAAAAATATTATAACGAATTAATGACTTTTCAAATGTGAACCCAAAACCGACATGGGTTTTAATGGATTGACCCATTAACAACCCGATCCGATAAACTATACCCATCAACTGCTTTTTCGATTGAATTTGGATCATGTTAATGGGTTGTGTGAAATTTTGTCAAGTCTTATTTATTCATCATTATTACTACAATATGGCATGTTGAAACTCATTGGCATCATTTGAATTTGAAAAATTACATTTTCACTTCCTTCTTTAATCTTGAATGTATGTGATATTACTTGGCCTACGCAATGGATATGTTCAATATATTTTAGCACTACTACAGTAACCTGATGCAAGTTGTATGGGTCCTCTGCATTGTTGGTACAAGGGGAAATGCTAGAATTGGTTTTGGAATGGAATAACTGATCTTTGACATTAAAGTGTTATTTACTAGTTATTATATATGATCTATTTGATGGTAGGTTTCCAATTGTGAATACTAGGTTCGTGAAGACACTTTCCAATAGTTGAAGATGGGCTTCCCGTTATACAAGATGCAATTCCAAGAAGTGTAATAACCTAGCTGTAGGACTTTTCGTCGGAAGATGAGCTGAAACTTAAAGAATTCCACTATTCGGGATATAATACTATTTGTTTGGTGTTGTGATGACTTTATATATATGGAATAAAATGTTACAATTATTAAATACGGGTGAAATTAAATCTTGAATCTAAGCCATTCTTTTTTTTTTCTTATTCTAAATTGCTTCGTTTGTATTAAAAGTTTTATAAAAGAAAAAAAAAATGAAATGCTAATGTACAAAATTTTATTCTTAATGATAAATTTGTCAGAGGTTAAGTTGTGAAATTTCCCTTTCAAAAAAAAAGTTGTGAACTTTACCTGTGAGCCTCTTAGGGTTACTATATCCCTAGCTTAAATTCCAATACCTATTCATATAAATATTAATTAATAAGGTAATTTCACTAAAGTCCATACTTTTTGGTGAAATGCCAGCTATTTATACGTTTTTGTCATATTAGCAACTTAATTCTCTTGTTTTTTTAAAATACATCACTTTAGTCCATTTGACCAAAATACTAATAGTCAACTCTAACTATATAAATAAAAGTACAATTTTACCCTAGTCAAAATAATTTATTGAGTTTCAAAAATAAATAATATTAAAATGGTTTATAAAAATAAATTAACAAAAGAAATTTATTTTCTAAAAAAGCAAAAATTATAATAATTTAAAAAATAGGAAAAAAAGCTAATGGATTATAGAAAATATAATGTTAAAATAAATAATAAATTGAAAGTATTTTTATAAATTTTAAAAAACAAAAAAATAGAAAATAGTTCAAAAAATAAAAAAGAAAGTTTTTTTAAAAAGTAAATGGATCTCCACCATTGGATCGATCCAAATCCAACGGTGGAGATCAATTTACTTAAAAAAAACTTTTTTTTTGAAATACTGTTTTTTTGAAAATACTTTCAATTTATTATTTATTTTAAATTTATATTTTTCATAATCCATTAATTTTTTTTAAGAAATTAAATTTTTGCTGTTTATTTATTTTTATAAACCATTTTAATATTTTTTATTTTTGAAACTCAATAAATCATTTTTAGAAGGGTAAATTGTACTTTTATACATATAATTAGAGTTAGCCCTTAGTATTTTGATCAGATGGACTAAAATGATGTATTTTGAAAAGATAAGGAACTTAAGTTACTAATATGCCACAGATGTTTAAATATGTGATATTTTGTCAAAAATATGGACTTTAGTGAAATTACCCATATTTTAATGGTATAGTTAACATTAAGAAAGTAATAATGGTCGTTGTCTCATTGAATAAGTTTATGTGAAATTATTATCTTTCTATTCCATAACATGGGAAAGAAAAAATTATAAGTGCTCAAACCAGAACTCACATGAAAAATTGTCAAATTTTTACAAAATCTAGGGTATGCTTCAAAAATTAGATATATGGATTAGAATGAGCCAATGTGTGTTGGATAAACAGACACGGCATGATTTAGTTTTTTATATATATTTTAAAAATACATTTTATTCATCACTATTTAAATTAAAATAATTTATAATTTGTAGTCAAATGTAAAGTTATCCATTATGGAATTGAAGGGCACATATTCATACCTCTATGATTTCAAAAATGACTATTTCAATTATATATTTTATAGTAAATTGTTTTCGCCTCGTAAGGGCCCAATTCGATATGGATCGTGTTATAGAACGAGTTGGTATGAGTCATAGGCTCATGGCTCTTAAATTCTAAAATTGGGCTGTAAAAAAACTTAATGGGCTAACAAGACCCAACTTACATATCATTGATAGGTAACTGTTATCGATAAATTTGATTGTGAATGTTTAGTTTTTTCACGTTTTGCCCATGAAAGAAAGGTTGTTGACTTGTTATAGCGAGGAACTCCCAAGTCCCAACAGTATAAAAGATTTTTTCTTGTAGCTCCGTCCAAATTTATAATAATAATAATAATAATAATAATAATAATTATTATTATTATTATTATTGTAAGTGTCTTATTTTTGATTGGCTTATTTCGTTGATAAAATCAAATTTTGAGTCAAATGTTCTCAAGGGTAGATTAGGCGTTGAAAATCTTCCATCATCAAAGCATTGGACTCCAAGTACATCAAGGAAGGTAGATTACTTGACTCTACTCTTATGTGAAGAGATTTAGTTGCACACACACACACTCTTCTCATGCATGCTCTACTCATCTTGCATTGTGCCTTCTTTGCTTTCTTGTGTGCTTCCCTTGCTTGTTTGGTATGTCAATTTGCCTTGCTTGTTTTTTTTCCTTGGAAAATCCTATGGGTGCATGGGTAGGAGACCCGCGCACTGAGCTGGTAGAAGACCAGCGCACTTTGCTGTTTCTACTTGCTACGCTGTGGCACCGATGTTAGTGCGCTGTGAATTATCACAGAAGTGTGTGTCCAGTAGGTCACCGCTATGGCACCACTGTTGGTGTGCTGTGTGTTTTCACAGCGGTGCACGGGTTATTGCGAGGGTGCCAACCCGCGCAGTGGACCAGCGCACTACGTCGGTTTTGCCTTTGTCTTTTTGAAAACTTTCTAAAATGACGTAGTTTTGTCTAGGGCTTATATATATATATATGTTCTTTTCTCTCCCATTTCATCTTTAGAGCTTCAGAATCCATTTTCTCTCATTCCTTTTAGGGCTCAAGAGTGACTTGTAAGGAAAGAAAGCAAGAACCCATTTTTATTGTCAAAAACCCAATCACCCAGCATTCATTCATGATTCAAGCTTCATCTAGCTTCATCTAGGATGTTTCTAAGCATGAGTCTTCATCTACATAATTGACTTGGTAAGTAGAATATCATCTTCATCTATTCTCATGTTCTTGTTTAACAAGAAACCTCTTTTATGACTTGATTGCATTTAGACTAGGATTCTAATTACACGTTGAGGTTTTTTCTATGTTGATTTGTTGGGTTGTTGTATTGTGATAGCTATTGCATCTAGGAATGCTTTTTATTTCATATAGCTAAGTTGTATGCATGCTATATAGCAATATGGTATCTAGGAATGTTTTTAAAGTCATCATTAATAAGAATTAAATGTGTTGGCCTAGCATTTGTGCATTTAGAATATTTTTCATATACATTTTAGGTTGCATATCTCTTCTTTTAAGAGTTAAGTATTGTGTTTACTGTGGGTAGAATACAAGCAAAAACCGATTATCGCTATTAAAGGTCTGCAAGTAGCAAAGGCGGATTAGTAACCGTATATGTGTGATGTGGTTAGCTTAGGTTGTAATCATTTTAGCAAATAGTGGATTTGGGGGCTCGATTGGCTAGCTATTAGCTATTAGCTAATCCAGTGGTTTTTACCTTGTCGAAGGTTTTCCACGTAAATACAAGTGTTATTTATTTTCCGCACCTTTACTTGAATTTATTGTATGTTTATTGTGGGGTGTTTATATTAAGTAATATTGATTAATCAAAAAATTTGGTAATTGATTTGTTTAAAACCTATTCACCCCCCTCTAGATTAATTAGACATACATTGTAGTTAATTTCAATTGGTATCAAAGCGGGTTCCTAGACATAATTAGGTGATCCAAGCTCTTTGTGTGTGTATGTTGTTAGGATTATGCTCAATAGCAAGAGTGTAATATTGTAATTGACAATATTTTCATATTAATAAAGTGATTTCTGGTTTTACAAAATCTTATAGCCATTTATAATGATAATTGACAAAGTAAATAATCATAATGTCAAAAGACTATTAGAAATGAAAAATTGTTCGTACATCTGGATATGTATGAGGTAGACACAATTCTTTAGTTAGTCTTGAATAAATGTTCACAACTTAAATTAAAGGTTGGACACCTTTATCTTGATAAAGTTGTAGAATTCTTTTGCTGGATTTGAGTGGGATCAAATGAGTTATGATGAGTCTAAAATCATCGAAAGGGTCTTCGAGTAAAAGAATCTAGTGCACTGGGTGCATTGAACATGATCACAACGAAATATTTTATCTAGAACCTTCAGTAGATACAAGTCTTTTCATTATGAGGACAATCAGAAAGTCTATCTTAATCCTGAGATAAATGATGGACTTATGATTGCAAGTGTTATCATTTGAGCAATCAATGAGTACAATTATATAGCATAATCTATCCTCGATAGTTTGGTGGTATTCATTTGTTAATCGATAGAGGAATTCATTTATAGATATGGACATCGTGGCTCAATTTATTGAATGAGAGTATAATATTATTTTATGGATATTTTGAGGTACTGGATATGAAATCTTAAAGTTGAGTTTTCGATAATGTCTATTGAAAACATGGCTTATGGGCAAGTCAAAATACCCAAGTTCAAAACGTGGTCATATGAGTAAATATGGTAACTAGGAGAGCTATATGCGGTCTATGAACTCTTGGCGATTACTGATATTATACACGAGGATACACTATCTCCAATAAGATTGTCTAGGGTATGAATAAGAAACATTTTCTTATTCTATCTTTATTTAAGAGTTCAATTTTAGCTATTTAGTGGAATGAACTAAAATTAATAGATCAGACCTAAGTTAATCATTTGTTGATTGTGATTAGGTTATGTCTATTGAAGCTTAAATTTAGATAGCCCGCCATGATCCCCCAATCCACACGGACTTGCATGTATCACTTGGTATATTCTACCGGACTAATTTATGGGTCGATCTAGAATTGTATTTAATCTATTAAGAATATAATTTGCACATTATTTATTTAATGGGCTGCTCAAATTATATTAATATATTAATGAGAGGCATGTGGGCTTGTTTATTTTAGGAAGAATGAGTCTGATTCACATGTTGACTTTTATTTAAAGCCTGAATGGATTAAATAAAATAAGAAAATAATATTTGGTCCATATTTTTTGTGTGTGGGTGGCAAGGCTATAATAATAGCCTAAAATATTATTTTATTTTATTGTTTGATTCAATGGAAATTAATTAATTGATTAATTAATTATTTAATTAAAAATCAAAATCTTTTTATGATTAGGAATTATGTTTCCTAGTAGTATACTATTACAGTAGTATAATAAATATAAAAGACTTAATTTGGTAAGTAGATAAATAAAGAATTTATTTATCTAATCAAATAAGGAAGTCTTTAACAATTAGGTGAGACCTAGTCCAACTGGTAAATGGTATGTACTCGTAGAGGAGGCGTAACGTTTATGGGTGTTGGATCACCGTTGAATTTTTATAATTGAATTATTTATTTAATTCAAAATAAATATTTAAAAGGTGCTTTATCATGATTATTTACCCATATATAATTTTGTTTTATTCAGAAATCATGACTCCATCACTTATGAACATCCTGAAAGATAACACTTTAACTGGAGATAATTATGTCACATGGAAAAGGAAAATTGAGTTGTTGCTGCAAAGAGAAAAACATAAGTTTGTTCTGACTACTCCTAAACCACCCCTTCCTAATAATGAATCTAATATTTTGCAAAGAGATGAGTATGAGCAATGGAAGACTTCAGATGATATGGCCAAATGTTACATTATGGCCACTATCTCAAACATGTTGCAACAGCAGCATGAAGGAATGGAGTCTGCTGCAGATATAATGATGTCTCTTGAAGAGATGTTTGCTATGGGGTCTAGGTCGACTAAGAGAGAGGTAGTGACTGCTTTTATGTATCTTAGGATGAAACCTAGACAGGCTATGAAAGATCACATGATGAAAGTCATAACACATCTCAATGTTGCAGAACTTAATGGTGTTGAGATAGATGGTGAGACGAAAATTGACATGATTGTCAACTCACTATCAGATTGCTTTGATAAGTTCAAGTTGGACTACACTTTGAACAATAAGGAATACACCTTGCAAGGCCTGATGCAAGATGTTCAAAGCGCTGAAAAGATCCTTGTGAAAAACTAAGGTGAAGAGATTCATTCGGTTGGTAAAGTTGCTACTATTAAAACCCGTCCAAAGGTCAAGAAACAACAGAAGAAAAAGCAACTTGGGCCTACCAAGAAGGAAACCAAGAAAGTAACCATGATCAAAGGGAAATGCTTCCTTTGTGGTGAAAAGGGACATTGGAAAAGAAATTGCCCAAAGTTCCAGAATAAGAAGGAAGAAGGGGTTCCAAGAAAGGAGAAGGCTGAATAAAGATGAAATCAACTTGCGCTTAGGCAACGGAATGTTAGTGTCTGCAAGTGTAGTTGGAGATATTAGAGTTATTTTAGATTCTAGTAGGCATTTAGATTTAATAGAAGTTTATTATGTATCTCAATTCAAGAGGAATTTAATTTCAGTTTCTTGTTTAAATAAATTTGGATATTCGGTTACTTTTAATAAAGCTTTTATTATTAGTAAGAATGACAAAATTATTTGCAAAGGTACATTGGAAAACGGTCTATTCTTTTTGTATAGAAATATCTCTCACTCGTTAGACACAGAATTAACGAAACATAATTATAAAAGAGTAAAATTATCAAAAGATGAAACCTACCTTTGGCATTTACCTCTAGGTCATATTAACATTAACAGGATTAAAAGATTGGTATGTGACGGACCTTTAAGTGACTTAAAGGTTGATGATCTACCAACTTGTGAATCTTGTTTGGAAGGTAAAATGACCAAAAGGCGGTTCACAACTAAAGGTGCAAGAGCCACTGAATGTTTAAGATTAATACACACTGATGTATGTGGTCCTATGAGCATTCGGGCTAGAGGTGGATATGAGTACTTCATCACCTTCACAGATGATTACTCGAGATTTGGCTATCTGTATCTCATGAGACATAAGTTGGATGCTTTTGACATGTTCAAAGCATTCAAGGCTGAAGTAGAAAATCAACTTGAGAAACACATAAAAATCTTGAGATCTGATCGTGGTGGAGAATATCTATCAGGTGAGTTTCAGCAATATCTTATTGATAATGGGATAGTTTCTCGGTTTTCTGCACCAGATACACCTCAACAAAATAGGGTGGTAGAAAGGAGAAATAAACTCTTTTAGACATGGTTAGGTCAATGTTGAGTTATTCAACGCATTCTATTTCTTTTTGGGGATATGCTCTACAAACTGCAATATACCTTCTAAACGCTGTACCATCTAAGTCGGTTCCTGAAACACCATATAATTTGTGGACTAGGCGAAAGCCTAGTTTACAACAGTTGAGGATATTTGGTTGTCCTGCACATGTGTTAAAAGGAAAGACAGAAAAGATGGAGTCCCGTTCGGAATCATGTATATTTGTTGGGTATCCAAAAGGAACTAAAGGATATTATTTCTATAGTCCTTCAGATCTAAAAGTATTTGTTTCAACAAATGCTTCATTTCTAGAAAAGGACTATATGAATAATTTTGTGCATAAAAGTAGAATTGTCCTGAATGAGATGTCAGGAGATATAATTCCACAAGAGGTTTTACAACCTAGCCCAATTGTAAGTTCCACTCCAACATAAAATCAACAACCTACCATTCCTCGTCGTAGTGGGAGGGTTAGTAAACGACCCGAGAGATACATTGGTCTGGGAGAATCAGTGGAGAATCTCTCGGACGACGATGATCCCTACACTTATAAGGAAGCAATGAAGGATGTTGATTGTCGTCATTGGCAAAAGGCAATGCAATATGAGATTGAATCCATGTTCGATAACAAAGTCTGGTCCCTTGTAGACTTGCCTAAAGGGATAAAACCCATTGGGTGCAAGTGGGTATACAAGAGGAAAATAGGTATGGATGGAAATGTGGAAACTATTAAAGCTAGATTGGTAACTAAAGGTTACACACAGAAAAAAGGTATCGATTACGAGGAAACCTTCTCTCATGTGGTCATGCTTAAATCCATTAGGATACCCTTGTCCATTGCAGCATCTTTAGATCTTGAGATTTGGCAAATGGACGTCAAGACAGCTTTCCTTAATGGAAATCTTGATGAAAACATCTATATAATGCGACCAGAAGGATTCATTGAAAAGGTACAAATGGAAAAGGTATGCAAGTTGTAGAAATCCATATATGGATTAAAACAGGCATCCAGATCCTGGAACATAAGGTTCGATCAAGCTGTGAAAGGTTTTGGATTTATTCAGAATCCTGACGAACCTTGTGTATATAAAAGGATAAAGGGCGACAAGTTGGTTTTCCTAATTCTTTATGTTGATGATATACTACTCATTGGAAACAATTTAGGTGTATTAACATCAGTAAAAGAATGGTTAGCAAAACAATTTGATATGAAGGACTTAGGAGAAACTAGTTTTATTCTAGGTATCCAAGTAATAAGGGATAGAAAGAATAAAACAATTGCATTATCCTAAGCTTCATACATAGACAAAATATTGTCTAGGTTTTCCATGCAGGATTCCAAGAAAGGTATGTTACCTTTCAGACATGGAATCAAACTTTCTAAGGAACAAGTTCCTAAGAATCAGCATGAAGAGCAATTCATGAGTAGAGTTCCATATGCCTCGGCAGTTGGAAGTCTCATGTATGCAATGCTCTGCACTAGACTAGACATTTGTTTTGCTGTTGGCATAGTTAGTAGGTTTCAATCGAAACCTGGTCCTGATCACTGGACGGTAGTCAAGCATATTTTCAAGTATCTCAAGAGAACAAGAGATTATATGCTTGTATACTTTGGAGGGGATTTAATTCCCATTGGGTATACAGATTCTGATTTTCAATCGGATTCTGACTCCAGAAAATCCACATCAGGATCTGTGTTTACTATAGGAGGAGGAGCAGTCATATGGAGGAGTATCAAGCAATCCTGTATTACTGATTCCACCATGAAAGCTGAGTATGTTGCTGCATGCGAAGCTGCCTAAGAGGCTGTTTGGCTCTACCAATTCTTGATTGACTTGGAAATAGTACCTAATGCGAATAAGCAGATCACTATTTAATGTGAAAAAAGTGGAGCAATGGCTAATTCGAGAGAACCAAGAAGTCATAAGAGAGGTAAACATATTGAAAGGAAGTATCATCTTTTAAGGGAGATTGTGCATAGGGGTGACGTGACAATTACCAAAATCACGTCAACAGAAAATCTAGCGGATCCTTTCATAAAGGCTCTACCTCATAAGAGTTTTGATGAGCACCTAGAGAACACATGAATGAGAGATATGACACACTTGCTATAGCGCAAGTGAGAGATTGTTAGGATTATGCTCAATAGCAAGAATGTAATATTGTAATTGACAATCTTTTCATATTAATAAAGTGATTTCTGGTTTTACAAAATCTTATAGCCATTTATAATGATAATTGACAAAGTAAATAATCATAAGGGCAAAAGACTATGAGAAATGAAGAATTGTTCGTACATCTAGATATGTATGAGGTAGACACAATTCTTTAGTTAGTCTTGAATAAACATTCACAACTTAAATTAAAGGTTGGACACCTTTATCTTGATAAAGTTGTAGAATTATTTTGCTGGCATTTAAGTGGGATCAAATGAGTTATGATGAGTCTAAAATCATCAAAAGGGTCTTCGAGTAAAAGAATCTACTGCACTGGGTGCAGTGAACAGGATCATAGTGAAATATTTTATCTAGAACCGTCAGTAGATACAAGTTTTTTCATTATAAGGACAGTTAGAGAGTCTATCTTAATCTTGAGATAAATGATGGACTTATGATTGCAAGTGTTATCTTTGAGCTATCAATGAGTATCATATGGATATTTTGAGGTACTGGATATTAAATCTTAACGTTGAGTTTTCGATAATGTCTATTGAAAACATGGCTTCTGGGCAAGTCAAAATATCCAAGTTCAAAACGTGGTCATATGAGTAAATATGGTAACTAGGAGAGCTATAGGCGGTCTATGAGCTCTTGGCAATTACTGATATTATACACGAGGATACACTATCTCCAATAAGATTGTCTAGGGTATGAATGAGAAACATTTTCTTATTCTATCTTTATTTAAGAGTTCAATTTTAGCTCTTTAGTGGAATGAGCTAAAATTAATAGATCGGACCTAAGTGAATCATTTGTTGATTGTGATTATGTTATGTCTATTGAAGCTTAAATTTAGATAGCCCGTCAAGATCCCCAATCCACACGGACTTGCATGGATTACTTGATATATTCTACCAGACTAATTTATGGGTCCATCTAGAATTGTATTAATTATATTAAGAATATAATTTGCACATTATTTATTTAATGAGCTGCTCAAATTATATTAATATATTAATGAGAGGCATGTGGGCTTGTTTCTTTTAGGAAGAATGAGTTTGGTTCACATGTGGACTTTTATTTAAAGCCTGAATGGATTAAATAAAATAAGAAAATAATATCTGGGCCATATTTTTTGTGTGTGGGCGGCAAGGCTATAATAATAGCCTAAAATATTATTTTATTTTATTGTGTTGATTCAATGGAAATTAATTAATTGATTAATTAATTATTTAATTAAAAATCAAAATCTTTTTATGACTAGGAATTATGTTTCCTAGTAGTATACTATTATAGTAGTATAATAAATATAAAAGACTTAATTTGGTAAGTAGATAAATAAAGAATTTATTTATCTAATCAAATAAGGAAGTCTTTAATATAATCACAAATATACTATTTGAGTTGGATTAGGAGTCTTGGTGTGGAAAAGAAATTATTTTTTTTTGAAAAAGGATTCTTTGTCACCAAGTAAATCCACCTAGAGATAGGATTCTTGCCCACAAAGTAAATCCTCTTTAGGAAATGATTTGTATACCTATATATATTATTAATTTCGGAATTAATAGTGATAGGAAGAAGTTTTTTTTTTAGAGAAATAATTTTTTTATTCTCTTGCTTAATTTTTTTATTCTCTTGCTTTTGAAAAAAAAAATTTCACTTCTAGAACATAGTGAAAATTCAGCCAAGAGGAAGAGAGAAAGATAATTCTAAATTCGATAGTCCACTTGCAAGCCTTTACATAAAAAGGTTTTGTGCACACTTTTGATTTAGGTTCACGCGAGTTTCAATCATAACGATTGAGAATTCAAAAGTGATCGGAACGATCTTTCTAGGCTATTGGAGTTTTTGTGATTAACGATCAAGAAACAAGATTTCGTTTTTCCATTCTCAGGTACGCAATTCAAAGAATAGGGAGACCACGCTCCTAGGTGATTCACGTTCGTTATCGAATTGGAAGATCTTGCGGATTACCATCGACACTAAGTCAATCGGATCACGCGACAAGGAGTATGATATCTTTTGAATATATGTATGTTTAATTAATTAAAGGGTTAAGGTTCAAATATTGGAAAAATTTTAAACTATACTAAATTCGTTTTTAGTCTCGCTTCCGCTACGTTTTCGTATTTTTCCCTACATATGTGTCTTGCAGTTTTGCACTTGTTTGTTGCATTTCATTTGCATCTCATTCATAATCCCCAAACACTATGAGTGGGAACGGTAGTGGACATGAGGAAGCCTCAAGCAAAAGACCCTCTTTGCTAAATGGGGTGAACTACGCCTCATGGAAAGGCAAGATGAAGTCATACCTTTGCTAAATAGTTGACCGTGCATGGATGACAATTGAAGATGGGTATACTCCTCCAACATTGACCGCTGATGATGGTAGTGAAGTCTCTAAGCCTGAGTCTAAATGGAGCTCACAAGAATTTAAAGCCTCCAAGTGGAACAACAAGGCAATGCATGCCATCTTGTGTGCCATGGATGATAACCAATACAAGTTGATTCAAATAACTAGGATTGCTAATGAGACATGAGAGATTCTAGAGACGGCTCATGAAGGAACCGAACTAGTCAAGAGCTCCAAGCTCCAAGTCCTTCAAATGCAATTTGAGACCATTAGGATGGAGAGGATGAATGCTTCAACGACTTTCAAGTGAAGTTTATGGACATAGTCAATCAAAGCCATCAACTTAGTGACCCTTTTTCGGATAGGAGGATCAAGTAAAAGATTATGAGGTCGCTTCCGACAAGATTTAAGTCAAAGGTGACTGCATTTGAGGAGAATAGTGACTACAAGAACATTTAGCCAAGTGAAGTTATCAGAAGATTTCTAGCATATGAGTCTAGGTGGACTCCTACACCTACACCTCTAAAGAAGTAAAAAAGCATTACTTTGAAGACCTCTAAGGTTGAGAAAGAGGAGGAAGACTCGGATGAGGAGATTGCTCTCATGGTCAAAATGTTCAGAAAGTTTATGAAGTTTGAAAAGAAAGGCCTTGGATTCAAAGGTCACGATTTGAAGAAGAAGACTCCTTTCAAGAAGATGGATAAAACCCAAGAGAAGGACTCTAAGAAAGGCATTCAATGCTTCAAGTGTAGTGCATATGGTCACATTGCTCATGAGTGTGCTGATTTGAAGAAGAAAAAGAAAGGAAAAGAAATGGCCGCCATATGGAGCGATATTGATGACTTGGAAGAGGAAGGAGGATCCTTGGATGATGAAGATTATGTGGCAAATTTCATTGCCTTTGCATCCTCTCTCAAGAATAAGGAAGAAATAGATGACTAAGAGGAAGAGAAACAAAGTGAAGTTGACTCAAGTGATGAGAGCTCTTCATCTCACTTTACAAATGGAAATGTAGAATGTATGGACCTTGAAGGGTTCATTGACCACTTTCAAAGCTCAAGGTTGAAGATGAAGAAAGAGGTTTGAAGACTAAAGGAAGAGAACCTCAAGCTATCAACCGAGGTGGTTCACTTGAATAGAGAAGTGAAGATAGCTAAAATAAATGAAGCTTTGATGGAGAATGAGTTTGAAGAATCAAAAGAAACTATTGCTAAGATGACTTCAAGCACGAAGAAGCTTGACCATATGTTGGGAGTTCGCAAGAAGCCAAGTGACAAGAGAGGTCTAGGGTTTGAAGATGACACGGAGACCTCAACTCCAAGCAAGACGGTATTTGTCAAGAGCATGGACATCAAAGATCCTCTTCCTCCTCAACATCCTAGGAAGAAAATTGAACTAGGAGAGCGCAATAAAAATGTCCATGTTAAGGTAGCACCAAAGAGTCAAGCTCAAGCTCAACCAATGAGAGCTCATCAAGTAAGCTTTCTACAACCCAAATATCACAAAGCCAAGAAGCAATCCATGCAAGTTCAACCAAGGAAGCAATCTTCTCCAACTCAACAACAAAGGATGAGAGAACCAATCCAACACCAAAGGCAAGCTCAAAGACATGAGAAAGCCCCTTTGTACTCATAAAGGAATGGTATGACCTCTTACTTCATTCATACATGTCACTTTTATGGTGTTGATGGTCATATTAGACCAAATTGCTTCAAGTTTATTAAAATGTGTAGAACTAAAAGCATGATTGAAAAGAATAGGGTTGGAGCTAAAGTGCATGCTCCTAGGAAACCTAGAGCCAATGATTTCATGACTGTTAGGAAAGAAAATGACTCATTTTGGTGGATTAGAAGTAATGAATATGTTTGCCATGTAGTCCAAATTGCCTTGAAGGCAAATGCTTATAATACTTGGTATTTGGATAGTAGGTGCTCTAGGCACATGACCAGAAACAAGAGTTTCTTTGAATCTCTTCTCTTGGAGGATGGTGGATTTATCACTTTTTGTGATGGATCTAAAAAGAAAGTCATAAGGAAAGGAATCATTTCCATTCCCGGATTACCCTCCTTATCAAATGCTTTATTCGTTGATGGCTTGCAAGCCAATCTTATAAGCATTTCTCATCTTAATGATGATGGATTGTCAGTCTTGTTTAATAGAAATGATTGCTCTATTTTGAAATATAATGGACAAACCTTGTTAAAAGGAAAGAGATCTAGTGAGAATTGTTATTGTCTTGAAGCTAGTATCATCTCTTGTAATGTGTCCAAAAGTGAGCAAATTGAGTTGTGGCACCAAAGGTTTGGACACATGAACTATCGAGATTTGAGGATCTTAGATAAGTTCAAAGTTGTGCGTGGGCTTCCCGAACTTGGAAAAAGAATTGATAGTGTTTGTAGACCTTGTCAATAAGGAAAACAAACTAAAAGCATGCACAAGAAAGGCACGTATCTCACCACCAAGGAGCCATTAGAGCTCTTACATATGGACCTCATAGGTCCCATGCAAACCGAGAGTCTCGGCGGTAAGAGATACATTTTTGTATATGTTGATGATTTCTCTAGATTTACATAGACTTATTTTCTTAGAGAAAAATCTGAAACTTTTGAAAAGTTTAAAATGTTTTGCAGCAAAATTCAAAATGAGCAGAACTCTCACATTAAAAGCACTAAAAGAATTAGGAGTGACCATGGGAAGGAGTTTGAAAATGTTTATTTTGAAAGCTTTTGTAATAGCTTAGGTATTTCCCATGAGTTCTCGCCTCCTCGAACTCCTCAACAAAATGAGGTTGTAGAGAGGAAGAATTGTTGGAACCCCGTTCACTGGTAACGCAGCGGAAATAGGTTTTTAAAAATTTTATACATATCATAATTAATCTGGAACCAGTGAACTTGAGATCGTAATTATTTTTCTGGAACTAATACATACAATATGTAAACACAAGAAATTGTTATCAATATATTAAAAAAATTTAGAACCTTACCAACGTTTGGAGGCTCCTTCACTTTACGATATGCTTCTGGTATGTACCACCGATCTTCCTCGCTATATCCCGGGACTGATAACTACGTGTGGATGCATCACGGTCTCAAGAACTTGAATGGAGGATTCAGAGAGAATGAAGAAGAATAAACAATTTCTTTTTGTTCACTGTGCAACAATTGCACCGCACACACTTGCACTATATTTTGATTTGCCGTGATCAATATATCTCTCTCATGCACATACCAATTGCATCTTATGCAATTTTACTTCAAGGAGCGAAAAACCAACTTTTCATCTCCTGTGTTTTTTTTGTTCGTAAAAAAATATCTCTATCAATCAGGTTAGGTTTTCAAAAATATACAACTCTTTTATATCTTTTTCAAAATCACCAATTGATTCATGCACCATAATTTGTATCCCATACAAATTGAATAACTAATGATGCGTGTGTCCTTTGATTTTGTTATCAAAATATATAGCATATATATATATATTTATATATATTATAACTAAAAACTTTTTAATTGATATCTTTTTGATTTTAAAACTAAATCTTTTAAAATGATATCTCATATCTTTTATTTTAAAAGTTAATTAAATATTTATTTTGAATTTAAATAATTTAAATTCAATTTCAAATATTTAATTTAATAAAATAAAATAATCATATTATCTTATTCTATTTAAAATCAAATATCAACTATCACCCTTCATTTAGTGATTAATAACATAATTAAATAATTTTATTATTTAATTTATTTAATCACCATTCTTCATTAATTAAATACTCTCATTATTCAATTAATTTCTGAATAAATACGTGTCACTTTCGTAACACAATTAATTGGACAATCCAATCAATTAACCGTGACCCTTGTTACCTAAATCGATCGGGCTAGCAAGGGGACCTAATGGACCCATAGTATTTTGAGCTCCAATAATCCTTGGAATCATTAATTAAACTCTTTAATTAATATTCTTCGATTATTAACTCATGTGTTATTCCACTAAAACCCGAAGCTGCACTCTCTCAACCGCAGACGCTTTTACACAGATCGATACAACTCAGTGTCCATCGATATAGCTTTTACACATGGTGTGATCCTCCACAGTAGTTCATAATTAGAGCTGGGTCATAATGTCTCTTATACCCCTCTAATTACATATATCCTTTAAGTACCATTGATTCTTTAGTGGACAATAAATCATATTTCCTCACGGAATTAGGAGAGCGCTCATATTGTCTAAGCCCCGAATCAACCCTTAAGGGAACTACCATCTACTTCTCACAAGAAGGAGTGGATTCCATTATTGTGTACAAACCTTCCCAGTCATAAGCCAAACCACAATCCCAACATACGGAGCATATTGTTCAGTAATTGCATCCGACCTCATCCATGGTGTATCAAAGACTACGATCTAACCTGAAGGAGTTGATATGACACTCAGGATTAAGATCACCCACATATAGCCATAATTAGTTGATATATATGAATCTCATCGGTAAACGGATTTTGGTGAGAGATTCATATAGATCATGACCCAGTCCTATATGATCACATCATACAAGATGCCTCCATTCCCAAATCTTCATATGAATGATTCAGGATAGAATCACTGTATATTACGGAATGAACCACAGCTATAGATTAACCACAAATAAAGTACCCAGCTTTATTTACTAGTTATGGACTCTTTAGATTGCACGTCTCTTATTGTATCCATCCGTATATGATACTCATATACACAGTTCGAGATTACATCTGGCAATCTAGGATGTTAATATGCACAAGTTATAAAATAAACAACACAACAAGAGTGAATTGAACTTTTCTTTTTATTTATTTCATACATCTTTAGGGCATAAACCCCAACAATCTCCCACTTGCACTAAAGCATGTGAGGCATGTTTCGTAACCCTAGATCATCTAGGTGACCCGAAAACACTTTAGCCGGTAAGGTCTTCGTAAATGGATTAGCATGATTGTCTTGTGATGCTATCTTGGTGATGATCACATCTCCTCTCTACACTATCTCTCTAATGAGATGATACTTTCTCTCTATATTCTTCCATCTATTGTGGCTTCTTTTGGAATTAGCCACAGTACCAATGTTATCACAATAAAGTGTACGAAGCCAAACAGCCTCTTTAACAGCTTCACAAGCGGCTACATATTCAGCTTCCATGGTAGAGTCAGCAATTCAAGATTGGTTAATACTTCTCCATACAATGGCTCTACCACCCAGGGTGAAAACTGATCCGGACGTGGATTTCCTAGAATCCCTGTCTGACTAAAAATCAGAATCGGTGTATCTAAACAGGATCAAATCCTGTCCGGAATACAGTTACATATAGTTTCTCGTTCTCCGAAGATACTTGAGAATGGTCTTGACAGTAACCCAATGATCCAATCCTGGGTTTGAACAAGTATCTACTGACTACTCCCAATACATAGTAGATGTCCGGTCTCGTATATAACACATTATACATGAGACTACCTACTGCTGATGCATAGGGTACACGTCTCATATCCTCAACTTCTTAAGGTGTCTTAGGACACTGTTCCTTAGACAAGTGAACTCCATGCCGAGAAGGTAAATTACCTTTCTTAGAGTCTTGCATCAAAAATCGTACAAGAATCTTATCGTTATACGATGCCTAAGACAGTGCTATGAGTTTGTTCTTACGATCCCTTATAAGTTGGATCCCTAGAACATAACTCGCCTCTCCCAAATCTTTCATTTAGAATTGGCTAGCCAGCCAGCCAGCCCTTAACGTCAGATAACATTCCCATATCATTCCCAATGAGTAGGATGTCGTCCACGTATAGAACCAAGAAAATTACTTTTTGTCAATGATGCGCTTGTAGACACAAGACTCATCGACGTTCTGCTCAAAGCCATAGGTTTTGATCACATCATCAAACCTAATGTTCCAAGATCTAGATGCTTGCTTAAGTCCATAGATGGATCTTTTCAGCTTGCAAACCTTTTGCTCTTAATCTGAAGACATGAATCCCTCTGGTTGCATCATATAGATGCTCTTATCAAGATTCCCATTCAAGAATGTAGTCTTGTCGTCCATCTGCCAAATTTCATAATTGAAATAGGCAGCAATGGATAAGAGAATCCGAATAGACTTACTACGTCTAGCTGATAGTGTATCCTGATTAGGAACCATCTGACTCTTAGATGTTTGTAGATCAACAAATCTTGTTGGTGAAGCACTAGTCTCACCAGGCTCCAACTCATTCAATACAATCTTAGAACGAGGTTTACGGTCACTAATATAATTGTCCTCAAGAAACATTTCTTTTGTTGATACAAATACTTTGTTATCTTCGGGACTATAGAAATGTTCACCTCTGGTCTCCTTGGAATATCCTACAAACAGGCAGACTACAGACTTGCAGTCTAGCTTTCCACTTCTATCATTCAGCACGTATGCTGGACACCCCCATACGCTAAAATGTCGCAAACTAGCTTTACGACCATTCGACAACTCTAGAGGAGTCTTAGGAATCGATTTGGATGGCACTACATTCAAAATGTATGCCGCTGTTTGTAACGCATATCCCCAGAAGGAATTTGGTAATGATAAGAAACTAATCATAGATCTCACCATTTCCATCATGGTTCTATTTTTCCTCTCTGCTATACCATTTTGATGAGGTGTACCGGGAGTTGTGAGTTGGGAAACTATCCCATGCTCGACGATGAAGTCTTTAAACTTTTGGTCAAGGTACTCACCTCCACGATCCGATCGTAGTGACTTGATAGTCCTACCTAATTGATTCTCAACTTTAGCTCGAAATTCTTTGAACGTTTCAAATGTTTCTGACTTTCGTTGCATCAGGTAAAAATATCGGTATCTTGAGTAGTCATCTATAAAGGTGACATAATACTCATAACTGCCCCTAGCTCTAACATTCATCGGTTCATAAACGTTTGTATGTATGAGTTCTAGTGGCTCTATAGCTCTAAGCCCTTTTCCAGTAAAAGGTCTCTTAGTCATCTTACCTTCTAAACAGGATTTGCAGACAGGTAATGTGCCATCCTTTAACTCACTTAAAGGTCCGCTTTTTACTGGTCTGTCTATCCGGTAAAGGTTGATATGACCAAGCCTTAGATGCCAGAGATACGTGTCATTATATGGAGAAATCTTATGTCGTTTAGTTTTTGGTTTTTCAACGTTAAACATTTCGGTGTTAAGTAGTGTAGTATGTATTAATGGTCTTAACACATACAAATTGTTTTCATTAATTCCTGAACAAATATTCAGACCATTCTTTTCAATAATATCAGACATATTATTAAAAGAAACAGAATATGATTGTTCTAACAACTTAGAAACGAAAATCAAATTTCGTGTAAATCCAGGAATATAAAAAACATTATTGAATAATAAAAAACTATTACTATTACAAAATTGCAATCTTATTGCTCCCACTACTTTGGCCGACACGACATCCCCTGACCCCACATGCATTGAGAAGGCTCCCTACTCTAGCTGTGTCCAAGAATCAATCCACTACAAAGAAGAACAAACATGATTAGTGGACCCCGAATCAACTATCCACGGTGAAGAATTATCTTCCACTAAACAAGATTCAAGAACAAGTAAATCATATTTACCTTTCGTCTTCTTCTTCTTGGTTACTTCCTCTAGGTACTGAGGACAGTTCCTCTTCCAGTGCCCGGCCTTGTTACAATGGAAATATTTTCCTTTGTCTTGGTCGGTGGAGGTGCCCTTCTTTTTGCTTTGGGACTTCTTGGGCTTGGGCTTACCTTTGGCTTTCCCAGCAGACATTTTCCTCTTTTTATTATTATTAGATGAGGAAGATGGCTCGGCAACATTTGCCTCACCGGTCTTACCCTTGTTGTCCTTAGTCAAAGACTCAAAAGTAGTGAGCTCATTGAGCAACTGTGTGAGACTGAACCTTAACTTATTCATCTCGTAGTTGCTCTTAAACTGGTCAAAACTCTTCGGAGGAGTCATTAGTATGATGCTCACTTGACTGGGTTCATCAATGGCCCCGCCATTGACTTCTACTGTGTTGAAGTAGGACATCATGCTCTGGACATGTTCCCGAACTGATGTACCTTCCTTCATGCAAGCGAACATAGCGGAACGAACAGCTTC
This sequence comes from Dipteronia sinensis, assembly GCA_033220585.1. Classification (NCBI taxonomy): domain Eukaryota; kingdom Viridiplantae; phylum Streptophyta; class Magnoliopsida; order Sapindales; family Sapindaceae; genus Dipteronia; species Dipteronia sinensis. The sequence continues at coordinate 38,934,362 of CM065643.1, forward strand.
GTGTCGCTTTTGCTCGAAGGGCTGCCCGAACATAGCTTGCAATGACTCCATGATTTCGAATGCTGAAGTCATTGCTTCGTGCTTTGTGACAAGCATGTCTGTCATAGAAGCCAACAGATATGTTTGGGCCTTCTTATCAAATGAGACCCATCGCTGGTATGCCTCACGAACAGTTCATGTGACATTGGCAGTAGTCACCGGAGGACATTCCTCCGTAAGCACAAACTTGAGGTCTTTGGTAACCAATATTGCATTAATATTAAGTTTCTACTTAGTGTAGTTATCACCAGTTACTTTGTCGTTTGCCAGAATTTGAAGTAATGCAGAAAACATAATTGTTGAAATAAATAAAACATTCATTCAGTCATTTATTAAAAAAAAGGTGCGAGTGCTTTAACATAAATTTAAACATGATGCATGAACATGTTTAATGAACTAGAAATACCCAAAAAAAAAGTTACTTGATGTGTAAAATCGTGTTATAAAATACTCACTCGCAAGTGCACGAATCGTGAAGATAAGTATAACGACAAGTAAGGATCGTTCCCACGAGGAAAAGTGATTTATTAATTAAAACTAATTATAATTAAAGTTAAACTAAAAGTACCAGAGAGATTTGTTTGAAAATTGAACTAAAACTAAATTAAATTAAACTAAGAAAGCAATTGAAAGAATTGGTCATTTGTGATCAATGGACGAAGAACTAGGTAACCAATGCTCCCCATATATGATACTCAATGTTAATCAATTAACTCCATTAACAAGATTCAATCCAAATTAGGGTTCATTCTTATCCAAATTATGGTATTACCGTTATACCTACTCGGGTTTAACCACATGCTTTCAATTACTACTCACCATTTTCCAAGGTTTAAGCAATAACTAAAAACCCATTACGTGCAAGAATTTGTGAACCAAAATTGTCTCGCATATTCCTATGTCAAGAACAATTTATTTATTCAATTGAAAAGTAATTAAGACTACCTATATTCCTATAGCCCAATCTCAATTAATAAATTATCGAAACCCTAGACAAGTATCAATTAATTTCCATAGATCAATACAAGTCAAGAATCAAGATGTATAATGAATTGAACAAATATATAATTAAATCAAAACAAGAGCATCACATAGGTTCACATCGATTCGCTAGTACGGAATTAATTACACATGACAAGATTAAAAGACGAGGAGAAAGAGTTGATAAAACCCATGAATGTCTTCTTCAAGCTTCCAAGTGCAACAATGGTGGTGGTGTGGTGGGGGATGGCCCCCTTGTTGGCTTGGGACCTCCCTTGGCTTCTCTATATTCGAAATTAGGGTTCACATGGGTTTAAATAGGCTTTAGATGCTAAGCCAAGTCCTTAAACAACAAGGAAATCAATTCCCTTTTGGAACTCTACCTTTTTGGGATTTTATTTCTTTCCTAATCCATTAAAATTGATAACTTATTGAAGGGAGATAAGAATTAGGTGTCAACATGCTTTACAAGACTCACACACATGTCCAAGAAGGTAATATTTTCCGTTCCGACAACTTGCAAAATAAGTCCCGTCACTATTCATGGAATTATAACTGATCTGACCATGGATACTAAAACAGGCATAACTTCTTCTAGAAATATCAGAATTGCTATCTAAAAAGTACTCCGTAAACTAGACTTCCGGGGCTTTCCATGCATAGGTGGTAGGACACACAATTCAATCAAAACCGAGAGATATAGTCCCCGCAATATGGCTGTTCTGCACTGGCCTAAAATTTCCTTTCAGCAATTTCTTCCAATTTGCTCATTTTCTCCATCTTTTGACTTCTTTTCCTCCAAAATAAGATTCAACATCACTTTTATGGAATGTGACCTACACATGCTCCATGCTCAACAAACACATAAAATACCTAATTTCACCCGAGAACAAAGCACAAATAATAGGAAATAGAGACCTAAAACATGTACAGAAATAGACCGATCATTACTATACCACGACAATCCAACATACCACAAAGAAGTGCCGCCTTAGGGTCGGTCAAGTCTTTGCATGTTGGACCAAGACATTCTCAATCAAATGATATTCTAGAATAACTCTTATTCCATATCATTCAACCATCGTTTATTTAGTCTGGTTTTTAATTAACAAAACTTAATCAAAACCTTCGTGAGTGTAACCCACCATTTTAGATCTCATGAGCTTAACTCGATAATTGCCACCTTAGGGTCAGTCAATCCCGAAATACCCTCAGAAATCCTATCCGTTAGGAAGTCAACCTTGGTATTAATCTTAGTGGAAACCCACCTTAGGGAGGACGAAAGCAAAGCCGTCACGAGGCCTCACTCGGATCTCACGGTTTTAAACTAATGATGGAGATTGCGGTATATATATGTCATATATACAAGGAATAAAATATCGGTATCGGTATCGATATCAGGCTCCTAAATTTATGGATATATCGGGGATATTATCGATATTGGTGGATATTCGGTAAAAAATTAAAAAAATGATGGATATTTACATTTAAAGTTAGAATTTTTTTTGTGAAACTTTAGGACAAGCTTAAACAAGTAATTATACATCAAATGAATCATATTTCAACAATAAATTAGCATAGTTATGATTTATTATAAATTATAACATAGATAGAGTCTGTATATAATTTTTAAAATTGAGTATTTAATAGAATAATATTTTGTTTCACTTTTACAATATTATATATTTATATACAATATAAAGAGATTAAATATTTAATAAACAAAATTATGATTAAAAAATATATATAGTTCCATACTTTCAAGATTCAATCATAAATGATAAATCATAATTCATACATAATAATACATTGCATTTCTGAAATTTAAAACCAAAATGAATTCCTTGCTGGTTCAAATACATAAGATACATTTTTATCTTGATTGGAACAATAATTTTCCCAAGAAAACATACTAGCATAGTTTTCAAGGTAGTTATTAATATGCTACACGTATGTTGTTTGATCTCTTCCAACTGATCCATGAATTGGGTAGTTTGGATTTACCTAACTTGGTGGATATTGTTGATCTGCAAGCATATGTATTGCATATGGCATTTGTGGATAAGGATAATCAAATATATTGCAGCCACCATAACTACCATAATATGGTAAATGAGAATCTGTCATTGTCTGCGAATCACCTAAAAAACCTATTTTCTGTGTCCATACTCATTGAGGAGAGAGAGTCATAATCAAAGAATCTTCATCAATTTGATTTGTTCCTCCATGTTATCTACCACGATTTTGATCAAAATTACCTGTATGAGCATCCCAACCTACCGCACTAGCATTCCAACATGTTGCACCAGCATCCCAACCTCCAGCACGAACATTCCAACTTGTTACACCAGCATCCCAACCTCCTGCGCCAGAATCCCAACCTCCTCCCTCATCTCTATCATCTTTTCCTCCACGATTTCCATCAAAGGTATGTTGGTCATTGGAAGAGCTGCTAACAGTAACTCCACGATCTACACCAACTTCTTTTCTAATCACTTGTTCAACATTTATTCTCATGTCTCGAGCATGAGAAACAATTTGTGGATCAAGATTTCCCTCATCATCATCCAAATAGGCTGGTCTAACCCAATCAAAAAAAAGGATTCTCATTATCGTCTCCTGCTTCAGCAGCTAGTTGAAGTAGATCCATAAAATCAGTTTCATTTACTTTATCTTTTTCAGTTGTTATATCCCTAATCAACTGCATATTATAATAACAATAAACAAGTTATTCCAGCTTAGAATAGGCAAGACGGTTTCTTTGTCTTGTGTGGATTAAAGCAAATGTGGACTAATTTCTTTCGCAGGCAGAAGATGATGTTGTTTGTGACAGTATACGAACTGCTATTGCACGCAATGATGGAGCACAATTTCCATACATTACCCACCAATCAGCTGCAGCAAAAATTATTAAGTATTATAATTATGAATATCATTTCAAGGATATTATTATTTATTATTATTACATAGATTTTTGTAATAAAACTTATATACCCGGTTGCCTTTTGCTTCTAGCTGCAATGGCTGCTCGTTCACCAAAACTTGTCTTTTCATCCATAAAGTATATGAGTTACATTAACGACTCATGAGATCAGTATGTAAATAATAAATATAAATATGAGTATATGACATGATACTCCCATGCAAAGAAGTTATAATATTGGAATTATAAATTAATTGTAAGTTGTAACTTTTTACCTCATTTCCAAAATTAGCGATCCCTGCAGCTTCAGGGTCTAATTGCGTATAGACAATATGTACGGCTTTCAAAAGATCTGAATTATCCCTAATATTGTCTCTAGATTGGTACTTTGGGTTCAAATAGTAAGCTAGAAGAATAAAAAATAATAATTTTAGTATAAATAATTAAATACTATACTAAATATTAATTATGAATGACAAACAATCCGAAATAAAATTTACCTGCAACATGTAGTGGCTGATTAATCATTTTATCCTACCGGTTTTGTCTAATGTTTAGAATCCATTTAATATTCCCTCTTTACTGTTTTACTGCATCTTTCATCACACACATTAACTCATATAAGATAGGCATAGTGGGTACAACTTCGGTATCAACCAATCTCAGAAAGTGGTATAGTGGCTCATATATTTTTACTACAAAAGCTATATTATCCCAAAATTCTGAATCTAAAATAAACCGTTTTATTCTTTTTCCATTTGCGGTTCGACTCAATCGGATTACAGCTCATGTATCACTGGTAAATAGATGTTTCAAACTTGTTTTTTTTTTTCAAAAGACTATCAAGATCAATATGATTAGTCGCAAATCGAGTTGCACCAGGTCGCACTATCTCCCCTTTACAAACCTCCCTCATTTGCAATAGTAACCATCCATGATTGTATATAAATTTTGTCACAGCCCTAGCATCATGAATGACACGTGCAATAATGTCCTTCTTTCCAATATCCTCAAAAATCAAATCTATACAATGTACTGCACAAGGAGTCTAAAATAAAGAATATTTTTTCATCAATTTTTTACCTGCTTTCACAAATGTAGAGCCATTGTCGGTGACAATTTGCACGACGTTCTTCTCACCGACCTCTTTCACCACATATTTGAGCAATCCATAAATATACTGATGATCTCACCGACCTCTCTCACCGATCTCTTTCACCACATTTTTTTTGTTTTAATTTTTTAATAAAAATTATGGGTTTTACACGTTTTACACAAACAAATGAGATTGCTTTCACAATCTTTGCCCTAATTCTACTTCAGTAATTATACTATTGACTATTGTATTGGAAAATTTTATAAATTTGTTAATGCTTCTTTTAAAATAATTTTCAATATAGATTATTTAAACAATAATTTAAATGTTTAAGATTAATTTTTTTAAGAAAAATAATTTGCAAAATATCCCTGGATTTCGGGATGAAATTTACAATATTTCGAGAATATCGGGAGATTTTTATGGATATTTCGAAATCGACCGGATATTTGCTAGATATTGGATATTACCCCTGTTTCAATATCGGTCCCTAAAAATGTGGATATATCGGTGGATATGTCTATTTTAAAAACCTTGGTTGTAGGAATTGTCAAACAACATATCAAAATTTGTTCAAAAGTGACATATTTGTACCCAATATTAATATATATTTTTTAAAATTCTAAAATTAAAAAGATTAAAAATAATTGTAAATATACCTGCATATTATTATTAATACAATATTTAGTACAAAATAATCATTATTTCGCTGCTATAAAAATTAAAAATAAAAAAACCAGATTTAAAAAACAAAAAACCAGATTTCCTCAACAAAATCCAAAAAAAAAAAACCAGAAAACTAGAAACCCATAAATTTTCTATTAAAAAACTACACATAAGGGAGAGAGAGAAGTGTTGAATATGAGTGTTTGATTTTGGTCTTCGTTTAAATCAAAAACCTTACTTCTGTGTGAATCTAGTTCCAGGTTTAACTTTAATTTCATCTTCTATGCTAGTTGAATAAATTTGGAGGGACATTTTTTTTTTTATATCTCTTAAAGTTTTTTTTTTGTTACTGAAATTAAAGGTTGTCTATTTTAAATCTATTTGATCGTTCTCATTTCATATGTTTTAATTTGCTTGTCTTTTTTTTCTTTCTCTGATATTTCTTAAAAACTAAACAATCTAAAATGCAAACGTAGTTAGGAGGTGTGGCTTTGAAGGACGATCCTTCTTCTGTAATTTTTATTTTTCATTTTATTTTATATTAATTATTTTAAATTTTATTGTTTATGGTACTTATAAGAAGTTAAAAACTTTAGAGAAAGGATTATTTGGTAAAATGTTGGGTGTACTTGCAAAATTTGAATATTTTAAAATTTTTAATGGGATTTTACATATAAAAATGGGTATAAATATAGTTTCTCATAAATATGCAACTCTTTGTTCAAATAACCAATCCTTATAATCATGATCTATTTTATATTGGGAACAAATTTAAAGATTTGGATATAAGAAAGGGTGGTTCTATTGCCACCAAAAAAGTTTCATCAACACATGCATGCTGAATACTTATTTTTGGTTGACTTCATCATAAAAAAGACGATATATTCAATCCCAATTAGTAAAAATTAGATAGTACCAAAGTGAATTCTGAAAATTCTGGGAATTCAAAATGATTTACTCGATCGGTTTCACTATTGCATCAAGGTTACAGTAGTGTGGTCAAACGAAAAAAACAAATATGAGTCAATAATTTGTTCCATACATTTCTATCGTGATATGTTTTTGTTGTTTAGAATATATCATTGGAATTGTTCGTATGAAAGGATACAAACACGAGGTTGTTCATTCAGTGCTTTGGTTTTGGGAAGTTTGTTAGTCCAACTTGATATTTTCTCTGCTGGCCCATTTCCAACTAAAGCCCAATGATGAAAGGATTGGTTGAAGCCAAGAGTAGCCCAAATCAAATGTGCTCCCTATCAGACCATTACCAAAATGCAGCGTTGCAACTTACCTTATCTGATTAACGATTGAGCTTATTCAGGATTTCCTAGAAGAGATGGCACACTGTGATTGGCACCACCTAAACTGATGTGTACCATATCTGATAAGGGGTTGAAGACACTATAAAGCGTGTGTCTGGGGGGGGGGGGGGGGGGGGGGGGGGGGGGGGCGGGGGCGGTGAATAGGTTTTAGTTGATTTATTACCAACTTTTCGACTTAATCAACTTTAATAATACTACCCCATATTAGCAATCAATCAATCCAAAATAAACATGCGGAAAACAATAAAACACAAGGATTGATTTACGTGAGAAACCCTCCAACTAGGCAAAACTCACGGGATATCCTTCTAGCCACACACGGTCTTGAAATCCACTATTTGAATGAAAGTTCACAACCTAGGTTGACCTCAAGTCACACCATACTTGGTCACTAACCCTTTCACTCTACCTAACAGGCCTTTAATAGTGATTCTAGACCAACAAGCTTGTGCACTAATCCACTTAGTCACAAAGCTTAACAATTAATGAAGAGATTAAGCAACCTATGTGAATATGTAAAAAATACTCTATCATGCAATTACTACTGGCTACACTAAATGCTTATCTAGGAATTTAAAGATGACAATAAGTGCAAATCCTAGATATCAATATCTAAATACAAAGCAAGTAGGGTCCTAAATGCTAGCTATCAATAATCAATGTTCTCAACTAACAAACAACAACTCAATCATGTTATAAATGCCATTAAACATAAAGACATGCATTAAATTCACATAAAAGAGCTAAACCTAGGCAAACAAGAACATAAAGGATGCAATGGAGATTTAAGACATGTTCATATTACCTAGTCAACAAAAGCAAGAAGAATCCATGATGAGATGATGCTTGTGAGATGCTAGATGCTCATGGATTGATGTTTGGTTGAGTAAAGGTGGGTTCTTGGGGGTTTCTCTCTCTTAAGGAAGCTTGGTCTCTCCAAAAATGGCTTATTGAACTCACAAAAATGAGTAAGGAAGAAGATAGAATATATATATGGGAGCCCTAGTCAAAACTGCGTCATTTTGAACTTAGGGCACAAAAACCCGTCAATACCGCTCTGCGTACCGCAGCTCAGGCAGGTTGTCCAGACCGCGGTACACACATTAGTGCACCTACTGGACAACACTGCGGTGTAGGCCGTTGTGCATGCAGGTGCACAGGCCGCGGTATAGGCAACAGTAGCCTACTGGACAACACCGCGACTTGGACCGCTACGAGTGCAAATGCACAAGACACGATACAAGAAGCATGACCCTACTGAGGTATACCGCTCTGTATGCCGCGGTGCAAGCATAGCTTGCCAAGAGATCTAGGCCGTGCTAAGAGAATAAATTCTCTTTTCCAGGCAAACTCAACACACTAAGAAATGTGTAAAATGTGCAAGTGTGGAGTGTGGTAAATGGCGTACAATGCATCATTCAATTACATGTAAACAAGAATATAATGCATACAAGTGAGTGTGTGCAACTAGATCTCTACAAAGAGAGTTAAACAAGTGATATACCTTTGAAGTGCTCTTGAGCTTGGGAATGCCGTTGAGACTTGATCACGAACAATGAGACCTGATCTACCCTTACAATCAAATCCCCCAATGTGGTTTGTCAACGAAATAGCCAATCAAAACATAAGGAACTTACAGGGGTATTTAAACGAATCGATAGAGAGAGAAATCATTATTCTGATTTCTTGGTTTTTAGTTGTTCTCAGACTTTTTTGTTCTCTGTATTTGTTTTTCATGTTCTTGGTATTCATCTTGAATATCTGGGCTCTCTGCTTTGAATTTGTGAGAGAGTTAAGGGAGAAAAAGAGAGATCTTTGTATGGTAATTCTTTTGATGTAACTTTTGTACATTTCTGGGTTGTAATCACTGATTGTATTCATGTGGTTAGGTCAGATAGGTCGACTGCTTTATTGATTAAGGATTCTGGGCTTCTAGGCTCCTTTTTATGGTAGATCTTGTTAAGATATGTGTAGTTCAGGATTGGTTTTTGATGTTCACTCCACTGTTCCGAACCAGACTGTTCCGGTCATAGATTTGTTGGTTCAGATGGTTCCTACTTTTGTGGGATCTTTCTCTCTTCAGTGTCCTGGCGCTTCTGCATGTTACTCATGGGGTTAGGAAATGTCAGTTCTGGATCTTCTCAGATTTCTTCTTCAATTGTAAGTTCTACCCAGAGTTCCAGACTTTCGGCCTCTGACTCTCAAGTTGAGCTCCGTCTCATTACTAGTTTTTCATGGGCTTCTCAAACCAAGGCTGAAGGATTAGATGCTAGCAATATTTCTCAGAGGACGACGATGATTACAGTGTAGGCTTATGTAGCTAAAGTCCAAGATGCAGACTTATACTGGCATTTCCGATGATTAGTGTCCTTTACTAGAATTGTCATGGTATTGGGAATGGGTCTTCGAGGCGTGTTCTCAGAGATTTGTGTCTTTTACACCGACCTTCTTTTGTTTGTATTGCTGAGCCTATGGTAGTTTTTACTTCCATCTCTTCTGGTTTTTGGTCTTCTCTCGGTCTTCATTTAGTTGGTTTGAATGATAGAGGTGGTCTTTTACAGACGATTTGGGTTTTTTACTTGTGACTCTTTTCCTGATGCTCAGATAGTCCGTTTTCATGATTAGCAGCTTACGGTTTCACTCACGGTTGTATTTTTACACTTTTGTGTATGCGAGCACATCAGCGGTTGTCCGAAGATCCCTTTGGCAGTCTTTTCCGAACTAGGTCAGTTTGGTTTCTTTCTCTTGGTTGGTTGTTGGTGATTTCAACGCTGTTTGGGAGCTCATGAGTCTTTAGGCCTTCGTTCTCTAGCTCGTAGCTCCTGTAAGGATTTCAGGTATGTTATTTAGGATTGTGATTTGATTGGTGTTCGCTCCCAGGGTACTCATTTCACTTGGGCTAGAGGTTGTTATCCCCGTACTAGAATTAAGGGAAGGTTAGATAGAGCTTTGGTTTCTGAAGGTTGTATTTCCTGTTGGAGGGACATTTCTTGTGTGGCTCTGCCTCGTAGATTTTCAGATCATTGTCCATTGGTGATTTGGTTTTCAGATATTGAGAACGTTAGTCCTACACCTTTCCGATTCCAGAGCATGTGGTTGGATCACCCAGATTTTATAGCTTTAGTTCGTCATTTTTGGAGTTCCTCTTTTATGGGTAAGCCTCCTCAGGTGGTTATTAACAAGCTGAAGAGGTTGAAGAATGCTCTCAAGACTTGGAATTGAGAGGTTTTTGGGGATCTTAACTCCAACATTACTGGGAAATCGACAGAACTTCAGTCTATTCAGCTTTAGATGTCCAATCTGGGTTTTTCAGGGGAGCTTTTCTTGGCCGAGTCTCGTGTTCATCATGAGCTTGACATGTTATTACGGAGACATGAGTGCTTTTATCGTGATCAGTCAAGGGTGAAGTGGCTGAAAGATGGTGACCGTAATTCCTCATTTTTTTCATGCCTTTGTCAGACGTAAGCAGTACATGAACGATTTGTCTTCTCTCTCGATTAATGGGGTGCTTACTAATGACCGTTTGATTATCAAGGATCATATCATTAAGATTTATTCGAATATCTTTTCTTCTGATTCTTCTCGGGTTGAGACAGAGTTCTCGGTGGTAGAGGATGTGATTCATTCTTTGGTGACTGAGGTGGAAAATGATTTTTTGATTAGCATTCCTTCAACGAACGATATCCATGATGTGGTTTTTGCTATGGATGCAGCCTCTGCCCCTAGGCCGGACGGTTTTTCTGAAAGATTTTATCAGCTTTGATGGGAATTGGTGGGTAGTGACGTGGTTCTTGCAGTTCATGACTTTTTCCGTACATGGGTTATTTTTCCAGGTTTGAACTCATGTTTCATTGTTCTTCTTCCAAAGGTTAAAGATTCGATTTCGATAGACCAGTTTCATCTGATTGTGCTTAGTAACTTCTTGTTCAATATCTCTTCCAAAATTTTGGCCGATCGGTTAGCTCAGATTACAGCTAAGATTGTCTCTCCTCATCAGTTTGAGTTCATCCGGGACCGTCACATTGAGGACTGTATTGCTTTAGCTTCTGACTGTGTGAATGTGATGCATAAGAAGTGTTATGGAGGCAATTTGGCCATAAAGATAGATATCTGTAAAGCTTTTGATACCTTGGATTGGTCTTTTCTTGGTAGAGTTCTTCAAGCTTTTGGGTTTTCTCTAGTTTTTATAGATTGGATTGACATCATCCTAGGATCTTCGAGGCTTTCAGTGCTGATCAATGGATCCCCTGAGGGTTATTTTCATTGTTCTAGAGGGGTTCGTCAGGGTGACCCTCTTTCCCCTCTATTGTTTTGTATGGCGGAGGATTTCTTTAGTAGGCTTCTGTCAAGGATGGTGGATTTCTCTCAGTTGTTGCCTATTTCTTCTTCTAGGGATTTTCTGCTCCTACTCATTTGCTTTATGCAGATGATGTTCTGATTTGTTACAGAGGCACGGTTCGGAATCTGAAGAATATCATGAGTGCTTTTGAGGTTTGTGGTAACATTTCAGGTCAGCTGGTTAATTGGGGTAAGTCTTCTATCTATTTTGGATATTCTGTTTCCCCATCTCGGATTGGTAGATTGCAGTCCTTAGTTGGTATGCAGATTGGTCAGTTGCCTTTCTCTTACTTAGCGGTCCCGTTATTTCGGGGAAATCCCAAAACGTCTGTGTTACAACCTATCGCGGATAAAATCATGTCGAAGTTTGCTAAGTGGAAGGGGAAAACCCTTTCTTTGGCCGGTCGCACTACTCTGATCAAGTCGGTCATTACGGGCTCCATTATGAATTCTTTCATGATCAACAAATGATCTTCTTCTTTGTTGCGGTTGGTTAATCGCAAGTTGAGAAATTTTTTTGTGGACAGGTTCTTGTGAGGAGACTAAACTGATTCGTGTTGCTTGGGATCTTTGTTGTAAGCCATACTCTCAAGGTGGTCTTGGTTTGAAAGATCTTGGATTACTGAATGATTCACTTTTAAAGAAGCTCACCTGGAAGTTTATGACCTCTCAGAGTTTTACTTTTTCGTTTTTGAGGGAGCGGTATCTCACGCAGCTTCGGAAATCTTATGAGGGGTATGTCACTTTTTCGATTTGGCCTTCTTTTCGCTCTCATTATTCAGATATTCTTAAAGAGGGCATTTGGCTCATTGGTGAGAATTCTCAGCTAGATTTTTGGCGCGACAATTGGTTGGGGGTTCTCATTCTTTAGCTTCTGGGGGTTCCTGATTACTTGGCTAGCCTTCTTAGGGTAAGAGTCTCTGATTTTATCCATGAGGGTAGGTGGGTTCTTGACGATAGTTTTCGTGCCCGTTTTCCAGATCTTTGTTTTCGGATCGATATGTTTGCTATCTATCCAGTTGCAGATTTTTTGGTGTGGGCATATTCTAGAGATGGGCAGGTTTCTTGCAAGTCAGCTTATTCCCTTATGATTTGTGATTCTCAGCAAGTCTTTTGGTGGAGGGATGTCTGGTGCCATTTTATCCTATTTCTCGGTCAGCTTTGACATGGCGTCTTTTGTTGAATCAGCTTCCCACAGAGGATCGCTTGTGTATGGTTGGTTTCACTTAGCTTCCCGGTGGAGTGTTTGTGGGGTCAGTAGTGAGTCGTTTGATCATCTTTTCCTTCGGTGCCCCATAACGGTTGCTCTTTAGGAGGTGGTTTTTTCAGCTTTTCAGCGGCGTATTTCTGTCCATTAGTGGAGTTCATTCTTTTCCCAGGCCATGGCAGTTTCGTTTAGTGATCATGTGCGGGTTTTATGGAAGACAACTATTCATGCCTTGGTTTGGAGTGTGTGGCTTGCCCGTAACCAGTGGATTTTTGAGAGTAAGGCTATGGAGTTCAGATCTACTTGTCTTTGGTTTGGCGTGCAGTGTCTAACGCTAACCGGTTAGAGTTGGGTGTATGCTTAATTGTGTAGATGATCTTTTGATTCTTCATGGGTTTGATCTTCGTGGTCGTCCGCCTAGGGCCCCGGTTATCAGGAGTGTGATTTGGTCACCTCCGGCTCCTGGTTGGATCAAAGTTAATACTGATGGTGCCGCCTTAAGTTCTCCAAGTGTTGGGGGTTGTGGAGGTGTCTTCCGTAATTGTAGAGCTTTTGTGAAGGGTTGTTTTACTGTTCCTCTATGTCAGGTGTTTGAGTTTGAGGCAGAACTTCTTGTAGCTTCGATAGCCATTAATTTGGCTTGGCAGAATGGGTGGCATCGGATCTGGCTTGAGAGTGATTCTTCTTATGTGGTTCATCTGCTTACCTCTCGTTCCGATCAGGTTCCTTGGCAGATTTGACAGGCTTGGCAACGCTGTATCTATCAGATATCAAAATTGGAGTTTCAGGTTTCCCATATCTTTAGGGAGGGGAATCAGGTTGCTAACGCTCTTTTTAAGCATGCTTTGTGGTTGGCGGTTGATTCTTGGTGGACAAACACCCCGTCTTTCTGCTCTTTGTTGGTTGGCAATGATTGCATGGGTCGAGAGTCTTTTCGTTTTTCTTGATGTTTTCTGTTTCTGATTTTTATGGCTTGCATGCCAATGTTTTTGTTGGGATTGTTTCCCTTGGTTTTTTATTCTTTTCTTGTTTTTGTTACTTTTCATTTTTTATTTTTATATTATAGATGGATACTGTCTAGGGGTTTTTCAGCATATGATTGCTTGTGATGCTTTTTTCCTCTAGGTCAATCCAGTTTTATCAAAAAAAAAAAATGGCAGGACTTCTCTCACTCTGGAAGAGTGTATCTCAGCTCTCAAGTCTAAGGATTTGGAGCTCAAGATTGAGAAGAGGATGGTGAGAATCTGTTTGCTAGAGGTATGCCTTTAATAAAGAATAATAATCAAAACAATAAGAATAAAGGCAAGAGTAAGACACCTAACCACAATAGGTTTCAGTCTAGAAATAGAAATGGCTCTAGGAAATGATACTTCTGTGGAAAAAAAAAGGGCATATTAAGAAATATTGCTATGAGTTTAAGAAAAAGTCTCAAGATAAAACTTAGGTAGAAGGTAATGTTGTTGTAGCTTCTAAGTTTTTTGAACCTAGTGAAGTACTCACTGTCAGTACTGAGGTGATAAAATACGAATGGATTTTAGACTTTGGCTGTTCTTTCCACATGTGTCCTAGAAAGGACTGGGTCACTAAGTTTGAAGAACTCAACGGTGGAACTGTACTGATAGGGAATAACCAACAGTATAAGGTAGAAGGTACAGGTTCTGTTGCCATAAGAACGTATGATGGCATGGTTAGAGTGTTTAGCAATGTTAGGTTTGTCTCAAATCTAAAGAGGAATTTTGTTTCTCTAGGAACCTTAGATGAGGAAGGATACTCTTATAAATCCGAAAGAGACATTCTAAAAACCTCTAAGGGATCTCTTGTCATCAGTAAGAACCTCATTTTTTATGATTGGCTTATTTCATGACAAATCACATTGGGATTATTTGTAATGGGTAGCTTAGGTATTATTGTGGTTCTTCTTTAACAAGCTTCCAAGATCCCACAGTGCTTCAAGAGAGGTAGTTTACTTGACTTGACTCTCTTGAAGAGATTTTAGTTGCACACACTCACTTGCATGCATTATATTCTTATTTTACATATAATTGGATGATGCATTGTATGCCATTTTCACACTCCACACTTGCACATATTGCACATTACTTAGTGTGTTGAGTCTGCCTGGAAAAGAGAGTTTCTTCTCTTACCGCGGCCTAGACCGCTTGGCAGGTGCTGCTTGCACCGCGGCATACAGAGCGATAATCATCAGTTGGCCCATGCTGCCTTGACCGCGTCCTGTACACATGTACGCCCAGCGGTTCCTGACTCGGTAAACTATAGAAGGCCCCTGCTGCCTTGACCGCGGCCTGTGCTACTGCATGCATAGCGATCCCAACCGCGATGTTGTCCAGTAGGCACACTGCTACGTGTACCGCGGTCTAGGCACTTACCCGAGCTGCGGTCCAGCAAGCGGTATTGACGGGATTTTGTTTCCCAAACCCAAAACGACGCAGTTTTGTCTAGGGTTTCTATATATATGTTCTCTTCTTCCCCAACTCGTCTCAGAGCTTTAAGAACCCATTCTTAAGAGAGAGAATAACCCTTAGAGAGAGAAAGCTTCAAGCTTTGTTCCTTGACTCTCCAAACCCAAAACCCATCATCTTCATGCATTTCTAAGCATCTTTAAGGAATGGGTCTTCATCATTAGTTGACTTGGTAAGTTAAACAAAAACCCCATCTTTATCATTTGTTCATACTTTCCAAGATTGTGTTTTTATTGCATTTATTAGTTGATTAAATGCTAGGACTCTATTTAATGCATCTATCTATGAGTTCCTTTGTATGATTGGGTTTGTATTGTGATAGCTAATATTTAGGACATATTTGCCCTCTAGCTAATTAGGATTCATTGATTGCATTTGTTAATTGCATTTATTGTCCTTGCCATTTTATGTGACAACATGTGTTGATATGGCTTTGTTTGATGACTAGAGTTTAGACTTGCATATCTATATCTAGTTAGGTCTTTATGAGCATTCATATAGACATTGATATCTAGGATTTGTACTTAGTGTCATATTTAATCCCTAGATAAGCATTTAGTGTTGCCTAGCATTATTTGCATTTTGAGTATTCATATATTCACTTAGGTTGTTAATCTCATCTTGAGAGTTAAGTCTTGTGACTACAAGGTGTAGTGCACAAGCAAGTGAAGTCTTGTAACCAATGTGTGGTTGGCAAGCAAAGTGATCAAGGATTCACTATAAAGGCCCGTTGGGTAGTAGTGGTGGGTTAGTGACCGAGAATGGTGTGACTAGAGGTCAACCTAGGTTGTAAACATCATTACAATAGTGGATTTGAGGATCGTGTGTGGCTAGAAGGATAGCCCGTGGTTTTTCCCTTTGTTTAAGGGTTTCCACGTAAAAAATCAAGTGTTATTTTTTATTCCGCACTTTACACTTGATTTTGTATGTTTGTTTATGAAGTGAATTTTTAATATTGACTAATCAAGAAAAATTGGTAATTAACTTGATTAAAACCTATTCACACCCTCTAGGTTGTAGACACACTCTTTAATAGTATTTTCATCATCCTTAAAGGAAACAAGAAAAATGGCTTGAATGTGTTGAGAGGTATTACTGTCACAGATAAAGCTGCTTTAGTGGCTTCCAAAGACTGTGACAAAGGATCTCTTTGGCACAAGAGACTTGGTCATATGAGTGAGAAATGGTTATGTGAGTTGAGCAAGCAGAATCTTCTTGATGTAGATCAAGTTAGTAAACTTGAGTTTTGTCAAAATTGTTTACTAGGAAAGCAGCATAGGCTTAGCTTTAGTACTGCCCAACACACTACAAAAGAGATACTGAAGTACATTCACTCAGATTTATGGGGACCAACCAAGTCTCCACTCATAGTGGTAACCTCTATTTTCTGTCTTTGATAGATGACTTTTCAAGAAAAGTCTGGATCTATCTCCCTAAGTCAAATGACCAAGCTTTTGATAGTTTCAAAACTTTGAAGAAGTTGGTTGAAAACCAAACTTCTAAGAAAATCAAAACATTTAGGACTGACAATGGTCTTGAGTTTTGTAAGGATGAATTTAACAAATTCGGTAGTAGTGAAGACATCCAAAGGCATATAACTATTAGGTATACAACTCAACAGAATGGGGTGTCAAAAAGAATGAATATGACCATCCTAGATAATGGGAGATGCCTTCTCATTTGCTCTGGTTTGAGCTAAAAATTATGGGGAGAAGCTGATGTCATTGCAGTTTGTTTGATTAACAGATCACCCTCTACTAGCATTAATTTTAAACCTCCTGAAGAGTTGTGGATTGGCAGGCCACCTCGCCTTAAACACTTAAGAGTGTTTGGATGTGCTTGTTATGCACATCAGTCTGAAGGGAAATTGGAACCTAGGTCTTTGAGAGGTGTATTTCAAGGTTATCCCTTAGGTGTAAAAGGTTATAGGTTGTGGCTTTGTGACCAGAAGGGATTTAAGGTCATCATAATTAAGGATGTAGTCTTTAATGAGACTAAAATGCCATTTAAAGATAATAACCTAACTGCTGAATCCATTCCATGATCCTTCAAAGGATGTTGGAAATCAAATTCAGATGGAAGTTGGTAACCCACCACATGGTCAAATCGCGGTTTAGCCTGATCCCATTGAGGATCATGGGGCTACCCATTCTGATCCTGATGATCAGGTGGAAGTGAGTCAAAATCAGCTAGAGAGTAACCTTGATTCTTTAGCTGATTATAAGCTTGTTAGGGATAGGGCTAGAAGAAACATTCAACCTAACGCCAAGTATGTCAATACAGATTTTCTATCATTTGCATTGTGCACTGGCCAAGACTTAGACAATGTTGAACCTAGAACTTATGATGAAGCTGTCAGTTCTATTGACAAGCATAAGTGGCTTAATGCCATGAAAGAAGAGATGGAATCTCTTGAGAAGAATAATACTTGGTCTTTAATTAGTAAACCCGAGAAACAAAAGGTTATAGCTTTTAAATGGGTTTTTCGAATTAAAGATACAGATATGCAGAATAAAACAGCTAGGTATAAAGCTAGGCTAGTTGATAAATGGTTTACACAAAGAGAGAGTATTGACTACAATGGGATCTTTTCTCCTGTAGTCAAATATAAGACCATTAGAATTATCTTATCCCTAGTCCGTTTCTATGACCTAGAATTATAGCAGTTAGATGTTAAGACTGCATTCTTGTATGAGGATTTGGATGAGACAATTTATATGTTTCAACCCGAGGGTTTTGTATCCAAAACAAATCCCTCTGATGTTTGTCTTCTTAGTTACTAATGTTGATTCATGTTTATTTTTGCAGTACTAATGTTGAAAATCAGTTTACTTCTGTTATATGTAGATGTTATGCTCATTGCTAGTAAAGACATGTCTTGGCTTAGAGATGCAAAAAAGAAGCTAAAATCTGAATTTGAAATGAAAGATTTAGGAAATACAAGGAAAATTCTAGGTATAGAAGTTTTAAGAATAAAAAACAGTTTAAACTATGTCTGAATCAGTCTAAATATCTGTCCAAATTAGTGGACAGATTTGCAATGAACAATTGCAAACTAGCTAATGTACCTTTGGCTTCAAATTTTGTTTTGTCAACTGCTCTGTCTCCTAGGACTTTAGAAGTAAGCAGATATATGGAGACAATTCCCTATTCAAGTACAGTAGGATCGGTCTTGTACTTTATGATTAGTACATTACCTAACTTGGCTCAGGCCATTAGTGTTTTGTCAAGATATATGGCAACTCTTGGAAAAGGGCACTGGAATGCCATGAAATGGCTGTTAAGGTACATTAGTTCTACCATTTCAGTAAGGCTGATTTATGATTGTTCTAATAGTGAGTTATAACTTACAGGATATGTGGATTCAGACTATGCTGGAGACAAAGATAAGAGAATGTCAACCTCTTATTTTTTTTCACCTTTGCAGGATGTTGTGTCAGCTGGTAGGCCAGTTGCAATCTGTTGTGGTCTTATCCACAACAGAAGCTGAGTATATAGCAGTCACTGAACTAATTAAGGAAGTCATTTGACTTCAAGGTTTGTTAAATGAAATTAGTGTGTTTAGAGGTAAGCCTGTGATATTCATGCTTATGTAAAAATCTGGTATTACATGAAAGGACTAAGCACATTGAAGTTAAATACCATTTTATCAGAGATCAAATCTCAGATGCAGTGGTGGAGGTGGAAAAATTTTCCACTGAAGAAAATCCTACAGATATGGGTACTAAAGTGGTACCCTATAGCAAGTTCAAGCATTGCTTGAATTTGCTTAAAATAGGTGATTATGGTTAACTATTTTCTTAGTCTTGAGCTAGTTACCTATGAAGAGACTTCTCTTACTATATGATGCAGTCTAAGCAACCTTGATTAGGAATATGGTCTAAGGTGGAATTTGTGAAGTTTGTTAGTCCTTCTTGGTATTTCTCTGCTGTCCCATTTCCAATTAAAGCCTAATGATGAAAGAATTGGTTGAAGCCAAGAGTAGCCCAAATCAAATGTGCTACATATCAGACCATTACCAAAACGCAGTGTTGCAACTTACCTTATATGTTCAGTGATTGAGCCTAGTTAGGATTTCCTAGAAGAGATGGTACGCTGTGATTGCACCACCTAGCTGATGTGTACCCTATCAAATAAAGGGTATTTAAACGAAGCGATAGAGAGAGAAATCAGTATTCTGATATCTAGGTTTTTAGTTGTTCTCAGACTCTTCTTTTCTATATATTTGTTCTTTGTGTTCTTGGTATTCATCTTGAATATCAGTGTTCTCTACTTTGAATTTGCGAGAGAGTTAAGAGAGAAAAAGAGAGATCTTTGTATGATGATTCTTCTGATGTAACTTTTGTACATTTCTAGGTTGTAATCACTGGTTGTATTCGAGTGATTAGGTCAGATAGGTTGAGTGCTTTGTTGATTAGGGCTTCTGGGCTTCTTTTGAGGGTAGATCTTGTTAAGATCTGTGTAGTTCAAGGTTGTAAAGACTTTATATAGTGAGAGTGTCTAATCAGAGAGGCTCAACTGTTGGAACCTAGGGTTACGGATTGCGCAGCGGAAGGTTTTAAAAAAAAATTTATACAATCATTAAACTAACCCATTTGTATAGTAATAATCGAATACATTAATAAAGTGGAGAAACTTTTTCATACCTGCGTATGAGGCTCCTTCACTTTTATACAAACTACTCCTGATTTGAACCACGTGATCTTCCTCGCTATCTCCCGGAACTGGTAACAGCGTGTGGGCGCGTCACGATATTCAGGACCTGTATGGAGGAAGAAGAGAAAAAACACACACACAAAAACAAAACCTAGGCACTTGTGGTCTCACCACACCCTAGTATTTTTTCACTTTTTTTGTTTTGCTTTTTCCTTTTGCTATGTCTTTTCTGTGTCTCACGATCACTCAATTTCTCTTCTTTTTTGTTTGTAGTGTCAATTGTCTCATTCGGTTATGCTCATTTTTTTTTTAATTAAATATATATCTCATATATATTCAAAAACCAACAAACCAAAATCTATTTGATTTTTAAAATTTTATAAAGATATCTCATATCTTTTTTTTTAATTAATTAAATATTTATTTTTGAATTCAAACATTTCAAATTCAATTTCAAATATTTAATTTAATAAAATAAAATAATCATATTATCTTATTTTATTCAAAATCAAATATCAACTAACACCCTCCATTTAGTGATTAACAACATAATTAAATAATCTTATTATTTAATTTATTTAATCACCATTATTCATTAATTAAATAATCCCATTATTCAATTAATTCCCGAATAAATACGTGTCACTTTCGTAACACAATTAATTGGACAATCCAATTAATTAACCATGACCCTTGTTACCTAAATCGATCGGGGTAGCAAGGGGACCTAATGGACCCACAGTATTTTGAGCTCCAATAATCCTTAGAAATTATTAATTAAACTCTTTAATTAATATTTCATGATTATTAACTTCGGTGTTATTCCACTAAAAATCAGAAGCTGCACTCTCTCAATTGTAGACGTTTTTACACAAACCAATAACTCTCGGTGTCCATCAATATAGCTATTACATATGGTATAATCTTCCACAAGTAGTTCATAATTAGAGCTGGGTCATAATGTCCGTTATACCCCTCTAATCATATCTTTCCATTAAGTACCATTGATTCTCTAATGAACAATAAATCCTACATTCCTTACGGAATTAGGAGAGCGCTCATATTGTTCAAGCCCCGAATAAACCCTTAAGGGAACTACCATCTACTTCTCACAAGAAGGAGTGGATTCCACTATTGTGTACAAACCTTCCCAGCCACAAGCCAAACCGCGATCCCAACATACGGAGTATATTGATCGGGAATGCAACTCCGACCTCACCCATGGTATACGGAGTATATTGATCGGGAATGCAACTCCGACCTCACCCATGGTATATCAAAGACCACGATCTAACCTGAAGGAGTCGATAAGACACTCAGGATTAAGATCACCCACATATAGCCATAATTAGTTGATATATATAAATCTCATCGTTAAACGGATCTTAGTGAGAGATTCATAAAGATCATGGCCCAGTCCTATATGATCACATCATACAAGGTGCCTCCATTCTCATATCTACATATGAATGATCCAGGATAGGATCACCGTACACTACGAAATGGACCGCAGCTGTAGATTAACCACAAATAAACTACCCATCTTTATTTGCTATCTACGGAATCTTTAAATTGCTCGTTTCAAACTGAATCCATCTATATATGACACTCATATACTCAGTTCAAAATTACATCCGGCAATTTTGGATGTTAAGTGCACATGTTATATAAAGTATGACACAAAATGAATGAATATACTACTTCTTTTATTTATGTTCAAATTATATTTACAAATTACAAGCTTTAGGGCAAAAACCCCAACAATCTCCCACTTGCACTAAAGCATGTGAGTCATGTCTCGTAACCCTAGACCTTCTAGGTGACCTTCAAACACTTTAGCCTGTAAGGTCTTCGTAAATGGATTAGCATGATTGTGTTGTGAGGATATCTTGGTGACGATCACATCTCCTCTCTGCACTATCTCTCTAATGAGATGATACTTTCTCTCTATATGCTTCCCTCTCTTGTGGCTTCTTGGTTCTTTGGAATTAGCCACAACACCACTGTTATCACAATAAAGTGTGATGGGCTTATCCAGATCTGGAATAACTTCCAGATCACTCAAGAACTTACGGAGCCAAACAACCTTTTTAGCAGCTTCACAAGCGGCTACATATTCGGCTTCCATGGTGGAGTCCGCAATGCAAGATTGCTTTATACTTCTCCACACAATGGCTCCACCACCTAGGGTGAATACTGATCCAGACGTGGTTTTTCTAGAATCCCTGTCTGACTGAAAATCAGAATCTATGTATCCTAACGGGATCAAATCCTGTCTGGAATATACTAGTATACAGTTTCTCGTTCTCCGAAGATACTTGAGAATAGTCTTGACAGTAACCCAATGATCTAATCCTGGGTTGGACTGGTACCTGCTGACTACTCCCACTGCATAGCAGATGTCCGGTCTTGTGCATAACATAGCATACATGAGACTACCTACTGCTGATGCATATGGCACACGTCTCATATCCTCAACTTCTTGAGGTGTCTTAGGACACTGTTCCTTAGACAAGTGAACCCCATGTCTAGAAGGTAAATTACCTTTCTTGGAGTTCTGCATTGAAAATCGCACAAGAATCTTGTCGATATATGATGCCTGAGACAATGTTATGAGTTTGTTCTTACGATCCCTTATAAGTTGAATCCCTAGAACATAACTCGCCTCTCCCAAATCTTTCATTTGGAATTGGCTAGCCAGCCAGCCCTTTACATCAGACAACACTCCTACATCATTCCCAATGAGTAGGATGTCATCTACGTATAGGACCAAGAAAACTACTTTCTTGTCAATGATGCGCTTGTAGACACAAGGCTCATCAACGTTTTGCTCGAAGCCATAGGTTTTGATCACATCATCAAACCTTATGTTCCAAGATCTAGATGCTTGCTTAAGTCCATAAACTGACCTTTGCAACTTGCAAACCTTTTGCTCTTGATCTGGACACACAAATCCCTCTGGTTGCATCATGTATATGCTTTCATCAAGATTGCCATTCAAGAATGCAGTCTTGACGTCCATTTGCCAAATTTCATAATCTAAATATGCAGCAATGGATAAGAGAATCCGAATAGACTTAAACATGGCTACTGGCGAGAAGGTCTCTTCATAATCGACCCCCTCTTTCTAGGTATAACCCTTAGCCACTAGCCTTGCCTTGAAGGTCTCTACCTTCCCGTCTACTCCTCTCTTCCTCTTGTAGATCCACTTACATCCTATGGGTTTTACCCCATTCGGTAAGTCTACAAGTTCCTAGACTGAGTGAGAGTACACAGACTGAGTTAGAGTACATAGACTCCATCTCGAGATTCATGGCTTTAAGCCATTCCTCTTTATCAGGATCTTCCATTGCATTCTTAAATGTCAATGGATCATCCACACTATCAGCAGAGACAAGATGTTGTCCCTCACTTACACCCAAATAGAGTTCAGGCTGTCTCACAACCCTCTCACTTCGTCTAGATGGTAGTGTATCCTGACTAGGAATTATCTGACTTTCAGATGTTAATGGATTAACAACTCTAGTTGACTGAGTACTGGTCTCACTAGGCTCCAACTCATTTAATACAATTTCAGAACGAGGTTTATGATCACTTATATAGTTATCCTCAAGAAACGTTGCATTTGTCGATACAAATACTTTGTTATCTTTAGGACTATAGAAGTATCCACCTCTGGTCTCCTTGGAGTATCCTACAAACAAGCTGACCACAGACTTGGGATCTAGCTTTCCTATTCTGTTCTTCAGCACGTGTGCTGGACACCCCCATAAGCGGAAATGTCGTAAACTAGCTTTATGACCATTCCACAACTCTAGGGGAGTCTTAGGAACAGATTTGGATGGCATTACATTCAAAATGTATGCCGCTGTTTGTAACGCATATCCCCAGAAGGAATTTGGTAATGATGAGAAACTAATCATAGATCTCACCATTTCCATTAGGGTTCTATTTCTCCTCTCCGCTACACCATTTTGCTGAGGTGTACTAGGAGCTGTGAGTTGGGAAACTATCTCATGCTCGACCATGAAGTCTTCAAACTCTTAGTCAAGGTACTCACCTCCACGATCTGATCGTAGAGACTTGATAGTCCTACCTAATTGATTCTCAACTTCAGCTCGGAATTCTTTGAACTTTTCAAATGTTTCCGACTTTCGTTGCATTAGGTAGACATATCCGTATCTTGAGTAGTCATCTATAAAGGTGACATAATACTCATAGCCGCCCTAGCTCTAACATTCATCGGTCCGCAGACGTCTGTATGTATGAGTTCTAGTGGCTCTATAGCTCTAAGCCTTTTTCCAGTAAAAGGTCTCTTAGTCATCTTACCTTCTAAATAAGATTCGCAGACAGGTAAGGTGCCAACCTTTAACTCACTTAAAGGTCCACTTTTTACTAGTCTGTCTATCCGGTCAAGGTTGATATGACCAAGCCTTAGATGCCTAAGATACGTGTCATTATCTGGAGAAATCTTATGTCGTTTAGTTTTAGGTTTTTCAACTTTAAACATTTCGGTGTTAAGCAGTGTAGTATGTATTAACGGTCTTAACACATACAAATTGTTTTCATTAATTCCTGAACAAATATTCAGACCATTCTTTCCAATAATAACAAACTTATTATTAAAAGAAACAGAATACAATTGTTTTAACAACTTAGAAACGGAAATCAAATTCCGTGTAAATCCAGGAATATAAAAAACATTGTTCAATAATAAAAAACTATTATTATTACAAAATTGCAATCTAATTGCTCCCACTGCTTTGGCCGACACGACATCCCCCGACCCCACACGCATGGAGAAGGCTCCCTCCTCTTGCTGTGTCCAAGAATCAGTCCACTGCAAAGAAGAACAAACATGATTAGTGGCCCCCGAATCAACAATCCAAGGTGAAGAATCATCTTCCACTAAACAAGATTCAAGAACAAGTAAATCATATTTACCTTTCTTCTTCTTCTTGGCTACCTCCTCCAGGTACTGAAGACAGTTCCTCTTCCAGTGCCCGACCTTGTTACAATGGAAACATTTTCCTTTGTCTTGGTCGGTGGAGGTGCCCTTCTTTTTGCTTTGGACCTTCTTGGGTTTGGGCTTACCCTTCACCTTTCCAGCAGACCTCTTCCTCTTCTTATTATTGGAGGAAGATGGTTCGGCAACATTTGCCTCACCGGTCTTACTTTTGCTGTCCTTGGTCATGGACTCAAAAGTAGCGAGCTCATTGAGCAACTGTGTGAGACTAAACCTTAACTTGTTCATCCCGTAGTTGTTCTTAAACTGATCGAAACTCTTCGGAAGAGTCGTCAGTATGATGCTCACTTGACTGGGTTCATCAATGGCCCCGCCATTGACTTCTGCCGTGTTGAAGTTGGACATCATGCTCAGGACATGTTCCCGAACTGATGTACCTTCCTTCATGCGAGCGAGCATAGCGGAACGAACAGCTTCGTGTCGCTTTTGCTCGAATGGCTGCCCGAACATAGCTTGCAATGACTCTATAATTTCGAATGGTGTAGTCATTGCTTCGTGCTTTATGACAAGCACGTCTGTCATAGAAGCTAACAGATATGTTCGGGCCTTCTCATCAGATGAGACCCATCGTTGGTATGCCTCACGAACAGTTCGTGTGGCATTGGCAGTAGGCACCGGAGGACATTCCTCCGTAAGCACAAACTTGAGGTCTTTGGTGACCAGTATTGCATTAATGTTAAGTTTCCATTTTGTGTAGTTATCATCAGTTAATTTATTGTTTGCAAGTATTTGTAATAGTGCATATGACATGGCTGAAAAAACATAAATTAAAGATTCATTCAGTCATACATTCTAAACATGTGCTAATGTTCGGCATAAAATTAAACATGATGCATGAAAATGTTTAATGAACAAGAACAACCCTAAAAACAATGTTTCTATGCCACGACAATCCAACATACCACAAGCAAGTGCCGCCTTAGGGTCGGTCAAATTCTTGCATGTTGGATCGAGACCTTCTCAGTCAAAAGATATACCAGAATAACTCTTATGCCAATATCATTCAACCATAGTTTATTAGGTCAGGTTTTTAATTAACCAATTTAATTAAAACCTTGTGAGTGTAACCCATCATTTCAGATCTCAATAGCTTAACTTGAGAATTGCCGCCTTAGGGTTGGTCAATCCCGAAATCCCCTCCGAAATCATATCTGTTAGGAAGTCAACCTTGGTATTGATTCTTATGGAAACCCTCCTTAGGGAGGACGAAAACAAAGCCGTCACGAGGCCCCACTCGAATCTCACGGTGTTGAACTAATGATGGAGACCGCGGGATATAATGTCATATATCCCTCTCCCACTCACTATTTTATATTAAGGGTTTTCTATTATTATTAATGCACCTAGATTAAACTAGATTAAACGGCTAATTTTAATCTAAGCGTCAAGTGCATTAATCACAAATTATTAGAATCCTATTCCAATAACTAATAAACTAAATTGATTTTTAACACTTAAAAAATTTAGTTCATTAGTGATAACTCAAATCTATGTAAACAGTTTACTAAGACTAGAATTATTATTAAATGTGTATTTACCAAGTTTTAACTATTAAAACTAAACACATTATTAGGTCCAATTATTATTAGGAGCTTAATCAAATTAATCCTAATATATATAAAGGACCCTACTAATCTAAGTACTTAAACTCTTTAATAAAAAGATTAGTAATTAATGAGATTTACCAAGTTTTTACTTCTAAAAACTAACCCCATTAAAAATAGCCAATTATGTGAATAACCCATTTTAATCAAATTAAAAAAAAATTAAACACATAATATAGATGGCTATAATGCATGTATGATATATCAGCATATATATATATATATATATATATATATATATATATATATGTAGGCACAACTAATTTAAATGACATGTATATGCATGACAATGTTTAATCATCAAATAATTAAAACATACATGAGTTGACCGAGTGTTGTGGATTATTTAACCTAAAAATTGTAATCTAATTACAAAAAATATTCCCAAGGCATTCCTTGGTCTTCTTGTAATTTTCAAGACTTCTAATCTCTTCAGGTCATGTGCACCGGTAGCATGCGTGGATAGGTCAGCGTGGGGTTTGGCATGTGCGCAGGAGGCATCACTGCTAGCTGGAAGGTTGCGCGCGTAGGCATCGCATGTGTAGGTCTGCATGCGCGCTGGTGTGCGCTGGTGGTAGGCAGCGTGGGGTTTGCGCACTGGCTTGGGCGCTGGTAAGCAGCTCGCTGGTGGTGAGTAGCGCGCTTGTACACTGCATGTGCTGGTCTGCCTGCGCACAGTGACTTCGTGAAGCTGGTCATGCGCGCACCGCGCAGTCTTCGTGAAGCGCTGGTCTTGCATCACTTTGGTAGGCATTACTCTGATGTGCATGCGCGCAGGCATGTTGAACTACCAGGTGCGATTAAACAAAATTTTTTTTTAATAATACAACAGTAAAATAAAAAAAAATATATTATACAATCCAGAAACACTCTAAATCCACGGCACCATAAAAAATTACGATCAACCATGTTTTTTAAATTAAACAATTTAATTAAAAAAAAACATCATACACTCATCAAAAAAATATGTGCCTACACATTCATACATATTAGGAGTAATCGAATTCGATTATACTGTACAAAAATTGGCTCTGATACCAATTGTTGGAACATAGGGTTACGGATTGCGCAGCGGAAGGTTTTAAAAAAAATTTATGCAATCATTAAACTAACCCATTTGTACAGTAATAATCGAATACATTAATAAAGTGGAGAAACTTTTTCATACCTACGTAGGAGGCTCCTTCACTTTTATACAAACTGCTCCTGATTTGAACCACATGATCTTCCTCGCTATCTCCCGGAACTGGTAACAGCGTGTGGGCGCGTCACGATATTCAGGACCTGTATGGAGGAAGAAGAGAAAAAACACACACACAAAAACAAAACCTAGGCACTTGTGGTCTCACCATACCCTAGTATTTTTTCATTTTTTTTGTTTTGCTTTTTCCTTTTGCTGTGTCTTTTCTGTCTCACGATCACTCAATTTCTCTTCTTTTTTGTTTGTAGTGTCAATTGTCTCATTCGGTTATGCTCATTTTTTTTAATTAAATATATATTTCATATATATTCAAAAACCAACAAACCCAAATCTATTTGATTTTTAAAATTTTATAAAGATATCTCGTATCTTCTTTTTTTAAAATAATTAAATATTTATTTTTGAATTCAAACATTTCAAATTCAATTTCAAATATTTAATTTAATAAAATAAAATAATCATATTATCTTATTTTATTCAAAATCAAATATCAACTAACACCCTCCATTTAGTGATTAACAACATAATTAAATAATCTTATTATTTAATTTATTTAATCACCATTATTCATTAATTAAATAATCCCATTATTCAATTAATTCCCGAATAAATACGTGTCACTTTCGTAACACAATTAATTGGACAATCCAATTAATTAACCGTGACCCTTGTTATCTAAATCGATCGGGGTAGCAAGGGGACCTAATGGACCCACAGTATTTTGAGCTCCAATAATCCTTAGAAATTATTAATTAAACACTTTAATTAATATTTCATGATTATTAACTTCGGTGTTATTCCACTAAAAACCCGTAGCTGCACTCTCTCAACTGTAGACGTTTTTACACAAACCAATAACTCTCGGTGTCCATCGATATAGCTATTACATATGGTATAATCTTCCACAAGTAGTTCATAATTAGAGCTGGGTCATAATGTCCGTTATACCCCTCTAATCATATCTTTCCATTAAGTACCATTGATTCTCTAATGAACAATAAATCCTACATTCCTTACGGAATTAGGAGAGCGCTCATATTGTTCAAGCCCCGAATAAACCCTTAAGGGAACTACCATCTACTTCTCACAAGAAGGAGTGGATTCCACTATTGTGTACAAACCTTCCCAGCCACAAGCCAAACCGCGATCCCAACATACGGAGTATATTGATCGGGAATGCAACTCCGACCTCACCCATGGTATATCAAAGACCACGATCTAACCTGAAGGAGTCGATAAGACACTCAGGATTAAGATCACCCACATATAGCCATCATTAGTTGATATATATAAATCTCATCGTTAAACGGATCTTAGTGAGAGATTCATAAAGATCATGGCCCAGTCCTATATGATCACATCATACAAGGTGCCTCCATTCTCATATCTACATATGAATGATCCAGGATAGGATCACTGTACACTACGAAATGGACCGCAGCTGTAGATTAACCACAAATAAACTACCCAGCTTTATTTGCTATCTACGGACTCTTTAAATTGCTCGTTTCAAACTGAATCCATCTATATATGACACTCATATACTCAGTTCAAAATTAAATCCGGCAATTTTGGATGTTAAGTGCACATGTTATATAAAGTATGACACGAAATGGATGAATATACTACTTCTTTTATTTATGTTCAAATTATATTTACAAATTACAAGCTTTAGGGCAAAAACCCCAACATCAACGTGAATGTAGACACTTTTGTTGCTGGACCACGATAAATTCTTTGTGTCTTTCTTCTACCCTCTCTTTCTGATATTTTCTTTATTGTTGATTTGAATAATTCTGGCTCTAATTTCTTTGTTGTTAAAATTGTTTATGTTTGGTATTTTCTGATCTGTTCTTATAGTAAGTTTTTCTTGTAGGATTAAGAACATGTTTTTAGGTTAGGTTTTGTGATATTAAGAAACCTAACAGGTTTCTTAAATATGATTGGGATTTAAAACTATAAAAATGGGTTTAGGAAGAAAAAAATTATATGATTAGAGTGATTAATATCATTTGAGGATTGTTATGGTATTTAAAAGGGTGCATAAAGTAAAAATTAGTTTTTCAGTTTTCAATCTTGTAAGTTCCTCATGTTTTGATTGGCTCATTTCGTTGACAAACCACATTGGGGATTATATTGTAAGGGTAGGTTAGGCCTCATTGTTCGTGAGCAAGCTTCAATGGCATCATCTATCTCAAGGGCACTTCAAGAAGGTATATCACTTACTGAACTCTTTAAAGAGATTTAGTTGCACACACACACACACACACACACACTCTATTCTCATACATGTTTATTCATCTTGCATTGTGCCTATTTTGCTTACATGTGTGCATCCTTTTACTTGTCCCTTTCTTGCTTGACTGGTGTGTCATTGGGTCTTGCTTAAGTCCCTTGAAAAAACCTTGGAAAACCAAAGTTGGTGTGCATTTCTTTAGTTTTCGCGGGACAGCCCTTCGTCTCGCGCTCGTGACCAAACCTCCAATAGGTTTCGCAGAACAACTCGTCGTCGCCTCTCCCGCGACTCCCGCGAATGAAGTGTTTTGGAGGGCATTTTTGTCATTTTCTTTGTGCCGTTTTTCCTACCCTATATATTTGTCATCTTCTCTCCCATTTAGATGGTGAGCTTAAAATTTTAGAACCATTGAATAAGAAAGGTTTGTCTTGCAAGGAAAGCCACCAAGATCAAATCTTTATTGTCTAAAACCCACATACCCATCTTTCATTCATGACACAAACATCATCTAGCTTCATCTATGATGTTTTCTTATATGGGTTTGAATCGAAGTACATGACTTGGTAAGTAGAAAACCATCTCCATTCTTTCTTGTGTTCTAGTTTTCCAAGATGGCTCTTTTATGACTTATTTGCATTAAGTTTGAGCTTTTTACTTTCAAGATGACATTTTTGTATGTTTGTTGGGTTTTGTCTTGTGATAGCTATTGCATCTAGGTTGCATTTATTTCATATAGCTAATTTATATGTATGTCATATAACAACATGATATCTAGGATTGTTTGAAGCATTCATACATGACTAGATAAGCATAATATGTGTTGACCTAGCATTTATGCATTTAGAATATTTTCATATTCACTCTATGTTGCATATCTCTTCTCTTAAGAGTTAAGTCTTGTATGTCCCGTGGGTAGCGTACAAGCAAGAGCCTAGAATCACTACTAAAGGCCTGGGAGTAGAAAGAACGGATTAGTAAACGGATTAGGTGTGATGTGGTCAACCTAGGGTGTAATCGTTTTTGTAAATAGGGGATTTAAGGGTTCGATTGGCTTTGTGCCCGTGAGTTTTTACCCTTTTGGGGTATTCTCACGTAAAACAAATCATTGTGTCTTTGTTTATTTTCTGCACCTTGTTATAATGATTGTTTATTAGGGGTTGTTGTGATTAATCTTGATTAACCAAAAATATGGCAATTAATTTGGTTAAAACCTATTCACCCCCCTTTAGGTTAGTTTAATCACTCTTAGAGTATTTTCAATTGGTATTAGAGCGGGTTCCTTAACATAATTAGGAGATCCCTTGCTCTATAAGAGTGTCTTATATTAGATAACATTTTAGTTAGTGTGTCTTGCTTGTCCTTTTTGATTGATTGCATTCATCTCATTCACCCTTAAACACCATGAGTGGAAACAGATATGAGCTAGATGGAGCATCGATTACAAGACCTCCACTTCTAACGGAGGCCAATTACTCATCATGGAAGGGTAAAATGGAGTCTTACTTGTGCCAAATTGATGATCGAGTTTGGATGGTGATTGAGGGTGGTTACACATCACCTACCAAGACTCTCGAAGATGGAAACATCTTGCCCAAGCCGAAATCAGAATGGGATACTCAAGACTTTGAAGCCTCCAAATGGAACAACAAGGCCATGCATGGAACCTTGTGTGGGTGTGGATGAGAAACAACACAAGTTAATCCAAACCACAAGGAATGCACATGAAGCATGGACAATATTGGAGATGGCACATGTGTTGGGGTTTTTGCCCTAAAGCTTGTAATATGTAAATGTAATTTGAACATAAATAAAAAGAAGTAGTATATTCATTCATTTTGTGTCATACTTTATATAACATATGCACTTAACATCCAAAATTGCCGGATGTAATTTCGAACTGAGTATATGAGTGTCATATATAGATGGATTCAGTTTGAAACGAGCAATCTAAAGAGTCCGTAGATAGCAAATAAAGCTAGGTACTTTATTTGTGGTTAATCTACAGCTGCGGTCCATTTCGTAGTGTACGGTGATCCTATCCTGGATCATTCATATGTAGATATGAGAATGGAGGCACCTTGTATGATGTGATCATATAGGACTGGGCCTTGATCTATATGAATCTCTCACTAAGATCCGTTTAACGATGAGATTCATATATATCAACTAATGATGGCTATATGTGGGTGATCTTAATCCTGAGTGTTTTATCGACTCCTTCAGGTTAGATCTTGGTCTTTGATATACCATGGGTGAGGTCGGAGTTGCATTCCCGATCAATATACTCCGTATGTTGGGATCGCGGTTTGGCTTGTGGCTGGGAAGGTTTGTACACAATAGTGGAATCCACTCCTTCTTGTGAGAAGTAGATGGTAGTTCCCTTAAGGGTTTATTCAGGGCTTGAACAATATGAGCGCTCTCCTAATTCCGTAAGGAATGTAGGATTTATTGTTCATTAGAGAATCAATGGTACTTAATGGAAAGATATGATTA
Organism: Dipteronia sinensis; assembly: GCA_033220585.1. Taxonomy (NCBI): domain Eukaryota; kingdom Viridiplantae; phylum Streptophyta; class Magnoliopsida; order Sapindales; family Sapindaceae; genus Dipteronia; species Dipteronia sinensis. The sequence goes on from CM065643.1 coordinate 38,966,630, forward strand.
GAGGGGTATAACGGACATTATGACCCAGCTCTAATTATGAACTACATGTGGAGGATTATACCATATGTAATAGCTATATCGATGGACACCGAGAGTTATTGGTTTGTGTAAAAACATCTACAGTTGAGAGAGTGCAGCTTCGGGTTTTTAGTGGAATAACACCGAAGTTAATAATCATGAAATATTAATTAAAGAGTTTAATTAATAATTTCTAAGGATTATTGGAGCTCAAAATACTGTGGGTCCATTAGGTCCCCTTGCTAGCCCGATCGATTTAGGTAACAAGGGTCACGATTAATTAATTGGATTGTCCAATTAATTGTGTTACGAAAGTGACATATATTTATTTGGGAGTTAATTGAATAATGAGATTATTTAATTAATGAATAATGGTGATTAAATAAATTAAATAATAAGATTATTTAATTATGTTGTTAATCACTAAATGGAGGGTGTTAGTTGATATTTGATTTTGAATAAAATAAGATAATATGATTATTTTATTTTATTAAATTAAATATTTGAATTTGAATTTAAAATGTTTGAATTCAAAAATAAATATTTAATTAATTTTAAAAGGATATGAGATATCTTTTGAAAAGTTTTAAAAATCAAATAAGATTTTGGTTTGTTTTTAATATATATGAGATATATATATATATATATATATTTTTTTAAATTTAAACCGAATGATATTTTTGAAAAGTAATAAGATTACTTTGAAGAGTAATCAGATTACTTGTAAAAGAGAAAGTGAAAAACATACAAAGCAAAAAAAAAAGTGTGATCGTCACCCAGCAGACAGCAAAAGCAAAAAGCAAAACAAAAAGAAAGAAAAAAAAAATAATAGGGTGTGGTGAGACCACAAGTGCTATTTTTCTAGAGTTTGTTTTTTGTGTATGTTCTTCTCTTCTTCCTCCATATAGGTCTTGAATATCGTGACGCGCCCACACGCTGTTACCAGTTTCAGGAGATAGCGAGGAAGATCACGTGGTTCAAATCAGGAGCAGTTCGTATCAAAGTGAAGGAGCCTCCTATGTAGGTATCAAAATGTTTCATCACTTTACTTTATTATTGCATTTGATTATTACTGTACAAATGAGTTAGTTTAATGATTGCATAAAAAATTTTAAAACCTTCTGCTGCGCAATCTGTAACCCTAGGTTCCAACAATTGGTATCAGAGCCAATTTTTGTACAGTATAATCGAATTCTATTACTCCTGATATGTATGAATGTGTAGGCACATATATTTTTTGATGAGTGTATGATGTTTTTTAATTAAATTGTTTAATTTAAAAACATGGTTGATCGTAATTTTTTATGGTGTTGTGGATTTAGAGTGTTTCTGGGTTGTATAATGTTGTTATATTTTTATTTATTTATTTATTTATTTTTTACTGTTGTATTATTAAAAAAAATAAAACTTATGTAATGAAGAGCGCATGCCTACCTGGTTGTTCTACATGCCTGCGCGCATGCACTCCAGAGTGCATGCCACCAGCGCTGCAGCGCTCAACTTGCCACTAGCCTACCAACGCGCTCCAGCGCACATGCCTCCAGCCAGCGTGCACCTGCAGACCAGCACATCCCATGCGATGCCTTCCAGTGCTCACCCACCAGCCCGCAACACCCACCAGCGCGCAATCCAGCGGGCACAGCATCCCAAGCATGCCTACCAGTGCGCACAACACATCCCACGCATGACCTGAAGAGATTGGAAGTCTTGGAAATTACAAGAAGACCAAGGGATGCCTTGGGAATATTTTTTGTAATTAGATTCCAATTTTTAGGTTAAATAATCCACAACACTCGGTCAACTCATGTATGTTTTAATTATTTGATGATTAAGCATTGCCATGCATATACATGTCATTTAAATTAGTTGTGCCTACACATATATATATATATATATATATATATGTTGATATATCATACATGCATTATAGCCATCTATATTATGTGTTTAATTTTTTTTAATTTGATTAAAATGGGTTATTCACATAATTGGCTATTTTTAATGGGATTAGTTTTTAGGAGTAAAAACTTGGTAAATCTCATTAATTACTAATCTTTTTATTAAAGAGTTTAAATACTTAGATTAGTAGGGTCCTTAATATATATTAGGATTAATTTGATTAAGCTCCTAATAATAATTGGACCTAATAATGTGTTTAGTTTTAATAGTTAAAACTTGGTAAATACACATTTAATAATAATTCTAGTCTTAGTAAACAGTTTACATAGATTTGAATTATTACTAATGAACTAAATTTTTTAAGTGTTAAAAATCAATTTAGTTTATTAGTTATTGGAATAGGATTATAATAATTTGTGATTAATGCACTTGACGCTTAGATTAAAATTAGCCGTTTAATCTAGTTTAATCTAGGTGCATTAATATTAATAGAAAACCCTTAATATAAAATAGTGAGTGGGAGAGGGATATATGACATTATATCCTACGGTCTCCATCATTAGTTCAACACCGTGAGATTCGAGTGGGGCCTCGTGACGGCTTTGTTTTCGTCCTCCCTAAGGAGGGTTTCCATAAGAATCAATATCAAGGTTGACTTCCTAACAGATAGGATTTCGGAGGGGATTTCGGGATTGACCGACCCTAAGGTGGCAATTCTCGAGTTAAGCTCTTAAGATCTGAAATGATGGGTTACACTCACAAGTTTTTAATTAAATTGGTTAATTAAAAACCTGACCTAATAAACGATGGTTGAATGATATTGGCATAAGAGTTATTCTGGTATATCCTTTGACTGAGAAGGTCTCGATCCAACATGCAAGAATTTGACCGACCCTAAGGCGGCACTTGCTTGTGGTATGTTGGATTGTCGTGGCATAGAAACATTGTTTTTAGGGTTGTTCTTGTTCATTAAACATTTTCATGCATCATGTTTAATTTTATGCCGAACATTCGCACATGTTTAGAATGTATGACTGAATGAATCCTTAATTTATGTTTTTTCAGCCATGTCATCTGCACTATTACAAATACTTGCAAACGATAAATTAACTGGTGATAACTACACAAAATGGAAACTTAACATTAATGCAATACTGGTCACCAAAGACCTCAAGTTTGTGCTTACGGAGGAATGTCCTCCGGTGCCTACTGCCAATGCCACACGAACTGTTCGTGAGGCATACCAGCGATGGGTCTCATCTGATGAGAAGGCCCAAACATATCTGTTAGCTTCTATGGCAGACGTGCTTGTCACAAAGCACGAAGCAATGACTACAGCATTCGAAATTATGGAGTCATTGCAAGCTATGTTCGGGCAGCCCTCCGAGCCAAAGCGACAGGAAGCTGTTCGTTCCGCTACTCGCTCGCATGAAGGAAGGTACATCAGTTTGGGAACATGTCCTGAGCATGATGTCCTACTTCAACACGGCAGAAGTCAATGGTGGGGCCATTGATGAACCCAGTCAAGTGAGCATCATACTGACGACTCTTCCGAAGAGTTTCGATCAGTTTAAGAACAACTACGGGATGAACAAGTTAAGGTTTAGTCTCACACAGTTGCTCAATGAGCTCGCTACTTTTGAGTCCATGACCAAGGACAACAAAAGTAAGACCGGTGAGGCAAATGTTGCCGAACCATCTTCCTCCAATAATAACAAGAGGAAGAGGTCTGCTGGGAAGGCGAAGGGTAAGCCTAAACCCGAGAAAGCCCAAAGCAAAAAGAAAGGCGCCTCCATTGACAAAAGCAAAGGAAAATGTTTCCATTACGATAAGGTCGGACACTGGAAGAGGAATTATCCTCAGTATCTGGAAGAGGTAGCCAAGAAGAAGAAAGCGAAAGGTAAATATGATTTACTTGTTCTTGAGTCATGTTTAGTTGAAGATGATTCTTCACCCTGGATAGTTGATTCAGGGGCCACTAACCATGTTTGTTCTTCTTTGCAGTGGACTGATTCTTGGACACAGCTTGAGGAGGGAGCCTTCTCGATGCGAGTGGGGTCAGGGGATGTCGTGTTAGCACGAGCATTGGGCGTAATTAGATTGCGTTTTTGTAATAATAATTTTATTTTGTTGGATAATGTATTTTTTATTCCTGGATTTACACGGAATTTAATTTCCGTTTCTAAGTTGTTAGAACAATTATATTCTGTTTCTTTTGATAATAAATAAGTTATTATTGCAAAGAATGGTCTGAATATTTGTTCAGGAATTAATGAAAACAATTTGTAAGTGTTAAGACCGTTAATGCATACAACACTGCTCAACACCGAAATGTTTAAAGTTGAAAAACCAAAAACTAAACGACATAAGATTTCTCCAGAAAACGAAACGTATCTCTGGCATCTAAGGCTTGGACATATTAACCTTGACCGGATAAACAGACTAGTAAAAAGCGGATCTTTAAATGAATTAAAGGTTGGCACCTTACCTGTCTGTGAATCTTGTCTGAAAGGTAAGATGACTAAGAGACCTTTTACTGGTAAATGGCTTAGAGCTAAACAACCACTAGAGTTTTTACATTCAGACGTCTGTGGACCAATGAATGTTAAAGCAAGGGGTGGTTATGAGTATTATGTCACCTTTATAGATGACTACTAGAGATACGGATATGTCTACCTAATGCAACGGAAGTCGGAAACATTTGAAAAGTTTAAAGAATTCCGAGCTGAAGTTGAGAACCAGTTAGGAAAGACTATCAAGTCTCTACGATCAGATCATGGAGGTGAGTACCTTGACCAAGAGTTTGAAGACTTTATGGTTGAGTATGGGATAGTGTCCCAACTCACAGCTCCTGGTACACCTCAGCAGAATGGTGTCGCAGAGAGGAGAAATAGAACCCTAATGGAAATGGTGAGATCTATGATTAGTTTCTCATCATTACCAAATTCCTTTTGGGGATATGCGTTACAAACAGCGGCATACATTTTGAATGTAGTGCCATCCAAATCTGTTCATGAAACTCCCCTAGAGTTGTGGAATGGTCGTAAAGCTAGTTTACGACATTTTCGCATATGGGGGTGTCCAGCACACGTGCTGAAGAACAGAACTGGAAAGCTAGATCCCAAGTCTGTGGTCTGCTTGTTTGTAGGATACTCCAAGGAGACCAGAGGTGGATACTTCTATAGTCCTGAAGATAACAAAGTATTTGTATCGACAAATGCAACGTTTCTTGAGGATAACTATATAAGTGATCATAAACCTCGTTCTAAAATTGTATTAAATGAGTTGGAGCCTGGTGAGACCATTACTCAGTCAACTAGAGTTGTTAATCCATTAACATCTGAAAGTCAGATAATTCCTAGTCAGGATACACTACCACCTAGACGTAGTGAGAGGGTTGTGAGACAGCCTGAACTCTATTTGGGTGTAAGTGAGGGACAAGATCTCGTCTCTGCTGATAGTGTGGATGATCCATTGACATTTAAGAATGCAATGAAAGATCCTAATAAAGAGGAATGGCTTAAAGCCATGAATCTCGAGATGGAGTCTATGTACTCTAACTCAGTCTAGGAACTTGTAGACTTACCGAATGGGGTAAAACCCATAGGATGTAAGTGGATCTACAAGAGGAAGAGAGGAGTAGACGGGAAGGTAGAGACCTTCAAGGCAAGGCTAGTGGCCAAGGGTTATACCCAGAAAGAGGGGGTCGATTATGAAGAGACCTTCTCGCCAGTAGCCATGTTTAAGTCTATTCGGATTCTCTTTTCCATTGCTGCCTATTTAGATTATGAAATTTGGCAAATGGACGTCAAGACTGCATTCTTGAATGGCAATCTTGATAAAAGCATATACATGATGCAACCAGAAGGATTTGTGTTTCCAGATCAAGAGCAAAAAGTTTGCAAGTTGCAAAGGTCCATTTATGGACTTAAGCAAGCATCTAGATCTCAGAACATAAGGTTTGATGATGTGATCAAAACCTATGGCTTCGAGCAAAACGTTGATGAGCCTTGTGTCTACAAGCGCATCATTGACAAGAAAGTAGTTTTCTTGGTCCTATACGTAGATGACATCCTACTCATTGGGAATGATGTAGGAGTGTTGTCTGATGTAAAGGGCTGGCTGGCTAGCCAATTCCAAATGAAAGATTTAGGAGAGGCGAGTTATGTTCTAGGGATCCAACTTATAAGGGATCGTAAGAACAAACTTATAGCATTGTCTCAGGCACCATATATCGACAAGATTCTTATGCGATTTTCGATGCAGAACTCCAAGAAAGGTAATTTACCTTCTAGACATGGGGTTCACTTGTCTAAGGATCAGTATCCTAAGACACCTAAAGAAGTTGAGGATATGAGACGTGTGCCATATGCATCAGCAGTATGTAGTCTCATGTATGCTATGTTATGCACGAGACCGGACATCTGCTATGCAGTGGGAGTAGTCAGCAGGTACCAGTCCAACCCAGGATTAGATCATTGGGTTGCTGTCAAAACTATTCTCAAGTATCTTCGGAGAATGAGAAACTATATGTTAGTGTATTCCGGACAGGATTTGATCCCGTTAGGATACACAGATTCTGATTTTCAGTCAGACAGGGATTCTAGAAAATCCAAGTCAGGATCAGTATTCACCCTAGGTGGTGGAGCCATTGTGTGGAGAAGTATAAAGCAATCTTGCATTGCTGACTCCACCATGGAAGCCGAATATGTAGCCGCTTGTGAAGCTACTAAAGAGGCTGTTTGGCTCCGTAAGTTCTTGAATGATCTGAAAGTTGTTCTAGATCTGGATAAGCCCATCACACTTTATTGTGATAACAGTGGTGCTGTGGCTAATTCCAAAGAACCAAGAAGCCACAAGAGAGGGAAGCATATAGAGAGAAAGTATCATCTCATTAGAGAGATAGTGCAGAGAGAAGATGTGATCGTCACCAAGATAGCCTCACAAGACAATCATGCTGATCCATTTACGAAGACCTTACCGGCTAAAGTGTTTGAAGGTCACCTAGAAGGTCTAGGGTTACGAGACATGACTCACATGCTTTAGTGCAAGTGGGAGATTGTTGGGGTTTTTGCCCTAAAGCTTGTAATATGTAAATGTAATTTGAACATAAATAAAATAAGTAGTATATTCATTCATTTTGTGTCATACTTTATATAACATGTGCACGTAACATCCAAAATTGCTGGATGTAATTTCGAACTGAGTATATGAGTTTCATATATATATGGATTCAGTTTGAAACGAGCAATCTAAAGAGTCCGTAGATAGCAAATAAAGCTGGGTACTTTATTTGTGGTTAATCTACAGCTGCGGTCCATTTCGTAGTGTACGGCGATCCTATCCTGGATCATTCATATGTAGATATGAGAATGGAGGCACCTTGTATGATGTGATCATATAGGACTGGGCCATGATCTATATGAATCTCTCACTAAGATCCGTTTAACGATGAGATTCATATATATCAACTAATGATGGCTATATGTGGGTGATCTTAATCCTGAGTGTCTTATCGACTCCTTCAGGTTAGATCGTGGTCTTTGATATACCATGGGTGAGGTCGGAGTTGCATTCCCGATCAATATACTCCGTATGTTGGGATCACGGTTTGGCTTGTGGCTAGGAAGGTTTATACACAATAGTGGAATCCACTCCTTCTTGTGAGAAGTAGATGGTAGTTCCCTTAAGGGTTTATTCGGGGCTTGAACAATATGAGCGCTCTCGTAATTCCGTAAGGAATGTAGGATTTATTGTTCATTAGAGAATCAATGGTACTTAATGGAAAGATATGATTAGAGGGGTATAACGGACATTATGACCCAGCTCTAATTATGAACTACTTGTGGAGGATTATACCATATGTAATAGCTATATCGATGGACACCGAGAGTTATTGGTTTGTGTAAAAACGTCTACAGTTGAGAGAGTGCAGCTTCGGGTTTTTAGTGGAATAACACCGAAGTTAATAATCATGAAATATTAATTAAAGAGTTTAATTAATAATTTCTAAGGATTATTGGAGCTCAAAATACTGTGGGTCCATTAGGTCCCCTTGCTAGCCCGATCGATTTAGGTAACAAGGGTCACGATTAATTAATTGGATTGTCCAATTAATTGTGTTACGAAAGTGACATATATTTATTTGGGAGTTAATTGAATAATGAGATTATTTAATTAATGAATAATGGTGATTAAATAAATTAAATAATAAGATTATTTAATTATGTTGTTAATCACTAAATGGAGGGTGTTAGTTGATATTTGATTTTGAATAAAATAAGATAATACGATTATTTATTTTATTAAATTAAATATTTGAATTTGAATTTAAAATGTTTGAATTCAAAAATAAATATTTAATTAATTTTAAAAGGATATGAGATATCTTTTGAAAAGTTTTAAAAATCAAATAAGATTTTGGTTTGTTTTTAATATATATGAGATATATATATATATATATATTTTTAAATTTAAACCGAATGATATTTTTGTAAAGTAATAAGATTACTTTGAAGAGTTATCAGATTACTTGTAAAAGAGAAAGTGAAAAACATACAAAGCAAAAAAAAAAGTGTGATCGTCACTCAGCAGACAGCAAAAGCAAAAAGCAAAACAAAAAGAAAGAAAGAAAAATAATAGGGTGTGGTGAGACCACAAGTGCTATTTTTCTAGAGTTTGTTTTTTGTGTATGTTCTTCTCTTCTTCCTCCATATAGGTTTTGAATATCGTGACGCGCCCACACGCTGTTACCAGTTCCGGGAGATAGCAAGGAAGATCACGTGGTTCAAATCAGGAGCAGTTCGTATCAAAGTGAAGGAGCCTCCTACGTAGGTATGAAAATGTTTCATCACTTTACTTTATTATTGCATTTGATTATTACTGTACAAATGAGTTAGTTTAATGATTGCATAAAAAATTTTAAAACCTTCCGCTGCGCAATTTGTAACCCTAGGTTCCAACAACATGAAGAAACCGATGTATTAAAATACTACAAGCTACAAGTCCTTCAAATCCAATTTGAGACTTTATAGATGGAAGACCATGAGTGCTTTAATGATTTCCAAGTAAAGCTAATGGATATTGTCAACCAAAGTCACCAATTGGGCGATCCGTATTCGGATAGGAGGATAAACCAAAAAATCACGAGGTCTCTCCCAGAGAGATTTGATGCGAAAGTGACCGCTATCGAGGAGAATAACTAATACAAAAATATGAAGCCAAGTGAAATAATTGGCAAGTTAATAGTTTTTAAGTCAAGAAGAGCCCTTACTTCAACAACACCTCAAAAGAAGCAAAAGAGCATTGCATTGAAGACCTCAAAGGAAGAACGAGAGGAAAAGGATTCAGATGAAGAAATGGCTCTTATGGTGAAGAGGTTCAAGCAATCTATGAAGTTTGAGAAGAAGGGGTTGGGCTCCAAGGGAAAATCTATGAAGAAGAAGACTCCCTTAAAAAAGATGGACAAAAGTGAAGAGAAGGATTCCAAGAAGGGGATCCAATGCTATGAGTGTAGTGGGTATGGTCACATTGCCCTCGAATGTGATAATCTAAAGAAGAAGAAGAAGAAAGGAAAATATATGACGGCTACTTGGAGTGATAGTGAAGACTTTGAGGAGGAAGAAAAGTCTTCGGATGATGAAGACCAAGTTGCCAACTTCATTGCCTTCTCATCATCTCACAATGGCAAGGAATTCTTGAGTGATAAAGATGAGGATAATGACAAGCTAGAAGAAGAAGAAGAGCACTCAAGCGATGGAAGTACTTCACTTGAGTCCAAGCATGAATTTGATGAGGAGATGGACTATGAAGACTTCATGGAATACTTTAAGAGTTCTAGAGCGAAGAAGAAAAAGGAGATTCAAGAGTTGAAAAGGAAGAACCTTGAGTTGACCTCCAAGATGACTTACTTGAGTGAAGAAGTGAAAAGAACAAGAGAAAGGGAAAAAAGCTTGAAATTGGAGCTTGTTGTTGTTAAGAAGAGTGAAGAGAGCTTAAGGACGGAACTTGTGGAGGCAAAATGTGTGATTGCCAAGATGCCCTCCAGAACCGAAAAGCTTGACAAGATGATATCAAGTGGGAAGAGCCCTAGTGATAAGATGTGCTAGGGATATGAGGAAGACTTGGAGACCACCTCTTTGAAGAATACCATTTTTGTCAAGAGTCAAGAGGTTGTAGAAGCCAAAATCCCACAATAAACTACAAAAAGGATTGAAGTTTGAGAATCCTCAAAACAAGCTCAAGTTAAAGGTTCAACAAAAGCTCAACCACAACCAGCTAGAGCATCTCAATCAAGACCTCCACATCCAAGAATCCCTCCATCACAACCAAGGACTTTTCATGCTCAACATAGAAGACATGCTACTTTGGCTTAACCACAAATGAGATAGTTTGCTCAACATCAAAGAACTAATCAAAGGAGAATGAAGCCTCAAATGCTTGCACAAGGCTATGGTATGAACTCTTATTTCACTCATACTTGTCATTATTGTGGTATTGAAGGCCACATAAGGCCTAATTGCTTTAAGTATATCAAATTGTGTAGAATGGAAAACATGATTGAGAAAAATATACTTAGAAGAGCCAAAAAGCATGCACCTAGGAAACTTAGAGCCAATGAACCAAAGGCTCCTAGGATTGAAAATGTTGTACCTATATGGACTAGAAAAGATGAATATTAGGTGTGATGTGGTTAACCTAGGTTGTAATCGTTTTTGCAAATAGTGGATTTAAGGGTTCGATTGGCTTTAGACCAGTGAGTTTTTACTCCTTTTGGGGTTTTCTCACGTAAAAAAAACCATTGTGTCTTTATTTTATTTTCTGCACTTAATTACAATGATTGTTTGTTAGGAGTTGTTGTGATTAATTTTTACTAACAGAACAAGAAAAATAGGCTTTTATCACGTAAATTTATCATGGTTTATTTTAACCATGATCGGGTGATAATAGTCTTTTTAATTCGTCATATGTTTATAATGCATTTTAAAACCGACAAGAAAGTATCATGGTCATTTAAAAAACGTAATGATGAGATAACACTTCACATAAGTGAGATTAGATTTTAACATTTTTTTGGTAACCGTGGTCAAGTTATTGCACGTTTCATTAACCGTGATTAAGTTATCACGAGTATTTTTAACCGTGATCAAGTTATCACATATTGTTTTTATGTGTAATAATATTATTAGGTTATTTTGTCAACGTGATAAATAAGATAGGTTTTTTTGGTAAAACCAAACTAAAACCCTAAATATTCATTATTTTCCTCTCAAATATGTGGTGCCAAACATTATAGTATAAAAACTCAATTAAATACAATCAGTTGCCCTTTTTTTCTTACACTTTAGAATCTCTCAAAAATTCCATTATCTGAATTTTACACTCTTGAATATTCAAAGAATTTTCAGATACGTACACGGTTATGAAATTCGAATTCATTGCCTAGATTATTCAATTTATATGTGTTTGTTGTTCATGGAATTCTTCGAATCCTGTGTTGTTTTTAATTATTCAATTTAAAATCTCTTAATTATGTGGTAGTTCCATCTTCTATTTGTTTTTATTTTATCAATTTTTTATTTATGAAATATGATCACTCTGTTTTAGTTTTGATTTCTCAACTTATCGCTATGTGCGTTTTTTTTTTAAGTAATGGCTGTTTTTTTTTTAATAAGAACTTACATATGTACATCTATGTGTTACTATAAATAAATTAAACTATTACGTTAGTTTTCTTTTCTTTAACTTAATAAAAAAAGACAAACACAAAACTACAAAAGTCAAGTCAAACATGAAAGGCAACCTAAAAAAAATCACTCTATGATTTCAATTTCAATGGTGGGTATGTCCAAATCAAAACTACAAAAGCCAATAAACCAGTTTCTGCTTTCGATTTTTCCATTTAGATATTCACGTCTGAAACTTAAAAGCCAATAAAAAAAAATCTCAGTCTCTGTTTTCCATTTTGTTCATGTCTGAAACTTGAAAGCCAACCCAAAAGAGAACCGATTTTGGGGTTCATGTCTGAAACTTGAAATTTAACCCCCAAAAGAACGTAGTATAGTTTTAAATTTTGATTCTTACGAGAGAGGATGTTTACAACATAGAGGTTGGTTCTAAATAGTAAAAGTAATATTCCAAACACTAAAAGTAATGTGTCTAGAGCAAAGGGAACGTGGAGGTGGTGGTCAACACTAGTATGGCGAGAGAGATGGAGGATAACTGGAGGAGATTTTGGGAGGTTGGGTTTGATGGGTTAGGTCATGTTGGAGCACAACTATTCTAGAGCAACCCACACAGTGCCTATCACCTGTTCGATAATTTGCCTCAATGAAAACTACTGCATTAGTAGATTCGTAAGAACCTCATTGACTGAAAGTTTTGTTGTTTTGTTGTTTTGTTTTAGTTTTTATATAAGTTGAATTGAATTCTACTACTTTGCAATTCATTTTATTCCTAATTTGATTCTTTTCCTACTATAAGATGAATTCCTAATTTGACTTTTGTATGAACTGCTATAATTCACCTTAATTATATATACATTTTCTACAAGTTGCTTAATCATCCGCTTGGAAGTTCAAACATCATCAACAGCTGGGGGTGTAGGGTTGTTTTGAGGTTTCTTTTGGTCTTCTGTTTTGTGTGTTTGTGCTTTGCTCAGGGGGTGCTCTGTTTTGTTGGCACTTGCTTTTGGAGCAGGTTGCTTGTAGGCTATGTTCATCCTTTTCTTGTATGGGTCTGTTGTCTTGTTCGTGTTGGTTTGGGTCTAACCAGTGTAGCCTCTTGGCTTTATTGAATATATGAAAGAGTTGAATTTTCAAAAAAAAAAATTATACAGAAAATAATAGATTAAACAATAAAATTAATTTTTTGTTGTTGCATTAGATGCAACTTCTTGGAACCACACATCCCTTGCTGCTTTGCTACCTGTTAGAATAAGTTAGAATACGATGTTAAGTTAGAATAAGATGTTGCTGCCCTGTTAGAATAAGTTAGAATAAGATGGTGCTGCCTGGTTAAATTGACAGTGCCTACCACCTGTTCGATAATTTGACTCAATGAAACTACTGCGTTACTAGATTCGTAAGAACCTCATTGACTGGAAGTTTTGTTGTTTTGTTTTCGTTTTTATATAATTTGAATTGAATTCTACTACTTTGTAATTCATTTTATTCCTAATTTGATTCTTTTCCTACTATAAGATGAATTCCTTATTTGACTTTTGTATGAACTCCTCTAATTCACCTTAATTATATATATATATAAATCATTATACATAAAATAATAGATTACACAAAAAAATTAATGTTTTGTTGTTGCATTAGACACAACCTCTTGGAACCACACATCCCTTGCTGCTTTGCTGCGTATTAGAATAAGTTAGAATACGATGTTAAGTTAGAATAAGATGTTGCTGCTTTGTTAGAATAAGTTAGAATAAGATGGCGTTGCCTGGTTAAATTGTTGATGTATGAGTTTACTTTAATCAAATATCTTATTCATAAGATGATTAAAAAAAATAATTAATTAATAAAGATTATAATGAGTATGTGGCTAAACAATTAGCAATATTTATACTTTTATATTAAATATGTTAATTAGTTTTTCTGTTAAACTTTCAGGATCAATTGTTAGTTTTCTCTAAATGGATAAGTCTTGGATGTCAAATAGTAGATTGTCTAAGGAGTATAAAGATGGAGTTGATCAATTCCTTAAATTTGCAATAGCCCGTACTAGCAATCCTCAACTCATGAGATGTCCATGTCGATCATGTGGAAATTTAGTTTTCCAAACTTCTGAAGAAATTAGATATCATTTATTTAGCAAAGGAATTGATCAAAGGTACAAGACATGGATTTGGCATGGGGAGGAGGATTTTACTAGAGCTTCCACTAGTAAGAAAAATGGGAAAAATAGGTTTGTTGAATCATTTAAATATGATGAAGTTGTTAATACCATAGAGATGGTTAATGATGCATTTGAGTATAGTAAGGACGATCCTAAATCGTTTCAAACTTTACTTGAGGATGCTGAAAAGCCCTTGTATCCTGGTTGTAAAAAATTTACAAAGTTATCTGTATTAATGAGACTATACAATATTAAAGGAAAATATGGGTGGTCGGACAGTAGTTTCTCATAATTGCTAAGTTCCTTGGCAGATATGTTGCCTAATAGCAACGAAATTCCTTCTTCCATTAAAGAGGCGAAGAAGACAATGACAACATTAGGTTTTGAGTACGAGAAAATACATGCATGCCCTAATGATTGCATTCTTTATAGAAATGAGTACAATGGTTTATCTGCTTGTCCAACTTGTAAAACATCAAGATGGAAGGTGAAGGATAAATCAAACAAAGAATGTAAAGGGGTTCCTGCTAAGGTTTTGTGGTATTTTCCTCCTATTCCTAGATTTAAGAGAATGTTTCAATCCTCACAAACTACAAGGGACTTGACTTGGCATGTTAATGGCAGGGAAGTAGACAGAAAACTTCACCATCCAGCTGACTCACCTTCCTAGAAGCTAGTTGACTAGAAATGGCTTGATTTTGCTGTAGAATCTAGAAATCTACATTTGGCCATCTCAGCTGATGGTATAAATCTGCACCGTTCTCTTAATAGTACATACAGTTGTTGGCCAGTGATATTGATAACTTATAATCTTCCACCGTGGTTCTGTATGAAGAGAAAATTTATAAGGTTGGCTCTATTGATCTCCGGTCCAAATCAACCTGGTAATGACATTGATGTTTACCTAGCACCATTAATTGATGACTTAAAAACTCTATGGGAAGTTGGTGTTGAGGCCTATGATGCTTATAAACAAAAGAAATTCACATTACGTGCTTTATTGTTGTGGACAATCAATGATTATCCTGCATACGGTAACTTGTCTGGTTGTGTAGTCAAAGGAAAATATGCTTGTCCAATATGTGGGGAACGCACATACAATTGTAGACTTAAGCATGGTAATGGTTCATTTGACAGTACACCTCATCAGAGAAGTCAGATTATATGGACCTGTATATCTTAGATGGATGTATCCTTTTGAAAGGTTCATGAAAACTCTAAAAGGGTATGTACGCAATCATAACCGTCCAGAAGGATGTATTGCTGAGTGCTATATTATATTGCTGAAGAAGCAATTGAATTTTGCATAGAATATTACTGTGATATGTCTGCAATTGGTAATCCAATTGAAAAGGACAATGTTCAAGTTGGAAATCCATTACCGAGTGGTCGTGCTGTTGTAGTTGAGATCCAAGAATTGCAACAAGCACATCATTACGTGTTGCAAAATACTATTAAAGTGCAATCATACATTGAGTATGTATTTTTTTCTCCCTAATTAAATTTATTTTATTATTATGAATACATGCATTTAAACAAATCCAAGTACTTTACTAACCACCCCATTTCAAAACCTCGCAGTGAGCATATGGCTTGGTTGAAATTTAAATATCCCTGCCAATCAAGAAATCAAAAATGGTTGCAAGATGAACATAATAGTAGCTTCATGAATTGGTTGAAACAGAAGGTACTATTGATGCCTTTAATTGTTTAAATAACATTTTGAAGTTCTATTTAGAAATATTTTCATTATTTCAGGTATCAAATGAAGTTGAAAATCAAAAGGTCATTTCATTTTCGTTGAGGTAGATTAGCACATGGTCCTCGTCACCTTGTAATAAAAGGTTCTGGTTATGACATTAACAATTATCGCTATCACATATACGATCGTGATAATGCTCTAGTTAGTCAAAATAGTAAAGTAACCATTGTTGCAACGGCGATGCAAATTGCAAGTGCTAAGGACAAAAATTCAGTATTTGGAGAAATGTCATTCTATGGAGTAATCAAAGAGATATGGGAACTTGATTACCATATGTTCAAGATTCCAGTGTTTAAATGTGATTGGGTTGAGAGTAATGGTGGCATTAAAGTTGACGATCTTGGTTACACCTTGGTGGACCTCAATCGAGTAGGTCATAAAAATGATTGCTTTATTTTAGCTTCTCAAGCTAAATAGGTTTTCTATGTCTCTGACCAAGGGGATCCAAGGGGATCCAAGATGGTCATTTGTGTTTAGACATAGAGAAAATAATGATGAGCAAGACAATATAATGGAACATGATCCTATTATTAAAGACTTGCCATTGGTTGATTCACTTGATGTGAGCCATGATGATAATATTAGTTATGTACGACAAGATTGTGAGCCTATTTGGGTTGACGACAAAAATACACATTAATTGTTAGAACTATTATTTTTTTCAAAAACAATTCAGGACATTGATACAAGAGGTAGTATTCCATGATTGACTTAAACACTGTGTCCAGTTACATTTAATTTGTATTTTGTTTGTTCTTAAATTTTATATTTCATGTCTAATTTTTTTTTCCTACAGGATTGTAGTTATGGAACCAATTGATACACCAACATCTCCGAAGAAAGCACGAGGAATGGCAAGATTGGTTATAAACCGAGCCAATGAAAATAAGATAGTTGTGCCATTCGATGAATGTGGAGTTCCAGCTGGTGAGGAAGGGCAAAAACTTAGCACTGCTATTGGTATCCTTGCACGTACAACGATACCACTAACTTATACTGATTGGAGAAAAGTGTCGGATCATGTGAAAGAGATAATGTGGGAGTGCATTATAGTAAGTAATTTATTACAGTGTTTTAATTTCTTAATTATTTTTGTTTTTTTAATTTTTTTAAGTTTTTAATTGCTAACTAATAATATTTGATTATTTTCAGGCTATTTTTGAGGTTGATCTTCGAGCTAAAAAGAAAATTATTTTTTCAATTGGAGAGAAATTTCAAACATTTAGGAATACGCTTACAACAAAATACATAATTCCTTTCATGAATAGACCTGAAGCTTTAGAAAACCCACCTTTAGTTTACAATTTCATCCAAAAAAGTGATTGGGATTCATTTGTTGCTATACGCCGATCTGAACAATTCAGAGTATGCAAAGTTGACTTCCTTTTTTTTTATATCATGATAATTTTATAAAGTTGATAAATCATATTTCAATTTTGTAGGTACTCCGTAAGAAACAACAACTCAGGCAAAAAAAAATAAGTATCATCATCGACTGAGTCGGGGTGGTTACGTGGCTTTACGTGAGAAATTGGCAAGTGTATAATTTTTTTTAATTTAAATTTATATTCTTGTTATCTTAATATGTTGTTAGTCTAATGGTTTTTTTGTCTTATTTTAATTTCCTTTTATATAGAAGAAAGAACGCGGTGAGAATACAGTTCTAGATAGAAGTGAATTGTGGATGAAAGCTTGTGAAAAAGAAAACAAAGAATATGACCCAAAAGTATTACCCGCAGTAAAGAAGATTGTAAGTATATGTTCATCTCAAATTAATTCAACTTCATATTTATCGATAACATTGAATGACATTATTAGGTATATGTTTATCTTCAATTATTTTTTGATGTTTGTAGGATGAGTTAAAATAACAAGTAGAGATGGGAAATGTGTCATTTTCTGGTGATGAAGACATTCTTACTCAAGCATTCGGCAGTAAAGAACATACTGGTCGAGTTAGGGGTGTTGGGAAATTTGTCACTCCAACTTCTTACTTCCACACCCCAAACCTACGTGCTGATTGGGTGAGAGACAAAAAAGAGTGGGAGAAACAAAAAATGGGTTATGATCGGCGTTTAGCGGACTTAGAGGCAAAATTATTAGGACGCGCTAATGATCAACAATCACCTGCTGCACACTTTGAAAGTCATAGCTCCAATTTTACTCCAACAATGTTTTCTGAAGGACAAATGAAGGGAAGTCATACTATCACTACCAAGATTAAAGTTGAGGTATATAATTGATAAATTCACAATTTATAGGTTTTGAAAGTTAATGAATAACATACTAATCTTCTTCCTGATAATTAGCACACACTATGTAAATCGGCAAGGGATACGATTGATAACATAGTTGCAAATGGAACTATTTTAGAGCACAATGTTGCGGAAGTTCTTGTTTCTATTGATGTAATACTAAATGAAGATGCTCTTTTGCCTATCCCAAGTGAGGATTATGAACTTTTTTATGTGAAGGATGCCTTGGGTCATCACATAAATTGGCCTTCAGAACTCGTTGTCGAGGATTCTGTGATTGCGGTATGTAAATTTCTTATTGAAGTGATTAAACATTATTATTTTCCTAGTTTATCTAGTGAATGTTTTTTTTATATTAATTTATAGGTAAGAAAAAAGGTTGACGAAACTGAAAAAGTTAAGAGGCCTTCTAAATTTTCATTGGGTATTGAAAACTTTGTAAAAAAAGCATGGCGGGTTATTGCGCCCGGAGATGTTATTAGGGTCAATTTTGATGAGGGAATATTTTCCTTAGAATATTACTGTTTTTTTGGAATGGAAGAAGTCACTACCATGATCAACATGAAAGAACTTCAACAGACTAGTATATGTTTATACATGAGGTAAGAAAACATAAATATAAACACAATTTATTGTTATTATATTGTACAAATTCTAGCTTTTTAATGAAACACTAATGTTGTTATCATGTTTTTAATTGTTATTATATGTAGGCATTTATACAATAACAAAATTAAAGGCAGATCAATGGTAGATACATTTGGCTTCTTCAATCCTACAGAGGTCTTTCTGGCAGGGGGGTTTAATGACACCAGACGCGAAAGCTGAGCACGTTGTATTGCTAATCGCTTGCAAAGGGCTGGGGAAAACCGAATTCTCTTCATGCCATATAATCCTAAGTTATTCACATCAATTAATATTTATTAAACATATTTGATAGTCTTTCTTAATGCTAACGCGTCATGTTTAAATATGTAGATATCATTGGGTGCTGGCTGTCATTGACTTGTCATCGATGACTGTTTATTATTTAGATCCACCGGGAAAAGACATGGTGGAAGACCTCAAGAAAATTATAATCATGTAAGTGCATTTTTTATTTCAATATAAACATGTATTCTATTCCTTTCAAGCTTTTTTAATATATTTGGATTGTGGCTTTTACTGCAGCTATGAATGATTTGGGTCATGTATTTATAAAACTTCATGTACTGCTACTAATAGTATAGTGGAATTATATTTAATTTAGTATTTTTGTTTGAGATGCAACTATTATAACTTTATTAATATATATTCTAAATAAAGTATGTATATATCTTCTTTTCATGAACTACTTTATATTAATGTATTGCATGGATTTACGCAGTGGTTTTCGAATGTTTCAAGCTTTTCGAATGTTTCAAGCTCAAGCTAAAACTCAACCTTCAAGAAAGAATCTCAAATGGAGTTATGTTAATGTGAGCTAGGTTAACTAGTTGTATGTTATCAATACAATTAATTAAAAATTTTATTTATGATTTTTATTTTATCACTGTAGGCACCCATCCAACCTGGAAATATAGAATGTGGATATTATGTCATGAGGTACATGAAAGAAATAATTGAGAATCATGACGTTCTTTGTGAAAAAGTGAGATAATTATCTTTTTTTGTTGGTTTATATCAATTTGATAATTAGATTGAATTTAATTTTCTTTTTGATTTTGTTGTTCTTTATAAAATTTTTGGTAGTTTAATGGTAAGAACACATATAGCCAAGATGAGATAGATGAAGTACGGTTCGAGTGGACAGAGCATATCAGTTTATTAATTTAATATGAGGTATTTTTTTATTACCAGCTTTTTTTTTATTAATATGAGATTGTTTTTGTGTGTCTAATTATGTTTCAATTGACATATAAATTATATATATATACATAGTTGTTTAGTTTTTTAAAATTTATTTAAAAAAATGATTTGTTGCAACTTATTTTGTTATTAACATGTTGGTTGTTGGAGATGCAGGTAAATTGAAATGCTGAATTCCTATTGTAACCGTGTGGAGTCTTCGTTTGTGGTTCCAAGTGACGACAAGACTTTATATATAGGGTCATTCCAATATGTTATTAACTTCTAATTTATTATCAAACATTTTAAACATGATGAATTTTATGGATGTTTGGATTTTTTGTTTTATTTTTAAACTTGATGTTTCAGTTTTAAGTTTTTTCCTTGTATTGTAAACATGCTCTTCTTAATTAATATTAGATAATTTTATGAAAGTCTATTTTTTTATGTTTAATTTTTTTTGCATATATGAATAATGAATCATTTATCAATAAATTGTATAAATATATTATTGGCAAAATGAAATTATTTATGAATAGAAATTTGGATATGAATTAATTTCATTTTTTTAAAATGATATTTATGACATCATAAAATTGTTATAAATTAATGATATTTACGCAATTGTGTTAAATACATGATATAAAAAAAATACTATAATGTATTATTGACACATAACAACTATTATATCTACATATCAATTATGTAATATCATCTTGTCTTTATGGCATTTGGAAGTCATTTACCAATGTTGGATTTATGCTATCATGAATTACTAACGTTTGTAAATCCGTAGAGAATATATCATGGACAAAAAATATTATGGATTTATAACGGCTTTTAATAACCGTGATAAAATTAAAAACCATGATAAACTTTTTATCACACTGCCTATAACAACGCTTATAAAACCGTTATTAAATCCATTTCATGATGGTTAAAAACCATCATAAAAAGCAATTTTCCTTGTAGTGATTCTCAATCAAATGATATTCTAGAATAACTCTTATTCCATATCATTCAACCATCGGTTACTCAGCCAGGTTTTTAATTAATAAAACTTAATCAAAACCTTCGTGAGTGTAACCTACCATTTCAGATCTCACGAACTTAACTCGAGAATTGCCGCCTTAGGGTCGATCAATCCCGAAATACTCTCAGAAATCATATCCGTTAGGTAGTCAACCTTGATATTGATCTTTGTAGAAACCCTCCTTAGGGAGGACGAAAGCAAAGCCGTCATGAGGCCCTACTAGGATCTCACGGTATTGAACTAATGATGGAGACTGAGGGATATATATGTCATATATCCCTTTCCCACTCACTGTTATAAAACTATGGTTTTCTATTATCCGTTAATACACCTAGACTCTACAAGATTAAATGGTTAACTTTAATCAAGTTATTTAACGCATTAACAAATTCCCTATTATAAACAAATTCTAATTAACTAATAAATTATTAATGATTTTTAACTATTAAAAATCTAATCTATTAGTGAATAATCTAAGTTTTTATAAACTATTTACTAAGCTCAGATTATTATGATAGTGTTTACCAAGTTTTAACTATTACTATTCTAACACTTTATTCGGTTCATTTATTGTTAGGTTATTAATCATATTAATCCTAATTACAATAATTGACTCTATTAATCCAACTTATTAAACTCTTTAATAACTAGATTAATATAAATGAGAATGACCAAGTTTTCATTTTCATAGCCAATAATGTATTTACTGATTTTAATCATATTAAAAAAATACATAAAATATTAGGCTATGATACATGTATGACATATCAAATATATTTGTGTAGACATATCTTATCTAAATAACATACGTATGCATGACAATGCTTTTATCATCACATAATATAAAGCATACATGAATTGACCGAATACTGTGGATTATTTAACCTAAACAAAATTAGTAATCTAAAATTACTAAAATATCCTCAAGGCATTCCTTGGTCTTCTTGTAACTTTAGAAATCTTCTAGTCTCTTTAGGTCACTCCGATTCATCTCATGAATCATTCTTCGCGATTTTTCCAGGTCTTCAATATAGGTTACATTTTTTTATTTACAATACAATAACAGTAATATATATATATATATATATAATACAACCCATGAACCCTAAATCCAAAATACAATATAATGACGATCAACCATGTTTTTGTAAATTAAAAAATTTGATATACATACAAAAATAACATACAGTCAATTTAAACGGTGCCTACACAATCATACATTCAGGAGCATCGAAAATAATTTCCTGTTCCAAAAAAAATTGACTCTGATACCAATTGTTGGATCCCCGATCACTGGTAACGTAGCGTAAATAGGTTTTAAAATTTTTTATACAGATCGTAAATGATCTGGGACCAATGAACTTAGGATCACAATTTTTCGGAACTTATACATATAACATTATTACAATAATAAAATATATGTATACACAAGAAATTAAAATCAATAATCAGAAGAAGAGAAGAAATCAATTCTTCATGCCTACATAGGAGGCTCCTTCAATTTACGATATGCTCCTGGTCTGTACCACCGATCTTCCTAGCTATTCTCGAAACTGGTAACTGCGTGTGGACGCGTCACATACTCAGGAACTTAGGAGGATGTAGAGAAAAGTAAAAGAAACTATTTCTTCCAAGAGAAAAATACCTATAACAATTCTTGTTCTTCAAAAAATATATATATAATTTTTTTTTTCTTTCAATAGTGCACTAAAGCACACATTCCTTTTTTCCTCTTTGACTCTCCTTTTATCTCACGCACATTGATGCGTTTTTTTCTTTTAAAAAATTGATGATGTGTTGACTTTATTTTAAAATTCAAAATCAATATTTAGTTAAAACCAATCAATCTAATCTTTTAAAATATCAAATATCTTTAAAGATATTGATTAATATTTAGTTTATTTGATTTGATTTGAATTCAAACTATTTAAATTCAAAAATAAAAAATTTAATTTTAATAAAATAAAATAATCATATTATCTTACTTTATTCAAAAACAAATATCAACAAATATCCTCCATTTAGTGATTAATAATATAATTAAATAATTTTATAATTTAATTTGTTTAATCACCATTATTCATTAATCAAATAATCTCATTATTCAATTAATTCCCGAATAAATACGTGTCACTTTCGTAACACAATTAATTGGACAATCAAATTAATTAACTGTGACCCTTGTTACCTAAATCGATCGGGCTAGTAAGGGGACTTAATGGACCCACAGTATTTTGAGCTCCAATTATCTTTGGAATCAATAATTAAACTCTTTAATTAATATTCCTTGATTATTAACTCCGATGTTACTCCACTAAAAACTCGAAGCTGCGCTTTCTCAACTGTAGACGCTTTTTCACAGAACGATACAACTCGGTGTCCATCGATATAGCTATTACACTTGGTGTGATCCTCCACAGTAGTTCATAATTAGAGCTGGGTCATAATGTCCGTTATACCCCTCTAATTACATATATAATTTACGTACCGTTGATTCTCTAATGGACAATAGATCCTATTTCCTTAAGAAATTAGGAGAGCGCTCATATTGTCAAAGCCCTGAATCAACCCTTAAGGGAACCACCATCTACTTCTCACAAGAAGGAGTGGATTCCACTATTGTGTACAAACCTTCCCAGCCACAAGCCAAAACGCAATCCCAACATACGGAGCATATTGATCAGGAACTGCATCCGAGCTCACCCATGGTATATCAAAGACCACGATCTAACCTGAAGGAGTCGATATGACACTTGTTGACGGTGATTTTTGGATTGTATAAAGTCAATCACACGTCACACAAGTTAATTGCAATTGATGATTAAATAAGAAATTGAAAAGAGTAAAATAAGAAACAAGCAAAAGAGAGTTTACGTGGAAAACCCTAAAGGGAAAAAACCACGGTTGCCGATGACGGCGAGAAAGTAATCCACTGTGAAAAGAATATTACAATCTCTTTCTCACTTGCTCTCTAATAATACCCCTTGATTCGTGAACCCTTATTGGGTGTTTTTAGGGTCTATTTATACATATATAGAACCCTAATTCTTGGAGTACAAGTAAAAGAAAGGTGGTAGTAAATCAATAAAACTCTGACTTGTTGGAGTCGTTTTAATCACATCAGGACTTTTGCCTATTCTGGGCTCTGATAACTCTAAAGAAATCTATTTCCTTATCAGAGTATGCTTCATGAGACCTTATTTGAGGAAAATTCTTCTTTACGTGTTTGAGTCGTAATAACGTTATCAACATGCAAGCATCCGAACGTATCTAGAAATTGTCCATGTGTCGCTTAGACGACCGTCTTCCGAACCCGACTAGATCTCTTTCACCCCGACCAGGGATCTTCTCCTAATCAAGTAGCTAGACCGGATCATTTGGGTTTTCCTGATTATTTTCTTGCTAACCCGATCAATCTAATTACCTTGGTCGGGTTATTCCAACCCGACCAATCTAAGTAACTTTGATAAGTATTGTGGGGTTATTTTCTGATCACTTTAGGTTGGTTCAATTTAGTTGACACGTCACTTGTTGTCCTCGTGTAACGCAATATTTATGCTGACGTGTTATCTTCTCAAATTGTACCATCAAAAACACTCAAGATTAAGATCACCCACATATAGTCATCATTAGTTGATATATATGAATCTCATCGGTAAACGGATATTGGTGAGAGATTCATATAGATCATGTCCCAGTCCTCTATGATCACATCATACAAGATGCCTCTATTCCCATATCTTCATATGAATGATTCAGGATAGAATCACCGTATATTACGGAATGGACCACAGCTATGGATTAACCACAAATAAAGTACCCAACTTTATTTGCTATCTATGAACTCTTTAGATTGCACGTCTCTTACTGTATCCAACCGTATATGACACTTATATACATAGTTCGAGATTACATCTAGCAATCTAGGATGTTTAAAATGCACAAGTTATAAAATAAACAACATAACAAGAATGAATTGAACTTTTCTTTTTTATTTATTTCATAAATCCATTTACAAATTACATCTTTAGGGCATAAACCCCAACACATCGTCCAAGCGAGGATGTTTCCGATCACACAAACAGAAACGAATTACGCCACACAAAACCACACTTAGATCTAACAATGAGGTGCAAGTGTGAAGTGTGTAAAGGATGCACACATATAAACAATAAAGAACACAAATGCAAGATGAACAAAGCATGCATGAAGTGTGTGTGCGCACCTAAACTCTTCAAGAGACAAAGTCAAGTGAATATACATTTTGCTCTTGCTCTTGCTCTTGAAGTCACGGAGATGCTTGGAAGCTTGTCAATGAACACCTAAGCTACCCATTACAAAATCATCCCCAATGTGGTATGTCATGAAATAAGCCAATCACAACATAGAGGTTCTTATAATCTCCCCATTTGGCTATTTCATGACAAAATCACCGCTCACAAATATTCCTTACAAAACAAAAATAAAGTTATTGTCCATGAGATTAATTCTACATTACAAAAGAGGCTCCTAAAATCTAAGACTTGAATATCTTTAATCTCTTTGTAGAATCATTATTGTACCTACACACAATAGAAAGTAGCACTTTCCAAGAACAAGTGCAAGTGAGGTGAACAAATAATAACAAGCATTGCACTCAAATACAAATAAAGCAATACAAAGAATGCATGCACAATGCGCCCCCTAAAAGGTTACTCTTTCTCTCTCTCAAGACTTCTCCCCCAAAGCATAAACAATGATACCCCTATATTTCTCAAGACTTCTCCCCTTTTTTGTCATGAGATACGTAAAGGAGCTCCCTCTATTGGGTTGCTTTAGCAAAGAAAGCTATTAGCACAAACACAATGCATAATCATATACACAAATTTTATGCAACTTAAGTAATTGAGAGAGATTCAAGGGGTTTTATTTTAAAGAAAATGTGTGAAGTTGTTGCTTTGCATGCAAGACATATAGCATTCAAGTTCAAGAAATGGTATTTGGCAAAGCAAACATCAAAGGGTTTCCAAAAGAATTCAAACCAATTTGTACTCTTTTGTCATAAGCAAACAAGACATAGTTTTTCAAAAGATATTTACCAGTTAAAAGCAACTGTATCAATCCTTAAAGGCAAACCAAGACATTGGATCAAGAGATCCTATTAGATTTTTCTGGATAAATATCCTTATGATAGTAGTCTTGTTTAACCATTAAGAAGAGAGAAAAAACTAATTTGGATATGAAATCCTTATTGATTGAATGGATACTAGATCTTTATTGATTTTAGTCTTCTCATTTGCTTTCACACATATTTTGCATATAAGTAATCAAATACATTTCATGCATATCATTTTAAGCATGTCATAAAAATCAAGTTCACATGTCATGGAGATAAATTATAGGTCATTCAATGTACTTTCGCATATAATTCTCCTAGTCCAAAAATGCATTGTTAAACCAAAATATGAAATGGATTACAAACAAAGCAATGGTGCACACTTCTTAAAAAAACAACAACCAAGAATCTTAAGCAATTATCAAAAGAGCATAAAATAAATCAACTTTTTGTACATAGCAAATCATGCAAGTTCGCTATCTTTGCTTGAGCTCCCTAAATGGGGTCAATTCCAACCAAGTCAATGGGGGGCATGGGCCTCTACAGACATAGCAATTCCAATGGACCTAGTTGCATCTACGGGAGTCACATGGACACTAAGGCAAGCAGGTTCATTCTTTGTAACCCACCTAGGTTCCACTTTATCATTTTTGGTTGTCATAGACATGCTTCTAAATTCCCTAGGTTCATGCAAACTTGCCCTATTTTTCAACCGTTTGTTTTTCATGCTCTTTAACCTACACCTCTTAATGTATTTAAAACAATTTGGTCTTAAGTGACCAATCATACCACAAAAATTACAAGTAGGTACAAATGAAGAATTTATACCATTGCATTGAGATCTCATCGAGGAATCGCCATGTTGATGAGGTTGTCTTTGATGGTGCTTCAGTTTGCTTCTCCTTGGAGCTTGAACCGATTGGTGGCACCTTTGTGGTCTAGCTTGTTGAGGTGGTTGAGCCGGTTGAGCATCCTTTCTTGGTTGAGCATCCACTTATGGTCACCTCATTTCTTGATAGTTGACTTTGTCGGAGGAGGTGGTTGGCTTCTCAAGGACTTTTCCTTTCTTCTTGGATTGCCTAGGCTTTTGTTGAGCTGCCAAGGCTTGTGTGGACTTTCCTTGAGTGGAAGATTGCTTGGATGAAACTTTCCCCATGCCTTGAGCTTGAGGTCGTTTGACCTTGACCTTCTTCAATTCTTCAAGGCACCTCATCTCTCTTTCCTTGACAATCTTTAAGGAGTTTTCTTTTTTGGCAAGCTCTTCTTTCATAGCCTTCATTTGTTGGTGGCAATTTTTAATCTCCTTCTCATATTTGGAAACATCAATCTTGCCCATCATCAAGGAGTCATCAATGGAGGTCTCCTTCTCCATCGTCTTCAATTTGGAGATAAGAATGGAGATTTCTTCCATTTGCTCATCTATGATCTCTTTGTACCGTAAAGGTATGGATGTCTACTATATACTTCAATTTACTAAACAAAGTTTCGATGTCTATAGAAACAGTTATGGTAATTTGAGTGACCAAAGGTCAAAAACAGACAGCAACAGAGTTGTCCAGTTTTGGTGGTCACTTTAGAGATTTCAAAACCAATCCAAATGGTCATGAAATATTATGAATAATATACCGTTGGAAATGTATGGGTGTCTAGTCTGTACAAAAATTTTCAAACTCATTTTGAAGCTTTGTATAAAACGTTATGGCCACAAGATAATAAAAATGTCAGTTTTGAAAAACATTTAAATCATTGAAATCCACTATTTTGAAACTAGACACTTTACTCCAAACAACCAAACCAAAACTAACACTTAACCATGAGAAGAATGGGACATTCTGGGACATTCTCGAATGACCAACAATTGTGCTAAGATAAGCACACCATCGTGCAAGTGCGGACGTTTCCAATCACACAAACAGAAACGAATTACACCACACAAAACCGCACTTAGATCTAACAATGAGGTGTAAGTGTGAATTGTGTAAAGGATGCACACATATAAACAGTAAATAACACAAATGCAAGATGAACAAAACATGCATGAAGTGTGTGTGTGTGCACCTAAACACTTCAAGAGACAAAGTCAATTGAATATATCTTTTGCTCTTGCTCTTGCTCTTGAAGTCACGAAGATGCTTGGAAGCTTGTCAATGAACACCTAAGCTACCCATTACAAAATCATCCCCAATATGGTATGTCATGAAATAAGCCAATCATAAAATAGAGGTTCTTGTAGTGTACAAACCTTCCAATCCACAAGTCAAATCGCGATTCCAAGATACGGAGATATTGATCGGGTATGCTACTCTGATCTCACCCATTGTAAATTAAAAACCACGATCTAACCTGAAAGAGTCAATAAGACGCTCATGATTAAGATCACCCATATACAGCCATCATTTGTCAATATATATGAATCTCCCCATGTAACGGATATTGTTGAGAGATTCACATAGATCGTGGCTCAATCCTATATGATCACACTATATAAGGTGCCTCCATTATCATATCACCATATGAGTAGTCTAGGATAAGACCGTCGTACTTTAGGGAATGGATGGCAGTTGTAGATTAATCACAAATAAAGTACCCAACTTTATTTGCTCTCTACGGACTCTTTAAATTACACGTCTCAAACTGAATTCCTCTGTATATGACACTCATATACCCAGTTTGAGATTATATCCGGCAATCTTGGATGCTAAGCACACATGATATAAAAGTATGATACATATAAATTGAATGAAAAAACTACTTCTTTTATTTATAATTTATCATCATTTACAAAATACAAGTTTTAGAGCAAAAAACCCCAACATCTTCTTGGTTTCATGACTAGGTAAGTTAAAACTTCATTGAATATCATTTATTGTTCTTCTTACTCTAGATTATGTATTTATTGCTTCATTGAATACAATGAATCTCTTTATTGCATATATTTATAAGTCTTAATTGCATGATTGGGTTTGCTTGTGATAGCTTGCATCATTAGGTCATTTATGTCTAAATAGCTAATCCATAAATATTCATGTATGTTTAATTGATGATTAGGTTGGCTTTGTGCATCTAGTTAATTTCATGAATGTTTATGTGAGTTTTAATTGACAATTAGGTTGTTAGAATTACTCTACATCTAATTGAGACCTCATGTATGTGCATGTAGGCTTGTTTGATAATTAGGTTGTTAGATTTGCATCTTAATATCTAATTAAGCATATAGTGTTTAGTCTTGCAGTTTATTGCATTTAGAATATTCATATATTCACTTAGACTTTAATTCTCTTCAATGAGTCAAAGACTTGTGGCTTCTAGGTGAAGTTGCACAGTCAAGTGAAGTCTTACTACCAAAAGTTGGTTGGCAAGCATTGGTTGCCATGTACTATTATTAAAGGCCCGTTGGGTAGACTAGGAGGTGCTCACGCCAAGAATAGTGGATCATAGGATATCACTAGGGATTGAACTAATAGTGTTGAGTGATAGTGTCCATAGTATTAGGTTATCGAGAGTGAGAGTCCGTGTATCAATTGAGCGTGTAATCTTCTTTTCGTATAGTGGATTTTTGTGGCTCAAGTGGCTAGCGAGGCTAGTCCCGTGACTTTTACCGTTTGGAGGGTTTCCACGTAAAAATCAAGTGTTCTTTAATTTCTGCGTTTTACTTGATTTTTATTATTGTTTGAATTGGGTTTTGCATGTCTAGGTTATTTAGACACACGCTTGTGTATTTTCACAACCAATAGCAAAAGATAAAAAAAAAGATAGAAGAAGAAAATAAATCCAATCACACACAGCACCAGAATTTACGTGGAAACCCAAATCGGAAAAAACCACGACTGTCAGGATGACAAAAGAAAGTTCCACTATGTAGAAAATTATTACATCCACACACTCAGGATTCTCTCTTTTCTAATACCCAAAACCCAATTACACCCAGTGCTCTCATGAGATCTCTCTTGATATTTACTAAATTACTCCTCCACAATAAACTACATATTATGGTCTATTTATATGAATTACATAGAGTTTAAACCAACAAGGAAATTCATCTCCTATACGTACAAGATTTTCTTGTTTCACATAAATAATATATTTTATTTATGACAAGTCTTCTTGCAAGAAGAAATCATTTTCCTATAATCATAAAAACTTCAAGAAACATATTATTTCCCTTTCCATTAATATTTCCTGATTCAACGTGTGCTTATGATTGACTACGATTCAAGTTACAATTTTCCACCCGCATCCCAAACCATGTTTAAATTGACCGCTCAAAAAACCGTGATCCATGCGCTGCATTACCCAAACCGATGTCACTGTGCTATCAAAAGCCACAACACTATCCACAACGATAATCTCTGGAAAGAGGACCACTATCACTTTACTGTCAAAACTCACAGCACTTTCACATCGCTCTCATAGCTAGCACAGCACAATAGTCTCACAACACTATCACAGTACTCTCACATCACTAGCACAACCCTATACGTTTCTCCAGTTCTGAATGCCTTCAAGCCTTCCTCAAACATGACCTCATACTTCCAAACGTGTCCCACGTCTCCAGGAAGTCTCCTCATTGGTGAATCCCATTTAATAACCATTAGAAATTCGAGTCATATCCAACATATACGAGTCATCATAATAAGTCATCTTTGAATAATTCAGAATTTGTAAACCCTGACAATGTCATATGAATTATGACCCATATACTTATAAGGAAAAGAACTTTATTTATTACTCCAATCAGAATGTTACGTTATGTTTCTCTAAAATGGATAAGTGTTTTTATCAATTCATTGTTTGATGATGACTCATCACTCCATTCAATAAAACAAATCTCTCTATAGTAGATGAGTAGGGGTGGGCGCAGTTCGGTTCGGTTCGGTTTTGGCCAAAACCGTATTGAACCGTTATATTTTCGGTTTTTGAAAATTTGAATCGGTTTGAACCGTATGGGACCACAAAACCGAATTGAACCGAACACCTTTATCTCGGTTCGGTTTGGTTCGGTTCAGTTCAATTCGGTTTTTGGCCTATTGGGCTTTGAGATTTTTTTTAAATATTTTTTCAAATTTTATATCATTTAACAGTCCTATTTTTGTATTTAGACCTTTGGCCTTTGGGCAATTGATTTTGGGCTATTTTTTTTAACAATCCCTTACATTCAAAACACATCTAAATAAACCATATTACTGTTTAACTAATCAAATTTAGTCCAATTCAATCGTAAGTACCTGCTCAATAGTTACCATTCTACCAAATTCAGTCTATACATTACATAGATTGATAGAAGTCCAAAATAAAACAAGATCATACATAAATAATCCAACATATAATCCATAATAAAATTTGTATTTTTTTGTATTTATAGTTCGGTTCATCGGTTCGATTCGGTTTTGGAAGGTCTAAAACCGAAACCGAACCATATTCTTTGATGTTCATTCGGTTCAAACCAAATTGAACCGAACCCAACCTTAAAACCGAACCAAACACCATATTTTGGTTCAGTTTGGATCGGTTCAGTTCGGTTCAATGAACCGTGCCCACCCCTATAGATGAGTAATGGTGGCAACCGTCTTAAAGAAGATAAGCCAATGGTAAAATTATCTTTAGCATTTTTAACTCACTTTCTTTGTTCAGTATTGGAATTTCTTCTTATTTTCCCCCTTTTTGTTTTACCTATTTTAGCATAACCACAACAAAAAATCGTTGTAGTATTAGATTAATTTTAATTTTGAAAATTTTACAATAAACTATCAATCTAAATTCACCAAAACCTGAAAAAAAAATAGCCAAAATTATTTTAAAAAATAATCTGAATGAAACGTTATTAAAAGTCTCAGAGCATCAAAACTCCAAAGCAAAAAAATTTCTTGAAAACCCCACTGATTGGAAGACTAGGCTGTGATGTTTACTCAATGAAATGGTATAAAAAAAACTTTTTTATCTATATAATTTAAGTACTATTTTAATGAGATGGCAATTGAAAAAGATTTTTCATATACAAGAATTTGTACCCTCTTTGTCACTTCCATTATTATTTACTATATATATAGATAGAGAGAGAGTGAGTGATTACAGGCAGTAAAATACTGGGATTATTGGAAGTAAATAACAATGGAACAAGGAAGTATTAGGTTTTGTCTCGTGTTATCAAATGAACCTAATGTTAACCAAACTAGACTCAACTGATGTGAAACTTACTAAAGACGTGGGATACGTTTGGAAGTTGGAGATGGTGTTTAAGGGAGGTTTGAAGACCATGAAGAACTGAAGAAGTTGTTCATTTCAGCTTATGGATCGCGGTTTTCTAAGCGATGCAATTTCAGATGACTTGTAACGGTTTAGGAAGCGGGTGCGTAACCATGACCCGAACCATAGTCAATCATAAGCATGCGTGGAAAGGAAATCTTCAGCAGAAAAGGAAAGTAATTCTTTTGGGAAGTTCTTATGCTTGAAGGAAAAAGAATACTCTTTACAAGAAAACTTGTCATAAAAGGAAATAGTATTTATGTGAAACAAGTAAGTCTTATATGTTTAGGAGTAGGATTTCATTTTATCTTAAACTCCCTGTAACTAGTATAAATAGACCTGGCAATTAGGCTATTTGGTGTGGAGTAAAAAAAACACCCATTAGAGAGTGGTGAGATCCGGGTGAGACACCCAAGTGGATATCCGGGGAGGGATCCAAAGGAATATCAGTGGATCAAGTTAGAGATCTGTAGGTGATATTCAAGGGAGACCTAGGGGATATTTGGGGTTCTTGGTGAGGATCTTTTGAGCGTTTGTGAGCTAAGAGTCATGATGCAAAGCTCGATTGTGAGCTTGGGGACTTGGTAAGGCTCAATGGTTTGGGCTTGAGGTGTGAAAGAGAAACCTGGAGTATATGGTTGTAACAATTTATCATAGAGTGGAACTTTCTCTGTCGTCCTGACGGCTCTTGGTTTTTTACCCGATTTGGGTTTTCCACGTATATCTTGTGTTGTGATTGGTTTATTTTCTCTCATCTTATTTTTCTGCTATTGACGTTAATTGCCATGAGTTATGTGCGAATATTAGACATGACGCTTCCATGATCATCGGTTCAAATTTCCAACAGGAAGAGTACCTGCTCTTAGTAAATAATAATGGGAGAGATGGGGGGAGAGAGAGACTTCAAGCTCCCTATATGGTAAATAATAATGTGAGGGAGAAAGTATAAGCTCTCTGTACAGTTTTCCTCAAAATAAGAAAAAAAGAAAAGAGCTCTTGTATAGTAAATAATAATGGGTTTTAATTAATGAGGTTAAAAAAAATTACACGCATGGTAAAAGTAATTAAATTATATGGAAAAGTTTATTATAGTTCATTGATCAAATGTCATAGCCTAGTCTTTCTAAGGTATCATTGGGTTCAAATACTCAACACTCAACAATGATTCCCTAGACTAGCCCGACATTGTTTCCCAATACCATTTCTAACAACAAGAGGTTGGTGGTATGCCCTTCACACGTATACTAAGAGGTTTTGGATTCGAGTCTGTATTTACACTCTAATCCCGAATTACTGTAATATTTCAGGAACAAAAAGACAATAAATATAGATATTTCATATGTTTTATTTAAAAAAAAGAGTTTAAATATAGATATAATTATCATCTCTAAGCCTGCAGAAGAATAAAGAATAGATCACACCCATAGAACTTCAGGCAAAGAATTAAAGTTACAAAAAAATTATGTTTGAAGAGAAATATAATAAAGAACTAATTGCACGAACTTATCTTGAGTTTAGGACTAATTGCAGCAAGATGGACCTTTTGTTCAAAATTACACAAACCTCCCTTGCCATTAATTGAGTTTCATTAAAAGTTATCTGCTTAAGGGTAAAATCGTCAATTTCATCTTTTTAATAATTTATTTAATAAATCAGTAATACATAAACAAATGGATAGAGGAGATCATCTCCCCACTCAAATAGATGGAGGAGATCTCCTTCCGTCAATTAATTAAAAAAAAGATTATTTAAATAAAAGAAAAAAAAAACGAAGAAAACATGAGGCGCATTAAAAAAAAAGAGAAAGATGAAAGCATAGAAGAAAGGAGGAGATGAGGCACAGAAGAAAAAAGATCGCGAAGCCTAGAAAAAAAAATGGGTGTAGAAGAAATAAGAAGACAAAGCCTAGAAAAAAAGAAGTAGATAGAAGAACTACTCCTCCATGGAATAGACCGCTCTAAGTGGCACCTAGAGCGACCTAGTCCTCTCCGAGGAGCAGATCTGCTCCTCGCGGGGGAGGAGTAGTTCCTCCATTATCGGTGGATAGCCAATGGAGTCACTCCACGGGCGGTGGAGTTGTTTGGATGTGTTTAAAGAAAAAAAAAACCTATTTGGTTGTTCACTGGATATATTTTATTTGGGTGATGAATAAAAATTGATTTTTTATTTGGGTGATTTATGGACTGGTGATTTTGTTTGAATGATGAAAGGATTCAAGGAATTCAATCTCAGGAGAACAAAAAATGCATAGTTAGGTGATGCAGGTTTCAGTAAAAAAAAAATATATGCTCACATTGTTTTATTGAATTTTTATTATATATTATATAATATTTGTTCAATTATTTATTTTAAGGTATTAGAATAATACAAATAGGGGTATTTAAAGTCATTTTATACTGAAAGTTTGGTCAAAGGTCAAGTTTAATGGAAGTCAACTAACGGCAGGGAAGGTTTGTATAATTTCGAGCAAAAGGTCCATCCAACTGCAGTTAGGCCTTAATTTAGAGGAAGTTTGTACAATTACTCCTATAATAAAACCTACTTGGCTACTAGGGACATCAAAAATCCCTGACCCCCCCCTAAACCGGTGGGGTTCTGATCCGTTCAAGACTGGTTTGGAGCACTTAAAATGGGGCTCAGATCGGGTATGGGTCAAAATAGTTTGACCCTGTTTTTTATCGGGTCAGGTATGGGGCAACCTCTTATACCCCGACCCGACCTGTTTACCCGGATTTATATAATTATTTTTAAAAATATAAAGGGAAAAATAAATCTCTAATCTTTTTGTCTCTGTACCTAATTGCATTTTATGTTTGAAGTTAAAGTTTATTAAACTTAAATGTTGTGTTATATTAAATTTAAGTTTATATATGTATATTTTTCTATAGTGTATGTTTTTGTTTAAGTTTATATTTTAATTTGCAATCAAAAAAGAAAAATATATATATATATATATTAATTTAAATGTATTTTTAAATTTAATTGAATGTTAAAATTTATGTCAATGTCTTAAAATTGAATTGTATGGTAAAATAATTTATATATTTAATGGTTTGAGAAATTTTTTATTTAAAAAAAAACTAAACGGGTCATTTCAGGTCGGGTATGGGGCACCCCTTATTATTTCGGGTCGGGTTTGGGATGGAAAACGAAAACCCATTAAGGGCAAGGGTCGGGTTTAAGGCAATTCATGCAAATTGGGTTTCGGGTATGGGGTACATCTGATTCGACCCGTTGCCATCCCTACTGGCTACCTCATTCACATGAAGCCTTAAGAGCCAATTTTTACAGGCCTCGAGAGATGGTAAAATTGTATTCCGGTCAGAAGCAAATTCTTAAGAGCAAAGTTTTGAAGTTTTTGTCTTGTTGCCGGTATTAGCCCAACAGCAATAAATTAACATTTAGGGCACGTTTAATGCACGAGATATGATAGCATTATTTTGATAGGATTTTATTGAATTGGATGGGATATGAGTGGACTAAAAATAATGATGTGATGTGTTTGGTATTATATGGGATAGGACTAAAATTGTCATATCTCTTGTTTGGTGTGGTATGAGATTGGAAAAAAAATAATTTTATAATTAATTAATATAAAATTAAATTAAATTATTTTTAAATAAATAAATTTTTTAATTTTTAAAAAAATATATTTGTTAACGGAAAAATTCACTCTGGGTGAAAATCTCAGTTAACACCCTCACCCACTACCGGTAGCAGCAGCGGGGTAGGTACCTTCGGTACCGGGGTCCCTCTTTTAGTATGATCGAGGTCGACCGACCAAAGAATGGATAGAGAACATAAAGGGACCGGGAGATGTAAAATGAATACTGTTTTAATTAATCAATTACTACAATAGGTTTACAATATGAATACATACATATCTCTCACTTTTTTCACTCTTTTACACAGGATGGAGATGGAAAAAACGTTCGTGTCGATAAGTGGATATTTTTCCTCCAGTGATTATCAATGGACTCTCACTGGCTTCCGGGAATCTCTCGGGATCTCTCTCTCATTCTGGTGATCAAGAATACTCGAAGAAGTCCCCCATTGCTTTACACTTCAATGCCATATATATAGTACTCCCCTAATCTACTCAAAATCCGGTTGTTTTTAATGAAGATTATAGACAGTCATATTTGAAGCTTTGAAAGGCATTTGCGTGGAGCTGAAGGCACGGGATTAGATCCCGTTAATCAATAGCGAATTCAAATTATGATTCGATCGACCATCGGATCATTAATGGCGCTTTATTTTGGCGATGAAGTCAACTTTCCTTCTTCGTGGAGCTTGATGTCGATGGAGTCAACTTTCCTTCTTCGTGGATCTTGGAGGGAGATTATGATCATGAGTTCTGATGGAGGGTAACACTGACACATCATTTTGATGAGCTTGTTCTGCTTCCTACTAGAATGGTGCTTGCGTCTTCATGTTCCCTATCGTATTGCCTAGGAGGTAAGGTACTTGCCTTGGAGGAGCTTCGGATGATCATACTGAGTGTCAGGCGGGAGTCAAGGTAACACCAACATGGATATCGAGGTAGCACCGAGGTAGGTATGGAGATACCTGGTACCTTGATCGACGTCGAGATGCTTGCGGGGTGCTGGGAGTGCGAGTTATCATCGAGCTAATCTTGAGCTGGTATCAGGAAGCTTCAGTAGGGCGGGGTACATACTTTTGGGGATGATATCCTATCTAGATAGATAGGTAGTCGAGGTCCTGACCTTATCAAGTATCGGCTCCATCTAGGTAGTGGTATCAATCTCACTGGTTATCTTGAATATCAGGATGATTTTTCCTAGGTAGATTATTGTTGGAAAATTCTCTTTTGGTCCCTTGCCAGAAAAACTGTTAACAGAAGTCCCCCCCTGACTTGAACACCGGTATCGGGTTGGGGTTGGAGTCAGGATAGATAGCACTTGGATAATTTTTCGCAACCTCTCATAGGAAGGAATCTTCTCTTTGCACGCTGATTTAAATGAAAACTTCACGTGGCTGACCAAGGTAGGCCGAATTCAAAAATAGGAAAATATCTTAGAGGCGCACGTCTCCGAAAACCGTTCCCTCCACGTCGCTGATTTTACCGCGACATTAATTACCTTTTCTGGCCGTTACAAGTAGCCTTCTCTATATAAACTCTGATACCTTCGCAAGTGACTGGTATCGAGCAAACTTCCTGATTGAGATTTTCTAGCAAAAAGAAAACCTAGCCTAAACCTTCTAACTTCCCTCTTTTTCGCTAGAAATCAAAACTCTGAAACTGTAATTATGTCTTCACCTGGTGGCGATAGTATTGAGCAGCTCTTCGACGGCGTCGCAGTGGCTAGCGGGAGCCTCGCACCTAGAAAAAGGGCACGCGATAGCAGTGACAACGGGGACAACATTCCCTTTCAACATCGCTGTTCCAATCGGAACATTGCAATCGGGACATGCTTCTCGAACAATCTTGAGACTCCGGTTGATGTCGACCGAGAGTCGAGTGAAGAAGTAGGCGCTGTCGGGATTGGTGGGAGCCAGGCCGGTGAAGTTACTGATACCGCTGGAAGGGTACTTGCCCTCCCTTACGAATACAGGTGCATCCCTGATTCGTCCAGTACCTCGGACACCGTGGCGCGCTTGCGGAGGGATTTCAAAATCCCTAAAGATATCATGATCGTTATACCTTCAAAAGGGTATGATATGTATACCTCCAATCACGGCGAGCTTCCAATTCATGCGGTGGCCTTCGACAGTGGAGTTAGGTTACCCTTTCACCCCACCTTGCGTAGGGCGCTGTACGCATTGCAGCTTGCCTCTCTCCAGCTAACATCAGGGTTTTGGAGGCACCTGGTGGGGTTCCTGGTTTTATGGAGGGAGCAGTGTGCGACAGACCACATTGATCGAGAACCGGGAGCTGACGAGCTGGGATATGTCTTCCAAATTGCTGCCAATGCTCCAGGTCCGAAGGGTTAGTTCTATGCTCGGGCCAAGAACAACCTAAAATTTTTGGTACTAGGAGCCACGAAGAAGGATAACTCCTGGAGGGAGGAATGGGTCGTCGTGAAGAGCGGATGGGGCAGCTCGGTATACATCGGAGGAACCGAATTCGAGGTTCCTACCTGTTTTAGCGGGAAACCCTCACTGGAGAAGGGTAAGCTCTCTGCTGTGTCAGAGAAGATCTTGAAAGCCATCATGGCCAGAAATTATGTCAATCTGCAGTATCCTGCCTTGGATGCCTTTGATGCAGGGAGGGTGGAGTACTCCCTCCGTATTTCCGATGCACTTTCTGGTAAACGTTTTTTTGATTTCCCTTTCGTTGCATTATTTCATTAACTTTGTTGATATTAACTTGTGCTGTTATGGTAGTTTCACTAGTATCTTCATCAATTCTTGAGGTGGAGACCAATCAAACCGGCGGTACTATTGATTCTCCTCCAACTTCCCCTGTCAGGTTTCCAGCCAGTTCTCACCTGGATGCAAGGATTAGTGTACCTGCTGGCTCTGGTAGGACCCCGATCGAGGTACCAAGATCGCCAGCTCCCCCTATTCCTACCTCGGCTAGGTCACTGGAGGCTTTTACAGCCAGAGTGTGGAGGTACCGAGGTACCTCCAGTACGGTGCAAGATGTTTCGCCTCTCAGACCAGTCAATGTTGCAGCTGCCATTGATGCCGGTGCCTCCGCTCCTTCTGCTACTCCCGTTATGGCAACTGGTTAGCCTAAACTGGTCGAGAAAAGTTCCGACTCTGCTATGAAGAAGCGGGTGGTACCTCGAGATAATGCTTGTTCGAAGTCGAATGATGGCAGCCAGGATGAAGTTCTGGCCCACTTCGTGGCTTCCTGCCCAGGTGGGGGTCTAGATGTCATGACCGCCATGCCGACTGAGCTTCTAATTAGAAGGGGATCTGCTCTTCTGGCTGAGATAAGCTGCCTTACTTAAATCCTCTATCCGGGTAAAAGGTTAAGGATATTCTGACAAGTGCATTGTTTTTTGTTAGGCTTTTAAGTTCAATGTAGCCATGAGCCAACAGGTCGGCCTCCTTTTGGAGCAAGTCAGGGGTGCTACAGCGGAGCTGGAGAGGTCTAAAGAGGAGCTTGCTAAGGCTGCTCAGGGAATGGAAGTTCTGAACCAGTCACTGGCAAATACCCAAAAGGAAGCTGACGAGGCGAAGGTTGATAGAGAGAGGATACAGCATGCTCTAGATATGGTGAAGCTCATGTCCCTCCGCCGTAAGGAGGAGAGGGATATTGCGAAGGAGAGAATAGTAGAGATGGAGAAAGAAGTCCAGTCCCTTCGGGGTAGCATGGCTAATCTAGATGCCCAGGTAGATATCGCCTTCGGGGTCGGTTACTTTTTCACTGGCTACCAGGTGGCTCTAGCTCTCCCTCATCCATTTGATCTAGGTGACATCGCTGGATGGAACTGGGAAGAGATCATGGAAAAGGCTGCTGAATTAGCTAGGGCAGCGCCTTCGGATGTGGCTGGACCCTCCCAGGTTGCTGGAACCCATGGAGTGGTTGGAGGGGGAGACTTGAGTTCTATCTCTCTTCTTTCAACAAGTAATGCTGGGGCAACTCCAGCTTGAAGGATCCTGAGGCTGATGTGGGTCAGGCTGGAGGAAAGGTTCCTGCCTCTTCTCCTCATTCAGCAGAAACTATCAAGTAGGTAGGAGATCGGCCTGCTACTGATAATGGAGAAGTTGTCTTTCCTATCTCATCATCTGACCCTGCCCAAGAAAAGGAAGGTCAGGCTGCTCTGATCGAGGAAGTTGGAGGAGAACTTCAAGGAAATCCATCTCCAATGGAAATTCTGGTTGCTGTAAGTGCCTAGGAAGCAGGCGGGGCTCCATCCAGTATTGAAGATGGAGAAACCGTAACTGGTGGAGCTGGCGAGGAGATGGCCACTCAGGAGTAGGAGGATGCTTGATCCAGCTTGATCCCTTATTCAGTAGCATCTAGATAATGTTATCTTCTTGTAGCCCGTGATCGGGGGATGGGCTCCCCGGTTTTAGTAATGAGAACTTTTTTATTTTTCTTGACTTCATGCGTGTGTGGTTTATCACATTCCAGGTTGAAATGCTTGTTCCGAGATGATTCTTAGTACCCAGGTGGGAATTTGGTGATCCGGGAGTTAATACCGCAAATGGTCCGGGAAAGGTACCAAGACCTCAACCGGTTATAAATCGGGGCACTTCATTTTTTGTGAGTTTCCATGTAGGCATTATTGGTTTGAATTTTGTATTCAACTGCCCTTCCAGATGTCGATCCAGGATAGGTTCGATTATCCCAATCATCTAGCCTCGGGGGGAAAGCACACTTTGCGAGGCTTCCCTTTCCCGTGTATCGAATGTTGTGTACATAAATGACTTTATCCTCTCATTTTCGATATTCGATCTTTCCCTCTATAAATACCCCTTATCTGATAGGTGGGTCTTCAAACAATCCCTTTTTCCTTTGTAGCAGGCAGTCTCCATAGGTTGACCGATGATCGTCGTATCACCTAACGTTGTGGGAGGAGGAGGAGATGTCGGCTCTGTGACTGGCAGGATGCTTGGTATTGTGGAAGGAGCTGTGCTCGGTGGATTTAATTACCAGAGGAACAGGAAAAGTAGAGATTCCCAAGATCAGGATGAATGGTGGGATCTGATGCTGCAGCCTTGCCAATGGTGTAGGCATTACCCGGTCGAGCCGCGGCTTCGTGCCTCGTTGCATCTTGGACATGGGGGAAATCCTTATTGCCTTCTTATTCTTACTGATCCCAACACGGCCTCTGCTCCTACCTCTAGGGTTTGTGGCAGCATCGTCAATATAGATTCTGATTGAGATCAATGTTGCTAGGTAGGCAGATCTAGTAAGTATGTGAGAAGTTAGAGAGGGAACTGGCTGTTTCTGACCTCCAGTTTATTTTCTTATCTCTTTCTTTCTTGTATCTTGTATGTAGCTTAAAATAAGGGCATGGTTCCCTAATTTGATCAATGAAAAGAAAAAACTCATTTCCATATATATCTGTCGATTTAATTTAGTCACACGCTTCCGATTGTAGCATAAACTCGGGCAAGAGTTCCCAGCACAAACTTGACTTAATCAAAACTTGGTAACTCATAAAAAAACCTGATGAGAATAAAGTAGAGGAATAACAGTTGATCGGTACCATGGTACCTCACACTCTAGTTTTGAGAGTCTCGGCAGTATGGCGAGTAGTCTGGCGAAACTAGAAACCTTGCTCCTTTATTGGTAGGAGCTTTGGTGCCTTGGCGAATCAAAAATTTGGTGAATCTCAGTACCTCGCATTCCTGTTTTAGGAATCTTGGTACTCTGGAGAAAACGGTGGCGAAAAAGGTACCTCGCATTCCCGTTTGTAGGAATCGCGGTACGCTGGTGAAAACAATGGCGGATAAACATTGCCAGCAAGATCCAGGTAGGCAACTAAGGCCACTTTAGCACCTGGTCTTTCTTGGCGGGGGGTGGTACCCGGCCAAGGCCTTGATCTAGCTGGAAACTATGCTCTTACTATCCAGATCCTTCTTAGCGGGGGGTGGTGCCCGACCAAGGTCTGATCCATCGAGCAACTATACTCTTACGTATTGGATCCTTCCTAGCGGGGGGTGGTACCCAGCCAGAGCAGCAGGAAGGCGATATGGTCCTTTCTGGTCTTGAGGCGATCATACTTGGGTACCTCACATTCCTGTTTGCAGGAATCTTGGTACTCTGGCGAAAACGATGGCGAAATAATACTGGCAACAAGATCCAGGTAGGCGACTAAGGCCACTTTAGCACCTGGTCTTTCTCGGCGGGGGGTGGTACCCAGCCAAGGCCTTGATTTGGCTGGCAACTATGCTCTTACTATCCAGATCCTTCTTAGCGGGGGGTGGTGCCCGGCCAAGGTCTGATCCATCGGGCAACTATGCTCTTACGTACTGGATCCTTCCTAGTGGGGGGTGGTACACGGCCAGGGCAGCAGGAAGGCCATATGGTCCTTTCTGGTCTTGAGGCGATCCTCTTAGATGGACTAATCCGATCTAGGGTATCAGGAGTGCTATGCAGCTTTTCTGGTTTTATGGCGATCCTCCTGGAGGGATCTATCCGGTCTAGGGCATCGGGAATGCTATGTAACTCTCCTGGTCTTAAATCGACAATCATGAGGGATTCAATTGGCGATGTAAAGCAGGTAGATGTAGACAAATGTAGGCATGAGCAAATGGAGAAAGAAACCTTCTTTATTGATGATCAAAGAAAAAAGGAATACAAGTACTCACGACTACTAACATCTTCTAACAGTCGTTTAGGAATAATCCTGGCCGACTTGCCTTGCAGGATTTATGGGTAGAACCTCCTGAGATGATCAACATTCCAAGTGTGGTCTACTGGATGTCCATCCCTATCATTCAACTTGTAGGCCCCACCCTGGATCACCATTTTGATTAGGTAAGGACCTTCCCAATTAGGTGATAGCACTCCGTCTGACCTCTTCCGGGTATTCTGGGTAACCTTTCTGAGCACCAGATCCCCTTCTTTGAAGCTCCAGATTCTCACTTTCTTGTTAAAGTAATGAGCAATCCGGTTCTAGTAAACTGGTACTCTGTCGGCTATCATGTCCTGCTTCTTCTCTAGGAGGTCCAGGTTGGCCCTCAGCTTGCCCTCATTTCCCTCAATGTCGAAATGCTGCACCCGGAAGAAGAAGAGCTTATGCTCTATTGGAAGGACGGCTTCTACCCCGAAAGCTAGTGAGTAGGGGGTTTATCCGGTAGCCGTCATTTTGGTGGTGCGATACGCCCATAGTACGTCCGGGAGTTCATCAGACCATCTTTCTTTCTTCTACTAAAGTTTTTTCTTGATGAGCTTCTTTATGGTTTTGTTTGTGGCCTCTACTAGACCATTGGTCTAGGGGTGAGCCACGGACGCGAAGAGAAGTTCAATCCCCATCCACAGAATTTCCGGAATCTGGCGTTGTCGAACTGCTTACCCAGATCCGTGATGATGACCATCGGAGTCCCGAATCGGTAAACCACATTTTTCTTGATGAACTCTGTTGTATTTGCTTCAGTAATTCTGGAGAGGGGTTCTGCTTCCACCCACCTGGTGAAGTAATCAATAGCCACGATTGCATGCTTCTGCTGACCTGGCGCTGTTGGGAGAGGTCCAATCAGGTCCACTCCCCATAATGCAAAAGGATACGGTGAGCTGATGGTTGATAACCGTTCTGGAGGCAGGTGATGCAGGTTGGCCATTTTCTGACATGGTTCACAAGACTGTACGAACTGCCTTGCATCATGGTGCAAAGTCGGCCAGAAGTATCCCATGCATAGCACCTGATAAGCCAATGCTTCTTCTCCGATATGATTTC
Organism: Dipteronia sinensis; assembly: GCA_033220585.1. NCBI lineage: Eukaryota > Viridiplantae > Streptophyta > Magnoliopsida > Sapindales > Sapindaceae > Dipteronia > Dipteronia sinensis. Next base: position 39,009,933 of record CM065643.1, read on the forward strand.
CACAGTCTCCGAAGTGCACTTCCCTCAATGCCCAATTCGCATCCTTAGGATGTAGGAATATGAGCAAAGGGAGTGACCTACCTCTGCGGTAAAGATGCCCCTTTATCAAGCAGTATCAGACCGAGGTTCTCTTGATCTTGCGAGCTTGATCGGGGTTTTTAAGGAGCTTTTCTGATTGAAGGTACTCCGTGATTGGATCCATCCAACATGGAAATCGCTCTACGTGGTTGACTTCCTTGCCTTCAGAGATGCTTGACACAGTGATTATCCCGAGCGGAACTCTTTTTGGCAGCACTTGTCCTCCATTGGCAGCTATCTTGGCTAGGATGTCAGCTCGATGATTCTGCTGCCTAGGTACCTGCTCGACCCTGAAACCCTTGAAGCGAGGCAATAGCTCTTGTACTTTTTCAAGGTAGGCTACCATGTTATCCCTCTTGGCCTGGTATAACCCAGTTATTTGGTTGACTACCAATTGTGAATCACATTTGGCAAGGAGGTAATCAGCTCCCACCTCTACTGCTGTTCTCATCCCTGGCAACAAGGCCTCATACTCAGCCTCGTTATTGGTGGTGTTAAACCAGAATCTGAAACAGTGGCAGCATTCGACTTTCTCTGGGTCTGTTAGAATGACCCCACCTCCACTTCCTGCTTGATTTGATGCTCCATCGGTATACAGGATCCAGATGTTTCGATCGGTGGGCCAATCTGCTGGCTCTTGTTCCTTCGGAGGAGCTCGAATCAGGCTCGGGGTAGCACCCTGATCGGGGATCGCACTGAATTCTACCATGAAATCTGCCAAAGCCTGGGCCTTGATGGTACTCCTGGCTATGTATTTGATTTCGAACTGGGTAAGCTCGAGGGCCCACAGCATGAGTCTTCCAGATACATCAGGCCTTTGTAGAAATTGTCGCAAAGGTTGATCAGTGACTACCACGATGGTGTGAGCAAGGAAATAAGGGCAGAGCTTCCTAGCTGCTACTACCAGTGCAAATACGAGTTTCTCCAGGAGAACGTAGTTCTTTTCTGATTTGGTTAAGGCGCGGCTCACATAGTAGACGGGGCACTGGGCTCCATCTCCGTATTCTTTCACTAAAGCTCCACTGGCGGCGGTTTCAGACACTGCCATGTATAACTGTAGTTCTTCTCCTAGTACCGGGCTAGCTAGTATGGGCGGGCTAGCGAGGTACTCTTTTAATGACTGCAAAGCTTGCTCACTGCCTTGGTCCCATTTCATGTTCTTCCCCTGTTTAATTGCCTTGAAGAACGGGATGCACTTGTTAGTGGACCGCTATATGAAACGGTTCAGGGCTGCGATTCGCTCAGTCAAACCCTGAACTTGTCTGAGTGAGGTGGGAGATTCGAGATCCAAGATGGCTTTGATCTTTTCAGGATTAGCTTCAATTCCTCTCTCGTTGACTAAGAATCCGAGAAATTTCCCCGCTGTAACCTCGAAGGCGCATTTAGCCGGATTCAGACACATCTGATTTTTCCTGACTATCTGGAAAGTCTGGCGGAGGTGGTCTTGGTGATGTTCAGCTATCTGAGACTTCGTGATCATATCATCGATATATACCTCCATCGACTTTCCTATTAGTCCCCTGAATAAACGGTTGACCAGGCGCTGGTAGGTAGCTCCAGCGTTCTTGAGCCCGGAGGGCATAACTCTGTAGCAGTACAGGCATTGCCCGGTTATAAAACTGTTCTTATCCTGGTCAGCTGGGTGCATCAGGATCTGGTTGTATCCTGAGAAGGCGTCCGTAAAGCTGAGGAGCTTGTTGCCCACGGTTGAATCTACCAGTTGGTCGATCTTCGGTAGAGGGAAGCTATCCTTCGGGCAGGCGAGGTTGAGATCTGTGTAGTCAACACATATGGGCCACTTTCCGTTTGCTTTGGTTACCATGACTACGTTGGCAATCCATTCGGGGTACCGAGACTCCCTGATGAACTCTGCCTTTAGTAATTTGTGTACCACATCTTGCACAGCAGCATTTCTTGCTTGGTTGAAATGCCTTCTCTTCTGCTTGACTGGCTTGAAGGTGGGATCCACCGCTAACCTGTGTGTTGCTAAGGTAGCGCGTATTCCCTGCATCTCCTCATGACTCCATGCAAATATATCATTATATTCTCGCAGGAGCTTTATTAGAGCCTCATTTACCTCCGTCTCCAATGTTGAACCTATCCTGACAACCTTGGAAGGATCGGCCTCCCTGATAGGTACCTCTTCTAACTCTTCTGCAGGATGGCTACTGGCCCATCCTTTTTCTTCTTCTCCCCCGATGTCTATGTCGGGGAGCTCTGGTGTAGATCCCATTTCAATCGAATCTGTTTCACCTTCGAAATCTTCCTTCGAGAACTGGTGATCTTGGTTGATGGTTACCTGCACGCATTGTTTAGCCAGCGCTATTGGATTGGTAGATACTGCATAACACTTGCGTGCAACCTGTTGATCTCCTCTCACTTCACCCACCTTGTCTCCTACTGGAAATTTCAGGACGTTATGATATATCGACAAGACTCCTTTGAGATCAGATAGATAGGGTCTTCCCAGTATGACGTTGTAGGCGAACGGGGTGTCTACTACAATAAAATCCATTATCAGGTTCTGTTGGAGTGGCGATGTCCCCACTATTACCGGTAGGATCATAGACCCGGTGGGAATTAGTGAGTCTCCTGTGAACCTATATAATGGGGTAGTACAGCTATTGTAGCAAGGTCTTTTCAGGTTGAATTGCTCCAAAGCGCTTTTGAAGAGGATATCAACCTACTACCTGTGTCAATCAAGACACGATGGACCAAGTTGTTGGCTATCTACATAGTGATGACCATAGGGTCATCATGGGGCTGCATGGTGTTATACACATCCTCTTCTGTGAAGACGATTTGTGGAGTAGGAGAAAACTGAGGTGGCCTTCTAGTAACTTTGAAAACACTCTGGCTTGCTTCCAATCAGGGAGCTTTCCTGGCATGGTTCTTTCGAGCATTGTTGGAGATTCCGGCCAGGGTAGGACCACCGCTGATGGTATTGACAATGTGGATCTGCTCCATCAGATCTTTCTCTTTTGCTTTCCTTCCTTCTTCATATGCCTTGATATCGGCCAGGACCTTCTTTCTAGTGCGTATATTATCGTGTACCTGTTGGAGGAATTCCTCCAAGCAACCTCCCCTAACCAAGGCTTCAATCTGGTTCCGCAGACTATAACACTCCAAGTATTATGACCTGTATCCTCATGGAAGTCACAATACTTGTAGCGGTTCCGCTGATCAGCTGGTACCTTCATTGGGCCTATCTTTCTAAGTAGTCCTTTGTCACGGATGGCGAGGTAGATATTTTCAAGAGATGCGTTCAAAGGGGTGTAATTGGAGTATCCCCTTTCATCTCTATCGACCTGGACTACTTCCTTAGGTGGAGGTGTATCTCTAGGTGGAGTCCGCCTAACAGGATACCGGTTCCGTGGGGGCTGGTAGTGCGGCGACCGATATGTAGACTTGTTGGGAGGTCTGTTCTGACTTTTCTGAACTTGTGCCGGCTTAAGCGCCTCCCTCTTCTGGCGCTTGGCAATTCTCATATCATCATGCTCCGTTTTGACTCGGAGCTGCTCGTCTATCTCAACCTGCTCTAGAGCTCTGTTGTAGGCTTCCTGGTAGGTCTCTGGGGGATGTTTTGCGAAGGATCTGAATAGCCTGCCTGCCTGCCCATATGTTCCTTCTGAAATTGGCCAAAGTCTCCTTTTTCGTGAAGACCCCCATCTGGATCACTTCCTTGTGGAACCTCTCTAAGTAGGCTCTGAGCATTTTACCAGCTCCTGGATCATATATTGGAGATGAATGGGATCCTTGGGGCGAGGTTTGATGCCCTGAAACTGAGCACAGAAGTCAGTAGTCAACCTGGTGAATGAATCAACGCTCACTGCCGGTAGTTTCCTGAACCATGTCTTGGCAACGTCAGGCAGCGTGGTAGGGAACATTCTACACATGGCAGCTCGGGTAGCATTTTGGACCTCCATCTGGTGAACAAAACTCTCTAGATGGCTCAGGGGATCCTCAGTTCCAGAAAATTTGTCGGTTGGCATCTTGAATTTGGGAGGTAGTTCTGCCTCCTTGATCCGCCTCGAGAAGGGAGCATTCATCTCTCCCAAAGGATCTTTTCGGTTTTCTCGGTGCTTACCCTTCTGTAACTCCTGGATCTCTCTTGCCATTATGGGGACCTGGTCCCAGATACGTTTGTTGCCATCATTTCCTGATTCCACCTCAAAATCTCGGTCGTCAGATCCCCCTGATGTCGCAGAGGTTTCATCCTGCTTCTCTCCATGGGGAGGGTCTTCTCCGACATCCCTATTGTTGTCTCCTGCCATTGAACGAGGGCGCCTCCTGGTCACTTCCTATCGAGGCTGTCTAGAAGAAGCTTCTGGGTGGACCAGATGGTGACGCTCCCTAGGCGGGAGATAAATGGCGGATCTAGCGCGTCGGGGTTGATAACATGTAGGATTTCTTGGAACCAGGGGTGTTAGTCCGAGTCCATCATGGACCGATGGTATTGGGGGCATAGGCCCGAGTCTATCATTGATTGGTACAGGAGGTGGTGGTCCCAACCTGTAGAAGGGAGGTACCCTGGTACCTTGCCGATTGGCCTCTCCCCGGGGATATGGTATCGCAGACTGGTTGGTACTGCCTTCGGCGACCATTCGGAGTCGAATGCTCTCTATAAAAGCCACGACCTGTTGGTCTAGGTTGGCAGGTCCAGCTACTGGGGTAGTAGGAACTTGGGGGTAGCCCGCGCGGCAGCTGACAGCTTTGAGGCGGGTTTGCGACCCTTTCCCCCCTTCTTCGGCTTCTGACCCTTTCGGGTGGAAGTGTTCGACTGATATCCTGACGGGTCAGGATGATCCTGACAGGATCGGAGCTTCATTCTGATAATCTAGCAAGAAAACGAGACACATAGGCTTTCTTTTGAAGGTGTGGTGATTCCCACAGACGGCGCCAGAAAGTGTTAACGGAAAAATTCACTCGGGGTAAAAATCTCAGTTAACACCCTCACCCACTACCGGTAGCAGCAGTGGGGTAGGTACCTTCGGTACCGGGGTCCCTCTTTTAGTATGATCTAGGTCGACCGACCAAAGAATGGATAGAGAACACAAAGGGACCGGGAGATGTAAAACGAATACTGTTTTAATTAATCAATTACTACGATAGGTTTACAATATGAATACATACATATCTCTCACTCTTTTCACTCTTTTACACAAGATGGAGATGGAGAAAACGTCGGTGTCGATAAGTGGATATTTTTCCACCAGTGATTGTCAATGGACTCTCACTGGCTTCCGGGAATCTCTCGGGATCTCTCTCTCGTTCTGGTGATCAAGAATACTCTAAAAGGTCCCCCATTACTTTACCCTTCAATGCCGTATATATAGTACTCCCCTAATCTCCTCAAAATCTGGTTGTTTTTAATGAAGATTATAGAGAGTCCTATTTTAAGCGTTGAAAGGCATTTGCGTGGAGCTAAAGGCGCAGGATTAGATCCTGTTAATCAATGGCAAATTCAAATTATGATTCGATCGACCATAGGGTCATTAATGACGCTTTATTTTGGCGATGGAGTCAACTTTCCTTCTTCGTGGAGCTTGATGGCGATGGAGTCAACTTTCCTTCTTCGTGGAGCTTGATGGCGATGAAGTCAACTTTCCTTCTTCTTGGAGCTTGGAGGGATATTCTGATCGTGAGTTTTGATGAAGGGTAGCGCTGACACCTCATTTTGATGAGCTTGTTTTGCTTCCTGCTAGAATAGTGCTTACGTCTTCATGTTCCCTATCGTATTGCCTGAGAGGTAAGGTACTTGCCTTGGAGGAGCTTCGGATGATCATACTGAGTATCAAACGGGAGTCGAGGTAACACCAAGGTGGATAACGGGAGTCGAGGGTAGCACCAAGGTAGGTATGGAGATACCTGGTACCTTGATCGACGTCGAGATGCTTACGGGCTGCTGGGCATGCGAGTTATCATCGTGCTAATCTTGAGCTGGTATCAGGAGCTTCAGTAGGGCGGGGTACATACTTTCCGGGATGATTTCCTATCTAGATAGATAGGTAGTCGAGGTCCTAACCTTATCAAGTATCGGCTCCATCTAGGTAGTGGTATCAATCTCACTGGTTATCTTGAATATCAATATGATTTTTCCTAGGTAGATTCTTGTTAGAAAATTCTCCTTTGTCCCCTTGCCAGAAAAACGGTTAACAATATTTAAAATTAATATTAAAATAAGGGATCCATCACTTAATAATTACTCTATGTATAATAGAATATAATATATACACATATTTCTAGAAAGAGAGAAAGGGTGGTTTTGTCAAAAGAAATAGTTTGCATAATATGTAAAAAAAAAAAAGTGATAGTAGGAGAAAGTGGCATGAATCATCCTCTCCTTCCTCATTCGGTGGAAAATTTTCTTTATGAATTAATGATGTCTCACTCATACAGTACTGTGAAAGAAAGAGAGTTTGAAATTTGGATAGCCGATTCATCAGGAGGCCACTAGAGATGCACATTTTCTCCCGGATTCCCAAATCCCCACGTCCCCATCCCCATTTGGGGGAATTGTTTTTGGAGAAAAATGGGGAATGGGGTGGGGATGAGAATGATTTTCATCCCCAAATTGAAATGGGGATGGGGATGGGAGGAGGTCCCCCCATCCCCATTTCCCCATTTCCCCCATAAATATATTGAAATGGGGATGGGGATGGCCCCTCCTTCCCCATTTCCCCATTTCCCCCAAAACATAAATAAATAAATATATTATGTAACACTTTATGATTTTATTATGTATTTGTAATGTACACTTTATGATTTTTATTATGTATTTGTAATGTACTAATGGATTTTAGTTTGTATTTGTAATATAATATTTTTTTAATTTTTAATTATTAATTTTTAATCAAACCGGAGAATGGGGAAACAGGAAAATGGGAAAAAAATAGGGAAACGGGGAAATGAGAAAACGAAAAAAAAATGAAGAAAAACGGAAAAAATGGAAAACTGGGGTTAGGGATGGATATACCTCCCCTCAAAATTCCCTATCCCTATTTTCCATAAATGGGGTAATAGGGGGGGGATGGACGGAGGAGGATGGGGGAAGGGTTTGGGAAGTAGGGATAGGGATGGGGGGACCTATATCCATCCCCATTCCCCAAATGTGCATCTCTAGAGACCACACAATAGGTTACACCATCGGAGGAAGAAATAAGTGTTCGAAGTCGCTTTCATGTCTTATATAAAAATAGGAATGCATTCAATGTTATATATAAAAATAGGAATGCATTCAATTGTACTAAGATTTAAGACAAATACAAGTGATAAGAAAACTACTGAATAATGATTACATAAAAACAAAAGTTTGAAATGGCTTATTAGGAAGAAAGTGTCAGGTGAGAAAAATAGTATCACTTTATGATTTAAAATTATTTTTTCATTTAAGTTGTTTAATTAAAGTCTTGTTTTAATAATAAAACAAGAAAGCGTAAAGTACAAAAATTTCGAGTTTAGCCTTAGAGAAACGACAGGCTAACATACGAGGAAATAGGGGTTTTTTTTGCACTTTTTTACGTTTGTGTCGTAAGAGTTACACAACTTTAATAACTTATGTTTAAAAGACACCAAAGTAAGTGAGTTTCAAAAATACTCTTACTTTACACATTTTGAAATTATATCTCTGACTTCACTTTAACTCTCATAATTCATATGTCGTTGATTGAAACTCTCTCCCTCCTATTTCCTATATTGTTGACTGAAACTTACCGTTCTCTCTCTAACTTTAAAAGCTCTGTAAACCTACACATCTAACTACATCTCCAAGACTCCAACTTCTCGAAGCTCATCTCATTCTCCAACTTGTAGGAAGTTCATCTTCGTCGACTTTGTAGTCGTTGAAGTTCGTTTGTATACAAATCAAGATAATCACATTTCTTCAATTGTTAAAGCTGTTAAGGTAGTTAGGTTGAGTTGCAGTCTAGAAAATTCAAAAACCTCGGAAACTTTGTTAACATGTTCCATGTCTTTTGTTAACATGTTCCGAGACTTTTGAACACATTTCCGAGACTTTTGAACACATTTCCGAGACTTTTGAAGACTATTTTTTATATAAAAAAATTCAATTATAAGTTTCCGAGACTTTCATTTATATGTCCGAGACTTTTGTCTAATATATCTGAGACTTTGATTCAACATGTTTCGAGACTTTTAAATCAGCTATAATTTTCCGAGACTTTTGTAAATATGTCCGAGACTTTGGTTTAATATGTTGGACATTGTTTTCAAAAGTCTCGGAAAGCTTGATCCTCCGAGAATTTTGCTTGATGATCCGAGACTTTAATATTATTTTCTTTGGTTGCCTATATCTGTTTCCACTGTGACTCTCATTGTGTGAATTTTGTTATTCACCAACCGATATGGTGAGTGATCTTAGAGAAGGAATAACCACACTATACCTTCTCTGAGTTCAATCATCTTGTCCATTGTGAATGTATTATAAAATTCATCCAATGAGAGGGAGCCAAACCAAAGAAGAAGCCAGAGATAACAAGTTTTTTCAAAGGTCTCGGATTGTGTATCAAAATTGATCTAAGTATATATATTTCAAGCATAGCTTGGCAAGCTTGATTGCTGCAATGTTTGTAAGATTTATTGCATTGGAAAAGTTTAATAGCCGTCATGTTTTGGTTATTTTGATCAAGATTTGATCAAAATAACCAAAACAAGAGGGCTTTTAGGCATGATTGTCCAATGCAATTAATTACAAAAGTCTCGGAACAGTTTATGAAAAGTCTCAGACTTTTTGTCTGTTGGCATGCATGGATTCATGATCCTCGGTTGCTTTTCTAAGACTAAGTATATTGAAATAATTAATATTTCAAGCATATATAGTGAAATATATATACTTAGATTCTCGGACATTGTTTTTAAAACTCTCGGACATGTTTTCAAAGTCTTCGAGACTTTTTAACAATTTTTTAAGACTGATTAACAATTTTTCGAGACTTATTAATATGTCCGAGACTTATTAAACTTAGAAACACTTTGTATGGGGATGGTTTGCAAGCTAACTTGATAAGCATAACTCACTTGTATGAAACCTTTGAAAAAGTTAGTTTTAACAAAGATGTGTGCACTATAATTGATAAAAAGGGCAAGTTTTTTAGAAGTCAAAATATCTTTAGATAATTGTTATTGTCTAGAGATAGATCATTTAACTTGCAATATGGCTCATGAGTGTAACAATCTTGATTTGTGGCATCAAAGGTTAGGCCATATGAACTTTAAGGACTTAAAGAACCTTGAAAACATAGCATGGTTAGAGGTCTACCTAGTCTTGGTAGGAAGCTAGAAGGTGTTTGTGAACCTTATCAATTAGGTAAGCAAACCAAAGTGTCTCACAAAAAGAACACTTACATAGCTACCAAGAAGCCCTTAGAACTAGTGCATATGAACCTAATGGGACCAATCCAAACCGAAAGCATCAATGGCAAGAAATACATTTTTGTTTGTGTTGATGACTTCTCTAGGTTTGCTTGGGCATATTTTCTTAGGAACAAGACCGAAACATTTGATTACTTCAAGAAATTTTGAAAACAAGTTCAAAATGAAAAAGGTCTTGGGATTAAGAGAATATGTCGCATTAGGATTGATTATGGGAGTAAGTTTGTGAATGCCAAGTTTAGTTAGTTTTGTGATGGTTTAGGGATATCACATGAGTTCTTGGCTCCTAGACCTCCTTAAAAAAATGGTGTTGTTGAGAGGAAGAACCGAGTCTTGCAAGAGATGGATAGGGTCATGCTCAAAAGTAAGAAAGTCCCTAGGAACCTTTGGGTTATGTCACAAATAGAGTTTTTAGAAGGCCCGGCACAAGACAAACTTCCTACGAACTTTGGAAAGGCAAGAAGCCTAAAGTGAATTACTTTCATACCTTTGGAAGTAAGTGTTTTATTTTGAATGATAGAGATCACTTGGGTAAATTTGACTCCAAAAGTGATATTGGTATCTTTGTTGGGTATGCTAATAATAGTCGAGCCTATAGGGTTTTTAATTTGAAAACCAAGACTATTATGGAATCTATTAATGTGAAAATAGATGATCTTAGTATGCTTGATTTGTGTGACGATAAAAGTGTTAATGAACATAAAGAAAATCTTTTGAATGACACTAATACACCTATTGATGTGACTAGATGTGAAGCTAGTGAATATTCACATAGTGAGCCTAGTCAAAATGATGAAAATGATAGTGGTGTTGAACTAGAAAGTCAAGAGTTAGAAAATGCTTTAAATGACAATCAACAAAATGATCAAGTTGTTGAACTTTCAAACTCTAGGCTTAGAAACAAGCACTATCAAGAAGACAACATAGGTAACTTGAATGAAGGGGTTAGAACTAGAAGGCAACTAGCTAACCGAATTTCATATGCTTGCTACACTTCTCAAATTGAACCCAAAAACATTAATGAAGCCATTGTTGATGAATATTGGGTTGGGGCTATGCAAGATGAACTAAATCAATTTGAGAGAAATGAGAAGTGTGGTCCTTAGTTCCTAGACCTAAATACATTAATGTGATTGGCACAAAATGGGTATTTAGGAATAAGACCAATAAGAGTGGCAAGATTGTAAGAAATAAAGCTAGACTAGTGGCTCAAGGTTACACTCAAGTTGAGGGTGTAGACTTTCATGAGACATTTGCACATGTTGCACGTCTTGAGTCCATTAGACTTTTGTTGTCCATTGCATGTCTTAAAAAATTCAAATTGTTTCAAATGGATGTCAAAAGTGTTTTTCTCAATGGATACCTTCAAGAAGAAGTGTATGTTGAACAACCTAAGGGTTTTATAGACCCTCACTCTCTTAATCATGTGTACAAGTTGAAAAAGGCTCTTTATGGCTTTAAGCAAGCACCTAGAGCTTGGTATGATAGGTTGACTCAATATCTTGTTGAGAACAACTATAGGAGAGGTGGCATTGATAGAACTTTGTTTGTCAAGCATCATGATAATGACATTTTTGTTGCACAAATATATATATTGATGACATTGTTTTTTGGTCTACATGTAAAAACAAGGTTAATGAGTTTGTGAATGTCATGTCAAGTGAATTTGAAATGAGTATGGTAGGTGAGCTCAATTACTTTCTTGGTATGCAAGTGAAACAATCTAGTGATTGTATTATGTTGTCTCAATCCAAATATGCTAGAAATCTTGTTAAGAAGTTTGGGCTTGAAAATGGAAAAGATTTTGAAACACCCATGAGTACTACTCTAAAACTTGATAAAGATGAAAATGGGAGGAGTTTAGACAAAAGTCTCTATAGGAGCATGATAGGTAGTGTTAACAGAAAAATCACTCAGGGAGCGAAATCTCGGTTGACACCCCCACCCACTACTGGTAACCAGTAGCGGGATAGGTACCTTCGATACCACGATCCTTCCTCGTAATGTAAATAAGAAGCAATATAGGAAAGATCGAGGAGATTACACAGTATACTCTCTTCTCTCGTTTTTTACTTTCTTATACAGTATAGCAGTGGAGAAAACGTATATGTCGACAAGTGGATATTTTCTCCCAATGAGCTTCAGTGGACTCTCACGGGCTTCCGAGAATTTCACAAGGGAATTCCACCGGAAAACAACTCTCTCTCTGTCTTTAGCGATCTTAGTATTCAGAAAAAAGCCCATTTTTGTCTACCCTTCAATGCCGTATATATAGTTCTTCAAAGAATCCCCATGAAATCCGGTTACTTTAATGAGGATTATCGAGTGTCCTTTTTTAGGCGTTGAAAGGCATTGCTGGAGCTAAAGGCGCGGGATTCGATCCCGTTAATTACTGTCGAATCCGAATTCTAATCAAGTCTCATTAATGGCGCTTTATTTTGGCGATGGAGTCAACTTTCCTTCTTCATAGAGCTTGGAGGGAAACTCTGATTATGAATTCTTTGGTATGACGAAGTGCTGGTATACCAGTAAGATTTTACCGGCATGGAGCTTGTTCTGTCTCTTGATGGAGTGGCGCTTGTGTCTTCGCGGTCATCTTCGTATTGCTTGGTAGGCAAGGTACCTGCCTTGGAAGTGCTCCGAATATATACATCGAGGTACTAGGTACCAGGTGGAAGTCGAGGTAGTACCAAGGCGGGCATCGGGGTACCGGGTACCTTGATTGATGTCGAGGCACTTGAGGGGTGCTAGGTGTGCGATCTACCATTGTACCGGTCTTGAGTTGATATCGGGAGCTTCAGTAGGGCGAGGTATGTACCTTCATTAGCTCACGGTACTAGTGCTCTCTCTAGATAGGTAGGTAATCGAGGTCCTGGCCTTACCAAGTATCGGATCCGTCTAGGTAGTGGTATTGACCTTGCTGGTCACCCGGAAGCTAGGACTGGCGTCCATCGGGTTGATACTAGTTGGAAAATTCTCCTTTGGTCCCTTGCCAAAAATCCTTGTTAACAGAAGTCCCCCCTGACTTGAACACCGGTACTAGGTTGAGTTTGGAGTTAGGATAGATAATACTCGGAGAATTTTTCGTAACCGTCTCGTAGAAGGGAATCTTTATTTTGCACGCTGATTCCACTGAGTCTTCCACGTGGCTGACCAGGTTAGGCCAAATTCAAAAAAGGAAAAACAAAAAAATTTTAGGGGCACACGTTTCCCAAAACCGTTCCCTCCACGTTGTCGATTATCCCGCGACATTAATTACCCTCTATGCCCGTTACAAGCATCGAACTCTATATAAGTGAACCTTGCTCCTTCACCGTGACGTACTTATTCTTTCATTAGCTTTCCCAATCTACACGAGTAGCAAGACAAGAAAAGATCTTAGCTTTTTTCCTCGTCTTCAACCCTTCAATTTCTCTTCTTCCAGAAACTGAACCCTGAGCCTGTTGTCATGTCTTAACCTGGTGGCGACAGCATTGAGCAGCTGTTCAACGGCGACGTGGAGGCTAGTAGGAGTCTTGCCCCTAGAAAAAGGGCACGCGTTGATAGTGATAGCGGGGACGACGTTCCCTTTCAACGCCGGTGTTCCAATCGGAATGTGGCAATTAGGACGGGCTTTTAAAATAATCCTGAGGCTCCGGTTGATGTTGACCGGGAATCGAGTGGAGAAATAAGAACCGCTACCGGGGTAGGTAAAGACCGGGCCGGCGAGGTCACAGACAGTATAAGGAGGGTACTGGCCCTTCCGTATGAGTATAGATGCGTCCCTCCTTCTATCAGCACTCCGGAAACCATCAAATGCTTACGGAGAGATTTTAAGATCCCTAAAGAGATCACTATCGCCGTCCCTCCACGAGAGTATGACATGTATTCTCCTTCTGCTGGCGAGGTCCCGATTCATACGGAGTCTTTGATTGTGGAGTCAGGCTACCCCTCCACCCTACCTTACGTATGGCGCTACATGCCTTACAGTTAGCTCCCCTACAGCTGACACTAGGATTTTGGAGGCACCTGGTGGGATTCCTCGTGTTGTGGAGGGAGCAATGTCAGAAGGATAACATCGATCGGGAACCAGGTACATATGAGATTGGATATGTGTTTCAGATTGCTGCTAATGCTCTGGGTCCAAAGGGGCAATTCTATGCTCGCGCTAAAAATAACCTGCAATTTGTGGTACCGGGGGCCACGAAAAAGGATACCCTCTGGAAGGAGGAATGGATCATCCTCGGAGGTGAATGGGGAAGTTCAGTTCATATCGAAGGGTCTGAGTTCCGTGTTCCCACTATTTTCATTAGCAAGCCCGCGGTAGAGAAGAGCAGACTATCTGAAGAATCGGAGAAAATCTTACGGGCTATCATTGCCTGTCATTATATTAACATAGAGTTTCCCATCATGGAGGCCTTCGAGGCAAAGAGGGTAGATCACTACCTTCGCATTTCCGGGGCTTTTCCAGGTAGAAGTCTTTCTGACTTTGCTCCTATTATATTGCTTTATTGATTATGTAAATATTGACTCTGGCTATCCTTGTAGTTTCAGCAGTATCTCCATCGGTTCCTGAGGTGGAGCCCCACCAAGCCAGTAGTACTGTTGATTCTCCTCCAACTTCCCCTGTCAGGCTTCCACCCAGTTCTGATCTTGATGCAGGGGTTGGTGTATCTGCTGGCTCTGATAGGACCCCGGTCGGGGTATCTGGATCACCGGCTCCCCCTCTTCCTACCTCGGTTAGGTCGCTGGAGGATTTTACAGCCAGAGTGGGGAGGTATCGAGGTGCTTATAGCCGGGTGCAAAATGCTTCGCCCCTCAAACCAGTCAATGTTACAGCTGCCATTGATGCTGGTGCCTCAGATTCTTCTGCTTCTCCCGTTATGGCAACTGGTCAATCTAAACCGGTCGAGAAGAGTTCTGATAGTGCTATGGCGAGGCGGGTGGTACCTCGGGATAAGGCACGATCGAGATCGAAGGACAGCAGTCAGGACGAAGTCTTGGCTCGCTTTGTCGCTTCCTGCCTAGGTGGGAGTCTAGACGCCATGGCCGCCATGCCCACTGAGCTTCTAATTAGGAGGGGATCTACCCTTCTGGCTGAGGTAAGCTGCCTTACTTTAGTCTTCTATCCATGTAAAAGGTTGAAAATATCCTGACAAGTGATTTGTTTTTGTCGGGCTTTTAAGTTCAATGTGGCCATGAGCCAACAGGTCGGCTCCATTTTGGAGCAAGTTAGAGGTGCTACTATCGAGTTGGAGAAGTCTATGGAGGATCTTTCTAAGGATGCTCATGGAATGGAAGCTCTGAACCAGTCGTTGGCAAATACCCAAAAAGAAGCTAATGAGGCGAAGGTTAACAGGGAGAGGATGCATCATGCTTTGGATATTGAGAGGCTTAGGTCCCTTCGCTGCAAGGAGGAGAGGGACGTTGATACTGGACGAGTAACAAAGCTGGAGAAAGACGTCCAATCCCTTCGTGGTAGTGTGGCCGATTTGGATGCACAAGTAGACACCGCCTTCGGGGACGGTTACTCTTTTGCTGGCTACTAGGTGGCTCTAGCTCTTCCTCCGCCGTTTGATCTGGGTACCATCACTGGATGGAACTGGGAGGAGATCATGGCAAAGGCTGCTGAACTAGCCGGGGCAGTGCCCTCCGATGTGGCTGGACCTTCCCAGGTTGCTGAAGATAGTGGAGTGGTAGGAGGTGCATACCAGAGCTCTATCTCCCTTCTTCCACCAAGCAATGCTGGAGCAGCTCCCAGTTTGAAGGATCCTGAGGCTGGTGTGGCTCAGGCTGGATGAGGGGTTCCTAGCTCGTTTGCTCCTCCATCAGAAACTGTCAAGGAGATAGGGGATCGGTCTGCTACTGACGATAGAGAATCTACCCTGCCTGTCTCATCTTCTGTCCCTGCCCAGGTAGTAGAGGGTCAGACTGCTTCAACCAAGGAAGTCGGAGGGAATTCAGATCAAGTAGCAGCAGCAGATGAGCTTCCGGTTGCCGGGGGTACCCAGGAAGCAGGCGGGGTTCCATCTGGTGCAGTAGAAGGGGAAGCTCTAACTGGCAGAGACGGAGAGAAGATGGCCGATCAGGAGCAGGAGGATGCATGATCCACCTTGACCTCTTACCCAGTAGCATCTAGATAATTTTATCTTCTTGTAGCCCGTGATCGTGGGATGAGCTCCCCAGTTTTAGTGATGAGAACTTTTTTGTTTTTCTTGACTTCATGTGTGTGTAGTTTATTACATCCCAGGTTGAAACTTGCTTAAATCTGAAGTAAGATCTTCGATGTAATCTTGATTCTATAAATGGTTGCTCCGGGATGATTCTTAGTACCCAGGTGGGGATTCGGTGATCCGGGAGTTAATATCACAAGTGGTCCGGGAGAGGTACCAAGACCTCAACCGGATATAGATCGGGAACTTCATTTTTTGTGGGTTTCCACGTAGACATTATTGGTTCAAATTTTGTATTCAACTGCCCTTCCAGATGTCAATCCAGGACAGATTCGATTATCCTAATCATTAAGCCTCGGGGGAAAGCACACTTTACGAGACTTCCATTTCCCGTGTATCTAATGTTGTGTACATAAATGACTTTATCCTCTCGTTCTCGATATTCGATCTTTCCCTCTATAAATATCCTTTATCTGTTAGATGGATCTTTAGACAATCTCTTTTCCCTTTTTAGCAGGCAATCTCCCATAGGTTAACCGATGATCGTCGTATCAACTAACACTATGGGAAGAGGAGGAGATGTCGGCTCTGTGACTGGTAGGATGCTTGGTATTGTGGAAGGAGCTGTGCTCGGTGGATTTAACTACCAGAGGAACAGGAAAAGTAGAGATTCCCAGGATCATGATGAATGGTGGGCTCTGATGCTGCCGCCTTGCCAATGGTGTAGACATTACCCGGTCGAGCCGCAGCTTCGTGCCCCATTGCATCTTGGACGTGGGGGGAATCCTTTCTTCCCTCCTATTTTGCTGATCTCAACACGGCCTCTGTTCCTATCTTCTAGGTTCGTGGCAGCATTGTCAACATAGATTTTGATTAAGATAAATGTTGCAAGGTAGGCAGATCCAGAAAGTAGGTGAGAAGTTAAAGAGGAAGCTGGCTTTTTCAGACTTGTCATTTTCTCTCTTTTATCTTGTATGTAGCTTAAAATAAGGGTTGGGTTCCCTGATTTGATCAATGAAAAGATAACTTATTTCCATCTGTATCTGTCGATTTAATTCAGTCACACGCTTCCGATTGTAGCATAAATTCGGGCAAAAGTCCCCAGCATAAACTTGACTTAATCAAAACTTGGTAACGCGTAAAACCTGATGAGAATAAAGTAGAGGAACAGTAGTTGATCGGTACCATGGTACCTCGCACTCTAGTTCTGAGAGTCTTGGTTCCTTGATGATAATGTGCGTACTGGTTTACAATCTCGCAATCTAGGTACCTTGCATTCCCATTCTAGGAACCTCGGTAATATGGCGAGTAATCTGGCGAAACTGGGTACCCTGCATTTATGCTTTGCAAAGATTTTAGTACCTTATCGGATAATTGGGTACCTAGCTTTTCTGTTTCAAGGAAGCTAGGTTCCTAGGTGGATATTCTGGCGAGTCTGGGCACCTTATGTTCCTGTATGTAAGAATCTTATGGCCTTGGCAAATAATCTAGTATCTAGTCTTCCTGTTTCAAGGAACCTAGATCCCCAAGTGAGTATTCTGGCAAAACAAGGCACCTCGCGTTTCGGTTTGAAGGAGCTTTGGTGCCTTGGCGAACAAATTTGGTGAATCTCGGTACCTCGCATTCATACTGTAGAAATCTTGGTACCGTGGTGAACATGATGGAGAACATGTTGGCAACGAGATCCTGGTAGGCGACTATGGCCATGTTAGCACAAGGTCTTTCTTAGCGGGGGGTAGTACCCGGCTAAGGCCCTTATCTAGCAGGTGGTTACGCCCTTACTAACCAGACTCTTCCTGGCGGGGGGTAGCTCCCAGCCAAGGCAGCAGAAAGGCCATATGGTCCTTTCTGGTCTTGAGGCGATCATTGGCGAAAATAAGGAGATCATATCCAGATACCTTACATTCCTGTTTGTAGGAATCTTGGTACTATGGCGAAAACAATGGTGAATATATACTAGCAGCAAGATCCAGGTAGGCGACTAAGACCACTTTAGCACCTGGTCATTCTTAGCAGGGGGTGGTACCCGGCCAAGGCCTTGATCTCGCTGGCAACTATGCTCTTACTATCTAGATCCTTCTTAGTGGGGGGTGGTGCCCGGCCAAGGTCTGATCCGTCAGGCAACTATGCTCTTACGTATCGGATCCTTCCCAGAGGGGGGTGGTGCCCGGCCAGGGCAACAAGAATGCCATATGGCATTTCCTATTCTTGGGGAGATCTTCCTGGATGGAGTAATCTGATCCAGGGCATCAAGAGTGCTGTGTAGTTCTCCTGGATTTATGGCGATCCTCTTGGAGGGATCTATCTGGTCCAGGGCATCATGAGTGCTATGTGGTTCTCCTGGTCTTAAGGCTACAATCATGGCGAATTCGATTGGTGACATAAAGCAGATAGATGTAGACAAATGTAGGTAAAAACAGATGGAGAAAGAAACCTTCTTTGTTGATGACCAAAGAAAAAGGAATACAAGTACTCACGATTACTAACATCTTCTAACATTCGTTTTGGGGTAATCCCGACCGATTTCGGTTGCATGACTTATGGGTAGAACCTCTTGAGGTGATTAGCATTCCAAGTGTGGTCTACTAGATGTCCATTCATGTCGTCCAGCTTGTATGCCCACCTTGGATCACCATTCTGTTGAGCACATTGCTTGGCCAACGCTGCCGGGTTGGTTTATACTGCATAGCACTTGCGAGCAGCTTGCTGATCCCCATGTATTTCGCCCACTTTGTCTCCCATTGGGAATTTCAGAACGTTATAGGCATCCCAGTTTAGCGTTGTAGGCAGATGGGGTGTCTACCACAACGAAGTCTGTTATTAGGTTCTGCTGGAGTGGCGATGTTCCCACTATTACTGGTAGGATCATAGACCCGACGGGAATCAACGAGTCTCCCGTGAACCAGTGCAATGGGGTGGTACAACTGCTGTAACAAGGTCTCTTCAGATTGAATTGCTCCAAAGCACTTTTGAAGAGAATATCAACACTACTACCTGTGTCAATCAACACAAGGTGGACCAAGTTGTTGGCTATTTGAACAGTGATGACCATGGGATCATCATAAGGCAAGACGATGTTAAATACGTCCTCTTCTGTGAAGATGATCTGTGCAGCAGGTGGAGACCGAGGTGATCCTCTGGTAACCTTGAAAACATTCTGGCCTGCTTCTACTCTAGGAATTTTTCTGGCATGGTTCTTTCTAGCATTATTGGAGGTTCCTGCCAAGGTGGGACCTCCACTGATGGTATTGACAATGTGGATCTGCTCCATCAGATCCTTCCCTTTTACTTTCCTTCCTTCTTCGTATGCTTTAATATCGGCATGCACCTCCTTTCCAGTACGTATGTTGTCACGTACCTGTTGGAGGAATTCCTCCAAGCAACCTCTCTTAACCAAGGCTTCAATCTGGTTCTGCAGACTATAGCATTCTGAGGTATTATGACCTACATCCTCATGGAAGTCACAATACTTGTAGCGGTTCCGTTGATCGACTGGTGCCTTTATTGGACCCGGCTTCCTGAGTAGTCCTTTGTCGCGGATGGCGAGGTAAATAGTCTCGGGAGATGCGTTCAAGGGGGTGTAATGGGAATACCCTCTTTTCTCTCTATCTATTCCCGCTACCTTCTTTCGTGAGGTGTAGCTCTGGGCAGAGTCTGCCTAGTTGGGTACCGGTTTCGTGGAGGTTGATAGGGTGGCGACCGATATGTAGATTTGTTGGGAGGCATGTTCTGATTTTTCTGGATAAGTGCATGCTTGGGCGCCTCCTTCTTTTGGCGCTTGGCAGTTCTCATATCATCATGCTCCATCTTAACTCGGAGCTGTTCATCTATCTCTACCTGCTCTAGAGCTCTATTGTATGCCTCCTGGTAGGTCTCTAAGGGATGCTTGGTGAAAGATATGAACAGTCTGCCTGCCAAAAGATTCCTTCTGAAATTGGCCAAGGTTTCCTTTTCCGTGAAGACTCTCATCTGGATCACTTCTTTATGGAATCTCTCCACGTAGGCTTTGAGCGATTCCCCCCGCTCCTGGATCACGTATTGAAGGTTAATAGGATCTTTGGGGTGAGGTTTTATGCCCTGAAACCGGGCATAGAAATCAGTTGTCAATTTTATGAATGAATCAACGCTTCCCGCTGGTAGCTTCCTGAACCATGTCTTGGCATAGTCCGTCAGTGTGGTTGGGAACATTTTGCACATAGCGGCCTTAGTAGCATTCTGAACCTCCATCTGGTGAACAAAGCTTTCTAGGTGGCTCGGGGGTCTTCAGTCCCAGAATATTTGTCAGTTGGCATCTTGAATTTAGGAGGTAATTCCGCCTCCTTGATCCTTCTAGAGAAGGGAGCATTCATCTCACCCAAAGGTCTTTTCGGTTTTCCAGGTGCTTACCCTTCTTCAACTCCTGGATTTCTTTTACCATTCTGGTGACCTAGTCCCGGAGATGTTTTCCTCCATCATTTCCAGATTCCACCTCAGAATCTCTGTCGTCGGGCCTTTCCGATGTCACAGAAACTTCATCCTAATTCTCTCCCTGGGAGGGTCTTCTTCGGCGCCCTTGTTGCTACCTCTGACCGATGAGTGAGGGCGTTCCCTGGTCATTTCCTAACGAGGCTGTCTAGAATAGGCCACTGGTTGGGCCAGATGGTGTTGTTCTCTTGGCGGGAGGTCGATGACGGGTCTTGCACGCAGGGCTTGGTAACCTATAGGAAATCATGGAACCAGGGGCATGGGCCCGAGTCTGTCGTGGACCGATAGTGATGGGGGCATGGGCCCGAGTCTATCAAGGACTGGTACATGAGGTGGTGGTCCCAACCTGTCGAAGGGAGGTATCCTGGTACCTTGCCAATTGGCATCTCCCCTAGGATCTGGTACCACAGGCTGACTGGTACTGCCTTCCGTGACCATTCGAAGGCGAATGTTCTCTATAAAGGCCGCGACCTGTTGGTCTGGATTGGCAGGTCCAGCTGCTAGGGGTAGCAGGTACCTGAGGGGTAATCCGCACGGTAGCTACCAGCTTCGAGGCAGGTTTGCGACCACTTCCTCCCTTCTTTGGGTTGAAGCGTTTGACTGATGTCTTGACGGGTCTGAATGATCCTGAGAGGATCGGAGCTTCATTTTGATTATAAGACAAGAAAACGAGGCACGCTGGCTTTCTTTTGAGGGTGTGGTGTTTCCCACAGACGGTGCCAAAAAGTGTTAACAGAAAAATCACTCAGGGAGCGAAATCTCGATTGACACCGTCACCCATTATCGGTAGCCAGTAGCGGGATAGGTACCTTCAGTACCACGATCCTTCCTCGTAATGTAAATAAGAAGCAATATAGGAAAGATCGAGGAGATATGAAATAACACTGTTTTATTCAAGAATATTATAACGAAATTACACAGTATACTCTCTTCTCTCGTTTTCACTTTCTTACACAGGATAGCAGTGGAGAAAACGTATATGTCGACAAGTGGATATTTTCTCCAAATGAGCCTCAGTGGACTCTCACGGGCTTCCGAGAATTTCACAAGGGAATTTCACAGGAAAACAACTCTTTCTCTGTCTTTGGCGATCTTAGTATTAAAAAAAAACCTTCTTTTGTCTACCCTTCAATGTCGTATATATAGTTCTTCAAAGAATCCCCATGAAATCCGGTTCCTTTAATGAGGATTATCGAGTGTCCTTTTTTAAGCGTTGAAAGGCATTGCATGGAGCTAAAGGCGCGGTATTCGATCCTGTTAAGTACTGTCGAATCCGAATTCTAATCAAGCCTCATTAATGGCGCTTTATTTTGACGATGGAGTCAACTTTCCTTCTTCATGGAGCTTGGAGGGAAACTCTGATTCTGAGTTCTTTGGTAGGACGAAGTGCTGGTATACCAGTAGGATCTTACCGGCATGGAGCTTGTTCTGTCTCTTGATGGAGTGGCGCTTGTGTCTTCGCGGTCATCTTCGTATTGCTTGGCAGGCAAGGTACCTGCCTTGGAAGTGCTCCGAATATATACATCGAGGTACTAGGTACCAGGTGGAAGTCGAGGTAGTACCAAGGCGGGCATCGGGGTACCGGGTACCTTGATTGATGTCGAGGCACTTGAGGGGTGCTAGGTGTGCGATCTACCATTGTACCGGTCTTGAGTTAATATCGGGAGCTTCAGTAGGGCAAGGTATGTACCTTCATTAGCTCGCGGTACTAGTGCTCTCTCTGGATAGGTAGGTAATCGAGGTCCTGGCCTTACCAAGTATTGGATCCGTCTAGGTAGTGGTATTGACCTTGCTGGTCACCCGGAAGCTAGGACTGGCGTCCATCGGGTTGATACTAGTTGGAAAATTCTCCTTTGGTCCCTTGCCAAAAATCCCTGTTAACATATGTTAAGGGGGAGCTTAGTTTTGTTTAACTTAGTTCTCTATATGACTTGTTTGCATAATATCTCATTCTTTTTTCATGCATCTTTTGCCTATTCCTTGTCAAAAAGGGGGAGAAATGTATTCCCTCACCATTCATGTAGAAATGTATCATGCACGATCTTGTCTTAAAGGGGAGAATTCTTTTAGTAAGGGAGAGAAAAGAATTCTTGTTTATATGAGATAGGGAGAGTTTGCTTGTTTGCTTTTATTGCATACTTTCTATTTTTGTGAATATATCTCACCAATCTTCTTTGTAGAAGATTTCTTTGTTTGTTTGGTTGTGCTTGTCTCACAGGAACCTTGATGCTTAAAGAAGAGATTTGTTAACAGGGTTTTTTGTCAAGGGATCAAAGGAGAATTTTCCAACTAGTATCAAACTGATAGGAGCTAGTCCCAGCTTCCGGGTGACTAGCTAGATCAGTGCCATTACCTAGATGGAGCCGATACTAGGTAAGGTCAGGACCTCGATTACCTATCTACCGAGATAGAACACCAGTACCGCAAACTAACGAAGGCATGCACCACGCATTTATTGAAGCTCCTAATACTGACCAAGGACCAGTACAATGATAACTTGTATGCCCAAGGCCCAGCAAGTCCTTCAACCAAGATACCCGCCTTAATACTACCAAGACTTCCACCTGGTACCTAGTACCTCGATATCCACTCAGAGCCAATCCGGGGCAAGTACTCTACCTGCCGAACAATATGAAGGTGCTCGTGAAGACATAAGCACCATTCTAGCAAGAAGTAGAACAAGCTCCATGCCAGTAGGATCAGATTGATATACCAGCACCTCGTTCTGCCAAAGTTCAAAATCAGAATTTCCCTCCAAACTCCACGAAGAAGGAAAGTTGACTCCATCGCCAAAATAAAGCTCCATTAATGAGACCAAACGGTCAACCAAATAAGTAATTGATTTTGACAGTGATTAACGGGATCAAATCCCGAGCCTTCAGCCCCACACAATGCCTTTCAACGCCTAAAATAGGACTCTAAAAAATCTTCATCAATACAACCGGATTTTGAGGGGATTTTCTGGAAGAACTATATGTTAACGAAAAAATTCACTCGGGGTGAAAATCTCAATTAACACCCTCAACCCGCTACCCTGGAGGTCACAGCAGGGGGTAGGTACTTCTTACCGTGGTTCTGACAAGGTGATACAGTAAGGTGTGGTAGGTACCTCGAGGTACCGTGGCTCTTATATAGCTGAGAGAGGCAAGGTGAGGGCAAGGTAGGTAGGAGAACCATCATCCAGCCCATCTGGTGTAGTAGGCTGGTACCCGGTCTAGGTATCTGATCCAGGTACTTAGTTACCTCTCTAGATGCCCTCTATAATTCCCCGACCTAGATAACATGCAAAGAGAGGTACATGAGGGCTAGGACCAGCGAGGTCGGTACCTAGCTCATATACTTGCATAATGAATGAGATAAAAGGGAGAATGACAACTCATTTGGTAGAGGGGGACTGACCTAGGGGGAAAAAGCATCACAATTGATCACATGCTGAAAAACCCCCAGGCAGTATCCATAGGAAGGAGAAAGATCCTTCTTTATATTTATATATCTCGAGAGGTGCTCCGGAGAGCTTACATAAATACAATCTGGGACCTGGTAGGTCACCGTTGGAGGGATACCATTAGGTACCGATACATTCATGGAGAAAATTGACATGTACAATAGTCGATACAATGATAGGAGATATCGAACTGTATTTCTGGTGAAGAAGTGGGCGAAATCTAGGATCGGAGACATCTTGGAGATATGAGAGGGCTTAGAGGTATATTGTTGACCATCGGAGAGTGGGGATATCGGACATGTGTTCTGCGATTGGAGCCCGAGCATGGTGACGAAGTTAGACCCTGAGCTGGTGAACTCTCTTTTTCGTTCGAACCCAGCTATAGGCTATGGTTACTGTCTTTTGGACTCCCCCTCTTCCTTTGAGAGAACTCGGTCATATTTATATGTCTCATTCTTGTTACCCACTCCATTAATTAATACGTAATCAAAGGAATGTTGATACGGCATTTAATGGAGTTGAATATTCTCTCATTAATGGCGTTGTGAATGGCCATTAATGGATTTGATTGATTCCTTCTTTAATGGCATTGTGAATGGCCATTAATGGAGTTGACTGATTCCTTCATTAATGGCGTTGTGAATGGCCATTAATGGAGTTGACTGATTCCTTCATTAATGGCGTTGTGAATGGCCATTAATGGAGTTGACTGATTCCCTCATTAATGGAGTTATGAATAGCCATTAATGAGGTCATATGGTGTTGCATGCTTCTTCCCTTCAGGCGAGGTATTCTGGTGTACCAGTCCCTTCTTGCTGGCTTGGCACTTGTTCTAGCATGCTAGTATCTTCATGGTACCATTCTTCCTGCTCGACGAGTAGGATACCTGTTTAGGGTGGATAGGATACCTATCTTGGACGGGTTCTGGGTGGATAGCGAGGTATCCAGGTACTAGGTAGATGTCGAGGTACCTGGGTGCTAGGCCGCTATCGAGATACTCGGGTACTAGGAGTGTGTCGAGGTACCTGGATTCCATAAAAGAGGTACCAGGTACCGTGAGGTACCAAGTACGGGGTGTCGTGGTACCAGCTTTAGAGTAGATACATAGTGTGATACCTACTCTTTTTGGTTCGTATCTCTAGCACTTCATCTAGGTAGATAGGTAGTCGAGGTTCTAGCCTTACCATGTATTGATTCCTTCAAGGTCGAGGTATCGATCCCGCTAGATACCTGGGAGCTGGGAATGGTCTCTACCAGGTGGTTACTTGGTGGAAATTTCTTCTTTGGACCCCTGCCAAAAAACCACTGTTAACACTATATATAGAGTTTTGAAGGGGAAAGAATGGGATTGTTTTTTCGCCATCACAAAAGACAGAGAGATTAATTCCCAGAAGAAGTTCCTCTAAATTCTCTAAAGCCAGTGAGAGTCCATTGACGATCATTGGAAGGATATATCCACTTATCAACATAAACGGCATTCTCCACCCCCATTTTGTGTTAGAGAGAGTAGAGAATGAGTGTTGTAACCATTATACAAGTTTCCGTTCAATAAAACAGTATTTACTTATATATCCTTGGTTCCTTCATACTTGTCCCTGTCAATCTTCAGCATAGGAAGGAACCCCAATAGGAAACAAAGTGGGCGAAGTACGAAGGGACCAGCAGGCTGCACGCAATTGCTATGCAGTATCTACCAACCCAGCAACGCTGGCTAAGCAATGTGTACAAATAACCATTAATCAAGATCAACAGTTCTCATAAGAGGATTTTGAAGGAGAAACGAATTCAGTAGAGAAGGAGCCTGAAGTAGAGTCCCCAGGTATGGAGGTCAGGGAAGAAGAAGATAAAGGATGGGTCGTGGTTGTCCTGCAGATGAGCTGGAGGAAATATCTATTAGGAAGGATGTCTCTTCCAAGACAGTCAGGATAGGTTCGACACTAGAGGCGAGAGTGAAGTAAGATCTGGTAAAACTCTTACAAGAATATAGTGATATTTTTGCATGGAGTCATGCGGAGATGCAAGGAATACCAGTTACCTTGGCAGCTCATAGGTTAGCCATGGATCCTACCTTCAAGCCAGTTAAACATAAAATGAGGCATTTCAACCTCGAAAGAAATGCCAAGGTAC
This sequence comes from Dipteronia sinensis, assembly GCA_033220585.1. Lineage (NCBI taxonomy): Eukaryota > Viridiplantae > Streptophyta > Magnoliopsida > Sapindales > Sapindaceae > Dipteronia > Dipteronia sinensis. The sequence goes on from CM065643.1 coordinate 39,035,589, forward strand.
AAGAGGAAGTGGACAAACTACTAAGAGCAAAGTTCATCAGGGAGTCCCGATACCCTGAATGGATTGCCAACGTGGTCATGGTAACCAAAGCGAATGGGAAATGGCATATGTACGTTGATTACACCGATCTCAACCGCGCATGTCCGAAGGATAGCTTCCCGCTACCAAAAATTGATCAGCTGGTAGATTTGACTGCGGGTAACAAGCTCCTAAGCTTCATGGATGCTTTCTCGGGGTACAACCAAATCATGATGCACCCTGCTGATCAAGATAAAACCAGCTTCATACCCTTTGGGTTCAAGAACGCAGGGGCCACCTACAAGCGTCTAGTCAACCATCTGTTCAAAGAACTGATAGGATAATCGATGGAGGTGTACGTTGATGATATGATCACTAAGTCTCAGGTAGCCGAACAGCACCAGTACCACCTCCGCCAGACTTTCCAGATAGTCAGAAAAAATCAAATACGGTTAAACCCTGCTAAGTGTGCTTTCGGGGTAGTAGCCGGAAAATTCCTCAGGTTCATGGTTCATGAAAGAGGGATCGAAGCCAATCCGGAGAAGATCAAAGCCATTCTGGACCTCGAATCACCCACCTCACTCAAACAAGTGCAAGGTCTGACCGGACAGATAGCAACCTTGAACTGATTCATATCACGTTCAACTAATAAGTGTATTCCCTTCTTCAAAGCCATTAAACAAGGGAAGAATATGAAGTGGGACCAAGATACTGAGTCAGCCTTCCAATCATTGAAGAAATACCTGGCTAGCCCCCTATTACTAGCTAGCCTGGTACCAGGAGAGGAGCTACAACTATACATGGTTGTATTCGAGACGGCTGTTAGCGGAGCCTTGGTAAAAGAGTGTAGAGACAGGATTCAACAGCCTATCTATTATGTGAGCCATGCCCTGACCAGGTCAGAAAAGAACTACACTCCCTTGGAAAAGCTCGCGTTCGCACTAGTAGCCACTGCCAGGAAGCTCTGCCCCTATTTCTTAGCTCATACAATCGCGGTGGTCACAAATCAACCTCCGCGCGCCAATTTCTCCATGGCCAGACGTGTTAGGAAGACTTATACTGTGGGCCCTTGAACTCACCCAATTTGACATCAAGTATAAGGCCAGAACTACCATTAAGGCCCAAGTTTTGGCAAATTTCTTGGTAGAATTTAGCACAATGCCTAGCCATAGCACCTCTCTGACCTCGGATTCCACCCCTCAGAAGGAACAGGAACCCGTAGATTGGCCCACCAATCAAGGGATCTGGATTTTATATACGGATGAGGCATCTAATCAAACAGGAAGCGGGGGCGGAATCGTTTTGACCGACTTAGACAAGGTCGAATGCTGTCATTGTGGCTATTGATTATTTCACCAGGTGGGTAGAATCAGAACCCCTCGCCAGAATTACCGAAGCAAATACAACAGAATTCGTCAAGAAAAATGCAGTTTACCGATTTGGGACCTCGATGGTCATCATCACAGATCTGGTTAAGCAATTTGATAATGCCAGATTTTGGGAATTCTGCTGAGAATCTGGGAATCGAGCTTCGTTTTGCATCAGTAGCATACCCTCATACTAATGGCCTAGTAGAAGCCACAAACAAAACTATTTAGAGGCTTCTAAAAAGGAAGCTCCAACAAAAGAAGGGTAGATGGGCAAATGAGCTCTCAAATGTGCTATGGGCTTACCGCACCACCAAAAGAACCGCTACTGGAGAGACCCCCTACTCACTAGCTTTCAGGGTAGAAGTTGTCCTTCCTATTGAGCATAAGCTCACTTCCTTCCGGGTTCAACACTTTGACCCAGTAGGAAACGAGGATAAATTAAGAGCCAACTTAGACCTCTTGGAAGAGAAACATGATAGGGTTGTAGAAAGGGTAGCAGTCTACCAAGGCCGAATTGCCCACTATTTCAACAGGAGAGTCAAGAACCGGAGCTTTAAGGAAGAGGACTTGGTTCTCATGAAGGTTACTCAGAATACCCAGAAGAGGTCAAATGGGGTACTGTCACCTAATTGGGAGGGTCCCTACCTACTTAGAATAGTGATCCAGGGTGGGGTCTACAAGTTGGACGATATGTATGGACATCCTGTAGACCACACTTTGAATGTTAATCACCTCAAGAGGTTCTACCCATAGGCCACGTAGTAGAAATCAGTCATAATCACCCCGAAACGAATATTATAAGATATTGGTAATCATGAGTGCTTGTATTCTCTTTTTTGATCATCAATAAAAAAGGTTTCTTTCTCCATCTACCTTTGTCTACCTTTGTCTACGTTTATGTACATCTATCTACTATATGTCACCAATTGAATCCGTTATGAACGCCTTAAAGACCAGGAAAGCTAGATGGCTCTCCTGATGCCCTAGACAAGGTTAATCCCTCCAGAAGGATCGCCTGAAATACCAGGACAGTCACGTAACGTTCCTGATTCCCTGGACCGGGTTAATCTCTCTAGGAGGATCTCTTCGAGACCAGGTCAGGCCACATGGCTTTCCTACTTCCATGGTCGGGCACCACCCCCCGCTAAGAAGAGCCTGGATCGTAAGAGCATAGTGGCCAGACAGGTCGGACCTTGGCCGGGCACCACCCCTCGCCGAGAAGGGTCTGAATAGTAAGAGAATAGTTGCTCGCCAGATCTAGGCCTTGCCCGGGTACCACCCCCCGCTAAGAAAGACTTGGTGCTAAAGTGGCCTTAGTCGCCTACCAGGATCTTGCTGCCAATATGTTCGCCATCATATTCACCAAGGTACCAAGATTCCTACTAACAGGAATACGAGGTACCCAGATTATTCACCAAGGTACCAAGATTCCTACTCCTACAAACAGGAATGCGAGGTACCCGAGTTCACCAGGGTATTCACCGATGGACCTAGGTTCCTTGAAACAAGAAGGCTAGGTACCAGATTATTCGCCAGTCTATTCGCCATGGTACCAAGATTCCTAAAACAGGAATGCGAGGTACCCATATTCGTCAGTATATTCGCCATGGTACCAAGATTCCTAGAGCAGGAATGTAAGGTACATAGATCGTGAGATTATTCGCCAGTACGTTCGCCAATACGTGCGAGGTACTTGAATTTACCAAGTTTATCAGCCAGCACCGTCAACCATGTACCTAGATTCCCGGAAACAGGAAGGCTAGGTACCATGAGCCACCCGCATTACCAACTGCGTACCAGGATTAATCAAGGTACCCAGGCTTTGCCCTGACAGCCGGTGCCCAGGCTTTTCCCAGACAGGGTCAATCAAGAGACCATTGTATTGGTTATGAGCCACGATACACCGTCAAATTTTTCTGTTACCAGATATTGGTTAAGTCACTTTTATGCTGGGGACTTTTACTCAAGTCTGCGTTATAGTTAGAAGCGTGCAACGAAATTCAACCAGCAAGAATAAAAAGAAAGGGAGGTTTCTTCATTGATCAAATCAGGGAGCCCAACCCTTACTTCAGGCCACATACAAGAAACAATAAAGAAAAACAACAGAAAGTAAATTGGAGGCTCAAGCACGCCGGCTTCCTGCTTACTTTCCTGACCTGCTCTTTTAGTGACATTGATCTAAACCAAGACCGATGTCGATGATACTACAGCGACCCCCGAAGGTAGGAACAAAGGTTGTGTTGGAGTCATTAAGCATAGGAGGGTAACCTTGAAACCCTCTATATCCAAGATGCAACTAGATACAAAGTTGTTACTTGTCTAGGTAAGATCTACACCATTGGCGAGGGTGCAACACCGTGATCCACCATTCCTCTTGATCCAAGGGACTGCAACCGGTTGTGGTTCCCTGGTAATTAAGTCCATTTCGTACCGCTCTATCCACAATACCAAACATCCTGCTAATCAGAGAAATCGTATTCCCTCCCTTCACAGTAGTAACCATCGTGACGATCATCGGTCGACCTGCTAAAATTCGTCACTTCGAAGAATAAGGCGAAGAGAAGGCTAAGCAGATCGGGCTATTTATAGAATAGAGAGGTGAATATTAGGGATAAGAGGATAGGGTTATTAACAACACACAACACTCGAAGTATGGGAAAAGAAAACTCGTGAAACGCGTGCAACCAGGGTTTAATGTTTGAAGCAAACCAACCTATGCCAGTTTGACACATAGTAGAATAATTAAATACAGTGTATGAATCATAGACTCCCACCCCAGAATGCCATAAAGGAAGTTCCGTCAGGACAACCTCGAACGGGGTATATACGTGGACTATCTGGATCGCTAAGGACCGCGGTCCTGATCTATCTGGTACCCTAGCACCACTCCTAGACCGATCACCCTGACGATTGTATACCTACCGATTTTCAATGGGGAATAGATCGCCAAGTCCGCACCTAGGTACCTAGATTCCTCCAAAAATGAATATCTGCGGTACTTAGGTTCTTCCAACTGCAATCTCGCCTAAGTGCTAGGGTTCCCGGAGTGAGAATACCTGGTACTCCAATTCCTCCCCTAAACGAAATCAACTGTTAAGTTCTGGGAGACCCTCGCACTAGCATCTAACTATGCTACAAAATTTAGTCCCGCCAAATTTTGAAGTTGACCAGAAGATTAGTTAAGCGAGTTTACACTGGAGACTTTTCCTTCAGATCGAGGTGGAATGCAACCAGGGAGATCCATAAGCAAGATGCAAGAAGGCTAAAGAAAAGGACTGTTCCATTAATTTAAATCAGGGAGCCTATACCTCATTTACGGGCTATAAAAAAAAGAGCTTAAAATAGCTAAACCGAGTCATGCCTCTACTTGCTCCTGACCGGTCACCTCTTCTCCAGTTCCACTGATCGGGACATTGTCTCCCTAACCATCTAGAACCCCTCTAGTCGCTTCTATACCTGCTCCCACTAGGGCCTCTGCTTCAACTGGTCCCAACTGAAGCTCCTCTACTACCGCATCAGACGTTTTACCCACCTCTTCGGTTAAGGCAGCTTAGTCCCTCATTACTTGGGCAGGATTGTTTGAAGAAGGAACAAGCCTGATCTCTATTGAAGGAGACTGATCTTCTGCATCTTCAACTGACTTGGCCAGAGGTGCTGGTGGTTCGAAGACCCCTCCTTCGGCCTGAGCCATTCCAACTTCAGGGGCATTTGGATTGGAACCTGCTTCAACATTACTGAGAGGAAGAAGAAAGGCATGTCTCTGCTCCTCACCACCTACTACTCCACCAACTATAACAACCTGAGAAGGACCAGCTATATCAGAAGGAGCAGCTCCAGCAAGTTCTGCGGCTGTTGCCATAATCTACTCCCGATTCCACCCCGCGATGACACTCAGGTCAAACGAATGACGGAAAGCTAAAGCCACCTGGTAGCTAGCGAAAAAGTAGCCATCCCTAAAGGCGGTGTCTACTTGAGAATCAAGGCTGGCCACGCTATCACGAAGGTACTGAATCTCCTTCTCCAGCTTCACTACTCTATCCTTTGCGATCTCCCTCTCCTCCATGTGACGAAGGGACCTAAGTATTTCGGTATCCAAAGCATACTGCATCATCTTCCTATCAACCTTTGCTTCGTCTGCTTCCTTCTTCACGTTATTCAGGAACTGGTTCAAAGACGCCACGCCCCTAGCAGCTTTGGCAAGCTCCTCTTTGGATTTCTCCAACTCGGTGGTGGCATCCTTGACCTGTGCCTAGAGAGAGCTGACTTGATGGTTCATCGTTACATTAAACTTGAAGGTCTGCCAAATACAAAGCTTAAGACTTCCTTGCTTAGCTATCTGGATCACCTCGATCCTAGCCAAGACTTCCAATGCTTAGCTATCCAAGTCCTCCCGACTCTAGCCAAGACTTCCTTGCTTAGCTATCTGGATCACCCCAATCCTAGCCAAGACTTCCTTGCACAAATTGAAGAACACCTCTCCAAAATGCGACTTCCAATGCAAAATCCAAAGAATCACTCTAAGGAATGTGACTTCCAACCTCTTACAAGGCAAATGATCTAAGTGGATGCAAATGATGCAAACACAAGCAAATAGAGAAAGTTGATCAAACACACTCTATGAAAAATTAGTATATGCACAAATCAAGCTACAAAGCAAATGTAACTAATTCTTATGAACATGTGATTAGAGATCTAGATTAGACATTAAAAATCATCCACAAAAATCTCTAGAAACCTAAACATGTCAATCAAAGCTAGTACAACAAGCTTTTCAATGAAAATCACACAAGTAACTTTGAAATCAAGTGAACAAGTTAACACTTGAAGTTTTCATCATATTCAACAAACAAAAACAAAAAATCAAGTACTAGGTTATGATAAATAAAAATCACAATCAAGAAATTCTAGTTCTTAAAACATGTGACCAAATCTAGAAATCATCAATTAAGATCAAATACACAAAATAGATTCTAGATTTAAACTCATGTTCTTCGAGATTAGCAAAAATGATATTCAATCAAAGAATGAACTTGTTAACGGAAAAATCACTCAGGGAGCGAAATCTCGGTTAACACCCTCACCCACTACTGGTAGCCAGTAGCGGGATAGGTACCTTCGGTACCACGATCCTTCCCCGTAATGTAAATAAGAAGCAGTATAGGAAAGATCGAGGAGATATGAAATAACACTGTTTTATTCAAGAATACTATAACGAAGTTACACGATACACATTCTTCTCTCGTTTCTCACACTCTTACACAGGGTGACGGTGGAGAAAATGTATATGTTGACAAGCGGATATTTTCTGCCAATGATCATCAGTGGATTCTCACAGGCTTCGGAGAATTTCATAAGGAAATTCAACCGGAAAAACTCTCTCTCTCTCTGTCTTTGGCGATCTTAATATTAAAAAAAACCCTCCTCTATCTATCATTCAATGCGGTATATATAGTTCTTCAAAGAATCCCTCGAAATCCGGTTCTCTTAATGACGATTATCAAGTGTTTTATTTTAGGCGCTGAAAGGCATTGTGTGGGGTTGAAGGTGCGTGATTTGATCCCGTTAATTACTGTTGAATCTTACCGGCATGGAGCTTTTTTTGTCTCTTGATGGAGTGGCTCTTGTGCTTTCGCGATCATCTTCGTATTGCTTGGTAGGCTAGGTACTTGGGGGGGGGCTCTGAATATATATATATATATATATATATATATATATCAAGGTACTAGGTACTAGGTGGAAGTCGAGGTCATACCAAGGCGGACATCGGGGTACCTGTTCCTTGATTGATATCGAGGCACTTGAGGGGTGCTAGGTGTGCGATCTTCCATTGTACTTCTTGAGTTGATATCGGGAGCTTCAGTAGGGCGAGGTACGTGCCTTCATTAGCTCACAGAGCTAATGTCCTATCTAAATAGATAGGTAATCGAGGTTCTGGCCTTACCAAGTGTCGGCTTCACCTAGGTAGGGGCATCGACCTCGATGGTCACCAGGAAGCTAGGACTGGCCCCTATCGGGTTGATACTAGTTGGAAAATTCTCCTTTGGTCCCTTGCCAAAAAACCATGTTAATAGAAGTCCCCCCTGACTTGAACACCGGTATCAAGTTGGGGTTGGAGTCAGGATAGATAATACTTAGAGAATTTTTCGTAACCGTCTCGTAGAAGGGAATCTTCCTTTTGCACGCTGATTTCACTAAGTCTTCGACGTGACTGACCAGGGTAGGCCAAAATCAAAAAAAGAAAAACAAAATTTTTGGGGGCGCACGTTTCTCAAAACCGTTCCCTCCACGTTGCCGATTATCCCGCGACATTAATTACCCTCTCTGCCCGTTACAAGCATCTAACTCTATATAAGTAGACCTTGTTCCTTCACCGTGGACTTAGGGCCTCTTTTATTAGCTTTCCCAATCTACACGCGTAGCAAGACAAAAAAGATCTTAGCTTTTTCCTCGTCTTCACCCCTTTAATTTCTCTTTTTCCAGAAACTGAACTCTGAGCCTGTTGTCATGTCTTCACCTGGTGGCGACAGCATTAAGCAGCTGTTTGATGGTGACGCGGCGGCTAGTGGGAGTCTCACCCCTAGAAAAAGGGCACGCATTTACAGCTGATAACGGGGACGATGTTCCCTTTCAGTGCCGGCGTTCCAATCGGAATGTGGCAATTGGGACGGGCTTTTCAAACAATCCCGAGGCTCCGGTTGATGTCAAGTGGGAATCGAGTGGAGAAACAGGAACCGCTGCCGGGGTAGGTAGAGACCAGGCTGGCGAGGTTATAGATATTGTGGGAAGGATACTCGTCCTTCCTTGATTTTAAGATCCCTAAAGATATTTTGATTACGATACCCCCGCCTGGGTATGATATGTATTCTCCCATTCCTGGCGAGCTTCCGATCCATACTGCAGCCTTCGATAGTGGAGTTAAGCTGCCTCTCCACCCCACCTTGCGTAGGGCGCTGTACGCTTTGCAACTTGCCCCTCTTTAGCTAACACCAGGGTTTTGGAGGCATCTGGTGGGGTTCCTGGTATTATGGAAGGAGCAGTGTGCGAGAGACAACATCGATCGGGAATCGGGATCTGACGAGCTCGGATATGTGTTTCAAATTGCTGCCAACCCCCCGGGTCCGAAAGGGCAGTTCTATGCTCGGGCAAAGAACCACCTGAAATTTGTGGTACCAGGAGCCACGAAGAAGGATACCTCCTGGAGGGAGGAATGGGTCGATGTCAAGGGCGGATGGGGCAGCTCGGTTTACATCAGAGGAACTGAATTCAAGGTTCCTACCTGCTTTAGCGGGAAACCCCCATTGGAGAAAGGTAAGCTCTCCACTGAGTCAGAGAAGATCTTGAAGGCCATCATGGCCAGGAATTATGTCAACCTGCAGAATCCTACCTCAGATGTCTTTGATGCATGGAGGGTGGAATATTCCCTCTGTATTTCCAACGCACTTCCTAGTAAACATCTTTCTGACTCTCCTTTCGCTGTACTGCTTTATTAACTTTGCTGATATTAACTTATGCTGTCTTGGTAGTTTCAGCAGTACCTCCACCGATCCCTGAGGTGGAGCTCAACCAGACTGGGGGCACTGTTGATTCTCCTCTAACTTCCCTTGTCAGGCTTCCAGCCAGTTCTGATCTTGATGTAGGGGTTGGCGCTTCTGCTGGCTCTGATATGACCCCGGTCGGGGTATCTGGATCTCTAGCTCCCCCTCTTCCTACCTCGGCTAGGTCGCTGGAGGCTTTTACAGCCAGAGTGGGGAGGTATCAAGGTGCTTCCAGCTAGGTGCAAGATACGTCGCCTCTCAAACCAGTCAATGTTGCAACTGCTATTGATGCTAGTGTCTCAGCTCTTTCTGCTTCTCCCGTTATGGCAACTGGTCAGCCTAAACCGGTCAAGAAACGTTCTAACCCTGCTATGGCGAGGTGGGTGGTACCTCGCCATAAGGCACGATCGAGGTCGAAGGATAGCAGTCAGGATGAAGTTTTAGCCCACTTCGTTGCCTCTTGCCTAGGTGGGAGCTTGGGTGTCATGACGGCCATGCCTACCGAGCTGCTAATCAGAAGGAAGTCTGCTCTTCTGGCTGAGGTAAGTTGTCTCGTTTTAGTCTTCTATCCCGATTTAAGCATGAGAGATATCATGACAAGTGCTTTGTTCTTGTCAGGCTTTTAAGTTCAATGTGGCCATGAGCCAGCAGGTCGGCTCTCTCTTGGAGCAAGTTAGAGGTGCTACTGCCGAGCTGGAGAAGTCTAAGGAGGAGCTTACTTAGGCCGCTCGAGGAATGGAAACTTTGACCCAATCTCTGGATGCTGCTAAGAAGGAGGCGGATGAAGCAAAGATTGATAGGGAGAGGATGCAGCATGCTCTAGACACTGAGAGGCTCAGGTCCTTTCACCGTAAGGAGGAGAGGGATGTTGCTACTGGACGAGTAACAGAGCTGGAGAAAGACGTCCAATCCCTTCGTGGTAGCGTGGCCGATCTGGATGCTCAAATAGGCACCGCCTTAGGGGACGATTACTTTTTTACTGGCTACCAGATGGCTCTAGCTCTCCCTCTTTCGTTTGATCTGGGTGCCATCGCTGAATAGAACTAGGTAGAGATCATGGCAAAGGCTGCTGAACTAGCTGGGGCAGTGCCCTCGAATATGGCTGGACATTCTCAGGTTGCTGGATACAGTGGAGTGGTAGGAAGGTGCAGACCAGAGCTATATCTCCTTTCTTCCACCAAGCAATGCTGGAGCAGCTCCCAGTTTGAGGAATCCTGAGGCTGGTATGGCTCAGGCCGAATGAGGGGTTCCTGCCTCTTCTGCTCCTCCATCAGAATCTGTCAAGGAGATAAGGGATCACCCTACTACTGACGATGGAGAATCTACCCCGTATATCTTATCTTCTGACCATGCCCAGGTAGAGGAAGGCCAGGCTGCTCTGATCAAGGAAGTTGGAGCAGATTCTGATCGAGCAGCAGCAGGGGAGCTTTGGAGCGATCTGTCTCAAACGGAGCTTCTGGTTGCTATAAGTGCCTAAGAAGTAGGCGGGGTTCCACCAGATGCAGAAGAGGGGGAAGCTCTAAGTGGCAGAGATGGAGAGAAGACGGCCGATCAGGAGCAGGAGGATGCATGATCCAGCTTGACCCCTTACTTAGTAGTATCCAGATAAATTTTTTTTTATAGCCCGTGATCGGGGGATGGGCTCCCTAGTTTTAGAAATGAGAATTTTTTATTTTCCTTGACTTCATGCGTGTGTAGTTTATTACACCCTAGGTTTAAATCTGAAGTAGGATCTTCGATGTAATCTCGATTCTATAAATGCTTGCTCCGGGATGATTCTTAGTACCCAGGTGGGGATTCGGTGATCCGAGAGTTGATATCATAAGTGGTCCGGGAGGGGTACCAAGACCTCAACCGGATATAGATCGGGGCACTCATTTTTTGTGGATTCCTGCTTAGACATTATTGGTTCGAATTCTGTATTCAACTGCCCTTCCAGATGTCAATCCAAGACAGGTTTGATTGTCCCAAGCATTAAGCCTCGGGAGGGAGGCACACTTTACGAGGCTACCATTTCCCGTGTATCGAATGTTGTGTACATAAATGACTTTATCCTCTTGCTCTCGATATTCGATCTTTCCTTCTATAAATATCTCTTATCTGTTAGATGGATCTTCGGACAATCTCTTTTCCCTTTTAGCAGGCAAATTTCCATAGGTTGATCGATGACTGTCTTATCAATTAACATTGTGGGAGGAGGAGGAGATGTCGGCTCTGTGACTGGCAGGATGCTTGGTATTGTGGAAGGAGCTGTGCTTGGCGGATTTAACTGCCAGAGGAACAGGAAAGGTAGAGATTCCCAGGATCAAGATGAATGGTGGGCTCTAATGCTACAGCATTGCCAATGGTGTAAACATTACCCGGTCGAGCCGCAGCCTCGTTCCCCGTTGCATCTTGGACGTGGGGGGAATCCATATTCCCCCCTTATTTTTGCTGACCCCAACACGGCCTCTGCTCCTACCTTCGGGGTTCGTGGCAGCATTGTCAACATAGATTCTGATTAAGATCAATATTGCAAGGTAGGCAGATCTAGAAAGTAGGTGAGAAGTTAAAGCGGAAGCTGGCTTTTTTCAGACTTGTCACTTTCTCTCTTGTATCTTGTATGTAGCTTAAAATAAGGGTTGGGTTCCTTGATTTGATCAATGAAAAGAAAACTCATTTCCATCTATATCTGTCAATTGAATTCAGTCGCACACTTCCGATTAAAGCATAAATTCGGGCAAAAGTCCCCAGCATAAACTTGACTTAATCAATACTTGACAACGCGTAAAACCTGATGAGAGTAAAGTAGAGGAACAGTAATTGACCAGTACCATGGTACCTCGCACTCTAGTTTTGAGAATCTAGGTTCCTCAATGATAATGAGCATTCCGACGAATAACCTTGCAATCTAAGTACCTATCCTTCCTATTTTAGGAATCTTGGTACTATGGCGAATATTCTGGCGAATCTGGCTACCTCGCATTCCTGTTAACAGGGATCTTGGTACTTCAACGAATAACCTGATACCTAGCCTTCCTGTTTCAAGGAACCTAGGTCTCTAGACAAATAATCTGGCAAAACAGGGCACTTCGCGTTCTCGTTTGGTGCCTTGCAGAATGAGTTTGGCGAATCGGGGTACCCCACATTCCTGCTCTGGAAATCTTGGTACCGTGGCGAATGTGGTGGAGAATATGTTGGCAGCAAGATTTTGGTAAGCGGCTAGGGCCATGTTAGAACCAGGTTTTTCTTAGCGGGGTGTAGTACCCGGCTAAGGCTTTTATCTGGCAGGCGATTACGCCCTTACTAACCAGATTCTTCCTGGCGGGGGGTGGCTCCCAGCCAAGGCAGTAGGAAGGCCATACGGTCATTTCTGGTCTTGAGGCGATCATTGATGAAAATAAAGAGATCATATTTAGAAACCTCGCATTCCTGTTTGTAGGAATCTTGGTACTTTGGCGAAAACAATGGCGAATATATACTGGCAGTAAGATCCAGGTAGGCGACTAAGGCCACTTTAGCACCTAGTTTTTATTAGCGGGAGGTGGTACTCGGCCAAGGCCTTGATCTGGCTAGCAACTATGCTCTTACTATCCAGATCCTTCTTAGCGGGGGTGGTGCCCGGCCAAGGTCTGATCCATCGGGCAACTATGCTCTTACGTGTCAGATCCTTCCTAGCGGGGGGTGGTGCCCGGCCAGGGCAACAGGAATGCCATGTGGCTTTTCCTGATCTTACAGAGATCCTTCTGGATGGATTAATCCGATCCAGGGCATAAGGAGTGATGTGTAGCTCTTCTGGATTTATGGCGATCCTCCTGGAGGGATCTATCCGGTCCAGGGCATCAAGAGTGCTATGTGGCTCTCCTGGTCTTAAGGCAACAATCATGGCGGATTCGATTGGCGACATAAAGTAGATAGATGTAGACAAATGTAGGCAAAAACAGATGGAGAAAGAAACTTCTTTATTGATGACCAAAGAAAAAGGAATACAAGTACTCACGATTACTAACATCTTCTAACATTCGTTTCGGGGTAATCCTGGCCGATTTCCATTTCATGACTTATGGGTAGAACCTCTTGAGGTGATTAGCATTCAAAGTATGATCTACTAGATGTCCGTATGCCCCACCTTGGATCACCATTCTGATTAGGTAGGGACCTTCACAATTGGGTGACAGTATTCCGTCTAACCTCTTCTGGGTATTCTGAGTAACCTTCCTAAGAACCAAGTCCCCTTCTTTGAAACTCTAGGTTTTTACTCTCCTGTTGAAGTAACGAGCAATCCGGCCCTGGTAAACTGCTATCCTTTCTGCAACCCTGTCTTGTTTTTCCTCCAGGAGGTCCAAGTTGGCTATCAGCTTGTCTTCATTTTCATCGAGGACGAAATGTTGAACCCGAAAAGAAGTGAGCTTATGTTCAATAGGAAGGACAACTTCTACCCCGAAAGATAGCGAGTATGGGGTTTCTCCAGTAGCGGTCCTCTTGGTGGTGCGATAAGCTCATAGCACAACCTAGAGTTCATCAGCCCATCTCCCTTTCTTCTGTTGAAGTTTCTTCTTCTGGAGCTTCTTGATAAATTTATTTGTGGCCTCTACCAGGCCATTAGTCTGAGGGTGTGCTACAGATGCGAAGCGAAGTTCAATCCCCAGACTCTTACAGAATTCCCGGAACTTGGAGTTATCAAACTGCTTCCCCAGATAGGTGATGATGACCATCGGGGTGCCGAACCAGCAGACCACATTCTTCTTGATGAATTCTGTTGTATTTGTTTCAGTAATTCTGGAGAGGGGTTATGCTTCCACCCATCTGGTGAAGTAATCGATAGCCACGATCACATGCTTCTGCTGACCTGGCGCGGTTGGTAGAGGCCCAATTAGGTATATCCCCCAGAAGGCAAACGGATACGACGAGCTGATGGTAGATAATCGTTCTGGAGGTTGGTAATGCAAGTTGGCCATTTTCTGACATGGTTCATAGGACTGTACGAACTGCCTCGCATCGTGGTGCAAGGTTGGCCAAAAATATCTCATGCGTAGAACCTGGTAAGCTAGTGATTCTCCCTTGGCATGATTTCCACAGTGTCCTGAATGCACTTCTCTTAGTGCCCAGTCCGCATCGTCGAGATGTAGGCATCTAAGCAAGGGGAGTGACCTACCTATGCGGTAAAGGTGCCCATCTACCAAGCAGTATCGTACCGAGGTTCGCTTGATCTTGCAAGCTTGATTAGGAGTTTCAGGGAGCTTTCTTGACTGAAGATAATCCGCCATGGGATCCATCTAGCATGGGAGTCATGCCGCGGGGGTAACTTCCCTACCTTCAGCTTTGCTCAAAGTAGTGATTATCTGGAGTGGTACTCCTTTCGGCAAAGCTTGTCCTCCACATGCAACTATCTTAGCTAGGACTTCAGCTCGATGATTCTGCTGCCTATGTACATGTTCGATCATGAAACCTTTGAAACGGGGCAACAGTTCCTGGACTTTTTCGAGGTAGGTTGCCATGTTATCCTCTCTGGCCTGGTACAGACAGGTTGTTTGATTAACTACCAGTTGCGAGTCACATTTGGCAAGGAGGTAGTTAGCCCCTAGCTCAGCTGATGTTCTCATTCCTGCTAACAAGGCTTCATATTCAGCTTCGTTGTTGGTTGTATTGAACTCGAATCCGAAACGGTGACAGCACTCGATCTTTTCGAGGTCGATTAGAATGATCCCACCTCCGCTTCCTGCTTGGTTGGATGCCCAGCGGTATATAAGATCCAGACTTGATTGGTGGGCCAATCTACATGCTCTTGCTCTTTATGGAGAGCTTGACTCAGGGCCAGGATAGCATCTTGATCGGGAATTGCACTTAATTCTACCACAAATTCTACCAAAGCTTGGGCTTTGATGGTTGTCCTGGCTTTGTACTTGATGTCGAACTGGGTAAGCTCAAAGGCCCACATCATAAGTGTCCCCGATACGTCCGGTCTTTGGAGAAATTGACGCAGAGGTTGATCAGTGACTACCACGTCTGTGTGGGCAAGAAAATAAGGGCGGAGCTTCCTGGAAGCAACCACCAAGGCGAAAGTGAGCTTCTCCAGGAGGATGTAGTTCTTTTCTGATTTGGTTAGGGCGCGGCTCACGTAGTAGACAGGGCACTGGACCCTATCAGAGCATTCCTTTACCAATGCTCCACTTACCGCTGTTTCATATATTGCCAGGTATAATTGCAGTTCTTCTCCTGGTACCGGGCTAGCTAGCATGGGTGGGCTAGCGAGGTACTTCTTCAGCAATTGGAAAGCCAGCTCGCTGTCCTGGTCCCACTTCATGTTCTTCCCCTGTTTGATTGCCTTGAAGAATGGGATACAATTGTCAGTGGATCGTGATATGAAACGGTTCAGGGCTGCAATTCGTCTGGTCAAACCTTGCACTTGTCTAAGTGAGGTGGGGGACTCAAGATCTAGGATGGCTTTGATCTTCTCTGGATTAGCTTCGATCCCCCTCTTATGGACCATGAATCCGAGAAATTTCCCGGCTGTAACCTCGAAGGCACACTTATCAGGATTTAATCTCATCTGATTCTCTCTGATTATCTAGAACGTCTGACAGAGATGGTCATGGTGATGATCAGCTACCTGAGACTTCGTGATCATATCATCGATGTATACTTCTATCGTCTTTCCTATCAATCACTTGAACAATCGGTTGACCAAGCGCTGGTAGGTAGCCCCAGCGTTTTTGAGCTCGAAAAGGCATGACCCTATAGCAGTACAGGCCCTGACCGGTTACGAAACTGGTTTTATCCTGGTCAGCTGGGTGCATCATTATCTGGTTGTATCCCGAGAAGGCGTCCATAAAACTCAAGAGCTTGTTACCCACGGTTGAATCTACCAGTTGGTCGATTTTTGGTAGCGAAAAGCTGTCTTTTGGGCAAGCGTGGTTGAGATCTATATAATCAACACACATGCGCCACTTCATGTTCACCTTGGTCACCATAACTACGTTGGCGATCCATTCGGGGTACCGAGACTCCCTGATGAATTCTGCCTTTAGCAGTTTGTTTACCTCTTCTTTCACTACAACATTTCTTGCATGATTGAAATGCTTTCTCTTTTGCTTGACCGGCTTGAAGGTGGGATCTACCGCTAACCTGTGAGTTGCTAAAGCAACAGGTATCCCTGGCATCTCCTCATAGCTCCACGCAAAGATGTCATTATATTCTCGTAGGAGCTTTATTAGATCTTTCCTTACCTTAGCCTTCAATGTTGAACTTATCCTGACTACCTTAGAATGATCGTCCTTCGTGACAGGTATCTCTTCTAACTCCTCTGTGAGATGGCCATTGGCCCATCCCTTCTCTTCCTCCTCCCTAATTTCTTTATAGGGGAGCTCTGACGTGGATCCCCCCTTGTTCGAATTAATTTCATCTTCAAAGTCTTCCTCTAAAGACTGGTGATCTTGATTAATGGTTATTTGCACACTATTGCTTGGCCAACGCTGCTGGGTTAGTTGATACTGCATAACACTTACGAGCAGCCTGCTGATCCCCTCGTATTTCGCCCACTCTGTCTCCTATTGGGAATTTCAGGACGTTATGGTATATTGACAGGACCCCTTTGAAGGCAGACAAGTAGGGCCTTCCTAGTATAGCGTTGTAGGCGGACGGGGTGTCTACCAAAACGAAGTCTGTCATTAGGTTCTGCCGGAGTGGCGTTATTCCCACTATTACTAGTAGGATCATAGACCCGGTGGGAATCAACAAGTCCCCCGTTAACTCGTACAATGGGGTGGTACAGCTGTTGTAACAAGGTCTCTTAAGATTGAATTGGTCCAAAGCACTCTTGAAGAGAATATCAACGCTGCTACCTGTGTCAATCAAAACACGATGGACCAAGTTGTTGGCTATTTGAACAGTGATGACCATGGGATCATCATGAGGTTTGACTGTGTTGAATACGTCCACTTCTGTGAAGATAATCTGTGCAGCAGCAGGAGACCGAGGTGATCCTCTGGTAACCTTGAAAACATTCTAGCCTGCTTCTACTCTAGGAACTTTCGAGCATTGTTGGAGGTTCCTGCCAAGGTGGGACCTCCACTGATGGTATTAACAATGTGGATCTGCTCCATCAGATCATTCTCTTTTGCTTTCCTTCATTCTACATATGCTTTAATATCAGTATGTACCTCCTTTCCAGTGCGTATATTGTCGCGTACTTATTGGAGGAATTTCTCTAAGCAACCTCCCCTAACCAAGGCTTCAATCTGGTTCCGCAGACTATAGCATTCCGAGGTATTATGACCTACATCCTCGTGGAAGTCACAATACTTGTAGCGGTTCCGTTGATCGACTGGTGCCTTTATTGGACCCAGCTTCCTGAGTAGTCCTTTGTCGCGGATGGCGAGGTAAATAGTCTCGCGAGATGCGTTCAAGGGGGTGTAATGGGAGTACCTAATTTCCTCTCTATCTACCCGCCCTACCTCCTTGGGTGGGGGGGGGGGGGGGGGGTAGCTCTGGGCGGAGTCCGCCTAGCCGGGTACCAGTTCCGTGGAGGTTGATAGGGTGGCGACTGATATGTAGATTTGTTGTGAGGCCTGTTTTGATTTTTGTGAATGGGTGAAGGCTTGGGCGCCTCCTTCTTTTGGCGCTTGGTAGTTCTCATATCATCGTGCTCCATCTTAACTCAGAGCTGTTCATCTATCTCAACCTGCTCTAGAGCTCTATCGTAGGCCTCCTGGAAGATCTCCTAGGAATGCTGGTGAAAGATCTGAACAGTCTGTCTACCCAAAGATTCCTTCTGAAATTGGCCAAGGTTTCTATTTCCGTGAAGACTCCCATCTGGATCACTTCTTTATGTAATCTCTCCACGTAGGCTCTGAGCGATTCCCCCAGCTCTTGGATCACGTATTGAAGATGAATAGGATCTTTGGGGCGAGGTTTGATGCCCTGAAACTGGGCACAGAAATCAGTTGTCAATTTTGTGAATGAATAAATGCTTCCCGCTGGTAGCTTCCTGAACTATGTCTTGGCATAGTCCATCAGCGTGGTTAGGAACATTCTGCACATAGCTGCCCCAGTAGCATTCTAAACTTCTATCTGGTGAACAAAGCTTTCTAGGTGGCTCAGGGGGTTCTCAGTCTCAGAATATTTGTCGGTTGGCATCTTGAATTTGGGAGGTAATTCTGCCTCATTGATCCTCCTAGAGAAGGGAGCATTCATCTCTCCAAAGGGGTCTATCCGATTTTCCCGGTGCTTACCCTTCTTCAACTCCTGGATTTCTTTCGCCATTCTGGCGACCTAGTCTTAGAGACGTTTACCACCATCATTCCCAGATTCCACCTCAGAATCTCTATCGTCAGGCCCTTCCGATGTTGCAGAAGCTTCATCCTGATTCTCTCCCTGGGGAGGGTCTTCTCTAGTGCCCTTGTTGCTACCTCCCACCACTAATGAAGGCGTTACCTGGTCGTTTCCTAGTAAGGCTGTATAGAATAGGCCCTTGGTTGGGCCAAGTGGTGTTGCTCTCTGGGCGGGAGGTCGATAGCGGATCTTGCACGCCAGGCTTCGTAACCTATAGGATATCCTAGAACCTGGGGTATGGGCCCGAGTCTGTCGTGGACTGATGGTGTTGCGGGCATAGGCCCGAGTCTATCATGGACCGGTACAGGAGGTGGTGGTCCCAACCAGTGGAAGGGAGGTACCATGGTACCTTGCCGATTGGCATCTCCCTTGGGATCTGGTACCGCTGGCTGACCGGTACTGCTTTTGGCAACCATTCGGAGGCGAATGCTCTCATGTAAAGGCCGCGACCTGTTGGTCTAGATTGGCAGGTCCAGCTGCTGGGGTAACAAGTATCTGGGGGGTAATCCGTGCAGTAGCTGACGGCTTCGAGGTGGGTTTGTAACCCTTTCCCCCTTCTTCGGCTTCTGACTTTTTCGGGTTGAAGCGTTTGACTGATGTTTTAACGGGTCGGGATGATCCTGAGAGGATCGGAGCTTCATTTTGATGATAAGACAAGAAAACAAGGCACGATGGCTTTCTTTTGATGGTGTGGTGCTTCCCACAGTCGGTGCCAAAAAGTGTTAACGGAAAAAATCACTCAGGGAGCGAAATCTCGGTTAACACCCTCACCCACTACCGATAGCCAGTAGCGAGATAGGTACCTTCGATACCACGATCCTTCCTCGTAATGTAAATAAGAAGCAGTATAGGAAAGATCGAGGAGATATGAAATAACACTGTTTTATTCAAGAATACTATAACAAAGTACACGATACACACTCTTCTCTCGTTTCTCACTCTCTTACATAGGGTGACGGTGGAGAAAACATATATGTCGACAAGTGGATATTTTCTCCCAATGATCGTCAGTGGACTCTCACTGGCTTCAGAGAATTTCACAATGGAATTCAACCGGAAAAACTCTCTCTCTGTCTTTGGCGATCTTAATATTCAAAAAAGCCCTTCTCTATCTACCTTTCAATGTCGTATATATAGTTCTTCAAAGAATCCCACGAAATCCGGTTCTCTTAATGACGATTATCGAGTGTTCTATTTTAGGCGCTGAAAGGCATTGTGTGGGGTTGAAGGCGCAGGATTTGATCTCATTAATTACTTTCAAATTCGAATTCTAATTAAGTCTCATTAATGGCGCTTTACTTTGGCGATGGAGTCAACTTTCCTTCTTTATGGAGCTTGGAGGGAAACTCTGATTCTGAATTTCTTGGTTGGACGAGGTACTGGTATACCAGTAGGATCTTACCGGCATGGAGCTTGTTCTGTCTCTTGATGGAGTGGCGCTTGTGTTTTTGCGATCATCTCCGTATTGCTTGGTAGGCTAGGTAGAACCTTGGGAGGGGGGGGGTGTGGCTATGAATATATATATATATATAATTATATATCAAAGTACTAGGTACCAGGTGGAAGTCGAGGTCGTACCAAGGCGGGCATCGGGGTACCGGGTACATTGATTGATGTCGAGGCACTTGAGGGGTGCTAGGTGTGCGATCTACCATTGTACTGATCTTGAGTTTATATTGGGAGCTTCAGTAGGGCGAGGTACGTGCCTTCGTTAGCTCACGAAGCTGATGTCTTATCTAGATAGATAGGTAATCGAGGTCCTGGCCTTACCAAGTGTCGGCTCCACCTAGGTAGGGGCATCGATCTCGATGATCACCTGGAAGCTAGGACTGGCCTCTATCGGGTTGATACTAGTTGGAAAATTGTCCTTTGGTTCCTTGCCAAAAAACCCTGTTAACAGAACTAGTCATGAAATTTAATCAAACAAATCCTAAAAATGGAATCAAAATCATTCTCAACATTTCTTTCAACTCATATAAGAAGAATCATTAAGAAGATCAAGAAAGAAAAATGTAAAGAATTGATTCACTTACAAACAATGACACTAGAACTGAAATCAGATCATCTCAAGAACTCTGTGCATTTTTTGACTCTGAAAATTTTTGTGATTTGTTCCTCTCTTCAAGACCAACAATTTTGGATTTTAAAAATCTAAAATCGAAGTTGATTTAAGAGAGTTATGGTGTTTGGAAGGTGAGAAAAGTTTGAAAGAAAATTCTTCACAAGTTTTTCACCAACAACACTTTTGAAAAATAAGAGGGGAAATGGTATTTAAAGGAGAGGGAAAGAGAGACAATTTGGCCAACCAATAGAGGGCAGCCACCTCTGATTACCGCGTAGGCACGTGGCCTCCATGGGGGCAGAAGGCAGCCCTTCCCGTGGAGGCCACGAGCCGCCACGGGGAAAGTTGCTTGGCTCCCTATTTTGCCTTCTAAACTCTCATCGCACACTTTTTTGTTCTTCAACCATTATCAGGCCTCCGAACTCCAAATTCTAATCCGTTTTTTGATTACGAACCGGGACTCCCTCATGTACAAAAGACATCAAGACAACTTTCACAAAAAATATGGAATTCAATATGAAAAACAAGGTTAAATACCGTGTACGATAAAATCACTGAAAGTTACTTAAGTTCCTAGTTTGAACTTGAAACTTAATGAATGAGTAACCGAAATGAACGGAACTCAATGAAGTATAAAGTAAGATCAAATTCAAGTTCAATCACATTAAAACACAAACAAATAAACACAAGAAAACACAAGTATACAATTTCCTAGATATAGTCCTAGAACATGCAAGTTTACAAAAATTGTCAAATTAAGTCTAATGCATGTGCATACACCATTATGTGTGTGAATGTGTTATATCATTTCTGCATAATGATGCATGGACACAAATGTTATGAAATGTGCGTGTAGGCACTAACGCCTTGTAAGAGGAAGAAAAGTCTCAATACCTTAGTATTCAAGTAAGAACTTTTCCTCTTGAAGACAAGCTTTGCATGAGAAGTTTCTTTTCTTCGTTGAAGCTTGTTCCAATCACGAACCACCTAAGCAACTAAACATTACAAAGAAAGAGAGTTTTGTTATGGAATCAAGCCAACACAAATCTAAAACCTAACAATCTCCCTATTTGGCTATTCCATGACAAAATCTCAACCTTACCATACAATGATCACTCAAATAATCTAATGGTTGATTGCATCCTCACATCCTCACATTACAAAGAGGTCTCTAGACTAAAAAGTCATCATATCTTCATGAGTCTTAAATAATCTTGATAAAGGAAAAATCTGCTCGTGGAGCAAAATTTCAATTAACACCCTCGTCCCCTACCGGTAGGTGCTAGCGGGATAGGTACCTTTCGTACCGTGGTTCCTTCCTATACTGAAGATTGACACGGACAAGTATGAAGGAACCAAGGAGATATAAGTAAATATTTTTTTATTAAACGGAAACTTGTATAATGGTTACAACACTCATTCTCTACTCTCTCTAACACAAAATAGGGGTGGAGAATGCGGTTTATGTCGGTAAGTGGATATATCCTTTCAATGATCGTCAATGGACTCTCACTGACTTTAGAGAATTCAAAGGAAATTCTTCTGGGAATTAATCTCTCTGTCTTTTGTGATGGCAAAAAAATGATCCCCCTTCTTTCCCCTTCAAAGCTGTATATATAGTTCTTCCAGAAAATCCCCTCAAAATCCGGTTGTATTGATGAGGATTTTTTAGAGTCCTATTTTAGGCGTTGAAAGGCATTGTGTAGGGCTGAAGGCTCAGGATTTGATCCCGTTAATCACTGTCAAAATCAATTACTTATTTGGTTGACCGTTTGGTCTCATTAATGGGGCTTTATTTTGGCAATGGAGTCAACTTTCCTTCTTCGAGAAGCTTGGAGGGAAATTCTGATTCTGAACTTTGGCGAAACGAGGTGCTAGTATATCAGTTTGATCCTACTGGCATGGAGCTTGTACTACTTCTTTCTAGAATGGTGCTTATGTCTTCACTATCACCTTGATATTGTTCGGCAGGTAAAGTACCTGCCCCGGATGGGCTCCGAGTGGATATAAAGGTACTAGGTACCACGTGGAAGTCAGGGTAGTATTAAGGTAGGTATCGTCGTTCTGGGTATCTTGGTCGAAGGACTTGCTGGGCATTGGGCACACAAGTTATCATTGTATTGGTCCTTGGTCGGTATTATGAGCTTCAATAAATGCGTTGTGCATGCCTTCGTTAGTTCGCGGTACTAGTGTTCTATCTAGGTAGATAGGTAATCGAGGTCCTGACCTTACTTAGTATCGGCTCTATCTAGGTAGTGGTACTGATCTAGCTGGTCACCCGGAAGCTGGGACTGGCTCCTATCAGGTTGATACTAGTTGAAAATTCTCTTTTGATCCCTTGCCAAAAAACCCTGTTAACAAGTGTTATTCCACTAAAAACCCGAAGTTGTATTCTCTCAACTGTAGATGTTTTTACACAAACCAATAAATTTCTGCGTCCATCGATATAGCTATTACTTATGGTATAATCCTCCACAAGTAGTTCATAATTAGAGATGGGTTATACTGTCCGTTTTACCCCTCTAATTACATCTTTTCCATTAAGTACCATTGATTCTCTAATAAACAATAAATCCTACATTTCTCACGGAATTATGAGAGAGCTCATATTGTTCAACCCCTAAATCAACCCCTTAAGGGAACTACTGTCTACTTCTCGTAAGAAGGAGTGGATTCCACTATTGTGTACTAACCTTCCCAGCCACAAGCCAAACCGCGATCCCAACATATGGAGCATATTGATCAGAAATGTAACTCTAACCTCACCCATGGTACATCAAAAATCACAATCTAACATGAAGGAGTCGATAAGACACTTAGGATTAAGATCACCCATTTATAGTCATCTTTTGTCGATATATATGAATCTCAGTGTAAACGGATCTTAGTAAGAGATTCATATAAATCATGGCTCAGTAATATATGATCACATCAAACAAGGTGCCTTCATTCTCATATCATCATATGAATTATCCAGGATAAGATCACCGTACATTACGGAATGGACGAGAGCTGTAGATTAACCACAAATAAAGTACCCAGCTTTATTTGCTATCTATGAACTCTTTAGATTGCTCGTTTCAAACTAAATCCATCTGTATATGACATTCATATACTCAATTCGAAATTACATCCGGCAATCTTGGATGTTAAATACACATGTTATATAAAAGTATGAAACAATTTGAATGAATAAACTACTTCTTTTTATTTTTGTTCAATTCACATTTACAAATTACAAGCTTTGGGTCAAAAACCTCAACACCATATGCAACCCATACTATATGTGTTTGGCACTTTTCTGAAAATATTAGGAAACATTTCCATAGAAAGGGTGTAGCACAGATAATGTTTGCAGCAGCAAAATCATACCGAGAATTGAAATATAACCGGCTCATGGAGGAGTTACGTAACTTACACCAGAATGCGTACGATTATATTGTCAATGTCAGGCCAGAAAAGTGGTCCCATGTCCATTGTCCCCAAGGAAGGTATAGGTTGATAACAACCAATACTATCAAGTGCCTGAACTCATGCTTGAGATTTGCACGGAAACTACCAATGTTGATTTTGGCTGAGTTCGTAAGGGATATGTTGCAACGATGGTATTACGACTGTTATCAAGCTATAGAGTCCATGCATCACCAATCAATTGACGCTGCAAAGTTAAAAATCTCGAAACATATTGGGAAACGTAAACATATAAGCGTAACTCATGTTGATAGGAACATATTCTTGGAAAAATTGAAAGGAGACCAATGGACGGTTAACTTGTTGCGGAAGACTTGCAAGTGTAAGAAATTCCAGCTGGATTATCTACCATGTTCTCATGCACTTGCAGCGGCTAGGTAAGTTGAATTATGTGAAGTATTATGAAGTTTCTCATATTTTGCTATGAATTTAACATGTTTTGTTCCATTATTTCAAGGAGCGAAACTTGGATTACACTACCTTAAGTGCAGACTACTACAACAGGGATACATTTGTGGATGCATATTCAGTGCCTATCATGCCGATGGGGCATCCTAATACTTGGGAAGTGCCTAAAGACATAAGAAAGCGTGTGGTATTACCTCCACACACAAAAAAAAGACAAACAACAAGCTGGTCGAGGTTGTTGGAACCTAGGGTTACAGATTGCGCAGCGGAAGGTTTTAAAAATTTTTATGCAATCATTAAACTAACCAATTTGTACAATAATAATCAAATGCAATAATAAAGTGAAGATTCATACTTACGTAGGAGGCTCCTTCACTTTGATACGAACTGCTCCTGATTTGAACCACGTGATCTTCCTTGCTATCTCCCGGAACTAGTAACAGCGTGTGGGCGCGATATTCAGGACCTGTATGGAGGAAGAAGAGAAGAATACACACACAAATAGAAGTGCAGAACTTATTGTTCTCACCACACCCAATTTTTTTTTTCTTTATGTTTGCTGTGTGTTTTTGTTGTGATCACGATCACTTTTTGTTTCTTCTCATTTGCTTTTGCTGTGTTGTCTCATTCGGTTCTCTTGTTTTGATTGCAAAATATATATCTCATATATATCTATTAAAAACAAACCGAAAATTTGATTTTTAAAAACTTTAAAAAATATCTCATATCTTTTTAAATTAAATATTTATTTTTGAATTCAAACATTTCAAATTCAATTTCAAATATTTAATTTAATAAAATAAAATAATTATATTGTCTTATTTTATTCAAAATCAAATATCAACTAACACCCTCCATTTAGTGATTAACAACATAATTAAATAATCTTATTATTTAATTTATTTAATCACCATTATTCATTAATTAAATAATCTCATTATTCAATTAATTCCCGAATTAATACGTGTCACTTTCGTAACACAATTAATTGGACAATCCAATTAATTAATCGTGACCCTTGTTACCTAAATCGATCGGGCTAGCAAGGGGACCTAATGGATCCACAGTATTCTGAGCTCCAATAATCCTTAGAAATTATTAACTAAACTCTTTAATTAATATTTCATGATTATTAACTTCGGTGTTATTCCACTAAAAACCCGAATCTGCACTCTCTCAACTGTAGACGTTTTTACACAAACCAATAACTCTCGGTGTCCATCGATATAGCTATTACATATGGTATAATCCTCCACAAGTAGTTCATAATTAGAGCTGGGTCATAATGTCCGTTATACCCCTCTAATCATATCTTTCCATTAAGTACCATTGATTCTCTAATGAACAATAAATCTTACATTCCTTACGGAATTAGGAGAGCGCTCATATTGTTTAAGCCCCGAATCAACCCTTAAGGGAACTACCATCTACTTCTCACAAGAAGGAGTGGATTCCACTATTGTGTACAAACCTTCCTAGCCACAAGCCAAACCGCGATCCCAACATACGGAGTATATTGATCGGGAATGCAACTCTGACCTCACCCATGGTATATCAAAGACCAAGATCTAACCTGAAGGAGTCGATAAGACACTCAGGATTAAGATCACCCACATATAGCCATCATTAGTTGATATATATGAATCTCATCGTTAAACGGATCTTAGTGAGAGATTTATATAGATCATGGCCCAGTCCTATATGATCACATCATACAAGGTGCCTCCATTCTCATATCTACATATGAATGATCCAGGATAGGATCACCGTACACTACGAAATGGACCGCAGCTATAGATTAACCACAAATAAAGTACCCAGCTTTATTTGCTATCTACGGACTCTTTAAATTGCTCGTTTCAAACTGAATCCATCTATATATGACACTCATATACTCAGTTCGAAATTACATCCGGCAATTTTGGATGTTAAGTGCACATGTTATATAAAGTATGACATAAAATGAATGAATATACTACTTCTTTTATTTATGTTCAAATTATATTTACATATTACAAGCTTTAGGGCAAAAACCCCAACATTCTCCTACTTGCACTAAAGCATGTGAGTCATGTCTCGTAACCCTAGACCTTCTAGGTGACCTTCAAACACTTTAGCCGGTAAGGTCTTCGTAAATGGATCAGCATGATTGTCTTGTGAGGATATCTTGGTGACGATCACATCTCCTCTCTGCACTATCTCTCTAATGAGATGATACTTTCTCTCTATATGCTTCCCTCTCTTGTGGCTTCTTGGTTCTTTGGAATTAGCCACAGCACCACTGTTATCACAATAAAGTGTGATGGGCTTATCCAGATCTGGAACAACTTCTAGATCACTCAAGAACTTACGGAGCCAAACAGCCTCTTTAGCAGCTTCACAAGCGGCTACATATTCAGCTTCCATGGTGGAGTCAGCAATGCAAGATTGTTTTATACTTCTCCACACAATGGCTCCACCGCCTAGGGTGAATACTGATCCAGACGTGGATTTTTTAGAATCCCTGTCTGACTGAAAATCAGAATCTGTGTATCCTAACGGGATCAAATCCTGTCCGTAATACACTAGCATATAGTTTCTCGTTCTCTGAAGATACTTGAGAATAGTCTTGACAGCAACCCAATGATCTAATCCTGGGTTGGACTGGTACATGCTGACTACTCCCACTGCATAGCAGATGTCCGGTCTCGTGCATAACATAGCATACATGAGACTACCTACTGCTGATGCATATGGCACACGTCTCATATCCTCAACTTCTTGCGGTGTCTTAGGACACTGTTCCTTAGACAAGTGAACCCCATGTCTAGAAGGTAAATTACCTTTCTTGGAGTTCTGCATCGAAAATCGCATAAGAATCTTGTCTATATATGATGCCTGAGACAATGCTATGAGTTTGTTCTTACGATCCCTTATAAGTTGGATCCCTAGAACATAACTCGCCTCTCCCAAATCTTTCATTTGGAATTGGCTAGCCAGCCAGCCCTTTACATCAGACAACACTCATATATCATTCCCAATGAGTAGGATGTCATCTACGTATAGGACCAAGAAAACTACTTTCTTGTCAATGATGCGCTTGTAGACACAAGGCTCATCAACGTTTTGCTCGAAGCCATAGGTTTTGATCACATCATCAAACCTTATGTTCCAAGATCTAGATGCTTGCTTAAGTTCATAAATGGACCTTTGCAACTTGCAAACCTTTTGCTCTTGATCTGGAGACACAAATCCCTCTGGTTGCAACATGTATATGCGTTCATCAAGATTGCCATTCAAGAATGCAGTCTTGACGTCCATTTGCCAAATTTCATAATCTAAATAGGCAGCAATGGATAAGAGAATCCGAATAGACTTAAACATGCTACTGGCGAGAAGGTATCTTCATAATCGACCCCCTCTTTCTGGGTATAACCCTTGGCCACTAGCATTGCCTTGAAGGTCTCTACCTTCCCGTCTACTCCTCTCTTCCTCTTGTAGATCCACTTACATCCTATGGGTTTTACCCATTCGGTAAGTCTACAAGTTCCCAGACTGAGTTAGAGTACATAGACTCCATCTCGAGATTCATGGCTTTAAGCCATTCCTCTTTATCAGGATCTTCCATTGCATTCTTAAATATCAATGAATCATCCACACTATCAGCAGAGACAAGATCTTGTCCCTCACTTACACCCAAATAGAGTTCAGGCTGTTTCACAACCCTCTTACTACGTCTAGGTGGTAGTGTATCTTGACTAGGAATTATCTGACTTTCAGATGTTAATAGATTAACAACTCTAGTTGACTGAGTACTGGTCTCACCAGGCTCCAACTCATTTAATACAATTTTAGAACGAGGTTTATGATCACTTATATAGTTATCCTCAAGAAATGTTGCATTTGTCGATACAAATACTTTGTTATCTTCAGGACTATAGAAGTATCCACAACTGGTCTCCTTGGAGTATCCTACAAACAAGCAGACCACAAACTTGGGATCTAGCTTTCCAGTTCTGTTCTTCAGCACGTGTGCTGGACACCCTCATACGCGAAAATGTCGTAAACTAGCTTTACGACCATTCCACAACTCTAGGGGAGTTTCAGGAACAGATTTGGATGGCACTACATTCAAAATGTATGCCGCTGTTCGTAACGCATATCCCCAAAAGGAATTTGGTAATGATGAGAAACTAATCATAGATCTCACAATTTCCATTAGGGTTCTATTTCGCCTCTCCGAGACACCATTCTGCTGAGGTGTACCAGGAGCTGTGAGTTGGGACACTATCCCATACTTGACCATAAAGTCTTCAAACTCTTGGTCAAGGTACTCACCTCCACGATCTGATCGTAGAGACTTGATAGTCTTTCCTAACTGGTTCTCAACTTCAGCTCAAAATTCTTTGAACTTTTCAAATGTTTCCGACTTCCGTTGCATTAGGTAGACATATCTGTATCTCGAGTAGTCATCTATAAAGGTGACATAATACTCATAACCACCCCTTGCTTTAACATTCATTGGTCCACAGATGTCTGAATGTATAAGCTCTAGTGGTTGTTTAGCTCTAAGCCCTTTACCAGTAAAAGGTCTCTTAGTCATCTTACCTTCCAGACAAGATTCACAGACAGGTAAGGTGCCAACCTTTAACTCATTTAAAGATCCGCTTTTTACTAGTCTGTTTATCCGGTCAAGGTTAATATGTCCAAGTCTTAGATGCCAGAGATACGTTTCGTTTTCTGGAGAAATCTTAAGTCGTTTAGTTTTTGGTTTTTCAACTTTAAACATTTCGGTGTTGAGCAGTGTTGTATGCATTAACGGTCTTAACACATACAAATTGTTTTCATTAATTCCTGAACAAATATTCAGACCATTCTTTGCAATAATAACTGATTTATTATCAAAAGAAACAGAATATAATTGTTCTAACAACTTAGAAACGGAAATTAAATTCCGTGTAAATCCAGGAATAAAAAATACATTGTCCAACAAAATAAAATTATTATTACAAAAACGCAATCTAATTACGCCCACTGCTCGTGCCGACACGACATCCCCTGACCCCACTCGCATTGAGAAGGCTCCCTTCTCAAGCTGTGTCCAAGAATCAGTCCACTGCAAAGAAGAACAAACATGGTTAGTAGCCCCTGAATCAACTATCCAGGGTGAAGAATCATCTTCAACTAAACATGACTCAAGAACAAGTAAATCATATTTACCTTTCGCTTTCTTCTTCTTGGCTACCTCCTCCAAATACTAAGGACAATTCCTCTTCCAGTGTCCGACCTTGTCGCAATGGAAACATTTTCCTTTGCACTTATCGATGGAGGCGCCTTTCTTTTTGCTTTGGGCTTTCTTGGGTTTGGGCTTACCCTTTACCTTCCCCGCAGACATCTTCCTCTTGTTATTATTGGAGGAAGATGGTTCGGCAACATTTGCCTCACCGGTCTTACTTTTGTTGTCCTTGGTCATGGACTCAAAAGTAGCGAGCTCATTGAGCAACTGTGTGAGACTAAACCTTAACTTGTTCATCCCGTAGTTGTTCTTAAAATGATCGAAACTCTTCGGAAGAGTTGTCAGTATAATGCTCACTTGACTGGGTTCGACAATGGCCCCGCCATTAACTTCTGCCGTGTTGAAGTATGATATCATGCTCAAGAAATGTTCCTGAACTGATGTACCTTCCTTCATGCGAGCGAGCATAATGGAACGAACAGCTTCGTGTTGCTTTTGCTCGGAGGGCTGCCCGAACATAGCTTGCAATGACTCCATAATTTCGAATGATATAGTCATTGCTTCGTGCTTTGTGACAAGCACGTCTGTTATAGAAGCTAACAGATATGTTCTGGCCTTCTCATCAGATGAGACCCATCGCTGGTATGCCTCACTAACAGTTCGTGTGGCATTGGCAGTAGGCACCGGAGGACATTCCTCCGTAAGCACAAACTTGAGGTCTTTGGTGACCAGTATTGCATTAATGTTAAGTTTCCATTTTGTGTAGTTATCACCAGTTAATTTATCTTTTGCAAGTATTTATAATAGTGCAGATGACATGGCTGAAAAAACATAAATTAAAGATTCATTTAGTCATACATTCTAAAC
The DNA here is from genome assembly GCA_033220585.1 of Dipteronia sinensis. NCBI lineage: Eukaryota > Viridiplantae > Streptophyta > Magnoliopsida > Sapindales > Sapindaceae > Dipteronia > Dipteronia sinensis. The sequence continues at coordinate 39,065,844 of CM065643.1, forward strand.
ATGTGCTAATGTTCGGCATAAAATTAAACATGATGCATGAAAATGTTTAATGAACAAGAACAACCCTAAAAACAATGTTTCTATGCCTCGACAATCCAACATACCACAAGCAAGTGCCGCCTTAGGGTCGGTCAAATTCTTGCATGTTGGATCGAGACCTTCTCAGTCAAAGGATATACCAGAATAACTCTTATGCCAATATCATTCAACCATCGTTTATTAGGTCAGGTTTTTAATTAACCAATTTAATTAAAACCTTGTGAGTGTAACCCATCATTTCAGATCTCAAGAGCTTAACTCGAGAATTGCTGCCTTAGGGTCGGTCAATCCTGAAATCCCCTCCGAAATCCTATCTGTTAGGAAGTCAACCTTGGTATTGATTCTTATGGAAACCCTTCTTAGGGCGGACGAAAACAAAGCCGTCACGAGGCCCCACTCGAATCTCACGGTGTTGAACTAATGATGGAAACGGCGGGATATAATGTCATATATCCCTCTCCCACTCACTATTTTATATAAAGGGTTTTCTATTAATATTAATGCACCTATATTAAATTAGATTTAAACGGCTAATTTTAATCTAAGCGTCAAGTGCATTAATCATAAATTATTAGAATCCTATTCCAATAACTAATAAACTAAATTGATTTTTAACACTTAAAAAAATTAGTTCATTAGTGATAATTCAAATCTATGTAAACTGTTTACTAAGACTATAATTATTATTAAATGTGTATTTACCAAGTTTTAACTATTAAAACTAAACACATTATTAGGTCCAATTATTATTAGGAGCTTAATCAAATTAATCCTAATATATATTAAGGACCCTACTAATCTTAGTATTTAAACTCTTTAATAAAAAGATTAGTAATTAATGAGATTTACCAAGTTCTTACTCCTAAAAACTAATCCCATTAAGAATAGCCAATTATGTGAATAACCCATTTTAATCAAATTAAAAAAAAATTAAACACATAATATAGATGGCTATAATGCATGTATGATTTATCAACATATATATATATATATATATATATGTAGGCACAACTAATTTAAATGACATGTATATGCATAGTAATGCTTAATCATCAAATAATTAAAGCATACATGAGTTGACCGAGTGTTGTGGATTATTTAACCTAAAAATTGGAATCTAATTACAAAAAATATTCCCAAGGCATCCCTTGGTCTTATTGTAATTTCCAAGACTTCCAATCTCTTCAGGTCATGAGCACTGGTAGCATGCGCTGGTCATGCATGCTCGCGCTTGTAGGTTATGCGCTGGAGTCACGCCGGACGTTGAGCGCTGGAAGCATGCTCGCTGGTCGGTTGCACGCGTAGGCATCGCATGCGCTGGTGGAGTTGCGCGATGTTGCGTGCTGGTAGGCGCTGCGTGGGAAGGTATCAAACTGGTGGGTTGTGCGCTGGTGGTAGACAAGCGCAGGTCTGCATGTGTTGGTGCGCTGGATGGGTTGTTGGACGTTGAGTGCTAGTCTACGATGCGCGCAGTCACCAGGTCTTGCAATTACATTTTTTTTTAATAATACAACAGTAAAATAAAAAAAAAACATCATTATACCACCCAGAAACACTCTAAATCCACAACACCATAAAAAATTACGATCAACCATGTTTTTTAAATTAAACAATTTAATTAAAAAACATCATACACTCATCAAAAAAATATGTGCCTACACATTCATACATATCACGAGTAATCGAATTCGATTATACTAGTACAAAAATTGGCTTTGATACCAATTGTTGGAACCTAGGGTTACAGATTGCGCAGCGGAAGGTTTTAAAAAATTTTATGCAATCATTAAACTAACCAATTTGTACAGTAATAATCAAATGCAATAATAAAGTGAAGATTCATACCTACGTAGGAGGCTCCTTCACTTTGATACGAACTGCTCCTGATTTGAACCACGTGATCTTCCTCGCTATCTCCCGGAACTAGTAACAGCGTGTGGGCGCGTCACGATATTCAGGACCTGTATGAAGGAAGAAGAGAAGAATACACACACAAATAGAAGTGCAGAACTTATTGTTCTCACCACACCCAATTTTTTTTTTCTTTATGTTTGGTGTGTTTTTGTTGTGATCACGATCACTTTTTGTTTCTTCTCATTTGCTTTTGTTGTGTTGTCTCATTCGGTTCTCTTGTTTTGATTGCAAAATATATATCTCATATATATCTATTAAAAACAAACCGAAAATTTGATTTTTAAAAACTTTAAAAAATATCTCATATCTTTTTAAATTAAATATTTATTTTTGAATTCAAACATTTCAAATTCAATTTCAAATATTTAATTTAATAAAATAAAATAATCATATTATCTTATTTTATTCAAAATCAAATATCAACTAACACCCTCCATTTAGTGATTAACAACATAATTAAATAATCTTATTATTTAATTTATTTAATCACCATTATTCATTAATTAAATAATCCCATTATTTGATTAATTCCCGAATTAATACGTGTCACTTTCGTAACACAATTAATTGGACAATCCAATTAATTAACCGTGACCCTTGTTACCTAAATCGATCGGGCCAGCAAGGGGACCTAATGGACCCACAGTATTTTGAGCTCCAATAATCCTTAGAAATTATTAACTAAACTCTTTAATTAATATTTCATGATTATTAACTTCGGTGTTATTCCACTAAAAACCCGAAGCTGCACTCTCTCAACTGTAGACGTTTTTACACAAACCAATAACTCTCGGTGTCCATCGATATAGCTATTACATATGGTATAATCCTCCACAAGTAGTTCATAATTAGAACTGGGTCATAATATCCGTTATACCCCTCTAATCATATCTTTCCATTAAGTACCATTGATTCTCTAATGAACAATAAATCCTACATTCCTTACGGAATTAGGAGAGCGCTCATATTGTTCAAGCCCCGAATCAACCCTTAAGGGAACTACCATCTACTTCTCACAAGAAGGAGTGGATTCCACTATTGTGTACAAACCTTCCAAGCCACAAGCCAAACCGCGATCCCAACATACGGAGTATATTGATCGGGAATGCAACTCCGACCTCACCCATGGTATATCAAAGACCACGATCTAACCTGAAGGAGTCGATAAGACACTCAGGATTAAGATCACCCACATATAGCCATCATTAGTTGATATATATGAATCTCATCGTTAAACGGATCTTAGTGAGAGATTCATATAGATCATAGCCCAGTCCTATATGATCATATCATACAAGGTGCCTCCATTCTCATATCTACGTATGAATGATCCAGGATAGGATCACCGTACACTACGAAATGGACCGCAGCTATAGATTAACCACAAATAAAGTACCCAGCTTTATTTGCTATCTACGGACTCTTTAAATTGCTCGTTTCAAACTGAATCCGTCTATATATGACACTGATATACTCAGTTCGAAATTACATCCGATAATTTTGGATGTTAAGTGCACATGTTATATAAAGTATGACAGAAAATGAATGAATATACTACTTCTTTTATTTATGTTCAAATTATATTTACATATTACAAGCTTTAGGGCAAAAACCCCAACACAGGTCGCCCGTAGGAGAATCGATTTTTCTCCGTATCAGAAGGGACATCCACACAGAAGTGTAGACCTTCGAGTCAGCTGTAGATACTGTAAGGACCTTGTCCTACTAAGCAGTATATGAAGGTGCATCATCTCACACGCCTCCATGTTCATGTAGAGCATTCTCTAAAGCTGCAGTGTCATACTGACTCTGTGCACAAATAGATGATGCAGTGTCCTAATGGAGAGTGAGAGTAGGTACTGAATCCATGGGCGACAAAGCTGCAGTCTCCTCATCTGCAATTCACAACCATGTAAAATTTAGGTCAGGATAATTTTCCCTATTAAGTCTCATAATGAATTACAATATTCTCGGACGTTGTTAGAAAAGTCTCGGATATTGTTATAAAAGTCTCGAACAGTGGGTCAAAAGTCTCAGACAGCGTTATAAATGTTTCAGACAGTGGGACAAAGTCTCGGTCAGTTTAACAAAGTCTCGGACAGTAATTTTGTAGCACTGTCCGAGACTATTGTAACAATATGTTCCGAGACTTTTGTAACAAAGTCGGAGACATTTGCAACAAAGTCCGAGGTTTTTGTAATTCGTCCCGAGACTTTGCTAACTAAGTCCGAGACTTTTCTAACAACGTCCGAGACTTTAGTAACGAAGTCCGAGACTTTTGTAATACGTTCCGAGACTTTTGTAATGCGTGTCGAGACTTTTATAAGTCAATCCATACCTATAACTATGGTGGGTTGTAAAGCAATCTCTGTAGTCTCACGCTGACCTGTCCCAGTGGATTGTACAGCTGCAATGACACTCTGTGTGCCTATTTCTTACCGGGCCGTCACTCTTGTAGCCTCAAAAACCCTAGGCTCATCCGTATGCATCTCAGTAGATGTAGGCTTCCTCTAAAGTGCATGAATCATACCGCCCAACTCCTGGTGTTGATCATGTCTCTCCTTGTCACTCTTGCCAAGCTCGTCCCGCAATTCTTATCTGAAATTGACCTGATGCAATAACAATTTATATACCTCTCGTACAGAAAATCGTTCGTCAGTATAGTCTGCGATGTCTCCAAGTGCATGGCCTGTATAGGTACGGTCATCACCAACTGTGTGATGAGCTCGCACGAATCCGATACGTGTCTGCCTGATAGGTGAAACATGGACACTCGATGCAGCAGGGACAGTACTCGGTGTAGCAGGGACAGTACTCTACTACTCGGATGCAAGGGATCTGGATCCGGTCGGTGTGCCTATGTCTACCACTCTCAACTCTCTAACATTTTCGGCAGACAGTGACATATCCCCCTCCCCCCTAAGCATAGTCGCCGCATCATCAAGATCAGAGACGAGATTGCCTACCTCGTCTATCTCCTGGTACTACCATTTACCTCTCTCCGCTTCTGTGGCGATCAGTTCTGCTTCCGCGTACATCTGAAATATTATCTTAAAAAAAACGTGACATCAAAAACTTGGAATCAGAATTATATTAAGAAGTGTACTAGCTATATTATTACCTTTGCGGTGAAAATCTTATCCAATTTCTCCCTCCACAGTCGCTGAGTCAACTCCCAATTCAGAATACGCAGGAAGGGTTCTTCAACTGAACTATGAGTCGGGAAATTGCGTGGCAAGGGATGGAATAGATTCAAAGGCAAAAACCTACATCAAATCCAACAGAAATATGATTGGTTAGTTGGAAAACATAACAACTCAATAAATTAATTAAGATTCAAAGGCTCACCAATAGTGCGTATGCGAACCCGAATATGTTGTATATTTGTACACATGCGAACCCCGCGGGAAAACACTGAATGCCTCCAAGTCATCAACAAGGCGCAACTGCCATCTAGGGACTGAAGCCCTCTTTTCTGCTCTGATCAAAACACAGTTCAATATGTAAAGTAGACATAGCTTCACTGCATTGAATTGCTCTATCCATTAACCCTGTTCAATCCTTGCTTCAAGTTCAGCAAACGTGATGGCATCTCAACCACCGAAATACATGTGGTGTATGCCATTTGGGACATCCTTAATAAGCTCCTTGTCCGGGATGGCTCCGAACTTCAACCCGGTGATCAAACAAAACTCCACCCTAGAAAACCAGACACTACACGGACCCGACAAAAACTTCATCTCATCACTGGCTCCATCGTGGTGTAACTCACGTAATAGCAACTGATGCAAATTATCACCGAAAAACTGCATTCCTCGCTACATGCTTTGAAAATGGTCAAAACATGACTGCTGATACATCCCTCGCTCTCCAGCCAAATTTTTCCCAATTCGATCAAGTGCCTCATCGATTACTTGGATGTTTTCCATGTGGTTGTGGTGAGTAATCTTGGCATCATACGAATCGGCCCAAGGAATTTTTAAACTGGCCCTCAAATTCTGAGTATTCCTCATCTGCAATTCACAACCATTACAAATTAAGGTCGGGAAAATTTAACAAAAATGTCTCGGAACAATATAACAAAGTCCCGGTACGAATAACAAAAGTCTCGGACTTAATTAAAAAAGTCTTGTACTTCTTCAACAAAAGTCTCGGATCTCTAAAACAAAAGTCTCGGAACCTGTTACAAAAGTCTCGGACACTATAGCCTATTCAAAAGTCTTGGAAATCTTATACAAATTCTCGGAAAATGTCCTAGAAAACAATGTTACTAAAGCCTTATTGATCCGAGACTTTTGTAACTCCCTTCAAGACTTTTGTAACACTGCTCTGAGACTTCTGGAAATATGTCCGAGACTTTTGTAACAGGTTCCGAGACTTTTGTATAAGATTTCTGAGACTTTTACTAACCTATTTACTGTTCTTTGTCTTAATGTTCTTCGTCTTCCCCAAATACAACCCTAGAAACCAAAAACCTAGTCTAAAACTAAAAAACTAAAAACCCTAGAAACAAGAGCTAACAATGCAACAATACAAAACGAATGTATAACCCAACAAAATACAATCAAATTGGTATTCAAAATCAAATCATTGAAGTTGCATACCTTGTTTTTTACCAAATTCGAAATCGAAATTGAAATGGAAAAAAATCCTCCACCGTTTACTGTCGAAATCATGTCGCTTGGATGCTCTGAACCGTCGTGTAACCTCTCTTTCTACCTTTCTATAAATGAAAAGTAAATAACTAAAAGTGAAACAGAAGTTTTCAAAATAGCTGATGTTAAAGTGCTTTTTGGGGTATTTTTGTTTGTTCACCATAATAGGTGTCTTTTAAACACAACTTATTAAAACGGTGACAGTCTTACAATGGACCCTCAAAAATGTGTTAGAAATTTTTTGAACTCGCTAATATATACTAAGGTTATTTTGTTAAATATAATTGATATGCCTTGAGTTGATCTGCCTCAAGTCTCAACTCAATACACAATCACAGCTTCTTTAAAGTTGTATTAAAAAAAAGGTTTAAAAAAAAACTCCTTTAAAGTCAATTCTTTTTTATTATTTAAAAAAAAAGGTTTTATGATAAATTCAAATTTCAAATACAAAAGTCAAAGGCCTATTCGAACTTGTTGAGATCAAATAGAAGAAGTGCGGTTCGAATATCAATTCACACGGCACTGAGTTCCACATATGTTATTGTGAGAGTTAGGTTGCGTTTGATTTTTCGTCTGAAGACATAATATTACTCAATTATACTGAAAACTGAATAGTAACTGAAAACTGAAACTGAAAAGCATATTTGTTTTTTTTCACTGAAAACTGAATATCAATAATAAGTTGTTTGTTTTTTTAATTTACAAATATCTTAAAATAAATGCTTTTACATATATACTCTCTCAACTATTATTTGTTATATATTTATATTTTAATATATTAAAAACAACTAAAACAGTAATTTAATAATAAAAACAAAATTCAATATAAAATATAACCCTTAGAATATAAAAATCAAACAAGCTAATTGGAGTTTAGTTTAAGAAATAATAATAGATTAGGGTCGGCCACTAATAATCCATACAATATTTATATTATATATGTGGAATAATAATATAATAACGAATTTATAATGAAATCTATATCTCTATCAATTTTTTTTTTAAGTGACTGCTAAAGTTTTTTAAAAAATGAGGAGAAAAAAAATATTAATATGGTTAAATGGTGTGAGATGGGAGAAAATTGGAAATATATAAGATTTGTAAGAATAAATTTGGAAGTAATAAATTGATATTTATTTCAGTTGTTTTTCATTAAGTGAAATGTGAAAAAATTTCACTTTTTATAAAAAGTGATTTTAGAAGATCATTAAGTGGTTTTATAATTAAAAAAATCAAACAAAACAACTTAATAACACATATTAAGTGTCATTAAGTGTTAAGTGGAAAAATTAAACAGAACCCTTAATAACACTATATAACCATTTAAAGAGCATGTTTGGTGAAAATTAATGTGGTCGGTATGCACGCCTTAGTAAATAGCTTATATGCAATGTGTCTAATAAATAAATATATATATATATATATATATTTATATATATTTAAAACAATTTTTCTATTATCGGTTCGTTCTAATATAAAATATATCAAGACGAAGAACATAGACCATTAAATTTACATACTGTGACCCAAAGTGTATGTGCTTATCAAAACTTCTCTATAATCTGTGGTCTACATTCTTCGTCCTGAAATATTTTATATCAGGACAAACTGAAAGTAGAAAGATTGATAATTAAAATTTGGCTTACTATACTTATGTTGTTTATTTTAATTATTAAGTTTACACAAACATCTGACACGAATTAACGCAAACTATCACACCAGTTTTGTTTTGTTATTTTTTTTGTTTTTATAAACTATTTGCGGTGCCATCGACAACCATCGACAAAAACCCCGTACAATGATAGATTGAATAAATATCATTTACCTCTAACTACAGTGGGCCATGGTAAAGGAAACAGAATAATCGAATTGTTCATATTTAATTCATTTACATATTTAACATTTTTCATAGAGTTGCACTCTATATCAGTTTCGACCAAATCTAGAAATATTCAATATATGCCATTTACTTTTCCACATGTATATTCAACATCTTAACTGATTCACATCTTTAAAATATATTACTTGCTTCAATTATTTTTAACAAAAATTAGTACAACACAACCTGACAATAAATAATGTATTTCCCATGATTTCTTCTGTTTTGACCGAAATTAAATAGCTTGGAAACCTCACATGTGAACTCTCTACCAAGTAATTATTGCAATTTTTTTAATATTAAGATTTATTTTTTTTCATTAAAGAGAAATTAAGAAGAGAGAGAGATGAAAGGGCATGTAATATTCTCAAAAAGATATCTTTTAATATATATATATATATATAACTTTTTTTTAGGTGTGCACCGATAAATATATATATATCAGTGCATTGTATATGGATCACCGGATTCAATTGCCTTGACTCAGTCAGTATACACTTATCAATGTTTATCCATAATTTATAACCCACATACAATGCACTGATGTATTTTATAAAGAAAATAAATATATATATACACATAATTTTTCTATTATCAATTCGTCTTGATATAAAATATATCAGGACGAAGAATGTAGACCATTAGATTTACATACTTTGACTCAAAGTGTATGCACTTGTCAAAACTTCTCTATAATATGTGGTCTACATTCTTTATCTTTTATATTTTATATCAAGACGAACTGACAGTAGAAAGACTGTATATATATATATATATATATATATCAGAAATTTACAAGTCAGTGCGCACTAATATAAATTCATTAGTACGTTGGATGTGGACCATTAGATTTACATACTTTGACTCAAACTGTATGTAATTGTCAAAACTTCTCCATAATCAGTGGTCTACATCTAAAGCGCTGATGTAAGTTATATCAGTATGCACCGAGGAGAAAATGACTGATATATATAGGGGTGAATTCATAAAGAGCCAAAAAATTTATCGGTTTATTGTTTTTAGCCACCAATTTATTTTTTATTGTTTTCATCACTTTTGACCATATTTGGGAGAAAATACCCCTAAATTTGAAATTTGAAAAAAAAAAAGAAAAGAAAAGGGTTCAACCCTTCTGTTTTATTTTTATTTTTTAGGGTTTTAGGGTTAAGTTTAATCGCAAAAACAAAAGGAAGAGACATAAGGAAGAGAAAAAGAGATTCAGTTCTTCTAACCTCTTGCAGTTGCCGCCGCTCGCCGCACCTCTCCCCGTCGCCACACCTCTCGCATACGCTGCACCTCTAGTCGAATGCATCACTGTAGGTCGTCGAATCCAGTTCTCTAAGTCGTCGAATCCGGCGGTTTAGGTCGTCTACTCCGCCGGACCTCTCGCCGAATCTGCTGCTCTTGGTCGTCGACGTCATCACCGTTGCCCTCGCTCGTCGATCTTCAAGTCTGGTTAGTTTTATGGAAGTTTAATCTCTTGCTCTTAGGTGTTTGTTTTGCTCTTGTGAACCCTTGGTTTGTAAAGAAATGTAGATAGAAAAATGAGGAGGTTAAACTGTTTATTGCTCAACTCTATGTTTTGATCAAAATAAGAGGATTAAACCCTGCTCAAATATGTGTTTTCATGCATATTTTCTTTATTTTTCATCTTTGTTGAACTTTAGAATATGATACACAATCTTGACTGATCTCCTTAACTAGAATTTGACAAATTTGGATATGAAATGCTTCTTTTAGACTATGTAAATTTATGAAATTTTTTCATAATTTTTCTAGTTTGTCTGATTTATTGATTGGATTTATTCAACAATGAATTATGCATAGGTCTTTGTTCATTAGAGTTGTTCTTTTTCGGTTTTTATTGATACTGTTGCTATGGATCTATGTTGGATGTTTTCACTTCTCATCTGTAGTTGAGTTTCTAACTATTCAGATAACTAATTTCAGAAAAGGAGGAAAGAATACAATTAAAAAAAAGGAACATTTAAAATATGAAGTTAAAAAAATATATATATAATGCTATGAATAGAGATACCAACAAGTGGGAGAAGATAGCTATGTTTAGGATTTCTTCTGACTTTGAGCAGGGGGTGGTGCTGTTTTCGCCTGTCACTCAGTTGCTGACAGTGTTTGGTTTTGAGGGGCTCTAGTCTGTATTTTGTTATGATTGTCTGGTTTGTTGTTTAGAGATCAGTGGCTGCTTTCCTTGTTTTTGGCTTTGCTTTGAGTTGCTTTTTTGCTCTTTGGTTCTGCTGAGTGAGCTGTTTGTTGTTGGCTTGTGTTGTCCTGGAGCTTTGGAACTCTTGTGAGTGAGATGTTGTTGTTGGTTTGTTTTGTCCTGGAGCTTTGGGACACTTATGATTGGGTATTTGTTTGCATGTCCTGTTTTTCTTAATAAAATTTCAGCTGTTCAAAAAATAAGTGGGAGAATTCGCATTTTATTTTTGTCTTTACTTGATGGATAGATCATGCATCAACTTGAATTGAATGATATCTTTATCTTATTATAGGCATGTGACTTGAATTGGATTTTCCAGGCATGTAACTGGTATGTAACTTGCTGAATGGTGTTAATTCTTAAACAGTTAATAATAAAGTTTGTGTTTATGACAACCTTTTGCTCTTGCTATATTTGTTGTGTTAACAATTTTTGTTCATAAACCCAATATAAATCCCAGTTTGTCTCACTTTTATTTTTGAAACTCTAGCACCATTTTGGAGCATTCATTATAGAAGATGGTGTGAACTTTTGGTTTGTTTGATCAATATAACCTATAATTGTGTTAACTGCAAAAAGGAAAACCAAAACTATACTATCAAGAAAATTTTGCAGTTGCCATATGTCAATATTTACATACATAATTCCACTGTGTTTAGTGTTTCGGGTTTATATGGGTTTTTTCAATATATTGGATTAGAATTGTAACTTGTTTAGTGAAATGACATGTAACTTGTAACTTGTTTGTACTGGATTCTCACTGTCATAGACACTAATGGGTTTTTTTATGTGATTTTGTAGATGGACGATAAATTTTTTGAGGATTTCCTGATAAAACCGATGAATTCATGGAAAAAAAACCACCACCAACGTATATTGCAATTTGAATGGCTCCCGGATATTGTAAAGGTTTTCTGAAGAGTTGGAGAATTAGATGAGTTGCAAGAGACATGTTTCGGGCACATACTTTCTATTCCTAAATACAGCGTTGTAGTTGTTCTTCTTTCTTGGAAAAATTTTAAGTTCAATTTGGAAAATGTAAGGTTCAGTTTTAAATTTTATCAAGATTATAATATTATACTCTCAAATCAGTTGAGAAATTTCTTTATCTATTTGATATTTTTGTTTTTTGAATGAATGTTACTTGCAATTCATCTGGTAGGGAAATTGCAATGATTGTCATGTAAATTGGACTTTACTTAACATGTAACTTGGAATTAATTGGCATGTAACTTTCAATTTAACTGGTATGTAACTTGAAATAAAACTAGCATGCAACTTTGAACCCAATTGACATGTAACTTGGGAATTAATTGGCATGTAACTTTCAATTTAACTGGAATGTAACTTGAAATAAAACTAGCATGCAACTTTGAAATCAATTGACATGTGACTTGGGAATTAATTGGCATGTAACTTGAAATAAAACTAGCATGCAACTTTGAACCCAATTGACATATAACTTGGGAATTAATTGGCATGTAACTTTCAATTTAACTGGCATGTAACTTGAAATAAAACTAGCATGCAACTTTGAACCCAATTGACATGTAACTTGGGAATTAATTGGCATGTAACTTTTAGTTTAACTGGCATGTAACTTGAAATAAAATTAGCATGCAACTTTGAACCCAATTGACATGTAACTTGGGAATTGATTGGCATGTAACTTTTAATTTAACTGGCATGTAACTTGAAATAAAACTAGCATGCAACTTTGAAATCAATTGACATGTGACTTGGGAATTAATTGGCATGTAACTTGAAATAAAACTAGCATGCAACTTTGAACCCAATTGATATGTAACTTGGGAATTAATTGGCATGTAACTTTCAATTTAACTGGTATGTAACTTGAAATAAAACTAGCATGCAACTTTGAACCCAATTGACATGTAACTTGGGAATTAATTGGCATGTAACTTTTAGTTTAACTGGCATGTAACTTGAAATAAAACTAGCATGCAACTTTGAACCCAATTGACATGTAACTTGGGAATTGATTGGCATGTAACTTTCAATTTAACTGGTATGTAACTTGAAATAAAACTAGCATGCAACATTGAACCCAATTGACATGTAACTTGGGAATTGATTGGCATGTAACTTTCAATTTAAGTGGCATGTAACTTGAAATAAAACTAGCATGCAACTTTGAACCCAATTGACATGTAACTTGGGAATTATTTGGCATGTAACTTTGAATTTAACTAACATGTAACTTGAAATAAAACTAGCATGCAACTTTGAACCCAATTGACATGTAACTTGAGAATTAATTGATATGTAACTTTCAATTTAACTGGCATGTAACTTGAAATAAAAATAGCATGCAACTTTGAACCCAATTGACATGTAACTTGGGAATTAATTGGCATATAACTTTCAATTTAACTGTCATGTAACTTGAAATAAAACTAACATGCAACTTTGAACTCAATTGACATGTAACTTGGGAATTAACTGGCATGTAACTTTCAATTTAACTAGCATATAACTTTAAATAAAACTAGCAAGCAAGTTTCCAAATTGCATCTATATGGTGTAATCACATAGAACTTCAATATATGGTATAAATTACTCAAAATTACATTATATACACTTGAGTGTGCATGGTGTAATAAATTACTCATTATTACATTATATATATATATATATATGTTTGGAGGCCTGTACAAGTTAACAATAATAAGTTCTTGTGAATCAATATCCCTCCTTAGTAATCTCACTCCTCATTTCGAACTTGTAAATTGTTTCTCATTGCTCTTGATCATAAGAGGATCTGCAGGGTAATAAAGAACCCAGAACTTAGTAGGAGATCATGAAACCAGTACAAGCATAATAATTTGGATGTATAACACTAATAGCATTTAATTATTGAGTATAATCGAAAGTAAGATGTCGTATACGTGATTAAGAAAATAGATTAAAAGTAGAGATATTTGTTCAAGCAGTCTCTCAACTATGGTAACACAGGTCAATTATTGACAGATTTTCTAGAAATTGAAAATGCAATCTTGCAATCTGTTCTGATAATAAAAACATATAGCCTACAAATCGCAGCTGTAACACTAAGTAAATCTCTTGGTCTATGAGATTGTTACGGTTGATATAACATCACTAAAAGAGACGGCTGAACTTCTTTGGTTACTAAAACTGAGTTCTGTGATTTGTTTTCTTCCTCTTGAATCCTTGTAAAACCAAGTATGTAACTAAAACAAACAAATGTTTGATTTTTATCTCCTTTTTTTCACCATTTTGCTAACAACCAAAATAAAGGCACCCTAATACCACAAACAAACACAACACAAACATATTATGAACCCGCAATCCTGCATATTCACCAAGTACTCTATTAATCAAGTTCTCTCCAACCCACAAACATTTGATACACAAACAATATCCTAAGTACTGTTAAAAAACACAATATTTAACAAAGCAAACAAGTAAAAATAAAAGATTCTACAAAACCAAAATATTACTGATTCTATTAATACAAGAATCCAAAACATCAGTAAAATGAACCCAAAATATCAACAAGAACACCAATATCAACAAGAGAAGCAGCTTTTTAAACTTAGAAATAGGTGATTAATTAGCTGTAATAATATGGAAAAATAAATTAACAAATAAGAGGAGGAGACCTACAAATCACTAAACAAACAAAAACACTAGAGACCAACTCAAACAAACAAAAAAGAGCTTTGATTCTTTTTTTTTTTTTGAATTAAATTCTTTTGCCTGATTTTATCTATACTACTAGCTAGTACAAGGGAGCCAATAACTGTTGTGTAATCAAGATAATCATAGGAAGCTAAATAAGAAAGCTAAATAACAAAATCCATCTACAGGATTAAACATGATTTAGGACAGGAACCACAAAAAGTGTAAGCAATGTATAGTCCAAATATTTCAATAACTTTTGACAAAAAGCTTTTGAAATAGAATCGTTTTTTTATTTATTACAAACAAACTATCTGATTGGTAAGTTTCACAAACAAATGCACCGATTCAACATCATGTTCATTAGTAATTCTTGAAAAGGATCAGGACAACATATATATAAATAAAAACCATCTGATTGATCAATTTATGCAATAGATATGAACATACAATGAAAATGAAAATCCAAAACGAAATCCAAAATGAAAATCCAAAAATGCAGAAACAAAATAAGCCACCTACAATGAAAATTTAAATCACTAAATATGAACATAATTTTAGAGGTTGAAGTTCATGGCAGTACAATGAAAATGAAAATCTCTCCCTATTTACTAAACTAACTATTGTGTAATCAAGGATAAACAATCAATTTTTTTTTTCAAAAGAAACCCTATTCTTAAAAAATTAAATGTTCTAGTATCAATGTCAGTTAACTCACCGGTAGCTGAAGTTGGCGTCGAAGAGTAAGGGTGACGGCATCAACGGTGAGAGCAGCGGCTTCGACGAACGAGAAGAGAAATGCGACGGTATTGACGAGTGAGAACCGAGACCAACGGCGGATGATAGCTAAAGACGGCGTTCACAAGCGAGATCGACGATGTCGACGAGCAAGGGCGACGGCCCCGGTCAACGATAGCAGCGGCAGCAGCGGCGGATTCAGGGACATCACTTTTTCTCTTCCTTTCTCTCTCTTTCTCTGTTTGTTGCTGGATAAAATTGAACAAGCATTGATTCCCAAACTAAAAACCCACTTCAAATACACAAACTCTGGATGATCCAGATCCACAAATTGACTCATAACAAAAAAACAAATTACCAGAAACCAACGGAGAGAGGTTGAAGAGAGAGACGGAATGGGTTTCTGAACTGGAAAGGATCGAAATGGAAAGACACGATCTAGTTTCAAGGGATACGAAATAGGTCAGTCTAATGGTATAGGGAGACGAAATCAGTATTTGGATTGAACTTTAAGAGAGAGACAGAGAGAATATCTGATATGTTGGCAAGACAAAATGGAGGTATCGAGAGAAAGGGAGAAATTTAGGGTGGGTACAGTACTAATGAGGGTAATTTTGTCTCTTCAAACCAAAAGGTGCTAAGTATAATCAATTATAAATTAGTGGCTAAAAACAATAAACCAATAAAGTTTTGGATCATTCTTGCATATATATATATATATATATATATTCTCAAAACGAAATGTTTTGCACAATATAAAGGACTTTCACGCATACCCAAGGAAAACTGATCTAGGATATGACATCTGATCAATGATAAATGAAATACCATCTGTACAGATACTTTTTCATATAATTTAAGATACCTTTACTATGTAATTTTTTTAACGGTTTAACCTCATTAAAACCCACCACTATTATTTACTCTACAGAGAGCTTGTAGTCTCTCGCTCTTAGGTTATACAGCATGTCTCCCTCTCAATATATATATATATATATATATATATAGTTTTTGTATTATCAGTTCTAACTGATATAAGATATGTTAGTTCATTGCATGTTAACCATTGGATTTAAAAGATGCTTTAACAAGTGCATGCAACCAAGTCAAAGTATTTAAATCCAATGATCCACATGCAAAGCATTTATATCAGTTCAACCTGACAATAGAAAAATTGTATATATATATATATATTTCTTTTTTTCTCAATGCGCACTGATATAAAATACATCGGTGCATTGTATGCAGGGCCGGCCCTACTCCTTTGCTAGAGGGGCTGCCGCCCCTAGCCCAATTTTTAAAGGGTCCATATGTACTTGATTTCAGCATTAGTCCAAGGCCCATTTTTGTTTTATATCATATTATAAATGGCCCATATTTTTATTTTGAGCATTAGTAAAAGGCTCATATTAAAAAAGTTCAAAAGTTAAAATAAACAAAAGAAAATTGGGTCAGGACAAAAAAGGTCTAAATGAAATTTTGATTATGTTTTTTTTTTCTTCAGACATATACTACGTAAAGCCTAAAGGTCCATTTTTTTATCTGTATTTCCAGCCACCAATGACTCTCTCAACTCTCTTAAAAAAAAAGGACTCAATCATCTCTATCAGCTCTCATTTTGTATTATTATTAACTAAATTTTCCTTTTGTATTGTGTTTTATGTAAAATAAGAAAAAATGAGTCATTTAATGACAACTCTTGGATTAATCTAAGAGTTGCCATTAAAAGGTGTTGATTTTATAATATTTTAAAAAATTAAAAGAAATGAAATATTTGGTAATATGTTGGACGTACTTACAAAATTTCATTTTTTAAAAAATTTAATGGGGTATCATACAAATAGAGGCGCACATACATTTTTTCAGGGTTTTAAATATCCCCATTTTTTTAATTACATGTAGCAAATATATTAAAATTTTGTGGGACCCATTTTATGACAATACTTTATTCCTCATTTGACATGTCATGAGACCCATTTTTCCAATTTTTTATATTTTAACCCAGGGCCCCAAAAATGTCGGGACCGGCCCTGATTGTATGTGGATCATAGATTATTGATAAGCACTGACAAGTACATGCAGACTGGGTCAAAGCAATTGAATCTAATGGTCCACATGCAAGACAATGATTGTAAGTTCCTCATATTTTGATTGGCTTATTTCGTTGACAAACCACATTGGGCATTATTCTTTGTAAGGGTAATTTAGGTCTCTTGAGTATGATCAAGCTTCAAGGACATCATCTCTCTCAAAGAGCACTTCAAAGGTATCTCACTAGTTTAACTTTCTTTGAAGAGATCTAGTTGCACACAATCACTTGCATGCATTATTGTTCTTATCTTCATGTTATTGAATGATGTATTGTATGCCTCTTTTCACACTCCACACTTGCACATTTTGCACATCACTTAGTGCGTTGAGTTTGCCCAGAAAAGAGAATTTCTTCTCTTAGCGCGGCCTAGACCGCGTGGCAAGACATGCTTGCACCGCGGCATACAGAGCGGTATACCTCAGCAGGGTCATGCTTCCTATACCGCTTCCTGTTCACTTGCACGCAAAGCGACCCAAGTCGCGGTATTGTCCAGTAGGCCTCTGTTGCCCATACCGCGGCCTGTGCACCTGCATGCACAGCGTCCTGCACCGCGTTGTTGTCCAGACGGTGCACTGCTGTGTGTACCGCTGTCTGGACACTTGCCTGCGACGCGGTCCATCTAGCGGTATTGACGGGATTTTGTGCCCTAAGTTCAAAACGACGCTGTTTTAACTAGGGCTCCCTTATATATACTCTATCTTCTTCCTTGCTCATTTTTTATGAGTTCAAGAAGCCATTTTTGATAGACCAAGCTTCCCTTAGAGAGAGAAACTCCCAAGAACTCATCTTTACTCAACCAAACACAAATCCATGTGCATTTAACCTCTTCAAGCATCATCTCATCATGGATTCTTCTTGCTTTCATTGACTAGGTAACTTGAACATGCCCTAAATTTCTTTGTATTTATTTATGTTCTTGTTTGCCTAGGGTTAGCTCTTTTATATGATTTTATTGCATATCTTTATGGTTATTGGCATTTATAACATGTTTGAGTTGATGTTTGTTGGTTGAGAGATTTGTTCATTAATAGCTAGCATTTAGGATGATTTTACCCTTCTAGCTAAATCTTCATGCATTTGCATTTAGATATTGATATCTAGGATTTGCATTTATTGACATCCTTAAATCCTTAGATAAGCATTTAGTGTTGCCTAGCATTAATTGCATGCTTGAATATCTTTTACATATTCACATAGGTTGTTTAACCTCTTCATTGATTGTTAAGCTTTGTGACTAAGTGGGTTAGTGCACAAGCTTGTGGTCTAGAATCACTATTAAAGGCCCGTTGGGTAGAGTGAAAGGGTTAGTGACCAAGTAGGTGTGACTTGAAATCAACCTAGGTTGTAAACTTTCGTTCAAATAGTGGATTTGAGGACCGTATGTGGCTAGAAGGATAGCCCGTGAGTTTTTGCCCAGTTGGAGGGTTTCTCACGTAAATCAATCCTTGTGTTTTTATTGTTTTCCACATATTTATATTGGATTGATTGATTGCTAATATGGGGAAGGATTATTAAAATTGATTAAGTCAAAAAGTTGGTAATAAATCAACTAAAACCTATTCACCCCCCCTCTAGGTTGTATTAGACACACTTTGTGTATTTTCAATTGGTATCAGAGCGGGTTCCTAGATACACTTAGGTGATCCTTGCTCTTTGTGTGTCTTACATTTTGTTTGTGTTTGTTGCATCATAAACATTCATCTCATTCATACCCAAACACTATGAGTGGGAACGGAAGTGGTAATGAGGGAGCCTTTGCTCACCGGAGTAAACTATGCCTCTTGGAAAGGCAAGATGGAGTCTTACATTTACCAAATAAATGACCGAGCATGGATGGCAATTGAAGATGGCTACACTCTTTCGGAAAAGATTCTTGAAGACGAAAGTGTAGTTCCCAAGCCAAAGTCGGAATGGTCAACTCAAGAGTTTGAAGCATCCAAGTGGAACAACAAGGCTATGCAGGCTATTCTTTGTGCAATGGATGACAATCAGTACAAATTGATCCAAACAACAAGAATTGCAAAAGAGGCATGAGAGATTCTAGAGACGGCCCATGAGGGAACCGAGGTGGTCAAGGACTCCAAGCTTCAAGTCCTCCAAACACAATTCGAGCAAATTAGGATAGAGGAGGATGAGTGCTTCAACGAATTTCAAGTGAAGTTGATGGACATAGTCAATCAGAGCCATCAACTTGGTGATCCCTATTTGGATAGGAGGATCAAGCAAAAAATTATGAGGTCGCTTCGAGCAAGATTTGAGTCAAAAGTGACGGCTCTTGAAGAGAATAGTGACTACAAGAATATGAAGCCAAGTGAAGTTATTGGAAGGCTTCTAGCATATGAGTCTAGATGGACTCCCACACCTACACCTCAAAAGAAGCAAAAGAGTATTGCTCTGAAGACTTCTAAGGTTGAGAAGGAGGAAGAAGACACAGATGAAGAAATGGCCCTCATGGTGAAAAGATTCAAGAAGTTCATCAATTTTGAGAAGAGGGGATTTGGATCCAAAGGAAAGGAAATAAAGAAGAAGACTCCTTTCAAGAAGTTTGAGTCAAGTGAAGACAAGCCCATAAGAAAAGGGATTCAATGCTTCGAATGTGGAGGTTTCGGACACATCTCCACGGATTGTGGAAATTTGAAAAACAAGAAGAAAGAAAAGGCCATGGCCGCCACGTGGAGCGATGGTGATGACTTGGAAGAAAAAGGAGAATCCTCAGATGATGAGGATCATGTGGCAAACTTTATTGCCTTCGCATCTTCTCTCAAGAGTAAGGAAGCAATAGATGATGAAGAGGTAGAGAAACAAAGTGAAGATGACTCTAGCGATGGTGACTCTTCATCCCATTCAACAAATATGGATGTAGGAGGAATGGATCTTGAAGGCTTCATTGAGCATTTTCGAAGCTCAAGATTGAAGATGAAGAAAGAGATTCAAAGGCAAAAAGGAGAGAATCTCAAGCTATCCACCGAAGCTACTCACTTAAATAAAGAAGTGAAGATAGCCAAAGGAATGAGGAATTGATGGAAAAGGAGCTTGAAGAAGCTAGAGAGATCATTGCTAAGATGACTTCAAGCACGAATAAACTTGACCACATTGTTGGGAGTTGGCAAGAGGCCAAGTGATAAGAAAGGTCTTGGCTATGAAGATGACAAGGAGACCTCATCCTCAAGCAAGATTGTGTTTGTCAAGAGTTTGGATAACAAAGAGCCTCCACCCCCACAACATCCTAGGAAGAAGATCGAACTAGGAGAGTGCTCTAAAGATTCTCAAGTCAAGGTAGCACAAGGGAAACAAGCTCAAGCTCAATCAACAAGGGTGCATCAAGCAAGTTTCCCTCAACCCAAATACCATCAAGCCAAGAAGCAATTCATGCAAGGTAGGAAGCAATTCATTCCAACTCAACAACAAAGAAGGAGAGAACCAATCCAACACCAAAGACAAGCTCAAATGCGTGGAAAAGCCCCTTTGTACTCACAAGGGCATGGTATGTCTTCTTATTTTATTCTCACTTGTCACTTTTGTGGTGTTGATGGTCACATTAGACCTAATTGCTTCAAATACATTGAAATGTGTAGAATCAAGAGCATGATTGAAAGAAATAGAGCTAGAGCTAAAATGCATGTTCCTAGGAAATCTAGAGCAAATTTGCATGATCCTAGGAAATCTAGAGCCAATGTGACTAATACCACTAGGAATGAGAACATTATACCTAGGTGGATTAGAAGGGATAACTATTCTTGCTATGTGGCTCAAATTGCCTTGAAGGTAAATGCCTCTAACACTTGGTATTTGGATAGTTGGTGTTCTAGGCATATGACGGGGAACAAGAGCTTCTTTAAATCCCTTGTCTTGGAGGATGGAGGATTTGTCACCTTTGGTGATGGATCTAGAAAGAACGTCATAGGGAAAGGATTCATTTCCATCCTAATTTACCCTCCTTGTCCAATGCTTTACTTGTTGATGGCTTGCAAGCTAATCTTATAAGCATTTCTCATCTTAATGATGATGGACTCTCTGTCTTGTTTAACAAAAATGATTGCTCTATTTTAATGCCAAATGGACAAACCTTGCTAAAAGGAAAAAGATCTAGTGACAATTGCTATTGTCTTGAATCTAGTGCTATCTCTTGCAATATGTCCAAATGTGAGGAAATTGAGTTATGGCATCAAAGAATTGGCCACATGAACTATCGAGATTTGAGGATCTTAGATAAGTTCAAGGTTGTGCGTGGCCTCCCTAAGCTTGGGAAGAAAATCGATGGCGTTTGTGGACCTTGTCAACAAGGGAAACAAACCAAAAGGATGCACAAGAAAGGCAAGTATCTCGCCACCAATGAGCCATTAGAGCTTCTACATATGGACCTTATGGGTCCCATGCAAACCGAGAGTCTCGGTGGCAAGAGATACATTTTTGTTTGTGTTGATGATTTTTCTAGATTTACATGGACATATTTTCTTAGAGAAAAATCTGAGACATTTGAAAATTTTAAAATGCTTTGCACTAAAATTCAAAATGAAAATAACTCACACATTAAAAGCATTAAAAAAATTAGGAGTGACCATGGGAGGGAATTTGAAAATGCTTGTTTTGAAAGCTATTGCAATAGCTTAGGCATTTCCCATGAGTTTTCGGCTCCTAGAACTCCTCAAAAAAAATGGAGTTGTTGAGAGGAAGAATAGGGTCCTTCAAGAGATGGGCCGTGTGATGTTGCTTAGCAACAATGTCCCTAGGAACCTTTGGGCCGAGGCCGTCAATACGGCTTGCTACATAGGAAATAGAGTCTTCCTAAGGCCCGGTACTAGGCAAACCTCCTATGAATTATGGAAGGGTAGGAAGCCAAATGTTAGCTACTTCCACTCATTTGGGAGCAAATGCTATATTCTAAATGATCGAGATCAACTTGGCAAGTTTGATGCCAAGAGTGATGAGGGAATTTTTATTGGCTATGCCCTTAATAGTAAGGCCTATAGAGTTTTCAATTTAAAAACTCGGAGTGTCATGGAATCATCTAATGTTGTCATAGATGATTGTAGGCCTAAGACTAGAGACCATGATGAGAAGGTCATTGTGCTTGATGATCCTTTCTTGGAGAAGAATGGTGAGACTTCAATTGATGTGAAGTCAAGTCTTGATGAAGAGGTCATCCGACCTCTTGATAGAGATCCATCTTTGGACTCTAAAGAACCCGCTCCATGGGTTAGACATCTCCACAATAAGAATGACATACTTGGAGATATGAATGAGGGTGTTCTGACTAGGCATCAAATAGCTAATCAAATTAGCTATACTTGTTACACCTCTCAAATTGAACCTAAAAAGGTTGATGAAGCCTTAAATGATGAGTTTTGGGTCCTTGCCATGCAAGAAGAGCTAAATCAATTTGAAAGAAATGAGATTTGGACTCTTGTTCCTAGACCCAAGGATACTAATGTCATAGGCACCAAATGGGTATGTAGGAACAAGTCGGATGAAATGGCAACATTGTGCGCAACAAGGCTAGACTTGTAGCACAAGGATACTCTCAAATTGAGGGTATTGACTTTGAGGAGACTTTTGCTCCGATTGCCCGTCTTGAGTCCATAAGGCTTCTTTTGTCCATATCATGTGTGCACAAGTTCAAATTGCATCAAATGGATGTTAAGAGTGCCTTCCTCAATGGGTTCTTGCATGAGGAAGTGCTTGTTGAGCAACCCAAGGGGTTTGTGGATCCACACCACCCCAATCATGTCTATAGCCTCAAGAAGGCTTTATATGGGTTGAAACAAGCACCTAGGGCTTGGTATGAGCGCCTCACTCAATTTCTTGTTGACAATGACTACACTAGGGGTAGTGTTGACAAAACTTTATTCATCAAGAGGAACAAAGATGAGCTTTTCATAGCTCAAATTTATGTTGATGATATTATTTTTGGCTCCACCAACAAATCCAAAGTTCAACAATTTGTTGATGTCATGCCTCATGAGTTTGAGATGAGTCTTGTTGGGGAGCTCAATTACTTCCTATTACAAATCAAGAAATTGCATGATGGGATTTTCATATCCCAAGCTAAGTATGCTAAGAACCTAGTGAAGAAGTTTGGCCTTGAGAATGCCAAACATTATGACACACCCATGAGTACCACCTTGAAACTAAGCAAGGATGCTAGTGGCAAGAGTGTGGAACAAAGTCTTTATCGTGGCATGATTGGTAGCTTGCTTTACTTCACCGTAAGTAGGCCCAATATAGCCTTTAGTGTGGGTGTGTGTGCTAGGTACCAAGCGGATCCCAAGGAATCTCATCTCTCCTCCGTGAAGAGAATCATTCGATATCTGAATGGGACATCCAACTATGGGATATGGTACTCTTTTGACACTAATGCTAGCTTAGTTGGCTTTAATGATGCAGATTGGGCAGGAAATTGTGATGATAGGAAGAGTACATCGGGCGGTTGCTTCTTCCTAGGTAACAACTTGGTCTCATGGTTTTGTAAGAAGCAAAATTCCATCTCTCTATCCACAGCTGAAGCGGAATACATAGCCGTCGGGAGTGCTTGCACACAACTCCTTTGGATGAAACAAATGCTTGTGGATTACGGCTTTGATCAAGGTATTCTTACCCTTTATTGTATAACATGAGTGCAATTAACATTTCAAAGAATCCAGTTCAGCACTCTAGGACAAAGCATATAGATATTAGGCATCATTTCATTAGAGAACTAGTTGAAAACAAATGCATTGCACTTGAGCATGTGGGCACTAATGATCAACTAGCGGATTTATTTACAAAGCCTTTAGACTCAACTAGGTTTAACTCACTTAGTAGGTCTATTGGGATTTGTCATATGTCTTGATATGTTTTGGTGATTGACTCCTTATGGGGAACTCAAGCAAAGAGAGCAACCTTGCATGTTGAAATAAGCAAAAACTTGATCAACTTTATGCTTCTTTATTAATTGCTTGAGTATTCTTGGTTGTGCTTATATATATTCTTATATGGCTTTTTATTTAATAAGTGTGTCTTGCTTGATTTGTAATCCATGTCACCTCTATGTTCAAACATGCATTTTTGGATTAGGAGAATTGATTGGGAAGTACATTTGAATGACCTAAAATTTATCTCCATGACATGTGAACTTGATTTCGACATGCTCAAAATGATATGCATGAAATATGTTTTGATTGCGTTAATGCAAATGTGTGTGAATGCAAATGAGAAGACTAATCAATAAGGATCTTGTATCCATGTAATCAATAAGGATTTTATATCCAAATTAGTCTTTTCTTTCTTCTTAATTGTTAATCAAGACTACTATCATACGGATAATTATCCAGAAAAATCTAAAAGGATCTCTTGATCCAATGTCTTGATTTGCTTTTAAGAATTGATATAGTTTTGTGTGCGTTGAACTTTCTTTTCAAAATACTATATCATGTTTCACTATGGCAAAAGGGTGCAAATTGGTTTAAATTCTTTTGGAACCCTTTTTGATGTTCTCCTTGCCAAATACCATTTGCTTGAACCATGATGCTACATGTCTTACATCCAAAGCAACTAAGTCACACATTTTCTTCTAAACAATAAACCCTCAATGATTCTCTCTCAATTAATTGAGTTGCATAAAGTTGTTGTATATGATTATGCACTTATCTTGCAAATAGCTCTCTTTGCTAAAGTGACCCGGTTGGGGAATACTCATTTGCCTATCTCATGACAAAAATGGGGAGTAATGTGGTTTTATTTAAGGGGATTGCATTTTTGGAGAGATTGTCCCATTGAGGGGGAGTAACCTATATAGGGGGAGCATTTGCATGTTGCATGTTGAAGTTTTCTTTTATTATGCAAATTGCTCTTATTTATTTATCTCTCTTGATCACCTCACATGCACTTGTCTTGGAAAGTGTAGTCTCATTGTTTTGTAGGGAAGGTGGCTATTCTACAAGAGCTTGAAGTTTTGAAGACCTAGTATCTAGGTATCTTTTTGTAATGTAGAATATCTTTTTGTTGACCTTTAGTTTTTACTTTTTTGTGAGGATGATTTGTGAGTGGTGGTTTTGTCACGAAATAGCCAAAGGGGGAGATTGTAAGTTCCTCATGTTTTGATTGGCTTATTTCGTTGACAAACCACATTGGGAATAATTCTTTGTAAGGGTAATTTAGGCCTCTTGAGTGTGATCAAGCTTCAAGGACATCATCTCTCTCAAAGAGCACTTCAAAGGTATCTCACTAGTTTAACTTTCTTTGAAGAGATCTAGTTGCACACACTCACTTGCATGCATTATTTTTCTTATCTTCATGTTATTGAATGATGTATTGTATGCCTCTTTTCACACTCCACACTTGCACATTTTGCACATCACTTAGTGCGTTGAGTTTGCCCAGAAAAGAGAATTTCTTCTCTTAGCGCGGCCTAGACCGCTTGGCAAAACATGTTTGCACCGCGGCATACAGAGCGGTATACCTCAGCAGGGTCATGCTTCCTGTACCGCTTCCTGTTCACTTGCACGCAAAGCGACCCAAGTCGCGGTGTTGTCCAGTAGGCCTCTGTTGCCCATACCGCGGCCTGTGCACCTGCATGCACAGCGCTCTGCACCGCGTTGTTGTCCAGACGGTGCACTGCTGTGTGTACCGCGGTCTGGACACTTGCCTGCGACGCGGTCCATCTAGCGGTATTGACGGGATTTTGTGCCCTAAGTTCAAAACGACGCTGTTTTAACTAGGGCTCCCTTATATATACTCTATCTTCTTCCTTGCTCGTTTTTTATGAGTTCTAGAAGCCATTTTTGATAGGCCAAGCTTCCCTTAGAGAGAGAAACTCCCAAGAACTCATCTTTACTCAACCAAACACAAATCCATGTGCATTTAATCTCTTCAAGCATCATCTCATCATGGATTCTTCTTGCTTTCATTGACTAGGTAACTTGAACATGCCCTAAATTTCTTTGTATTTATTTATGTTCTTGTTTGCCTAGGGTTAGCTCTTTTATATGATTTTATTGCATATCTTTATGTTTATTGGCATTTATAACATGTTTAAGTTGATGTTTGTTGGTTGAGAGCTTTGTTCATTAATAACTAGCATTTAGGACGATTTTACCCTTCTAGCTAAATCTTCATGCATTTGCATTTAGATATTGATATCTAGGATTTGCATTTATTGACATCCTTAAATCCTTAGATAAGCATTTAGTGTTGCCTAGCATTAATTGCATGCTTGAATATCTTTTACATATTCACATAGGTTGTTTAACCTCTTCATTGATTGTTAAGCTTTGTGACTAAGTGGGTCAGTGCACAAGCTTGTGGTCTAAAATCACTATTAAAGGCCCGTTGGGTAGAGTGAAAGGGTTAGTGACCAAGTAGGTGTGACTTGAGGTCAACCTAGGTTGTAAACTTTCGTTCAAATAGTGGATTTGAGGACCGTATGTGACTAGAAGGATAGCCCGTGAGTTTTTGCCCAGTTGGAGGGTTTCTCACGTAAATCAATCCTTGTGTTTTTATTGTTTTCCGCATATTTATATTGGATTGATTGATTGCTAATATGGGCCAGGATTAATAAAATTGATTAAGTCGAAAAGTTGGTAATAAATCAACTAAAACCTATTCACCCCCCCTCTAGGTTGTATTAGACACACTTTGTGTATTTTCAATGATATATATTTATATGTGCGTAGTTTCATATATATATATATATATATATATATATATATATATATATAAAGAGTAATAATCAAATGAGGTATACTTATTTTAGTCTAAGTCTAAGTAGTTGAATTCAACAACTCATATGTATTACACTGATATATTTACATCAATACGTATTGAGGTGAATACCACTAAAATATATATATATATATATATATATATATATATATATATATAATTACCCTAGTGGACACCTATTTGATTGAGAGCTATCAAAATGACCATTAAATGAAAAATTTGATAAATGGCCATTATAGTTGAACAGTATATGACAGAAATGACAATCCGTAGGGAAATTTACCCTAGTGGCCATTCATTTGGTGAGACGCTATTTTGCTCTCTCTCTCTCTCTCTCTCTCTCTCTCTCTCTCTCTCTCTCTCTCTCTCTCTCTCTCTCTCTCTATATATATATATATATATATGTCACCGCAAGGTTCAAGTGATGACGACTCGAACCCAAGACATTGTTAGGTTGAATGAGCATCATTCACCTCCAATAAAAAAAATTGAAAAAACAATAATTAAATTGTGCATGTGACATGCACCTTTAATTCATTTCCATTTTTCACAGAGTTGTACTATATATATATATATCAGTTTCAACAATATCTAAAAGAATCTAATATATGTCATTTACTTTTCATATGGACAGTCAATGTCTTTACTGACTCATATCTTTGAGATATATTATCTGCATCAATTTTTTTTTACTAAAAAGTAGTACAAAACAACCTACAAATGAATGATGCATCTTTTATAATTTTTTTCGTTCGGACAGAAATTGAATAGTTTGGAAACCTCGCATGTGAACTATTTACCAAAACAATTATTGTAATTTCTCTTATGCTTTTTGCATTGAAGAGAAATTTTGAGGAAATAAAAAAGAAAGATAGAGAAATGATTTTAGTGGCATAGTAGCACCATTTGAGAGAATCAAAAGCTTATGATCTTGAAATTGAGAGGCACAACTAAACAAAAAGAAATTTCCATAGCTATTTAAAGGATAAAACGTTTTGTGTGTTGTGTTAATTTAATTAACTAACCTATTGATTGAAAAAATTTCTATAATTTATGATATAAGGAATATGGAGATGAGAAGCCAATAATATTGAGGGAAATAATCATTTTCCTCATGTAGTTTGCACTATTCTCCTGTTCACCTCCACCTCTTATTTTATTTCAAAATTGACCAAAATCACCTCAATAAATTGAATTTTTCTCCATCTTCTCCCTTGCCATTAACAAATACCCTAAAACATCAGACTCCAATTAATGTGATTGGTAGAGCACCTTTAATTCAACACAACCTCCTGCTCTTTAAATGCAAAAACCAGCATTGTTAATCTTTATATAAAATTGATGAACTTTATCATGAGTTTCTAGCAAGTACATATTACCATTCTCGAGAGTTCATGCACAAATATGGAAAATAAAATTTGTGTATTATTATATTGTTGGTCTTGCCATCCAATTGACATTGACATCTCATGCATGTACTCGGCTTTGATTTTAGTGTTGCTGGTATTGAAATTATCTATATTGTTTTACTTGGTGTATACCAATTTGTTTAAAAAATAATAATTCTCTGAATATTGATTTTGATAAATTTGAATGTACGCAATCAATTCACACATGCACTTTTATATTCAACGTCATTGTCATTTGGAGTTGTTAATGGTCCCAAAGTATACCATAAGAATCTTATTAATTTGGTTTCTAATCATCTGATCAATTTGATTACAGGTTATAACACAATTTGCTTTTTCTTTTGAAATATGAGAATTCATTTCCATAGATGCAAAGTGTCATATGTAGAAAAAGAATACAAAATTTGCATACTAATTATCCTCTCAAGATTTTACCTTGATAACTACTAGATATTGAATGAAGAACAACAAAAAATGTTGAATTGATGGAAAATTGGTTGATGGGTTTAGAAAGCAAGAGGATTATTTTTGATATTTTCGCTAATTTTTTCAACTTTTTATAATTGCAACTTGGAAAGAAAGGAGTATCACAGAAAATTTGTTTGGGAGGCAATAGAGCCACCCAATAATATTTCAAGACTGAAACCACTATCTCTGGGCTATATGTATGTCATTCTTCCCGAATGATATACACTTTGTTTTATAAAAGGAAGAATTGGTAGAACAGATAATGAAAGTACTTAACATATGTCCCTCTTCTTTTTTAATATTATTTGATTAAATCACGTTACTTTCAAATGAGATTTCTGTTTGAATAAATAAAGATATTTCAATTTATTTAACATGCATTTTTTAGTAACTTATAATATATTTTACTGAAGTAAAAATAATATTTTATATTTAGTTTACTGTCGATTGCAACTTGCAAGCAGAAAGCAGATGTTGCTTTGTTGACTCATGTGGTAAATAAATATACAACCTTCTAAGTTCTTTTCCGTATATTTCAGAATCGTTTTAAATCCCTTCGGGGTTTTTTTTTTGTAGAGATGGGGAGAACTCGAGCCCGTAACATCGTGTTGCAGGTGTGAGCAGTTTACCATCACACCAATTTTATCTCGTCGGTTCTTTACGTTTCATGAAGTAAAAATATCACTTTTGTAAATTATCAATTTTGAGATAAAAAATTACATGATACAGTATGTTTAATTTATAAGGAATACAGAAATTTTAACTTGTTTTCCATTTAT
The DNA here is from genome assembly GCA_033220585.1 of Dipteronia sinensis. Lineage (NCBI taxonomy): Eukaryota > Viridiplantae > Streptophyta > Magnoliopsida > Sapindales > Sapindaceae > Dipteronia > Dipteronia sinensis. The sequence goes on from CM065643.1 coordinate 39,095,400, forward strand.
ATACCATTTATATATAAAAGTAACAAGTTGCAATGGTTCTTCAATTATACATTTTAAAGGAGGGACATTATTATTAATAAATGTAAGGTAATTACCAATTTGGTCCTGAGCTTTTTTTAAAATTCCAAGTTGTTTGTGACTTTTACAAAAGTGACCAAACTGGTCCTCACATTTTTTCCATGTGCCAAATTAGTCCCTCTCTTTTTAGAAGTGACCAAATTGATTCTTCTAACGGTATAACTGTATTAAATATAACAGTTGACTTTAACAATTTTGATTAAAGTATGTAAATATCATTTATTTGCCATATTAGAGCAACGATGTTTTGTCTTTTGTGCATTAAATTCACCATTATAATTACAATAAAATCCAAAAATATTATTAATGGAACACCATTTGTATTTTTTTAATTAAAATTTTCTTAAAAAATCTAAAAATATTTTAATAAGACAATGTCAATCATACCCTTACTACCATTCATTCCAAGTTTAATCTTTTACCATTTTTATATAATTATTTTTTTTTTGTTAATTTTATACAAACACTATTGTTAAAATTATTTAAAAATCAAAACCCACAAAAAAAATAAACAAAAATATACATGTATTAAAAAACTGTGCATATGTGTCTATTATATTGTTTATGAGTAAAGTACAATTTCACTCCTACACAGTTAAAGTTAACTGACGAAACTTAGTTAAAGGGACTAATTTGGCACTTAAAAAATATGTAAGGACCAATTTGGTCACTTTTATAAAAGTTACAAATAACTTGGAATTTAAAAAAAAATCTAGAACTTAATTGGTAATTGCCAATAAATGTATGGTCCCAATTTCTAATTTAGGGTTTAATTACAAATTATGATCATCATTCTGTGTTTAACTTAATTTAATAAAATTAATCTTAATGTTTGGATATTTTCTCATGCATGGTCAGCTCAAATATTTCCTTTACATAAAAAAATAATAATAATCAACTTGGTGGCCACCGTTTAATTGGTCACTATTAAAATGACCGTGAGAAATTCATTTAAAAGTGGTCATTTTAAACAAATAGTGTGACACTAATGGTATTTTGTTAGTGATCATTAACTCTTTCTAGAATTACCGTCAAATAACCATTCGTGGAAAGGTCATTCTTCTCTCTCTACCAAACGCAGTCATCTCTCTCTAAAATCAACACTGCTATCTTCAAAATTTTGTCACAAAAAAAAAGATTTTATTGATTTATTTGTTAAACAAACTGTTTAATATGATTCGGTACATGTAAGCAGTCTACCTTTCTTCTTCACCTGTTCTTGCCATATACATGATTTGTGAGACAATATAGGAAAATTTTGTAATGGTGAACGCTTATGAATGCCTTCAACATACAAGTCGAGAAAGCCATTTTGTGATAAGTTAATCTAGTTGCACAAACCTGAAAGTTTTTGATTGATGATTTGAAACCCATCAAGTCTATAGTACACTAAAAATTGTTTAATCTCTAGTGTACAGAATTTTAGTTTTTTTTTTTTTGTTAGCCCTTAGTTTAGGGTTATTATACAAGTTCATTCACTAACCGAGAAGAACCATCAGCATTGGTAACGCCTTTCTCTAACAAATTGATTTTTTTTTTTCTGTTGTGATTCTAGGTTTGAATGTTCGATGGTGTTTGTGTTGGTTTGGATTTCTGATTTTGATGCAATGGATTGCTGGATTACTGTTTTTTTGTTTATCAAATTTTCTTTGAATTTGGTTATGTTACTGTGTGTATTTTTTTCTTTCCATGGATGGCCATTTAATGGTAATTATAGAAAAAGTTAGTGGTTAGTGACGGAATGACAATTAGTGTCATAATATTCGTTTAAAATGATCATTTTGAAGCGAATTTCCTGTCAAATGACCATTTTGACAGTACCCAACCAAATGGGTGGCCACCAGGGTAATAATGTTTGGTGTACAATCAAAGTCCCACATTTACTAGGCATGGGGATGATTATGGATATATAAGTATGAACAATATCTCCATTTGTATGAGACCTTTTGGGTAGAATCCCAAGAGGTTTTACAATTTTGAGTTTTGTAATTTTTATTTATTATTCTTTTACAATTTTGAGATCAGAAAACACATAATATGTTTATAAAAAAATATAGAAATTAACTTTAACTTGTTTTCCAGCTTAAAAAAAAACACTTTTAACTTGTTTTCTATTTATATATACAAGTTGCAATGGTTCTTTTTTGTTATTATTTAACTCAAGTTGCAATGGTTCATTAATTATATATTTTATTGATTAAGGTATGTTTTGTTTAATCAAAAATGGTTTATTTAATTTTCATTATGATTTTCTTTTACATGACTTTGATGAATAATAAAATTGGTGAAATATCAATGTCCAATATATGGTTTGGTGGAAGGGGGCTTATTAGTATGTCGATGTTTGAGGTTTGAGTCGACAATATCGCATGTTGTATAAAAAAAATAATATCAATAGTAAAAAAACTATAGTGGGGATATAGCTTCAAATTTTGGGAATATAAGATTATAAGAAAATAAAAATAAATAAAAGAAAAGAAAAGAGAGATCACAAACAAGAAATTATAATTAGTCTATTCATTATATAATTATAAGACCGATTAATTAAGGAAATTTTATTACTTTAAAGAGCAGGTTTGGTGAATTAATACGGGTTGAATGAATATCACTTACTAGAAAAAAATTTCAATCTACATGTGGTGGTAAAAACAGAAACCTCGTACATTCTCGTATATTATAAGGTTGAATAAGCGTCATTTACCTTCAACTACATTGAGAGATGGTAACTACCACACGTGTTATTGATCCATAAAAATAATAATAATAAAATAACTTTTGAAATTTTGGAACTCATTAAAGATGCAAATGGGTGTGTAAGGGTAGCAGAAGAGATGATAAATTAAGTTCCACCAAAAGTTGAAGCTGTTAAGAAGGAGAGAATCTTGGGTGCACCTGTTGAGTGTCACTACAAAGTTGACGTGTGTAAACTTTTAAATTAAATATAATATTTTAATAATTTTTCTCTCTTCTCTCAATAATTTTTTAAATAATAATTACCACATGCCTCATTATGAGTGGTGTGATTGGTGCACGGGTGCATCTAAGTTTTTCTCGTGAAGAAGAAATCACATGCGAGTCGATTTTCATTGACATAATTGGTTTACTATCTTCTAGTTGTATACAAATAGAATTTGGCAAAGAATTAAATTTGCTTTAAAAAAAAAAAAAATTGTTTCAAGAGAAATACAATAAAACTCTACCTAATACCTAGCTACCTCATTATTACGTCTCACAAGATGTTTAAGAGCATCTCCAAAGTATTTTAATTTTTTTTTTTCATTATTTGTTAAAACATATTTGTTAAAACAAAATAATCTAGTTTAAGTTTTTTTACAAATTTATATATTTACCCTTATTTGTTAACCATGGTTAACTTTAGGACACTTATCAACACGTAGGGAGGGAATGATGTATGTGAACTAATCAGGTTATGTAAAACTAAGGCTATTTTGGTAAATGTGAATGCATATTTTCACTATAAATTAGATAGGTTCGTTCAGTGCAACTCCATAGTCTATACACTCCTCTACTTTGCCACTCCTCTGATATTGTATCGTGGCCATCAAAGTAATCTTTTTCATCCTGCTTATACTCACTACGATCAACAATGAAGCTGCAGGATTCCCGAAAGGGCATCCCTGTTGTAACACCATAATAAGGGATTGTTGTCATCTTGGAGCAGGTGCAGCAATATTCTTGAAAGAGAATCCGTGTTGCAACAAACAAAAAAGGGATTGCTGTCATCTTGAAGCTGCTGCAGCAATCGCTGTTCCTAGGGCCAAAAACACTTGAATGTTATCAAGATCGAGCTAACAACATCCCTTCCCAGTTATGCATTATGTACTCATGTGTGTGTTTTTGTTGTTTTTTTTTTCAGTTCTTTTTCTTCTAGTTGTGTTGTAGTACTGAAGGGATGATATATGTTCGATCAGCTTCCTAAATTATTAATAAACGTGTGTTTCCTCTAATTCTTCTCTTTCTTTCTTCATTTCATTTCTTTATCGGCAATTGAATTACTACCTGTGTTGAAAGGGTTGTGACTTGTAAGTGAAAGTAACATCGTTAACCATGAGTTCATAATCTAGTTTCCAGTCATACATATGATACAAAATGTTTCATGCTTTCCGTTGAATATAGTTAGACGGCGAAATGAAATGAAGAAAGAAAGAGAAGAATTAGAGGAAACACACGTTTATTAATAATTTAGGAAGCTGATCGAACATATATCATCCCTTCAGTGCCACAACACAACTAGAAGAAAAAGAACTGAAAAAAAAAAAACCAAACAACAAAAGCATACACGAGTACATAATACATTACAAGGGATGTTGTTAGCTCGATCTTGATAACATTCAAGGTTTTTTCGCCCTCGGAACAGCGATTGCTGCAGGAGCTTCAAGACGACAGCAATTCCTTATTAATGTGTTGCAACACGGATTACTCCTCTGATATTATATCATTGCCATCAAAGTAATCTTTTTCATCCTGCTTTTACTCACTACGATCAATAGTGAAGCTGCAGGAACCGAAAGCGAATCCCTGTTGTAACTCCAAAAAAAGGGATTGTTGTCATCTTGGAGCAAGTGCAGCAATATTCTTGAAACAGAATCCGTGTTGCAACGCACTAATGAGGAATTGCTGTCGTCTTGAAGCTCCTGCAGCAATCGCTGTTCCTAGGGCGAAAAACCCTTGAATGTTATCAAGATCGAGCTAACAACATCGCTTCCCAGTAATGTATTATGTACTCGTGTATGCTTTTGTTGTTTTATTTTTTTTTTCAGTTCTTTTTCTTCTAGTTGTGTTGTGGTACTGAAGGGATGATATATGTTCGATCAGCTTCCTAAATTATTAATAAACGTGTGTTTCCTCTAATTCTTCTCTTTCTTTCTTCATTTCATTTCTTTATCGGCAATTGAATTACTACATGTGTTGAAAGGGTTGTGACTTGTAAGTGAAAGTAACATCGTTAACCATGAGTTCATAATCTAGTTTCCAGTCTTACATATGATACAAAATGTTTCATGCTTTCCGTTGACAAGAGTTAGACGGCGAAAAGGGTATGTTACTGTCCTTTACTATGATTTGTAGTAAGAAAATGGATTAAATGTTAAATTTTCACTATAATACATAACGTTATATATATATATATAATTGATGTTTATTTATTAAGTTGAATATTATACCTTCGATAAAATTGAATACTACGTGTATGATTTTAACATGAAATTTGAGATTACAAGTTCAGTTAATATTCTTATTGTTCGGTCCAGAAGGCAACAAAATCTTTCATCAATACCATAATTATTTAGTTATGAAGTGGAATATAAATCCCATCTGTATCAATAAGGTATGTTGTAGAATGAATGAAGATTGACGAAGGAAGCTGCAATAATTGTAGATATCTATGCCTCTAAATATGTAGCTGCTATGTATTACAAGGATCAAGTAGCTCCTGTTATGTTGAGAATTGTGTTAACCAGTTGTAAAGTTTACATGAAAAAGTTTCCAAGATCATGTGATAATCTTTTTCTTGTTAATTGTAACCCTTTTTTTTTCAAATTATATACATTTTTATCATCTAATTATATGTACCATAATCAATTATATTTCGCCTTTTTTATGTGTACACCATTGAACCAAGGGTTAATCTCTTTATATTGTTTAATAAAAAAAAATTGACAAAATACATTGTTTAATAAATTATGATGAATATTTTGTTTAAGTAAATAAATGGCCATGAAGAACTTTTTATGGTGGATATTAAAAGGGTATGAGACATTGAAACATAGTCTTCGTACTTTCACACGAGGATATATATTTTCAAGAAAATACCGAAAACATCACTTGCATGTTTTATGCATTGAACCAAGGGTTAATCTCTTTACATTGTTTAATAATTATTATTTTTTGACAAAATACATTGTTTAATAAATTATGATGAATATTTTGTTTAAATAAGTAAATGGCCATGAAGAACTTTTTATGGTGGATATTAAAAGGGTCTGAGACACTGAAACATAGTCTTCATATTTTCACATGAGGATATATATTTCCAAGAAAATACCGAAAACATCACTTGCATGTTTTATACACTTGTGTTTTCATTTTACAAGAAACATAAGAAGAAAACACTATTACACAAATGTAGTTCTGCTTCATTGGCCTTTGTCTAATTGCTCAAAATTGAAAGCACATTTTATTGGTGATACATGAATGGACCTCCACTAGTAAACATTTTCCAAAAAATGTGGACATGAAAAAAGATCAAGAGGTTGTAACTTGTATAATAGGAAAAAAAAACTTGCATGTGACAGTCTCACTGCCACTTAATGAGACCGTCCAATGCAAGCAATTTTTCTCTAGTAGGCACACAATATAGGTATATTTATAGCATACTAATACACATCACCATAAGTTTGACATGTGTATTATTATGATTGAAGATATATTGTTTATGGTAAATTGCACTAACATACCCTCAGTATATAAATAATTGCATTAAAATCGATAAAAATATAATAAGAATACAAACATACCCTCTGACACATTGAATAACGGTTGACCACCATTAGTTGACCACCATTAGTCAATAACAGCTAGGGGTGAAAGTACAGTTTTTCTCTTAACAAATAATTATTAATTATATAAAGCATATTAATTAAGAGGGATACTAAATTCACTCTCATAACCCAGTCTCTCAATCCATCTTCTTTTCTTATGTTGACACATGTCAACTTTTTACTTTTTGACATAAAAATTGGAGCATAATGAATGTACTGTTTTTTCAATTCAGACCAACCAACCACTTCCCAAATTGTCTTTTCCTTTTACAAAATATAATTTGTAATATCTTTCATCTAATTATTTCCAAAAATTAATTTGACTTTTTTTTTATAAAAAAAACATATCTGAATTTTTTTTATTACAAGTTTAACTCTCTTTTTTTTACTCCTAAATATCATTTATACTCCTTTAATATATATATATATATATATATATATATATATATAAAGTATAAATGATATTTGAGACTAAAATATATATAATATTAAATATATATAGATATAGATATAGATATTGCAAATTTGTAATCATCTTTTCCATATTATAATAAATATTGAATGAAATAAGTGACAAAATAAATTATACATATTTTAAAAGAGTATAAATGATGGTTTTGAGTAAAAGAAAATCCTTTTTTCGTTTAAAACGTTTTTTTTTTCCTTAAAAAAGTTAAAAAGAATTTTTGAAAAACTTAGATGAGAGATGACAAATTATATTCGGTAAAAAGAGGAGGGTAATATGGGAAGAGAATGCTTGGTTTGAGTGGTAAATAAGATGAAAAATCAATTCATTTATTATGGTTATAATTTTTATTGTAAAAAGCAAAAGATGGACATGTGTCAACATAAGAGGAGAGAGTGAGTTGCAAGAGTCTCTCTAACATCCCTCATTAATTAATTAAAAACTAGAAAAATCAGAAAAATAATAAATAAATAAAACAAAATAAATCAGAAGAGACATATCTCCATTAATCCAAGATCTCTCCAAAATGGGAGATTAGTCCTCTCCTCCAACTAGATCTCTATCGATCGAAATACTGTACTACAATTTTTTCCCATCTTTTCAATGGCTTTAAAAGCCTGATACCGTAGCCAACCATGCCTATATCACCATTCTTCTCTACATCTTCATTCTCAGTCAATCGAACACAAACTTCTTTCGTCCACCGGTTCGCGGGTCGATCTCATCCATGGTTTGATTGATTGATTTTTGTGTGTTTTTTTTAAAACTGCGTTTTTCTGGGTCTTTGGATCTAACTTTGAATCTGCCAACTTTTTGGAGTTTAGTAATGGTTTGGATTGTGTAGATATTCTGCATATTTAATTTCACTTTTGTAGAGGAAATGAGATGATTTTGTTTTAAAAAAAATTCCAGATTTCCAGTTCCATATCTCAAATGGATATCTAGATATATATATATATATATATATTTAAATTTTCTCTTCAAATTCTAGATTTCTAGATCTTCATCCATTTGGAGATTTGGATCTGTTATTAAAAAACAAAAACAAAAAAAGTCATGCTAGAGTGGTATGTTCGAATGTTCCTAAGTTCCTCTTCTTTTTGGAAAAGTTTCCATCTTATTTGGCCTGACAAGTTTAAGCCTTCAGAAAGAGTTTGGAAAATACGTTCAAGTGGTAAAAAACAAGGGAGTATGGTAATTAATTAAATTAATTGACAAGATAAAAGATACCACAATCTAATAAGTTGAATTTTGAATTATAGAGATAATTCAAATTGAATTCAAACTCATCGGTTAAAAAGCTAGATATTATAGAATATAGATAATAAAAATATTAAATTTAAATAATTATTTAAATTTAAAGTATCTCATCCAGATAGGAGTCTGAACCCTATAAATAGCAAAACGTGCTATTTATTTAATCATCCAATTCTGAACGTACTTTTACATAACGATAAAAACACAAATAGCACGGTGAGTCGAGTGTATTTTTCTTATAATTATACACCGATCGTATGTAATAATCCTGGTATCCTTTTCCGCTGCGATGATCTTTGATATGGGATTATTCGTACCTTTTATGTATATTATTTATTTTGTTCATATTTAATATATATTTTTTCTCTGACTTCTATTCTGCAATTATTATTGGGTTCGTATGTGAATTAATTTTCCAAAAAAGTATTTCAAATGTATTTGGCCATCTGATCAAATTTCTTGTAATCTGAGTTTTAATGGCAAAACAATAATTTTTTTTGCTGACGTTTTTTTTTTTTTTGAAAGAAATTAAATTGTGTTGTTTAAATTGAGTATCATCGCTGTGCGTAATAAATTTCTTAAAGAATATATTTTTTGTTTGAAAATACGCAACGATCAATGTGGATGTGCGCATCACATAAAAAAAATTAGAATTGTGCAAAACGTTTTTTGATATCTGTGTGCAAATGTGCAACACGCATTATATATATATATATATATATATATATATATATATATATATATATAGGAGTGCTAGATACACTCTCTCAATCCATCCTCCCAATTCATTCTCTGTTTATTTGCTGATATGTAGACAATATTAATTTTTTCACATTAAATTTGTAGTCTTCATAAATAGCCTACTTTTTCATTTTATTTACAATATAGACTAACATCTTATTTCTTATCTTACCCTTCTTCTTTAACTTTAATATTGTCATTTAATATCGGTACATATATATATATATATATATATATATATATATATATATATATATCAGGTGTATTTCTTTTTAAGACTATAATTTCTTTTATTTCTTAAGTGTCTGGTCCCAAATTGAATTGCTCTGATATTTCTTTTTATCAAATTTTCATTACCAAAAACTAGTTAATTAGAGTTAAATAGTTTAAAAATATATTATAAAAACTTTATATAAACCGAATTTTATTATTTTAATTTTTAATATCTGAGGAGAGAAATATGAACTTCAATTACCCTTATTTGGTCCGCCCTAATTGTATATGTGTTTAAGCCAAAATCTTTACCTTTTAAGATTTAGCTAATGAAAGAATTTTTTTTCTCTATATGTGATTTAATAATAAAAAAAGAATCTGGTTAAATTGATAGGCAAATTAAGTTAACTTAACGCAAATCAATTTTAAATTAAAAGATAAAAAATATGTTGGCATTGTTTAACAAAAGATTTTTTTTCTTTATTTTTTATTTTAAATTTAGATATAGACATTAAGTTTTACTGATCTTGTCTTATGAATTTTTATAATATATTTTAAAACTATTTAACTCTAATTTGTTTTACTATTTATTTATTTTATACAACAACTATCAAGTTAGCTAGTGATGTAAAAAGAAATGTGTTATAGGTAAAAGTCATCATTAAGGGCACGTCATTACAGTAAGGGGCCACGTAAGCAAAGTCGAGAAAAGTCAAGCGTTAAAGGGCAGAAATTCCCCAAGGGAATTTACTCGGCAAAGAGCAAAGCAACCCGACCACAGACGAAGAAACTGGCTCGGGCATACTCGGGCATACTCAGGATCAGATAATGAAGACGAGTACTCCACAAACATATGGACAGAATCAGCAGCAAGCAACTCCACAATAAGCAACGATACGACTATCAGAGTTCAACTGAAAGGCAAACAGATTTCCCGCAGATAAAGGGCGAGGAATCCGACGCAGATCCGGACTCAGTCAAAACAAGAAACATGATAAACTCCAGAAAGAGACATACTTCAATTAGAACTAGGAAATCACACAAAATACGGGTATCACAACACCAAACCCTAGCAGTACCATAAACCCTAATAATAACATGTATAAATACCCCTGTAAGAAACATAACAGGGAGAGTGAGAATTAACAGGAGAAATCAGAGAGAAATATTTTGTAATTGAGTTTTTCATAGTGGATTTGACTTTGTTGCTCAAGCAACAGCCCGTGGATTTTTCTCCAGTTAAAAGGAGTTTTTACCACGTATTTGTCTCTTGATTTATTATTTTCTTGCGATATTATACTTATATGTTCTTATTTTCGCTTGATACAAGTTCGTTGACAGTGACGACGAAAAATCACCATCAACAATTGGCGCTAGAAGAAGGGGGTTATCAAGCAAAACTTGTGACAATGGCTGGCGAAGGAGATGGTAGCGATTCCAGGTATAGTCAAGGATTGCCAATCAATGAGTTGGAGGATGATGCCACCCTTAACACTGCAGAGGTAACCTTGGCAACGGCAGATCAGTCAACTGCCCTGGCTGGCATTCAGCGTTTTCCTCCAACTAACAAAGAGATTGCGCAACGATTCCGCGCTTCCTTGCAGCAACTTATATCAGACGCTGCAAGGCAAGGGGTTGATCTCTCCACCACGGAAGGTTTGATGTCACCTCACAATCTTTCTGCTCCAAATCAGCAAGCAACGAGGTTGCGCTCCACAGTGGTGATACCAATGCCTGATGCACCCATAAAGGCAAGCCGTGATCCGATTGACAGGCCGGTGATTTTTTCTGAAAGGCCAACCAGGGGAAGCGGAGAACGTAGAGAGGAGAATGACTCGGACAGAAGGTATGGTCATGACCAGACAGCTAGGGATAGAGACCGTCCAAGGAGGCGTACTCATCGGAGAGATCGATCGTCGTCCTCGAGAGAGAGTGAGCAGAATTATCATCACAAGCGCCAAAGGGGCACAGTTCGGCTGCACGGTTTAAATCGGGATCAAAGAGAATCGAATCCGGAAGAAAGAGGCCAAAAACTGACTATAAGTCAGAATTTCAATATTGTGGGGGAGCCGGAGGGAGACAGAGATATACTCATACAGAGTTTGACCCGGGAAGTGGAGAATAACCGCCGACAAATGGATGCGTTAGTCAGGCGATACGGGCGTAACGAGTTGTCAGATGATGAATCCGGGAGCCCTTTCACCAATAGGATCCTGAGGACGCCATTCCCGGAGAGGTTTAGAATACCACATGTAGAACAATTCAAAAAGGACACGGACCCTAAGGAACATGTCAGAAGATACAAGAGTGCCATGGCCCAGTATGTTTACAATGATGCTCTACTATGCTTAAATTTCCCTCAAACTCTTTGGGATCTGGGCTCTAGGTGGTTCGGCAGGTTACCAACGGCCAGCATAAGTAACTTCAGCGAGCTGAGTAAGGCTTTCTCAAGGCAGTTCCTCGGGAATGTGCACAGAAAGAAGTAGGTGGCCCACTTGTCTCAACTTAAGCAAGGAAAGGATGAATCACTTAAGAAGTATTTGGGAAGATTCGGTCAAGAAGTGTCTGAGATTGGAAGTGCAAACGACGAGGCTATAATTGCAGCATTCATCAATAACCTCCAGAATGGTCAGCTGTCATTTGACCTGAGAAGAGCCCGTCTAACCAGTTACGCTGACATGATGGATATGGCTGGGGGCTATGCCTTGGCGGAGGAAGAAGAAATTGCCACAGGAGGATACTTCGTGCATGGCGGACGCCCGGAAGGGTCTAAAGCCAAGGACCAAGCGAAGACGCCCGATGCGAAAGGTGATAAACAAAAGAATAAGACACGGGATAGTCGGGATGGTCGTCGGGCATATGATCCGAAGACAGATCAGCCGTGGCAGAAGTTCCAAGGCAGATATACAAACTATACCCCACTGAGGAAGGATCAAGAGGAAATTCTGGCAATTCTGGAGGAGAAGAACATGTCTAAAGAACCTCCTAGGCAGTCATCCTATGCCCGGAGGGACACCACCAAGTATTGCAGGTTCCATAAGGAGAATGGCCACGAAACTTCCAAGTGTTTTCAACTTAGGGATCACATAGAGACCCTCATCAGGGAAGGACACTTGAAAGATATCGTCCTGACGAAAACCGACAAGCTAGACGGACAGAGAGATAACCGACAGGATGGTCGGGCAAGAAAACTCAGCCCCAAGAAAGCTGAGGGTGAAGGAGCGATCAACACGATTTTTGGTGGACCATCAACGGGTAAAAGTAATAGGGAGAGGACCCAGGAAATTCGGGAAGCCATGGAGGCTAGAAGAGATCTAGGTGTCAATTCTATTGAACCCGACCCAAAAAGGATCAAGGGAGGCTAGGATGCCATCATATTCACAGAGGCTGACTCACATGGAGTAGATGTAAGACCGAACGATGCACTGGTAATCAGCGCACATATTGGCCATAGGGAGGTCCATCGGATTTTGATCGACAATGGAAGCTCAGCGGATATTTTGAGTGTAGAAGTTTATGACCAGCTGAGACTGGACAGGAAAGACCTGCAGCCTTTTCCTACACCTCTTAGAGGATTTGGCGGGGTGGAGGTAAGGTCGCTCGGCACAGTAAAATTACCGGTGAAGATTGGGAAGGCTCCTTGCCAAAAGACAGTGTTACTCGACTTTGTAGTCGTCAACACAGAAAATTGGCCGTACAACGCCCTATTGGGCCGACTGTTCTTGAATAAAGCTAAGGCGGTGAAGGCGACTTATGCCTTAATGATGAAGTTCCCAACGAGTTTGGGGTTGGGATGGTCAAAGGATCACAAGAAATGGCTCGAAGGGCAAATTTGTCAGTATACAAGAACACGGAAGTAAACCAGATATACAACGTGACAACCAAGCTGATAACTGATGAGACTGAAGGGTCAGAAGTACCGAAGGATTTTGAGTTGGATCCCAGAGAGGAGCCCGAAGTTAAGAAAGATGAGCCGACCGAAGAGGTGGCATTGGACCTAGAAGATCCAGGCAGGACGGTGAAAGTCGGGGCAAATTTGAGTGAATGTATAAAATCCCAACTTGTCTCACTACTAAGGGATTACAAGGATGTTTTTGCTTGGAGCCACGAAGATATGCCCGGGATAGATCCAAAAGTGATATCACATTGCCTCTCCATCAATCCAGAGTTCCGCCCGGTAGCGCAAAAGAGACGGCTGTTCAATCCAGAGAGGAGTGTGGCCATTAAGGATGAAGTAGGCAAGTTTCTTTCTGCAGGATCGATAAGGGAGGTCAAATACCCAGAATGGGTGGCCAATGTAGTGCTGGTTAAGAAGAAGAATAATCAGTGGAGAATGTGTGTAGACTTCACCGATTTGAATAAGGCCTGCCCGAAAGATAGCTTCCCATTGCCGAGAATAGACCAACTGGTGGATGCAACAGCTGGGCACGAATTGTTGAGCTTCATGGATGCTTATTCAGGATACAATCAGATCAGAATGAATAAAGCGGATGAAGAAAAGACGGCCTTCACCACAGATCAGGGTTTGTACTGCTATAAGGTGATGCCTTTCGGCCTGAAAAACGCTGGGGCAACCTACCAGAGACTGGTGAACAGGATTTTTGCCCGGTAAATCGGGAGTAACATGGAAGTTTATGTGGATGATATGTTGACCAAGAGTGTCACAGCGGAGAGGCATTCAGAAGACTTAAGGGAGACCTTCGAAGTGCTGAGGAGATATAAAATGAAGCTTAACCCGAGCAAATGTGTGTTCGGAGTGCCATCAGGGAGATTTCTTGGTTTTCAGGTACATCAAAGAGGGATTGAGGTGAACCCCGAGAAGATCAAAGCGTTGGAAGATATGGCTTCGCCAAGGACGCTGAGGGATGTACAGAGGCTAACGGGATGTCTTGCGTCACTTAACCGATTCATAGCAAAGTCGACAGACAAATGCGCCCCATTCTTCAGAGCAATAAAGAAAGGAAAAGGCCTTGAATTGAGTGAAGAATGCGAAGCTGCTTTTCAGAAATTGAAAGAGTATTTAGGGCGAGCACCCATCCTCTCAAAGCCGGTGGTCGGGGAGACGTTGTACTTGTACCTCTCAGTCACAGAGGTAGCGACAAGTTCGGTGTTGATTCGGATGGAGGAAGGAGTGCAAAAACCGGTATATTATACCAGCAAGGAGTTGCTGCTAGCAGAAACTAGGTACTCGCCGGCCGAAAAGGTTGCACTCGCCTTGGTCGCGGCAGCCAGAAAAGTAAGGCCGTACTTCCAAGCGCATGCAATAGAGGTGTACACCGACTGCCCGCTGAAACTCATCCTGTAAAAGCCAGAACTGTCGGGAAGATTAACTAAGTGGGCGGTTGAGTTAAGTGAATTTGACATCAAATATACCCCAAAAGCTGCAGTTTAGGGACAAGCGGTGTCCGATTTCATAGCAGAATTCACCGAGCCAGATATGGAAGTGCAAAGGATGATAGAAGGCGAACAAGTGAGTAAGTTCCAATGGAAGTTGCATGTGGATGGATCGTCGAACACCCATGGCAGTGGGGCCGGAATAGTCATAACAACACCAGAAGGGGATGCTGTGGAATGCGCCATGAGGTTCGACTTCAAAGCAACTAATAACCAAGCAGAGTATGAAGCTTTGTTGGCTGGTTTGAGAGTTTCCATAGCATTGGGGGCAGATGAGTTGGCGGTATACAGCGACCGTACAAAGATTTGACAAGTTTACAAACTTTATGTTCTTTTCTGGGCATTACAAACCCTTCAGGCTGTTCCATGTAAATTTCCTCATCTAACTCTCCATTGAGGAAAGCTGTTTTTACATCCATTCGATGTATTTCAAGACGATAAATTGATGCTAATGCAATCAAAGTTCTGATAGTAGCAATCCTTGCAACTGGTGCATAAGTATTAAAATAATCAAGGCCTTCTTTTTGAGTAAAGCCCTTAGATACTAATCTTGACTTGAACTTGTCAATATTTCCATCAACCTTCATTTTCTTTTTAAAGATCCATTTGCAACCAATTGGTTTAGACCCAGGTGGTAGGTCAACCAATTTCCAAGTTTTATGTCCCATGATGGATTCAAGTTCATCATTGATTACTTCTTTCCAAAAGGAAACATCTTGTGACTTCATTGCTTCTTCAAAGGTAAGGGGATTTGATTCAATAGCTTGTGAAACCACATATTGTCTCACATAAGTGTCCCTAGTTCCTTCAACTAGATAAACAATAAAGTCAGGGCCGAAAGATTTTTCTTTCCTTGCCCTTTTGCTTCTCTGTATTTCAGGAGAATCATCAGTGGCAGTTCTTTTTGGCATTGCCAATGTCTCCATAGATGTACCAGAATCTATATTCTTAGGTATACCAGTAAATCTATTTTCATAAAATATAGCATCTCTAGATTCTATGACAATATTTATTTCAATAGAATTATTAGGTTCAATTACTAAAAATCTGTATTATTTACTGTGTTCTACATAACCTATGAATATGCATTCTACACCATTTTCACCTAATTTCTTTATCTTAGGTTATGGTACCAAACTCAAAGATAAGAAAGGTTAGGTTTTCTTTTCTTCCAAAGTTCATATGGGGTAGTTTTAATTTTCTTATTAGGTATTCTATTTAAAATATAACAGACAATCAATAAGGCTTCACCCCAAAAACCTTTACTTAAACCTGAGTTAGAAAGCATTGCATTAATCATTTCGGTTAATGTCCTATTCTTTCTTTCTTTTCGCTACCCCATTCTATTGTGGTGTATATGCAGTAGATGTTTCATGCACAATACCAACATTTTCACAAAAATCAAGAAATTGATATTTACCTCATTTATCACTTCTAAGAGTTTTAATCTTAGCATCACATGCATTCTCTACTTCAGTTTTATAAATTTTAAATTTATTTAAAACTTCATATTTAGAATGCAATAAATATATATAGCAATACTTAGAGAAATCATCAATAAAAGTTACAAAGTACTTCTTTCCTTCTCTAGTAGGATTACTATGCATATCACATACATCACTATGTATTAATTGCAATAAAGTAGAATTTCTATCAATTGTAGGAAATGAGGGTTTTTGTGATCTTTGTCTTTGCACAAACTTTACATCTTTCATGCATATCATTATTAAACTTTGGAATCAAATCTAAATGAGACATATCTTGTAATCGTTTAGTATTAACATGACCTAAGCGATTATGCCACAGAGATGAAGTGCATGAGTCAAGAATATAAACAGAAAAAATTGTTTTATTAATAACATTCAACTTGAACATTCCCTCATACAAGTACCCTTTCTCCACAAATACACTCCCTTTGGACAATATAAAGTTATATGACTCAAATACAAGTTTGAAGCCATGTTTATTCAAAAGGCTTCCAGACACAAGGTTTTTCCTAACTTCAGGAACATGACACACATCAGTAAGAGTCAAAGTTTTCCCAGAAGTAAATTCTATCTTCACATTGCTTTTTCCTTTGATAGTAGTAGTGGCTGAATTGCCCATGTAAAGTACATTTCCATCGTCTACTTTTTTGAAAGTAGTGAAAAGGCTTCGATCCTTACAAACATATCTGGTAGCACCAGAATCTATCCGCCAAGCAACATCATCCTTAACAACATTGATCTCGGATATCATGGCCACAAAATTTGAGGTATTTTACTCTATTTTTTTTCTTAAGAAGACGACAATCTTTCTTATAATGGCCAAGCTTGCCGCAATTGTGGCACGAGCCCTTCTGCTTAGAATTTTGATTCTTCTTTGAATCGAACTGTCGCTTCTTGCCTTGGAATGTTGATGGTGCTGCTTAGCCTCTTTCCCTTCCTCCACCATATGAACCTTAAAGGATAAATTGGCATGTTCATCAACAAAATTAATTATGTACTCCTCCTCTATGCGGAAGTGTTGGCCCAACTCTTCAAGAGTAACATCATCTTTTTTATGTTTAAGACTCTTTTTATAATCTTTCCAAGAGGGAGGGAGTTTATCAATAATAGTAGAAACAATAATAGATTCATCCATATTCATTTTGTGTTGGCTAAACTGATTTAAAATATGTCTAATTTCATGAAATTGTTCAACCACATGTCTGCTATCTACCATTTTATAATTAAAAAATTTAGAGGCCAAGAATTTCTTACTTGTAGCATCTTCTACCATATATTTTGCCTCGAGAGAGTCCCAAATTTCTTTTGCAGTAGCCACGTTGTGATATTGATAGAAAAGAGCATCGGACATTGCATTGCCAATATGACCCTTGCAGATATAATCATCTTGCTCCCACTTACGACGCTGACGGATCTAGGCCATGGTTTCATCATCATGTTCAACTGGCTTTGGTGTTGTCAGTACATACACCACATTCAATGTTGACAGGGGAAATGCAACTTCTTTTGCCAACAAAGGAAATTGCCACCATCAAAACGATCCAATTTCACGAAGTCCACAGCGAATTCTCTTAGAGAATTTATAGGTGCCATTGTAGTAGCAAAAAATAGTGTCTTAAGAATGTTAGAAAAAGTATGTCAGAAAAACAAAATGGGTACATTTGTGTCAAGGTTCGCTGTGACTGTAAACTTGTGTAGAACCTAACTTGTTGACAAACTGAAAACTTGTGTAGAACCTAACATGCCTCTAAGATACAATGAAGCCTATTTGTTTAATATCGTTGTGCACAAACGACTTAAACCACGAACACCTTTAATGTCAAACTAACCAAGAAACAATATTCTGTTACTGCAGTTTAACAGAATATTGTTATTTATGCAAGAAAGAAATGAGATATTTGTTGTGTAGGAAAATGTGAAAATGAGGGAGGAGAGAGTAGTAACAGAAATGTAATGTTCTGTATTTCTGTTGGTGTGTCAAAATGAATGAAATGGGTGACAATTTATAATATGTTTTGCACCCTTTCATAACGGTTACAACATTTCATCAATAGTTGCATCATTTCATCAACAAGTGCAATCTTTCATAAATGGGTACAATCTTTAAACAATACAACATTTCATTGTGACTTTTCATATCAAATTAAAAGTCACATCTTTTATCAAAAGTCACACCACTTCATTTTAAATTAAAGGTCACGTCTTTTGTCATAAGTCACACCACTTGATCATTTCATTTGATCAAATTTAAAACTCTCACATGCATTATTTTGAAAATAATTCCAACATAAAATGTTACAATTATTAAATCCGGGTGAAATTAAATCTTGAAACAAAGCCATTCCTTTTTTTTTCTAAATTGCTTGGTTTGTATTAAAAGTTTTATAAAAGAAAGACATATATATATATATATATATATATATATACATATCATATGCTAATGTACAAAAATTTATTCTTAATGATAAATTTGTCAGAGGTTAAGTAGTGAAATTTCCCTTTCAAAAAAAAAATTAAGTTGTGAAATTTCCCTTTCGAAAAAAAAAGTTGTGAAATTTCCTTGTGAGCCTCCAAGAGTTACTATATCCCAAGCTTAAATTCCGGTACCTATTCATATAAATATTGATTAGTGGGGTAATTTCATTAAAGTTCATACTTTTTGTTGAAATGTCGCATATTTAAACGTTTTTGTCATATTAGCAAC
Organism: Dipteronia sinensis; assembly: GCA_033220585.1. Classification (NCBI taxonomy): domain Eukaryota; kingdom Viridiplantae; phylum Streptophyta; class Magnoliopsida; order Sapindales; family Sapindaceae; genus Dipteronia; species Dipteronia sinensis. Next base: position 39,114,300 of record CM065643.1, read on the forward strand.
TTATATTTTTCTAAAATACATCACTTTAGTCCATTTGACCAAAATACCAAAGTCAACTCTAACTATATAAATAAAAGTACAATTTTACCCAGGTCAAAATGATTTATTGAGTTTCAAAAATAAATAATATTAACATTGTTTAGAAAAATAAATTAACAACATAAATTTATTTTCTAAAAAAGCAAAAAATATAATAATTTTAAAAATAGGAAAAATAACTAATGGGTTATGGAAAATATAAAGTTAAAAAAATAATAAATTGAAAGTATTTTTACAAATTTAAAAAACAAAAAAAAATAGAAAATGTTTCAAAAAATAAAAAGAAAGTTTAAAAAAAATAAGTGGATCTCCACTATTGGATTGATCCAAATCCAACGGTGGAGATCCATTTACTTAAAAAAAACTTTCTTTTTATTTTTTGAAATACTTTCTCTTTTTTTAAAAAATACTTTCAATTTATTACTTATTTTAACTTTATATTTTTCGTAATCAATTAATTTTTTTATTTTTTTTAATTAGTATTTTTTTTTATGTTTTTCAGAAATTAAATTGTTGTTGTTTTTTTATTTTTATAAACCTTTTAATATTTTTTATTTTTGAAACTCATTAAATCGTTTTTACAAAGGTAAAATTGTACTTTTATACATATAATCAGAGTTGACCGTTAGTATTTTAGTCAAATTGATTAAAGTGGTGTATTTTAAAAAAACAAAGAACTTAAGTTACTAATATACGAAAAACGTTTAAATAGGTGATATTCGTCAAAAAGTAGGGGCTTTAGTGAAATTACCTTGATTTGTATGGTATAGTTGAACAATAAAACTTACATTAATAAAGTAATAAGAGTCATTGTCTTATTGGATAAGTTTCTGTGAAATTATTAACTTTCTATTCCATAACATGGGAAAGAAAAACACACATGTATTACAAGTGCTCAAACCAGAACTCACATGACAAATTGTCAAATTTTTACAAAATTTAGGGTATGCTTCAAAAATTAGATATATGGATGAGCCAATGTGTGTTTGATAAACAGACACGACATGATTTAATTTTTTATATATTTTTTTAAAAAATACATTTTATAAGTAGATGTGAAAAATATTTTTTTACCACTATTTAAATTAAAATAATTTATAATTTGTAGTCAAACGTAGGGGGTGTATTCAATTGAGATTTCAAAAGACTTTTAAAAATTTTTATGAAATTTAAAAGTTTGGGTGTATTCAATATAGATTTTTAAAGACTCTATAAAAGTCATGAGGTATTCAATACAGACTTTTGTAGACTTTAAAAAAGTTATTGAAAGTCATGGTATATTTAATACAGACTTTTAAAAAGTCTATAAAAGTCATGATGTATTCAACAAAGACTTTTTAAAAGTCTATGAAAGTTAGAAGGTATTCAAAATATCAATGACTTTTAATGATTTTAAAATGTCAATGACTTTTAGTTATATCAAATTTCACAATTTGTCTTTCATTACTACCAAAGATTTTGAATGACTTTTTTTTTCATTTTTTTTAAATAGAAAGAATTTCACTTTAGAATAAAGTCTTTTGAAATGAAAGTTTATGAAAGTCTTTTGAAATTAAAGTCTAAGAAAGTTTTTTAAAATGAAAGTTTATGAAAGTTTTTCATAATTCTTCAAAGTAAAAGTCTATAAAAGTCCATGAAATCTACAAAAGTCATCCACTTAAAAAGGTCTTTAAGGGGGGTGTATTGAATTGAGATTTTAATAGACAATTTTGAGGTGCAAGGATTTTATGGATTTGCAAGACTATTAGGATTATTAAGATTGTTAGGATTATACTTTTAGGATTATTAGGATCATATGGACTAGACTTTTAGGATTATGAAAGAGTTTTTGGATTTTATTTATAGACTATTAGGATTATCTAGACTTTATTTTAAGACTTTTTGGACTTTTAAAAATACGACTTTCAAGAATCGATTGTAGTACTCTATAATCTTGTTGAGGGTAGTCACTGATCAACAAAGCAAAAAGATGCTCAAGAATTTCATTACAGTGAAGTAGCAAAGCACAAAACAAGACAACTCAAAGACCTAGAAAGTGAATTTAAGTTGGGGATTCATGAAAGATTATTTTAGACTAGGAAAGAAACAACAACATAGCAAAGCCACTGGACCAAATTTGATTTTGCTATTATCCATCTGATTATCACTCCCATTATTCACATACCCACCACCAGATTTTGACATCACTAGTTCACCACCATATGGTCCTCATTTTAAGTAACAACCATGATAGAAAAAATAGTTTTTGTTGCGTATTACTATCTGATTATGATTATAATGATTCTCTCAAAACCAAAACACAAAAATACAAAATTTTGACAACAACCTAGAAACCAGAAAATAGCGAAACAAGAGAGAAGCTGAAGATGATTTTGAGTAGGGGTGAGCACCCAAACAGCCAAACCGATCAACCTACCCAACCCAAAACAATTTAAGTGGGTTGATTTGGTTTGGTTTTGTTAAAGAAAAAAAAACCGAATGGATTATTTTTTAGTAACCCGATTGGTTTGTGAGTTGTCTTTTATCAACCCATATAACTCAACCCAAATCATTACATACTTATATATATATATATATATATATATATATATATATATTATCATATAAAAAAATCAAAGTTAACCTAATTTTATATTATATTTATGTTTAAGGTTACCGCTTCCCCAGTTCTAAGTTCAAACCCCCTCTATTTATACTTAAAGCTATTTCATCTCATCCGAAGTTGTTGGCACTAAACAAATTTATTAAGGATAAGTAGCTATTTTGTTATTATTATTGTTGTTGTTTCGTACGAAAACGCATTAAGCAATACGATTTACATTTTTTATATAAGTTTTATGCGTTCTATACTTGAGTTTTTTTTTAACTATTATTATTATGTACTTGGGTTAAATTTAGTATTATTGTTTATCTTATATCTACTTATATTGATATTATTATATTTGTTCAAATAAAAAAATGTAATTATTTTCTTAAACCGACAAACCAAACCGAACCAAACCGAACCAAATCGATTTTTACCTTATAATTGGTTTGGTTTTGGTTGTAAAAAAATAAACTGATTAAATAATGATTTGGTTTGGGTATCGTCAAACCCAACCCAAACCAACCCATGCCCACCCCTAATTTTGAGTGAGAGAGAAAAGTCTAGAAAGTATTTAGGGAGAGGGCAAGACAATTTTGGGTTCAAGCTATTTATACAAATCACTAAAAAGTCTGGAAAATCCATGTTGTCATGAAATCCTAAAAATCTTGATATTGATCTCAATCCAATACCACCAGACAATTTGCTGCCCCTTGAAAGTCTAGATCAAATACCACAAGACAATATAGACTTTAAAAAAAAATCTTAAAAGTCTAGATCCAATACCACAAGACAATATAAACTTTTAAAAAAAATCTTAAAACTCTAGATCCAATACCACAAGACAATATGGACTTTTTAAAAAAAATCTTAAAAGTCTTGATTGAATACCACTGGAGTTATCTAATTTGTTAAAAAGTCTCAATCCAATACCACCCGACTTTTACTTCCCCAAATTGTCTAATAAAATCTTGAACCAATACACCCCCCCCTAAAAATCTTTTGAAAACCTAATCGAATACACTCCCGTAAAGTCATCCATTATGGAATTCAAGGTCACATATCCAAACCTCTTTGATTGCAAAAATGACTATTTCAATTTTATATTTTATAGTAAATTGTTTTCAGCCCGTAAGGGCCCCATTCGAGTTGGATCGTGTTGTACTACGAGTAGTTATAAGTCATAGGCTCATGGCTCTTAAATTCAAATCCAAATTTGGCTGTAAGAAAACATAATGGGCTAGCCCGACCCAATTTACATATTGTTGATAGGCAACTGTTATCAATAAATTTGAGGGAAAGTGTCATCCCCCCCCCCCCAGTAAATATCCCCCCTGTATTTTGCTTAATGATCGGTCTTTCCTCTGAAATTGAAAGTATTCGCTATATTCCCCCTTCCCATTACATTGTTCATCCAAAAAGTTAATTTTTATGTTAAAAGACATTGTTGCCCTTAAAAAATTATGAATGAATGGAGTTTTTTTTTTAAAAATTAATCAAAAAAATTTTTCCCCTGAAATGGATCTCCACCAGTCCAGGCTATCATCATCAACAACACAATCACCAGTCCACACCATCTCCAGTCCAGATTTGAATCAATCAATCAATAACTCTCTCTGCCACAAACCCCAGCACCAGCACCAGCACCACCACCACCACCACCACCAGGTATCTAAAAAAAACCACTGAATTCAAAAAACAAACACATCAACCAATTCAAAACCCAGTAGATTTTTTCAAATACAAATAGAAATCCAAATACAAGAAAATCCAAATCCAGGAAACCTAAGGCCCCGTCCTGCAGCTGTGTTTTTTTTTTCGTTTTTTTTTTCCAAAAACGATTTCGAATTCGCGTTCGTTTAACAGTTTTTCATTTTATTTTCGAAAAACAAAAAAAAAATTGAAAAACACAATTAGTGTTAAAAGTGAAAAATTTGAAAAACATCTGAAAGTTGTTTTTCGTTTTTAGTTTTTTTTTTGTTTTTTTTTGTTTTTCACTTTAATGAAAAATCAGTTTTTATTTTTATTTTTTTCTTCTTCTTCGATTTCCCCATCAGACTCCATCTTCTTCTTCCTCAATTCTTCTTCTTCTTCTCCTTCGTCACTCTTCTTCTTTTTCTTCTTCTTCCGGAGACGATCTGCGGCATTGGTGCCGCCGGCGACGACCTTTCTCTCTCTCTCTCTCTCTCTCTCTCTCTCTCTCTCTGCCGATCATCACAGCTCTCATCTCTCCATTGTCTTCTTCTCCTGATCTGCTTCCTTCCCATCTTAATCTTCGTTCTTCCTTCACCGTCGCGCCACCGTTGATCAGCTCCCTCTCGCCGCTCGTCGCCGCCGATCAGATCTACTTCGCCGCTCGTCGCCGTCGATCAGCTCTGCTTCACCGCTCGTCGCCGTCGATCAGCTCTGCTTCGCACCTCATCGCCTCCGATCAGCTCTGCTTCGCCGCTCCTCGCTGCAAATCAGCTCTGCTTCGCGCCTCCGATCAGCTCTGCTTCGCCGCTCCTCGCTGCAAATCAGCTCTGCTTCGCGCCTCCGATCAGCTCTGCTTCGCCGCTCCTCGCTGCAAATCAGCTCTGCTTCGCACCTCATCGCCTCCGATCAGCTCTGCTTCGCCGCTCCTCGCTGCCGATCTTCTTCAGCTGGTCTTCTTCGTCTCCTGCTCGCCGTCTTCTTCTTCTTCTTCTTCTTGTTCAACTGGACATGTTTTTTTTAGCAAATGTTTGATTTGTGATGGGTTTTGATGTTGTGATTTTGAATCCGAAATTCTGAATCGGGTTTTGTATTATATAAAATAATTGAAGTTCTTGGATTTGTTTGATTGGAGATTGAGGTTTGGTTTTATCGGTGAGAGATTTGTTTGTTTGGTTTTTTCAATTGAATGTGCATCAGTAAATTTTCTTGTGATAGATTGATATAAAACAAACTGTTTGTTGTGTTTCCAGAAATTTTCCATAAGCAACTACTTGTTGTTGTTGTTGTTGTTGTTGTTGTTGTTGTTGTTGTTGTGGAGCTTTTGTTGGTGCTGGGATCCAATTGTGGGGGCATTTTATTACATGTAGAGTCTTGAATTTGGGGGTGGGTATTGTTGGATGATTATTATCAGAATTTGTGTTGGGAAAATTTGAAGAATTTTGGGATTGGGATTGTGTAATTAACAAAGAAATTGTTTTTGTTAGATAATTGCAAAATTTTCCAATTATTCTACCAGACGCGTTTTTTCCGTTTTTATATTTAAAAAACGGTTTTCATATGTGCTATCAGACGCGTTTTTCGGATTTCGAAACTGAAATCAAAAACACTGTTTTCGTTTTTTTTCCTTTTCGAAAAACAGTCAACGAAAAACGCTTACAGGACGGACCCTAAGAAAACCGACCTAGAAAGCCAAAAAAAACCCTAACCCCCAAATCCTATCTTAAAATCCAAATCCAAATCCAAATCCAAATCACAAGCCAAACAAATCCTAACCCCCCAAATCCTATCTTAAAATAGATACCCAAATCCAAATCCAAATCCAAATCCAAATCATAAGCAAAAAAAAAAACCCTAACCCCCCAAATCCTATCTTAAAATCGAAACACAAATCCAAATCCAAATCAAAATACAAGTCGAACCCAAACCCAAGAAAATCAAAACCAAACCCAGAAATCCCCCATAAAACCCAGAAAAATCAAACCAAAAAAAGACTTAATCAGAGATCGGAGAAACAGGGAAATGTAAATCGGTGTCGATGAAGAAGACATAAGAGAAACGGAGAAGAAGACAGGAGAAAAGGGGAAAAGAAACCCAAATCGTCAATCGGTGTCGCGCAGATCACAAACGGGGAAGAAGACACAATCGGTGCCGCGCCGATCGCCGTAAACAGAGAGCTCTGGAAGAGAGAGACAGGTTGACGAGAGAGAGATGACAAGAGAGAGAGAGAGAGGGAGAGAGAAAGTGTTGGGAGAGTTGAGAGAGATGAAGAGATTTTTTATTTGTTTATATTTTTTTATTTTAGAAATTTTTTTATTTTTTATCATTTTACCATACTACCCTTCCATTTTAACGGTCAAATGAGGTTTTAACGGAAAGTCTAACAGTAAGGGGAAAAATGACGAATATGACAAACAACAAGGGGAAAATGGCCATTAAGCAAAATACAAGGGAGAGATTTACTAATATGTCATAATATAGGGGAACAATGATACTATCCCTAAATTTGATGGTACCTACGGAGTACTTTATAATGCTTAATTTATTTATTCATTGATATATAATAACAATAATAATGGATCACATTCTGTACAGGGACGTATGGCAACAATTTAAGCGAGCATATGGTAATAGCAACAGTAGTACCTCTGAAGATGTCCATAATCGGCCAATGAAGAAATACAATCTTGTACCTCAGTGGTGGTTTTATGCCATTATGGTTTCCACAATCAGCTTGTTAATTTTCTCTTGTGTAGGATTTGGGAAGCAGTTCCAACTTAAGTATTGGGGAATCATGTTATCATGTCTCTTAGTGATGATTTTTATTCTCCCCCTTGGTGTACTTAGTGCTACCATCGGCCAAGCAAGCTCATTAGTTTAAATTAATGTGGTGTTTATCTATAGTCTATACTATATTTTTTTTTTTCTAATTTTCTATCATATTTATACATACATGTCCAACGTTTTTGTAGGATATTACACTAAATGTTGCTGCAGAATATTTGATAGGAAGGATACATCTATCCTGGCAAACCGATAGTCAATATGGTCTTGAGAGATCTTTCCTTTTCTACCAACTATCATGCTCTTAGTTTTATCAGCGATTTCAAATTGGCTCATTACATAAAGATTCCTCCAAAATCAATGTTTGTAGCAGAAACTATAGAAACAATTATCTCAACTCTTGCTAGTTTTGCAACATCTTGGTGGTTAATCTCAACAGTGGAGAATATTTGTGAAACAACAATAATTTCGCAGCATGTTATTTTTAATGAATCCAAGTTTCTTTTTGTTAGTTCTCAGGTCACTGATTCTTCTCCACCAATGGCACCTTTGGAACTTCATCAACTTATCTCCTCGACCCCTGTTGAGCCCGCTCAACTGCCATGTACTGAGCCGGCTGATCCTCCCATACCGCAACATGCTGACCCAACTCTGGTGCTGCCTGCGTCTCCACCACCTCAACCTGAGTATCTTCATCCCATGACCACACGACTTCGTGACGGTATTCGCCAGCCCAAGACACGCACAGATGGCACCATCCGCTATCCTCTTTCTCAGGCGCATGCCACTATTCTGTCTCAACCAGTTGAACCCACTTGCTTCACCCAAGCTGTCAAGCAATTTGAATGGCTTGAGGCCATAACTGAGGAATTCAATGCTCTAGTCAAAAATAACACTTGGCTCTTGGTCCCTCCATCGCCTTCTCACAATAATGTAGGCTGCAAATGGGTCTTTCGAATCAAGTGTCACTCTGATGGCTCTATTGAGCGCTACAAAGCTCGCCTTGTAGCAAAAGGCTTTCATCAGCAACCTGGACTCGATTATGATGACACTTTCAGTCCAGTAGTCAAACCTACCACAATCCACACGGTTCTCTGTCTTGCTGTCTATCAATCTTGGCCTCTTCGTCAACTGGACATCAAAAATGCCTTTCTGAATGGCGTTCTCCGTGAGGATTTTTTTATGTCTCAGCCTCCTGGGTTTGTCAATCCATAAAGGCCACACTTTGTTTGCAAGCTGCAAAAAGCGTTATATGGTCTTAAACAGGCCCTTCGGGCATGGTTCAGTCGCTTCAGCGTATTTCTCATTCAGTTTGGTTTCACTCAAAGCAAGGCCGATACATCTCTTTTATCTATCGCAGTGAAACTCACACTTTTTCTGTTGTTATATGTTGACGATATAGTCTTAACAGGTAGTCATGCGGGACTCGTTGATCAGTTTGTACAATCCCTCAGCCGTGAATTTGATGTGAAGGACTTAGGTTCTCTACGATACTTTCTCGGTCTTGAAATCCATCCTCATTCGAAGGGTTTACACATTTCTCAACTGAAGTATGCCTTGGATCTTCTTCATCACAGTTCAATGACAGATTGCAAACCTGCCTCCACACCTACTGCCGCCAAAGTCCATCTCACAGCTCATGATGGTCATCTTCTTAACAATGCAACAGAGTTTCGTCAACTTGTTGGTTCTTTACAGTACTTAACTCTTACCCGCCCTGACATATCATTTGCTGTCAGCTCTGTGGCTCAATTTCTCAGTGCTCCGCGTCAACCTCATCTAGTTGCAGTCAAACGGATCCTCCGCTATATCAAGGGTTCTGTCGATCACGATATTTTCATAAGTCCCAACTCTTCGCCGATGGCTATTCGCGTTTTCTCTGATGCCGATTGGGCGGGTTGTCCTGACACCCGTCGCTCCACCACTGGTTATCTAATTTTTCTTGGCTCCACGCTTATTTCTTGGTGTTCCAAAAAGCAACCTACTATTGTGCGCTCTAGTGTGGAATCAGAATATTGATCATTGGCTCATGCGTGTGCTGAAACTGTGTGGCTCGATTTTCTACTCCATGAACTCGGGTGTCCAATTGTTTTTCCATCCTTACTATATTGTGACAACATAAGTGCGACTTACCTTGCTGCCAACCCTATTCATCATGCGCGCACTCGACACATTGAGTTGGATTATCACTTTGTTAGCGAAAAAGTTGCACTTGGCAGCCACCATGTCTTGTTTGTTCCATCTGATGACCAGCTAGCTGATGTTCTCACCAAAGGTCTTCACAAACAGTGTCACTTGCTGCTAACGGACAAACTTGTTCGTCCACGGACGTCCAGTTTGAGGGGGAGTGTTAAGCAATCTTCTCATACATAAATTATTGTTGTTGTTATTGCTTTCCTTATTAGATACAACTAGGGTTTCTTTGGTTCATATAAATACTCTTGTATTGTGTAAATACAATTATTCAGAAATACAAATTCTACATTATCTAAAGGTAGTCCATGGACATGTCCTCAAATGACAGTAGCCTACGATTACTCAGTAATCGGGGGTGTGATTGGTCCAAAACGTATGTTTTTTTCCTGACGGGATGTATCCAAAGTTTTGCTATTTCTTTTTGATTGGTGCGATCACACCATTGCTGATTTGGGTTTTGTCAAAGTTATTTCCTAAGAAAGGATGGATTAAAAGCATCAACATTCCAATCATAATGTCAGGTGACTCAACATTGTTGGGAGGTGGTACTGTGAGTTACTGGTCATGGATTTTTGTGGGAATTGTGTTCAATTTGATTGTGTATAGGAAGTATAAAGATTGGTGGGGTAGGTACAATTATCTGTTAGCATATGGGCTGGACTTGGGAGTTGCCTTTCAAGTTCTATCGACTAGTATGACTGTGCAGCAGTGCACATGACTGGTGTATATGGAGTTAACTGGTGGGGTTTAGATGTGGGAGATCATTGTCCCCTTTCCCGGTGCCCTACAGCTCCAGGTGTTTCGGTGGACGGTTGCCCCATTCTTTAATCTATGATGGTATCTTTCCAATAAACACAAACTGCAAACAATCTTGTTACTTGCTATTAATCATTTGATTAGTCATTTTATCTATGTATGCTAATTATGTCTTTTTAGACTTTTTGGAATTGAACAAAATTTGAGATTAATCGTTTCACTAATTATTAAATATAATATTATTCATATTAAAAGTTATTAAATATTTTGGAAAAAAAAATTAAAAAAAAAAAAAAAAAAAACAGTCAGGTCTATCCATTAATACCTTACAATGATGATGACGTTCATGAATGAAGAATGCAACAAATTTGATGATAAGCGATTTCATGCATGTCAATAGGAATTTTGGTGGGCTGTTTCATCCATACTAATTTTGTTGTAGGAGTTGTTAAACAACATATCAAAATTTGTTCAAAAGTGACATTTGTACCCGTAAAACTGTATGTGCACCAATATTAATATTATTTTTTTCTAAATTCTAACATTACCCTTTAAGTAAAGCTATTAAAAAGATTAAAAATAATTGTAAATATACCAGCATATTATTATTAATACAATATTTAGTATAAAATAATCATTATTTCACTGTTTTAAAAATTAAAAACCAGAAAACCGGATTTAAAAAAACAAAAAACCAGATTTCCTCATTAAAAAAATATAATAAAAAACCAGAAAACTAGAAACCCAGAAAATTTTTATAGAAAAACTGCACATAAGAGAGAGAGAGAGAGAGGGAGAGAGAAGTGTTGAATATGAGTGTTTGAATGGTCGTCGTTTAAATCAAAAACCTTAATTCTGTGAATCTAGTTCCATATCTTTAATTTCTTTTTCTTTGCTAGTTGAATAAAATTGGAGGGACTTTTTTTTTTATACCTCTTACAGTTTTTTTTTTTTTTTTGTGATTGAAATTAAAGGTTTTCTATTTTAAATCTATTTGATCTTTTTCATTTCTCATGTTTTAATTTTCTTGTCTTTTTTTTTTCTTTCTCCGATATTTCTTAAAAACTCAACAATCTAAAATGCAATCGTAGTGAGGAGGTGTAGCTTCGAAGGAGGATCCTTCAATTCTTCGGTACTTTTTATTTTTTATTTTATTTTCTATTAATTATTTTATAATTTTATTGTTTATGATACATATAAGAAGTTAAAAACTTTAGAGAAAGGATTATTTGGTAAAATGTTGGTTGTACTTACAATTTTTTAATATTTTAAAATTTTTAGCGGCATTTTACAGACAAAATTGGGTATATATACAGTTTCTCATAAAATATGCCACTCTTTGTTCAAATAGCCAATCCTTATAATCACGATCTATTTTATATTGGGAATAAATTTAAAAATTTGGATATAAGAAATGGTGGTTCTATTACCACCCAAAAAAGTTATCAGCAACACATGCATGCTGAGTACTTATTTTTGGTTGACTTCATCATAAAAATGACAATATATTCAATCCCTATTAGTAAAAATTAGATAGTACCAAAGTAAATTCTGAAAATTCTAGGAATTTAATATGATTTACTCCGATCGGTTTCACTCTTGCATCAAAAGAAAAAACAAATCTGAGTCAATAATTTGTTCCATACTTTTCTATCATGAATGTTTTTGTTGTTTAGAATATTTCATTGGAATTGTTGATATGAAAGGCATACAAACACGAGGTTGTTCGTTTAGTGCTTTGGTTTCTTAAATCCGATTGGGATTTAAAACTATAAAAATGGGTTTAGTAAGAAAAATAATTATATGATTAGAGTGATTAATGTCATTTGAAAGGGTGCATAAAGTAAATAATTAGTTTTTCAGTTTTCAATTTAAAAACTATTTTGGTAAGAAACCCTCAGTTAAATAAAATTGAAAATGGCTCATTACAAGAAGATTCCCTCTAAATCAATGTTTGTGGCGCAATTAACCGGAAGTATCATCTCAGTTGCAGTAAATTTCTCTACATCATGGCGGCTTATATTATCAGTTGAAACATATGTGACCCAAAAAAGTAAGAATTTTCAGAAAATAATTACAATTCTCATTCCTTGAGGAAAAGAAGATACAAGCAATGAGACAGGTTTCCTATAATCTTTCTAACGGTCAAAAAATCAAATAAATCCTAAAATATCTCTAACAATAAAATAGAGAGATTTTAAACAAGGAGACATTCTAGAGCTGTTTAGACCCCATTGACAGCGCCATACATTGTGTTAAATTGGTGCTAATCATATCTTGGTTTTCCTTATACAATTTAGTCACCGTTTGATCGAGTTGAGAGATTTTGTCAGAAGTTTACTACTGCAATATTTATTGTGTCCTTTTCAAAAAGTTACCTAAGGGGTAGTCCATGGATATGTCCTACGCAACGTACAGTCTATGACAACTCGATAATTTGGGGTGTGATTGGTTCATGGCATGTATTTTTTTCTGAGGGTATGTACTCGATACTCTTCTATTTCGTTTTCATCGGTGTGATTCCACCATTGATGGTTTGGGTTTTGTTGAAGTATGTTCCTAAGAAAAAATGGATCAAAAGCGTTAAAGTACCAAATGTATTGGCAGGTGTCTTATTTTGGCTATCAGCCGGGGCAGTGAATTACTAGTCTTGGATAACTGTGGGGGTCCTCTTCAATGTCATTATATATAACAAGTATAAAGATTGGTGGGCAAAGTACAATTACGCCTTGGGATGTGGGCTGGACATGGGAGATGCTGTTCAATCTATGTTAACAAGTATAACTATACTTATAAATGGAATATATGGAGTTAACTGGTGGGGCTTAGATATGGGAGATCATTGTCCCTATGCACAGTGCCCTACAGCTCTTGGTGTATCGGTACAAGGTTGTCCCATTCTTTGACCAAGGAAATTCAATTGAGCCTCAAAATTTAAACAGTCATTATATTGTATGGTATATGTAATTCCATTTTTATGTGGACATTAAATTTAACAGTAAGAACAAAATTGACACAGCCTATGTTTGATTTGTAAACCTTTGGGAGTATATGGAAGTTAATCGTAGAGTGTAGATATCAAGAAAAGTAACATTTTTTTTTATATATACGTATTTACTTTAAAATTAAATTACTAGATACCATAAAGTAAAAATTTTTAAAAAAATGTATCTTTTACTCCAAACATATTTTAAAGAGAAGTTGAGTATAATGAAACACAATTTGACTAGTCAGTTTCATCAACTTTACAAGATAAGTGACAATAAATTTATTCACATATAAACAAGTAAACAACTTGTTCAAAACATATGGATCTCTGGACATCCTTTTCTGCAATATCTTAAACCCAATCTCAATTCAAACTTACTTTAAAATTAAATTACTAAATGCTGAACCATTAAGTAAAAATTTAGAAAAAAAATGTATTTCTACTCCAAACATATTTCAAAAAGAATCTGAATCTGCATCAAGCGTTGCACCAATTGAAACACAATATGACCGATTAGTTTCATCAACTTGACAAGTGACAATCAATATATTCAATTCTCATATAAGAAACCACTGGACAACACTTGTTGTACTTGCATGAAATGAAGAAAGAGAAACACATAAATTAAAAAACACATATTTTATTTATATTATAAGATGCGAACCATCATCCCTTTGCAACAACACTAAAGAGGGGGGTGGGGGTGGTTGGTGGATATCAAACAACCAACTTGAAAACCAACTTGAAAACCAAACAAACTACAACTACAACACACACAGTAGACAGTACATAATATATAAAAAAGTTAGGGGAAAGGTACGATGATGGCTTGATCTTGTTGACTTTCATGGGTTTGCCGCCTTTGGAACAGCAAGCTCATGGCAGCAATCCTTTTTTTTTTTATTACAACATGGGTTTTCCCCTTGTGTAACAGGAGGAGCAGCAAGCTCAAACCCAAATGTAGCAGGGGAAGCTTGATTGCAGCAGAGTTTGACCTCACCAGAGCAGCAAGGTGAGGTTGTTGAAGCTAAAATAATGCCACTGCTAAGCAGCATAAATAAGATGAAAAAGAGTTTGAGAGCCATTTTTTCACAATAAAAGAGAAAAATCAAGTGTTTGTTAAAGATATGAGATGAAATGATACAATACCAGAGAAGCCTTATTTATAGGCAAAACGTGGGAGCTGATGGGTGTGTTGTGGCATGTGATAGTGTGTGTGTGCAATAGTTCATCAACTTAGTCATAGTGTGTGCAATGGTTAATATTCATTTCCTAAATGAGTATATCAGAATCGAAGATTTGTAAAAGTTTTTTTCTCCAAAATTCAAAATTCAAATGGGTATGTGGTGTGCAGTGGTTAGTGTATTGTCAATTCATTTCTTAATTTAGTATGTCACAACCATAGTTCATTTGCATTGTGTGTGCAATGGTTAGTGTATTTTCAATTCATATTCTAATTTTGTATGTCACAGATCACAATCAAAGCTCTGAAAAAGTCTTCATTTTTTTTTTGCTTTGTGCTTTGATTTGTAAGCTTGTTTGTTCGGCCATACAAGCATCACATGTATACAAAAACATGTTCAATCTGATCAGATTTATTTTTGCTGACAGTAAATTTTTCTTTTAACTGCTAACGGTAATATTTCAATAATTCAAACTTCATCATTTGAATAAAGATTTAGACTGTCTATTGATTTGATATTTTTTTCAGGTTTTTTTTTACCAAGCCACATAAGACAATGGTAAAATATGTATCATTTTCAATCTATACTAAAATTTGTGATTATTTATCATAATGATATTTTTACTAATATTAATATATATATATATATATATATATATATACACGAGTCATCATAATAAGTTATTTTTGAATAATTCAAAATTTATAAATTCTGACACTGTCATGTGAATTACGACTCATATATTTATATGGAAAAAAATCTTATTTATTACTCCAATCAATATGTTACGGTATGTTTCTCTAAAATGGATAAATATTACTCCAATCAATATGTTATGGTATGGAAAAGAATCTTATTGATTTTTCTCTTTTATTCTGAAAAAATGGGCCCTTGAACCGTTAAATAAGATGAAATGAAAAACAGTCTGTAGCCATTTTTTCAGAATAATAAAAAAAATCAAGTGTTTATTAAAGATACGGGATGAAATGATATAAAACCAGAGCAGCGTTATTTTTAGGCAAAACGTGGGAGCTGATGGGTGCTGATGGGTGTGCTGTGCTGTCTGCTGCGACATGTGTGTCTGCACTCTGCAATGGTTAGTATATATTGTCAATTCATTCCCTAATCGAAGCTCAGCAAAAGGTTTTTTTTTTTTTTTTTTTTTTTTATTATGATGTGTGAGCATTGACTAAAACTTGGGTGCAGCATGATGCACCCAAGACTCTCTCGTGAGCATCACATGTTTTAAAAACGTGAAAAACTTTTTTTTTATTTTTATTTTAAAATATTACAATAATTCAGAGTTTGGAAGGAAAAGAGCATTATCCTCCGAATTACTTCTTAGCTGGCTTTTTTTCAGTCAAGAAAGGAATTAAAAATCACCGAATATATGATAAGAGTCTCTCTTAATGGTCCAGATTTCGTAAAAAAATTGATACATTTCCATTTAAGTTTTAGTTTGAGAATGTATTTGACTTATTACATTTAAGGGGTTCGAGTCAAGACCAGATGGAACAAATTAAGGTAGTGGTATTAAGTTGTGTCTTTATTTTAAAATCTCGAACTCAGTGCAATAGTGAAAAAGTGCAATTGAAAGATAACAAGGCACAATCATTATTACGGACGAGAAATTTTATTTTTTGACTAATGGAAAAAAAAATCCTCAATTACAAGATTTGTTGATTTTTTTTTAACTTTGATTCTCTTACTGGAAGTTCAACTTTTATACAACTATATAAGAGTTTAAAACCAACAATGTCAATGAAAATTGGCTTGTGCATCTTCAATTTTCACACCCATTTACAAATTTTTTTTGTTCCAAAAATGTTTGATGATTTTACCTTCAAAACATAGGCAAATACAGAAAGAAAGAGTCTGTTGACAATCAAATTTTTTTGTTTTGAAGGATAACAATAAACCATCTTTAACATGTGATATTTTTACTATATCATCACATATCATTAAAAAATAATGAAAAATATTTGGATGCATCCCACATTGAAATAGTGATACATGACTCATTGAGATAGGAAACTCATTTATTATAGTAGTACAACCAAACAAGAATAGAAGAATAATAGTACTCTTCTTTACATTTACTCTTCCCCAAAACAGGAACCCAAAATTACTGTTCTTTGTATTACCTAGCTCGTTAACCAATCGCAATCATAGTCATGTGAGCCATGGGTTAACCAATCATAGTCACGAGACCTTGGTTCAAGGGTATTTTAATATTAACACATTATTCTTGCAATCTTGCATAACATATATAATTAGGTAAGTCTATTACTATGATTTTATACAAAAACACGTGTCATAACATACACTCGGAATGCGTCTAGCATTTCTCTGACATAAATTTATAATTAAATTGCAACAAAAAAAACATAATTCTCAATAAAAAAAATTTGTATCAAACGTAATTCTCTGAAACAATTCTTGATGTTAAAACAATAAACCCTTAAATAATTTTAAAGTTGTTGGAGCTACCAATGTTTCAGTATTCAGTAGAATGAATAAAAAGAAAAACATTTTGAGAGCCATTTTCAGACTAAAAGTGAAAATCAAAGTGTTTGTTAAAACTTAAAACTAAAGAAGCTTGTGATGAAATAATATCAAAAGAGAGCAATCTTATTTATAGGGAAAAGTGAGACATTGCTTTGTTCAAAATTCAAATGGGTGGAGCGTGTGCAAATAATTCATCCTTAGTGGTTAGTACGATGGTAAAATACATCATTTTCAACCTATACTAAAATTTGTGATTATTTATCACAATAATTTTTTTACTAATATTAATATATATGAGTCATCATAATAAGTTTTCTTTAAATAATTCAAATTTTATAAATTCTGATACCGTCATGTGAATTCCAACCCAATATATTTATATGGGAAAGAATCTTTTTTATTACTCCAATCAATATGTTATGGTATGTTTCTCTAAAATGGATAAATATTTTTATGGATTTTGTTTGATGATGACTTATCACCCCATTCAACCAAACAAATCTCTCTCTATAATTATTTTCAAAGATGAGTAATGGTGGCAACTTTCTTGAAGAAGGTAAGCCGATGGTACAATTATTGGTTTCCAGTCATAGTAAACTATCTCTAGCACATCCAACTCATTTTCTTTGTTCAGTATTGCAATTTCTCCCTTTTTTATCACTACATAAATAAATTAAAACCCTTTGAGATGCTCTTAAACCTCTCGTGCGACGTAATAATGAGGTAGCTAGGTAGTTAGGTAGAGTTTTATTGTATTTCTCTTTCAACAATTTTTTTTTTTGAAAAGCAAATTTAATTCTTTGCCAATTCTATTTGTATACAACTAGAAGATAGTAAACCAATTATGTCAATCAAAATCGACTTGCATGTGATTTCTTCTTCACATCTTCAACTTTTGGTGGAACTTAATTTATCATCTCTTCTGCACACCCATTTGCATCTTTAATGAGTTCCAAAATTTCAAAAGGTATTATTATTATTATTATTATTATTATTATTATGGATCAATAACTCGTGTGGTAGTTACCATCGTTCAATGTAGTTGAAGGTAAATGACGCTTATTCAACTTTATAATGTACAAGGTTTCTGTTGTTACCACCACATGTAGAATGATATTTTTGCTAATAAATGATGTTCATTCAACCCGTATTAATTCACCAAACCTGCTCTTTAAAGTAATAAATTTCCTTAATTAACCGGTCTTATAATTATATAATGAATAGACTAATTATAACAACAGATCCTTGTAGTATTAGATTAATTTTAATTTTGAAAATTTTACAATAAACTATCAATCTGAAGTAACCAAAACCTGAAGAAAAAAAAAATCTCATTGTGTTGCACATTGGGGAAATGGGGATGGATATAGGCCCCCCATCCCCATCCTCATCCCCATTTCCTAGACTCTTCTCCATCCCCACCCATTTCCCCATTTGGAGAAAATGGGGATGGAGAATTTTGGCCGGAGGTATCTCCATCTCCAACCCCAATTCCTCATTTTCCCTGTTTTTTTTCCCGTTTTTCAATTTTCCCGTTTGACTGAAAATTACAAATTAAAAAACAAACAAACATTTCATTACAACTACAAAATAAAATCCATTGGTGCATTACAAATACAAAAGAAAAACCATTACAAAATAAAGTGTTTAAATAATTCAAAGTTTCAAGCTAAGGCAAATTCACATATGAAGTAACACAAACTTTTTATATAGTTACTTAGTTAGGGTTTCAAAGAATAAAAAAAAGGATGAATATCATTTTAGTCCATCTAGTTTGACCTAGTTTGACCTAATACACAAACTGGTCCTCGGTTTTCAGTATTGTCTAGACAGATACCTCTAGTTTCCATAAATCTTTTCTTCAGTCTCTCCCGTCCAATTCCGTTAGGGTTTGTAAAGATTCTGTTAGGTCAACGAGGGTAAAAGGGTAAAACAACATCAAAGGTTCTAGAATATTATCTGAACAAATGGTATAATGGTATTTTATAAATTAATTTAAAAAACAATATTTATTATTTAATTTAATAAGCAATAAATATTATTTATTAAATTAAATAATAAATATTATTAAATAATAAAATGATAAATATTAAAATATTAAATAATAAATATTTACAGAATTAAAAAAATATTAAAAAATTAAAAATTATTTACAAAGCAAACAAAAAAAACAAAATTATTTAACCTATTATTAAATTAAAAAATTAATATTAAGAATTTTTTTTACAAATAATATTAAAACCCAGAATAGAGAGATAGATCAAACCCAGAAACCCCATTTTCTTCTTCGACATTCTCATCATCATCTTCATCAATCAACACCATCAAAGCCAGCTGTTTGACCACTGAATCCCTCCTCCATAATACCCACCTCTTCTTTTCTTAGATCCACTCACAAACTCCGTTTCAATTAACATCAAAACCAAACCCATTGAACCTCACAAAATCAAAACCTAACTCTCTGAAATCAAACCCATCACCAAAATCCTACCAAATCAAAATCGAAAACCCACAAACACAAACCACAAATCACATAAAAAATAACCACAAACCGTGGAGGAGAGAAACGGAGGACAAAAAGAAAATCTCGGTGTCAGCGTGGATCGTCGTCGTCGTCGTCGTTTCGTTGCACTACTACTAGAGAAACTTGTTAGGGTTTTTGCCCTAAAACCTGTAATTTGTAAATGTGAAATGAACATAAATAAAAGAAGTAGTTTATTCATTCAAATTGTTTCATACTTTTATATAACATGTGTATTTAACATCCAAGATTGCCGGATGTAATTCAAACTGAGTATCCGATTGTCATATACGGATGAATTCATTTTGAAACAAGCAATCTAAAGAGTCCGTAGATAGCAAATAAAGCCGGGTACTTTATTTGTGGTTAATCTACAGCTGCGGTCCATTCCGTAATGTATGGTGATCTTATCCTAGATCATTCATATGGTGATATGAGAATGGAGGCACCTTATGTGATGTGATCATATAGGACCGGGCCACGATCTATATGAATCTCTCAATAAGATCTGTTACATGATGATATTCATATATATCGACAAATGATGGCTATAAATGGGTGATCTTAATCCTGAGTGTCTTATCGACTCCTTCAGGTTAGATCGTGATTTTTGATGTACCATGGGTGAGGTCGGAGTTGCATTCCAGATCAATATGCTCTGTATGTTGGGATCACGGTTTAGCTTGTGGCTGGGAAGGTTTGTACACAATAGTGGAATCCACTCCTTCTTGCGAGAAGTAGATAGTAGTTCCCTTAAGGGTTGATTCGGAGCTTGAATAATATGAGTGTTCTCATAATTCCGTGAGGAATGTAGGATTTATTGTTCATTAGAGAATCAATGGTACTTAATGGAAAATATGTAATTAGAGGGGTATAACGGACATTATAACCCAGCTCTAATTATGAACTACTTGTGGAGGATCATACCATATGTAATAGCTATATCGATGGACACCGAAAGTTATTGATTTGTGTAAAAACATCTACAGTTGAGAGAATGCAGCTTCGGGTTTTTAGTGGAATAACACCGAAGTTAATAATCATGAAATATTAATTAAAGAGTTTAATTAATTATTTCTAAGGATTATTGGAGCTCGAAATACTGTGGGTCTATTAGGTCCCCTTGCTAGCCCGATTGATTAAAGGTAACAAGAATCACGGTTGATTAATTGGATTGTCCAATTAATTGTGTTACGAAAGTGACACGTATCTATTTGGGAATTAATTAAATAATAAGATTATTTAATTAAATAATATTAGTGATTAAATTGATTATTTAATTATACGATTAATCATTAGTTGGAGGGTGTTGATTGATAACTATGTTTGAATGAAGATAAGATAATTTGATTATTTTATTTTTGTATTCAAAGTTGTTAATTATCCTTATAAATATTAGATATTTTAACGGATTAATTAATGAAAGTTATCAGTTAAACAATGAATAAATATAAGATATTTATTTTCAGAACTGATACACGCATAGAAGTGAATAGATCAACTCTTTCGATTCAATTGCATTGAATGGATTAATTGCATTGAATCGATTAAATTGCATTGAATCGATTAATGCATTAAATGGTTTAATTGTATTGAATCGATTAAATTGCTTTGAATTGATTAAATGCATTAAATGGATTAATTGCGTGAATTAAACAGAAGGAAACCGAGAGGTGTGCGGCAAAATATAAATAAATAATATATATATATATATATATATATACACATTTATGATTTTGATGAGAGTGTGGCCGAATTACACACATAGAAAACAAGAGTTGTTTTCGTTAGTTTCTTCTACCTCCACTTAAGTTCTTGAAACTCGTGACGCGCCCACACGCTGTTGCCAATCGCGGGACATAGCCGGGAAGATCTTGTGGTTCAAATCAGGAAGCAGATCGGAAAAGAAAGAAGGAGCCTTCAAACGCTGGTATGAAATAGTTTCTTCTTCTTCTTATTGTTTTCGATTATTACTGTACAAATAGGTTTACTTGATGATTGCATAAAAAATTTTAAAACACCATTCCGCTGGGCAATCCAAAACCTGGAACCAACAAAACGGAGAACAGAGAGCAGTGGCGGATCCAGGAATTTTAATCAGGTAGGGCACTTGAATAAATTAAAATCGCAATTATATAAACTGAAAAATTAAGATCATTGTAAAATAGTTTTTTTATAAATAAATAAAACACTTACTCAGATAAATTAAATAATCTAACATTCAACAAGAAATAAAAACAAAAACAAAATATTAATAAATAAATAATAACAAGAAAAACAACATAAATAATTAAAAAAAATTAAAAGAATAAATTACAATCTAATTTTATAATAAGAAATTTTGTTTTACATATATAATGAATTCAATATAAATTTATACAAAAATAATTTATTAATAACTATTATTAGACATGTTTTAAAAATAATTTAGTTTAGGTTGAGGAGGGGCATTTTTGTCCTTCAATTAATTTCAACCTCTATAAGGGGCAGTAAGGTCATTTGACCCTCTGTCCCTGTCAGATTTAACTTTATCGACGGAAATCGTGACAGAAGGACCAAACGAGACAATTCTGAAAAACCAGAGGACAAGTTTGTGTATTAAGTCAAATTAGAGGGACTAAAATGAAATTAACCCTAAAAAAACATATTAAAATATATATTATATATTAATATGTTTATAGATGTTTTGAGAAAAATGAAGAAATGAGGATGGGGGAGTCTCCCCAACCCCATCCCCATTTCAAAATATTTGTGGGGAAATTGAGGAAATGGGGATGGGGGAGTCTTCCCATCCGGATCCTCATTTCAATTTGGAGATGAAAATCATCTCTATCACCACCTATTTTCCTATTTTTCTCTAAAAAAAAATTCTTAAATGAGGATGGGTACGTGAGGATTTTGAGGATCTAGGGAAAAATATGCAACTCTAGTCTAAGAGTATGCAAAGTAAAAAATTGTCTTGCGAACCCCACTAATACCATAGGAAGACTAGAATGTGACATTTAATCAACGAAATGGTATAAAATATATATATATATATATATTTTTTATATATAATTTAAGTACTTTTTCAATGAGATGACAATTGAAAGAGATATTTCATATATAAGAATTTGTACGTTATCTGTCACTTCCATTATTATTTTATATATATATATAGAGAGAGAGAGAGAGAGAGAGAGAGAGAGAGAGAGAGAGAGAGAGAGAGTGACTACAAGCTGTAAAATAATGGGATTATGGGAAGTAAATAACAATGAAACAAGGAATAACAATGGAACAAGGAAGAATACCTGCTCTTAGTAAATAATAATGGGAGAGATGGGGGAGAGAGAGACTACAAGCTCCCTATATAGTAAATAATAATGTGAGGGAGACAGTATAAGCTCTCTGTATAGGTTTCCTCAAAAAAAAAAGAAAAAAAAAAGAGCTCTGTATAGTAAATAATAATGGGTTTTAATGAGGTTTAAACAAAATTACATGCATGGTAAAGGTGATTAAATTATATGGAAGGGTAAATCGTATTTTAGTCCTCGTAGTTTACCTTAATCTGCGTTTAGTCCAAGGTTTTTTGGAATTATAATTTTTAATCCATCATTTCTCTGACAATACGTATTTTAGTCTCTATCGTCTAATTCTGTCAGGGTTCCGTCAAGTCAACAAGGGTCAACAAGGGTAAAAAGGTAAAATAACATCAGATGTTCTAGAATCTTTTATAACAAAAGGGTATAATAGTAATTTATAAATTAATTTTAAAAAACAAATAAATATGTAAAAGCAAATAATTATAACAATAATATAATTACAAGGGTAAATAGGTAAATTATTAAATAAAAATTAAAAATATAATTATTTTTCAAATATTACAATAAACAATACAGATTTAACAATAATAATTATAAAAAAATTCCAACCAAAATCCCATGATGGCATGATGTACATTTTTTCTATAAAAAAAAAAAACTAAAACAATATTTAAAAATAATAATTCACGACCTAGTTCTGACTTCTGAATTTCTTCTTTCTCTCCAGCTACTTTTTCTATTTCTTCTTTCAGTCCAGCTTCTCATATCACCACCACCACCATCTAGGCACAAACAAAACCACAAAGCATCAAGAACAAACGAATCGATCTCGCCGCAGCGATTCACACTCAGCCGTGAATCAATCCCGTCGCCACCGCGATTCACCCTTAGTCGTGAATCAATCCCGCCGCCGTCTCGATTCACACCAGATCGAATCGATCTTCCTCGCCACCGTGATTCACACCCAACCCCGAATCAATCCCGCCGCCGTCGCGATTCACACCAACTCCGAATCAATCTTGCCCACGCGATGCAAATCGATCTCTCTTGTTTCTCGATCTCCAACCGTTTGGGTTGGTTTGGGAGTGGTTGACAATGGGGGTGTTGGTGTTTGTGGGTGGCTAGGGTTTCGGTGATTATAGTTGAAGGTGATGTGTGGATGGATGATGATGATGGCTGGATTAGACCATCTCCAACTCGAATAGTGCTTTTGGTGCAATTTTTGCACTAAAATAGTGCAATTTTCACACTATTTCACTATTCCATCTCCAACCCACCATACCAAATTTTACACTAAACAGAATATTCCCTTAAATATTCTCTTTCTTTCCTTTTTTTTAATATTTCTCCACAATTAACATTTCACCCACAATTAACATAATATTGCAATACGATAAGAAATTATGATATTTAATACATTAAAGGAAATTGAATTTAATTAGGTAAAATATTGCATTTATTATTAAATAACTTAAACATTACATTTCATAAAATAAAAAATAAAAAACATAAAAATAAAAATACATATTGTTCATCATCTAATTGTCTGAATTTATGTTGTATTTTTCCTTAATTTTAGTATCCTCCAATTAATGGTGATTTATTTCATCACTTTGAAGTTTGTATTTCGTTTATAATGTTTTTATTAATTAATATATTTTACTTTAATTTCCGTTTTGAATTAAGTGATTTATAATTGCAATCAAAATTTTTAATTATACACTTCATTTTAATTTATTATAAATATTAATATTAATAATAATTACATCAAGACAAAATCATTAAATAATAATTATGGTACAACTGTAATTAAATAAAATCTTTAAATAAAGGATATAATCAAAATATATTTTAATAAATATGGTCAAAGTGTGATTTAATAAAAATATTGGGTTGAACAAAATAAAACCATTTCCAACGCCATTTTTAGCTCAATGAACAGTGCCGCACAATATTGCGCGGCACTGTTCATTGAGCTAAAAATGGCGCTGGAAATGGTGCTGGGTTGGAGGTGGGTTTTGAGCCAAAAATGGAGATGGTGCAAGGGATAGAGTGGGGTTGGAGATGCCCTTAGTTTGGGTTATTGTGTGGTGACGGGTGTTTTTAGTTTGGTGGGTGGTGGTGGCCGGATTAGTCTTGGTTGTTGTGTGGTGGTGGGTGTTTTGGGTTTGTAAGGTGGTGGTGGCTGGATTTTAGGGGTTTCTGGGTTCATTTTGGCTGGGTTCATTTGAGAGTTGAATGAGAGAGATACATATCAATTGAATGAGATTTGGACTGTGTGATTAATTCTGGGTTCTTTGAATGTGTAGGTTGGTTCAATTTTTTTGGAAATGTGCAGATCTTATTTTTTTAATTGTTTTTAATTTATTATGTTTTTAAATTCTTTTTAATTTTAATTTATGTTTTTAAATTTAAATAAAAGTAAATAAATATCTTCACCATTCATCTTTTCAATGGATAGTATCTCCATCATTCATAAATTTTTCAATATAAGACAAAAGAGGGTAAAACAGTCTTTTCATGAGATCAACTCACATCAGGGGTATTTTGGTCATTCAACACATCTGACGCGTCAGAATTCGTCCTTTTAACGGATTCTGTCACAGAAGGACTAAAAGTTACAATTCCAAAAAACCGTGGACTAAACGCAGATTTAGACAAACTATAAGGACTAAAATACGATTTTTCCTATATGGAAAAGTTTATTATACTTCATTGATCAAATGTCATAGCCTAGTCTTTCTAAGGTATCATTGGGTTCAAATACTCAACACTCAACAATGATTCGCTAGACTGGCCTGACACTGTTTCCCTGGACCATTTCCAACAATACGAGGTTGGTGGTATACCCTTCACACATATACTAAGAGGTTGTGGGTTCAAATCTATTTACACCAAATCTTGAATTACTGTAATATTTCAACAACAAAAAAACAATAAATATAGATATTTCATATGTTTTATTTTCAATAAAAAAAAGATTAAATATAGATATAATTATCATCTCTAAGCCTGCAGAAGAATAAACGATAGATCACATATCTATTCTAATTGCGAGAAAACTAAAGCCGAGATTTCAAGTTTTTCTCTCCTTGATAGTCAGGATCCGGTGTTAACGTTACATTTTACTTTCTTATTTATGGATTTAACACTGTTTATGGCCGCTAGAGAAGCGTCAATAAATTTGTCTGTTAATATCTGATTCCAGTACTATGGAAATTGTCAAATAAATCAATATTTTTGTTATTTTAATCTAAAATTAGGGAGATAAATAACTGTTAGAAATACTATTCAACAATTAAACAGAAGAGAGAATATAATTGTTAGTATATTATGGAGAAATTTCTACAAAATGAGTTCATCTCTAATCACTCAACATTCCCACATATAAATATATAATACGTACACCTGCTGACATGCTCCATAACTCGTGAAGTCTCACATGTGAGCAAAAGAGATCGTTTAGGGTGCGTTTGGTACGCGGACAAGACTAGATGGGACTGGACTGGACTGGACTGGACAGTTGTTCCGTGATGTATTTAAAATGTCTGGGACAGGAATGTGAACTGTACTGTTATGCGTTTGGTGTGGTTGGGACAGGACGAAACAAGATATTCAAATTACCAGAGTGCCCTCCTTGTTCTGTCTAATATTAAACAATTTTTATATATCGTATTTAACAATATTAAATAAATATTGTAATTGAAATATATTATAATATTTAATAAAAACAAGAGGTTCAAATGATCTCTTGTTTTCAATTACAATTTTATTATATTTAACACAAATAGTAATATTGTAATTGAAATATATTATAATTATTTAATATTGTATATTATATATATTATATATAATAATATGATATATTATATCATTATATATAATAATATATAAGATATATATAATATTAAATATAATATTATATATATATATATATTATAATATATGTATATATATTAATAATATATATTGTCTATTATATATATGTATCCTATATATATATAATAATATAATATATATATATGATATATATTATTACAATATATTATTAAAAAATATATAATATATTAAATATATATTATTATATATAATAATATTTAATAATATATATATATAAATTATAATTACATATATAATATTATATTATAATATAATTAATAATATATATAAATTATAATTACATATATAATATATATAATATATTATTATTATATATAATAATATATATAAATTATAATTACATATATAATATTATATATATTATAAAATTATATATAATAATATATAATATATTAAATATATTATTATATATATAATACATTATATATGATATATATCCTATATAATATATATATATATATATATATATATATATATATAT
This sequence comes from Dipteronia sinensis, assembly GCA_033220585.1. Lineage (NCBI taxonomy): Eukaryota > Viridiplantae > Streptophyta > Magnoliopsida > Sapindales > Sapindaceae > Dipteronia > Dipteronia sinensis. The sequence goes on from CM065643.1 coordinate 39,141,236, forward strand.
TATATATAGGATATATATCATATATAATGTATTATATATATAAATATATAATAATATATATTAAATATTGTATATAATTTTATAATATATATATTATATTATATATGTAATTATAATTTTTATATTATTAAATATTAATAAATATAATTATATATTATATATAATTTTATAATATATATTAATATATATTATATGTAATTATAATTTATATATATAATATATAATATATTGGATATGTTTGTAATTGTTTGAACATTTAAAGGGTAAATTGGTCTTTTTGACACTTGTCCCATGTCATGGGACAAGTTGTCCTAGGGTCTTGGGTGAGACAAGTTTTTATGATTTTTGTCCCACCTTGTCCCGTCATGTCTCATGCTAAGGTCGCGCCAAATGTGGAACAAGAACAAGTTGTCCCACCTTATCCCGTCTCGTCCCGCGTACCAAACGCACCCTTAGAGACAGAGCAATCTGCTTTCTATAAAAGGAAGATTTTTTGTGAGTATTAATTTAGGTCTTAATTTGTGTGCCTTTTTTTTTCTCAAATTGGGTTTGGGTGGCATCAATATTCATTTGTATAACTTGATTTTTAATAATTAATAATTAATTTATATTTTATCTTTTTTAATATAATATTTTATCTTAGGGTGGCTAATCCAAAATATCTTCCTACACCCAGTTTTCTTCCTACTCCCATATTAATAAATTAAAATTATTAATTTTACTTCCTACGTCTTTAAAATATATATTTTTTCTCATTTACCTATTTTTCTCTTTATACCCATAGTTTCAGAATTATGGGTCGTTTGTTTTTTCCACTTAAAACTTAACGGGTTTGAATTATAATTATGAAGTTGTTTTGTTTGTTTTTTTAAGTGGTCAAACAACTTAAAAAATATCAAAAAAACAACTTAAAATAAAAAGCAAAAAATCCTGACTTTTCACTTAATCACAAATAACTGAATTACATTAAATACAATCCAAAATGTTTTCTTCCGATACTATCTCATATATATAACATATTTCTAATTTCAACATAATTATATATGGTATAGAAATATTTATTTTAATATATTGCTTATTTTAAATAATTTTAAAAATAAAAAAGAACTCTAATTACTTCTCATATTGATGTTTAATATCAATACTCTATTATGATATTAGGGTGATGTATTTATATATTATTTTTTTAGAGTGTTTTGTGTAAGTTTTCTTATGGCCCAATTTATTTTTTGAAAAAAAAAATCTTTTCTTTTCTTAATAAAAATCTTTATTTAAAATCGAAGAAGAAGATCATAATCATATGTGTTCATATATAATAATTATTTTCGGATTTGTTTTTATTCTATATTATATGTATAATTGTTTAACATGGGTATAAATGTAAAATTATTTAGTTTCAGACAATTTTACTTTTAAAAAACAAATGTGTTGACAATACATTCAGATGTGAGGAAAAAAAAAACATGTCATTTAAGTTCAGATTTCAGACCCTATTCAGTATTCAGAAAAATTCAGAACTGTTCAGTCTTCAGACAAAAAAAACAAACAACCCCTTAGTCCGAAAAAGTTTCGGATTTTTATGATGATCTTACTGTTATTTTGATTCAACATTATTTTAAACATTTATTGCAACATTAAAAAAATCATACAATCAAATGATGAAAAAAAATGTGCTTTTTTAAGAGAATTGGAAAGGCCTTGTAAGTTGTTAGTTGCAGAAGCAAGTTCACCGCAACTAAACCTTCTTGGCTTCTTGGTTCTCCTGCACGAACTCTTCCAAATACATATGCAATTAAAGTTAATCAGTTACGTATGCAGCAATATGCAGCTTCTTTTGTTTTTTTTTTAAATCAATCACCAAACAAACCAATTTTTTTAAAAAACATTTTTTGGTATTTTTAAACTCCATTTACCACGTTTTTATGTTTACAAACCAATTAAATTAATAAGAATTTGTAGTTGAATTAAAGTTAAATGAGTGAGTGAGTAGTGTTTAAGATCTGTATAGATTTGATCGAGTTCTACGATTGCTTTTAAAAAAAAGTTGTATAGGATTACTACAACAATTTTTTTATTAAATCACAAAACAACAATAAAAATTAAAGTAAACATATCTTAATGCATTTGGAATCCATGAAATCAATTCTTAAAGCATCTCCAATGCAAAAATTTGCTTTGCATATGAATAATTGTTGACATGGCAACAATGTCAAGAGACTTGATTCCTATGTGGCATAAATATGGACTTGATAGACAATCAACTTAAAATTTGCTCTCCAATGCTTCTGTTTAAAACACATTTTATTTTAATGACGTATCCAATTTTATTTCCTATTTTATTTCCTTACCAAAAATAGATGAAAAATTAACATCGATTTTAAATGTTTGCTGAGTCAATCTAAAAATGGCTTGTGCAATAGGTCGTCTGAAAGTAGACGGTCATGTTGACAATGCCTATTATTTTTTTGCCACGTCAGCTTGAGGTTGAATATGCACGGTTGCATTGGAGACACAATTATTAACAGAATGTCTATTTATCCTACGTGGCATCTATTTTTTTCATAAGACACGCTTGCATTGGAGATGCTCTTAGTTCATCCATTCCTTGACTATATGTGAAAAATAATTATATTTTCTGATTGATGTTGGGTTTGATTAAGTATATATTATTGATATTTATGATTGATTGGGTGTTCAACTTAAATTTAATTTTCAATTATAAAGTAATGTATTTTAAGTATTTAAATGTAAAGGTATTTTAGAAATATAAAAGTTCATTAAAACATAGGTGTCTGATGATATTTTGCGGGTAGCCATAGATCCACCATTTATCTTATGATGGCTTTAAATAACTTTGATGAGAAAATGCAAACTTAATATTGCTGTTTGTTTTTAAAATTTTTAATTTTCAGTTTTCCTATCAAACCCGTTTTTTACATTGATGGGATGGATATCAAACAAGAAACTTGAAAACCAAACAAACTACAACTACAACACACACAGTAGACAGTACATAATATGTAAAAAAAAATTAGGGAAAAGGGACGATCATGGCTTGATCTTGTTGATTTTCATGGGTTTGCCGCCTTTGGAACAGCAAGTTCAAACCCGCCACAGTAGCAATCCGTTCTTTGAGGTTTGCACCATGGGTTTTCCCAGCAGCAGCAGCAAGCTCAAACCCAGATGTAGCAGGGGAAGCTTGACGGCAGCAAAGTTTGATCTCACCAGAGAAGCAAGGTGCGGTTGTTAAAGCTAAAATGTCACTGTTAAGTAGTGCTACTCTGGTTCTATATCATGGCTTAACAGTGACATTTTAGCTTCAACAACCGCACCTTGTTGCTCTAGTGAGGTCAAACTCTACTGCCGTCAAGCTTCCCCTGCTACATCTGGGTTTGAGCTTGCTGTTGCTGCTACACATGGGGAAAACCTATGTTGTAATTCAAACTGTGTTTCATCTTATTTAACAGCTTGAGAGCCATTTTTTCAGAATAAAAGAGAAAAATCAAATGTTTGTTAAAGATGTGGGATGAAATGATATAAAACCAGAGTAGCCTTAGTTATAGGCAAAACGTGGGAGATGATAAGTTTTTCCTTGGTAGGTATATAATTATGAGCATACTTATAACACACTTAGACTATATTTGGGATTGCTTTTGCTTAAGAAATAATAACCTATTTCTCAAGTTTTGAATAAATATGTGTTTGGTAAACTTCCCAAAAATAACTTAATTTATAATATGCTGCTTCGATAAGTAGCTTCTGAGGAGTTGGTTGGGGTTGCTTTTTGAAGCAAAAGCTAGGTTATTGCTCATGCAATGTCTAGAATACCCTCACTATTTTAATAAAAGACAATATTACTCTTATTTAATAATAATATAATAAAAACTAAAAAGTAATAAAATTTAAAATTTCTTTTAAAAAAATAAATTAAAATTTTAAAAACTAAAAAAGGGGATGGTGGCCACCGTCGGAAAGTGATGCCAGAGGAGGACCGGCATCTCCGGCGATGAGGGAGCCAGCTCCTCTGGCCGCGAAGGAGGCGAGAATGGAGGGGAACTTCCGCCAGAACAGACGGAGGAGAACTTCGACGTGAATCCAATCGCGATTCCATAACGAATCTGTCGCAAAGGTTGATGACGATCTCGGTGCAACGAATCGGCGATGGAATTGACGACAGAAAGAATATCAGTAGGAGAGGAATCGAAAAAAGCCGAAAGCCTCCTCCATGATGCAACCAATCGGCGACGAAATCTATCGATTTCAAATTCTTATTCATCGCCGCATGGGAGAGGATATAAGCGGCAAGTGAAGGAGGCTGATGACGGTCTCGGTGGAGCTGGAGACGGAGGAGGAATTGGAGAGTCATCGCCGGAGTTTGCAGAGGTTGATTGCTAAGTGTGTTGATGAAGAAGGGGACTGAGTTGACTTGGCAGGGGAGCCTAAGTTGACTCAGGTTTTTTTTTTTGTATTTCAATTAAGAATTGAGTTGACTCAATCATAATTTTTTTTTCTGTTTAAATTTGTTATGTTATTTATTTCTTTTTATATGCTCCATATTTATAATATTTACTGATGTCTATTTTCGTCATTTGTTTCAATACATTTTCCACCATTTCAAAAGTTAAGCAATTTAAATTTTGGTTTACCAAACACCAACTTATTTTTTTTCTTAAGTTGATTATTTCTTAAGTTAAAGCAAATTATAACTTAAGCAAAGCAATCTCAAACATAGCCTTATTCAACTCGTCACTCTTCTGTGTCTATTATTTGACCCAACAAATGACAAAAAGTGATGAGGTGGATACGTGTACTATAAGTATGCTCATAGTTATATGTCTACTAGAGAAAAACTCTGGAGATGATAGATGTGATGTGATGTGCTGTCTGCTGTGGCATGTGATAGGAAATGAATATTGATCATTGCACACACTGTGTGTGCAATGATTCATCTACATAGTCATAGTGTGTGCAATGGTCAATATTCATTTCCTAAATGAGTATATCAGAATCAAAGATTTGCAAAAGTTTTTTACTCCAAAATTCAAAATTCAAATGGGTGTGTGGTTTTGTGCCGATGGGTGTGTGGTGTGTAGTGGATAGTGTATTGTCAATTCATTTTCTAATTTAGTATGTCACAACCTATTGTAATAGTTTTTGTAATACTAAAAAAAAAAATAAAGGTGTCAATTGGGGTTGGGCCTGTGGTGCCTGACCCCTTAAGACCCACCAAGGAGGCGTGTCTGGGCTAGCACGGCACGATGGCATGTGTCGTGCGGGACCGAGGGTGTCGGCTCGGCACGCTAGGCTCCCGTGCTAGGCTGGCACGGATGGCTGGCCGTTGGCCCGTCAATTTTTTTTTTAAATCTAACCATTTGGTTTTTATTATTATTATTATTTTAAAAAAATTGTTATAATAAATAAGATAAACAAATTATAATTAAATATATATATGTTAAATAGTAAAAATAATATTATAATAAATAAATTTAATACTCTCTTAAATTAAAAAACAAAACTAAAAAGAAATGAAGTAGGTCAGCCTGTTAAGGTCGGCTCGGTGTGACGGCACGACCCATTGGGGTCGTGCCGTGCCACCCGTTTCCTTAACGGGTCGTGCCTTGCACAGCACGACTCCTTTGCGTGCTGGCACACCACGGCATGCTAAGGTTGCCGGGACCTAAGGGGTTGGGCCTTAGGGGGCCTTGCCGGCACGTTTTGATAGCTTTAGTCCCAACCGTACTTCATTTGCATTGTGTGTGCAACATCAAGTGTATTTTCAATTCATATTCTAATTTTGTATGTCACAAATCACAATCAAAGCTTTGAAAAAGTCATAATTTTTTTGCTTTGTGCTTTGATTTAAGAGCACGAAGCAAAAAAATTATTTTGAGAGTCATTTTTTCAGAATAAAAGAGAAAAATCAAATGTTTGTTAAAGATGTGAAATGATATAAAACTAGAGTTGCCTTATTTATAGGCAAAATGTGGGAGCTGATGAGTGTGCTGTGTTGTCTGCTGTAGCATGTGTGTCTGCAATGGTTAGTGTATTGTCAATCCAATTCCTAAATTAGTATATTAGAATCGAAGCTCTACAAAAGTTTTTTTCTCCATTTTTTTCTTTGTGGTGTGATGTGTGAGCATCACATGTCTACAAAAGGTGAAAAACTAGTTTCATGTTTTTATTTTGAAATATTATAATAATTTAGAGTTTGGAAGAGGGAGAGGGAGAGGGAGAGAATTGTCCTCCAAATTACTTATCCCTTCTACCGGCTTTTTTTTCAGTCAAGAAAGGAATTAAAATCACCAAATATGTGATAAAAGTCTGTCTTAATGTACAAACTTCATAAAAAATTTGATGCTTTTTCATTTGAGTTTTGGTTTGAGCATGTATTTGTATCTGATTTATTTACATTTAAAGGGTTCGAGTCAAAATATAACAAGATGCAATCATTATTATGAACGATAAATTTTAATTTTTAACTAATGGAAAAAAAAAATCCCCGATTACAAGATTTGTTGATCTTTTTTTAACTTTAATTCTCTTACCGGAAGTTCAACTTGTATACAACTATATAAGAGTTTACGGTAAGACCAATACTGTCAGTAAAAATTGGCTTGCATGTGATCTCTGATTCGCATCTTCAATTTTCACATGGATGATACTAGAACTCAATTTTCACACCTATTTACAATTTTTTTTTAATTCCAAAAATATTTGATGATTTTACCTTCAATTCATATGCAAATACAGAAAGAAAGAGACTGTTGAACAATCAAAAAAAATTTGTTTTGAAGGATAACAATAAACCATCTTTAACATGTGATATTTTTACTATATCATCACATATCATTAAAAAAAATGGAAAATATTTGGATGCATCCCACATTGAGATTGTGGTACATGACCCATTGAGATAGGAAACTCATTTATTAAAGTACTCTTCTTTGCATTTACTCTTCCCTACAACAGGAATCCAAAATTACTCTTCTTTGCATTTACCTAGCTCTTTTACCAATCATAGTCATGTGAACCGTTGGTTAACCAATCTCAATCACGGGCCCTTGGCTCATAGGTATTTTAACATTAACACATCATTCTTGCAATCTTGCATAACATATATAATTAGGTAAGCCTATTATTATGATTTTAAACAAGAACATGTGTTATAAGTCATAAAATATAAAATACTCCGAATGTGTTTCTTACATAAATTTATAATTAAATTGATTAAGAAATAATTCTCATTAAAAAAATTGTATGAAACAATTCTTGATGTTAAAACAATAAAACCCTTAACTAATTATAAAGTTGTTGGAGCTACCAATATTTCACTGTTCAGCAGGATAAATGAAAGGAAAAACATTTTGAGAGCCATTTTTAGACTAAAAGTGAAAAATCAAAGTGTTCGTTAAAACTTAAAACTAAAGAAGCTTGTGTTGAAATAATATCAAAAGAGATCAATCTTATTTATAGAGGAAAGTGGGACATTGCTTTGTTCAAAATTCAAATGGGTGGAGTGTGTGGCGATGGGTGTGGTGTGTGCAAATATTTCATGTGCATTGTGTGTGCAGTGGTTAATGCGATGGTAAAATGCATCATTTTCAACCTATACTAAAATTTGTGATCATTTATAATGATATTTTTTTACTAATATTAATATATATATATATATATACACACGAGTTATTATGTAATAAGTTATCTTTGAATAATTCAAAATTTGTAAATTCTTACACTATCATGTGAATTACGATCCAATATGCTTATATGAAAAAGAATCTTATTTATTACTCCAACCAACATGTTCCTGTGTGTTTTTCTAAATGGATAAATATTTTTATCAATTCATTGTTTGATGATGACTTATCTCCCATTCAATAAAACAAATCTCTCTCTATAATTATTTTCAAAGATGAGTAATGTGTAGGTTAAATTCATTTCTTTACCTATATATTTTTTTATATGACTTAGACTGTTAGACTTACACACTTTTTATTAAATAATTCATTATTTAATATCTTCGTTTATTCCTTATTTTCTTACTACATCTTTGATAATCTTTATTTATTCTTTGAATTATTTCATTAAATAAATTTATTTATTTTTTACATTTTATTTTATTAGACTAAAATAATAAATAAGATAATAAAATTATAAATACATAAGTTAAAATTTTAAAATAATATTATAAGAAATAAATTTAATACTTAAAAATTAAAATCTTAAATTAAAAAAACAAAACTTAAAACTTAAAAATAAAAAAATAAATTAAATTGGTGGGGCCGTGCCGTGTCGTGCTGTGCCCCTATTATCCTTATCGTGTCGTGCCCGGCACGGCACCATAACGTGCTATGCCAGCACGGCCTATTTAGCCGGACAGGCCTTAACGAGCCGTGCCTTATTGAGCTGGACTGGCACATATTGACAGCATTAGTTCGCACACATAGGACGACTGTTAACAATTGATCGCTACGTAAAAGTTGTCGGATAGCCACAAACAAACAATAAAGAGTGTTTATGCATACTAGGCTATGATATTTGATCATGAAATGGTATAAAAAAAACTTTCTTCTATTTTTATAATTTAAATACTTTTTCAATGAGATGATAATTTAAAGAGATTTTTCATATACAAGAATTTGTACTCTCTCTGTCACTTCCATTATTATTTACTACATACATAGAGAGAGCCTGCAAGCTGTAAATAATACTGGACAGTAAATAACAATGGAACAAGGAAGAGTACATGCTCTTAGTAAATAGTAATGGGAGAGATGGGGGAATAATAATGGGTTTTCCTGAGGTTAAAAAAAATACATACATGGTAAAGGTAATTAAGGCCCAGTTTGGCATTGCTTCCCCAGCTGCTTTTGGGGCCAAAAGTGATTCCTGATCAATGATAGGGTGTTTGGTAAATTTGTGGGGAAGTGCTTTTGGCCACTTTTAGCTTCTCCCAACTGAGTTTTTGAGAAGCTACAAATACATGCTTTTGGAAATCAGCTTCTGCTTTTGAAAATGCGCTACAGTGTTTTTTAATGAATTTTTACCCAACTATCCTATTTTTCCCTTAGCGTTTCATGACATTTAACAAAATCATTTACCAATCAGATTGATTCCTTCAAGCTTCGGTTTCTCCTCTCTCTCGCAACAATCATTATCATAATCAATTTTTTTTTTAGAAATCATTATTATCAACAGCAATCAACCACCACCCAGAAATCATTATCATCAACCCTAATATTTTTTTTTAGAAATCATTATCAAACACAAAAATTCATCCCCAGTTCATCATTATCATTATCAGTCAAACCCACCAGAGAAGGATTTTTTTTCTTAAATCGACAATATGGAGATAATAAATAAATTGTTTAAAAAAAATTATGTCATCGCCATCCATTATCATCATCACTTCTTTCTCTTTCAAACAACAAAAAACTCAACAACAACAAAAAAAATTTAAAAAGGAAAGCTGGGTATTTCTACCCCGAATTGTTTTTTTCTTTGCATTTATTTTTATTTTTCATTAAATACAATAAAAAAATCCCACAACCATAAAAATCCCACAACCATCAAATACCATCCAAGTATCCAACCATCATCAATTTAAAAAAAAAAATTATGATGGTGATGAAGAACAGCCCAGAAGTTGAACACAAAAAAAAATTACTTTTTATTTTATTTTGGTGGATGTGATGAAGATGAGGTTGGGTGATGATTGTGATTTTGTATTGTGTTGGATTTAAAATTGAAGATGAAGATGAGGTTGGATCTAAAATTGAAGATGAAGATGAGGTTGGATCTTAGTTGTGAATGAAAGAAGGGAGAGAGAGAAAGAGGGAGAGAGAGGCGGTGAGAGTGAGGTGAGACTTGAGAGTGAGAGAGAGAAAGAGATTAGAGTTAGGGTTTGTTTTTATTAATTTTGTTTTTTTAGTTGTTTTTATTATTTAATTAAATTAAATTTATTAATTTAAATGCATTTAATATATATAATATTATTTCATTTAAAGTTTAATTTTAAAATGTTTTTGTTTTTTAATTATTTGTAATTACAATGATGTCCTTTTAGTAATTTTACACAATCACAGTACTTTTTACTTCTATTTTACCAAACACATTGAAATTGTTTTTGGTTCTCACAGCACTTTTGAAAATCAGTTTACCAAACACTCAGCTGATTCTATCCACAGCAATTCCAAAAGCAATTCCCCCCACAGCAGATCCAAAAGCAATTCCCCCCACAGCACAGCAATGCCAAACTGGGCCTAAATTATATGGAAAAGTTTATTATACCATTTCATGAAACCGTTTCCTTTGGTCATTTCCAATCGGTCTCTAAGTTTTACTCCATTTTGGAGACTGAAAATGGATTATTTCTTCTCCATAATTTTACTACTCCAACCATTATCCATTTTACAATCTCTAAATAATACAATATTATTATTTTACTTTATAAATAATATTTCAAACTTTATTTAATAAAATTATTTTCTTTTAATTATTTTATATAATATTTTACTCACTTATAATGGATTCACAAGTAAAATTTTCTAATCTTTTATATAATTAGTCAGAACTGACTATTTTTACATATAACGTTTTAATATAATTTTTTTAACATTTATATTATTTTTATAATATTTTACCTAATAATGTTTTAACTTTTAAATTTAAATGTTATTTTTGTTGGTTTTATTTTAATTTTCAATGTTTTTTTTTTTGGTAAATTTGTAACTTCAATTTTTGACTTTAGCATCTCAACCACCTATGTGATTTTAATCCAAAATTTGTAAATGCATTCAAATCTCAACAATTGGATTAAGAGCTGATAAGTGGTTGAAATGTTGAAGTCAAAATTTTAAGTCACAAATTTAAGTTGGTTTAGCTTGAATATTATGTTATTATTTTGTTTTATTGACTTATTTCGAGTTAATTATTATATTAAACATTAATTACATATAAAAAATGATGGTTTGAAAATATTTGTATTGAATTAAAACACTTATTTAAAAAGGTGTAATAAAAAAAATTAAAATATGGTCAATATTATAATCGGTTGAAATATCTCAACAAAATATTTCTATTGATATAATTTCTATAGTAATTAGATTTATGAGTAAAAATTTATAATAAATTAACTGAGTTTAGTTAAAAATGTATAAAAGATATGGGAGATATTTTATTTCCTTGACGACGAATGAATATATAGGTAAAATGGGAATATAAAAAATGAACAGTAAAATAGAGATTAAAGTTTGGATCTCTATGTTTGGAGATCAAAATTTGATCTCCAAATTTATGTTTCTAAGTCTCCGTGATTTGGAGACCGATTGAAGGTAAATGGGTCTCCATTTTGACGAAATGGAGATGGTTTTACAAATTGGGACTGCTATGAACTATTTCGCTCAAGTTTGCGCTTTTTGTTTTACAATGGACAAACTTAACTAGTCTAGTTAATTTGGAGCGGATCTTATCCTATGCAGTCATGTTCCACCAACAATATATATATATATATAATCAATTTTTTTATTGTCAGTTCGAACTGATATAAAATATATCAGTTCGTTACATATTAAATGTTTTGATTTGACTGTATACACTTGTCAAAGCATCTTTTAAATCCAATGGTCCATATGTAATGGACTAATATATCTTATATCAATTCGAACTGACAATAGAAAGACCGTATATATTATATATAATATATAATATGACAACATGAGGTTGATCCAGTGATATGTCATCCACATCTATACCAATAGGAGGTGAGTTTGAGTTTGTTATCATTTACCCCCAAATCCCGAATTACCATAATATTTCAACAACAAAAAACAATAAATATAGATATAATTCTCATCTCTAAGCCTGTAGAGGAATAAGGAAGGATTACATATCTTTTCTAAATGAGAGAAAACTAAAGCTTAGATTTTAAGTTTTTCTCTTCTTGATAGTCAGAATCCGGTGTTAACATTGTATTTTACTTTCTTGTTTATGGCCAATAGATAAGTGTCGATAATTTGTTTGTTAATATCTGATTCCAATAATAAGGAAATTGTCAAATAAATCAATATTTTTGTTATTTAATCTAAAATTAGGGAGATAAAAAACTGTTAGAAATACTATTCAACAATAAAAACAAAAGAGAGAATATAATTGTTAGTATATTGTGAAGAAATTTCTACAAAATGGGTTCATCACTTATCACCTAACGGTCCCACACACTCCCACATACAATAAACCCATGTGAAGCCACACAGCCAGAGCAAAAGAACTCCTTCAAAGCATTTCTAATGTAAATATGTATTTTTGAGTTTATAAATATTGTCATATTAGTATTTTTATTCACTATAGACCACTTTTGAATTATTATTTTTGAGAAATGCATATTCACAAATTCAATGATTATCTAAAATCAAATATACATTCATTTTATAATCAATCATAATAAAACAATTATTATATTTTCTCTTATATTTTATTTTACAATTAAATAAGTTCTAATATTATTGGTGGAGAGAGTTAGAAATCCTAGTCAGCATTTCTAGGAAAGTTTCTAGAATTAGAAACTCAACTCTATTAATATTCTCTAACTTTTTTTTGCCACATCATTTTTATATTGAAGTTAGATAATTGTATTGGAGAGAGTTTTTCTAATTTTTGAACTATTTATCATATGTGGCAATCAACTTTCTCCATATTTGCATTGGAGATGTTCTTAGAAACAGAGTAATTTATTTTCTGTAAAAGGAAATTTTTTTCAAAGTCATATAGAAGAAACAGGAAGATTAAGGCCCCGTTTGATTTTTCCACTTAACACTGAACGGCACTTAATGTGTTCCATTTGGCTATTTTTTTTTATTTTTTAAGTGTTAAAATCACTTAATAAACCCCTAAAACTGCTTGTATTGAAAAGTGAAAATTTTCACTTTTCACTTAACAAAAATCCAGTGGAATTTAATACAAAGTTTTACTTCCAAAACTATCCTTACTAATTTAATCTATTTTCAATTTTGTCATCTTTTAAAACCTTAATTGTAATTATTAGATTCTATACAAATTAAAGTTTGGTACACTTATAGATTTCTAAGGACTCAATATTTATTTTTATTTTTTGAAATATTACAATAATTATTACAAATAGGACCGTCGGGACCTGCCGAGATCAAACAATAGATGACCCAGATATCTATTCCCATAATGGAAGAAAACTACTCCCCACACATGCTTGTAAAATGTACATGGTTAGATTTGAAACCCCCCCCCCCCCCCCCCCCCCCCTGCCGAGATCAAACAATAGATGACCCGGATATCTATTCCCATAATGGAAGAAAACTACTCCCCACACATGCTTGTAAACCCCCAACCCCCCCCCCCCTGCCGAGATCAAACAATAGATGACCCGGATATCTATTCCCATAATGGAAGAAAACTACTCCCCACACATGCTTGTAAACCCCCAACCACCCCCCCCCCCCCCCCCCCCCCCCTGCCGAGATCAAACAACACACACACACACACACACAATTTATGTGGAAGGGAGGTGCACATTCAGCTCTGCTAAGAAGTGATGTGCATTTATTATTATTATTATTATTATTATATGGTATTGTGGTTTTGTCTCATTTGACATCATTGAGTGTACAGTAGTACTGGAGCATATATCAATTAAGTAGTAGAGGTGGGCATTTATCAATTAAATAGTATTGGTGGATGTAAATCAACAACAGTAACTATTACAGTGAGAAATTAATCATGATGTAATTCATTGATAATAATATTCAATTTAGAACCAAAAAAATCCAACATGTCCAAAAACAAACCCATCCAGAATAATATAAATTTGAAGTATTATTAATAACTAAATAAATTTATTTTAGAATTATTGATTTACATGAGTTGTCTTTCATATATTAAAATGTAAATATATAACAAATAATAGTTAGAGGGACATAGATGTAACAGTATTTATTTTCAGATATTTATAACTTAAAAAAACCAAAAAATTGATCACTTATATTCAGTTTTTAGTGAAAAAAACAAACATATTTTTCAGTTTTCAGTTTTCAGTTTTCAGTCACTATTTAGTCTTCAGTAACATTCAGTACTGTTCAGTCTTCAGACAAAAATCAAACGGGGTCTAACTCTATGTTTGGTATGATGGAATAAAAGAGAAAGGAAATGAAAGGATTTCATATTTTTTGTTTTGATTGTTAAATGAGAAGGAAATGAAAGGAAAATGAGGGAAAGAGAAGGAAATTGAGGGAATAATTTCTTCTTGTTTCGTCCAATTTGCTTTCTCTCCAAAATTGGACGAAAAAGGAGGGAAATGAATTATAAGTTAATGAAAATTTTCAATATTCCAAAATAACCCTATTAATACTACATTTGTTTTCTTTCATTTCCCTTCCATTCATAACCATCCAAACAACCATCACTAAAAACACTCTCATTTCCTTTCCTCTCCCTTTAATTTATCATTTTCTTTCATTATCATTTTCTTTCATTTATATTCCATCAATCCAAACATAGTGTAAATGAGATGACAGATTGGTAGTATATGTATATTTATACTATAGTGGCTCTATTGGCACCTAAAAAAATTCTCTCCACACCCAATTACTCTCTACACCCATTTAAAAATTTTACAAATCAATAATTTACTCTCTACACCCTATAAAATACCAAAATTGACCTTTAAGTATAATTAATCACTTCAATTATATGTGCCTTTAAATATAGTATAAGTTAACGACTCAAAATTTAAATGATTTTTTTTTCTTTTATTATGTTAATTAATAATTTAATTTAATCTTAAAAATATATATAACATTTCTACTTTCTTTTCAAATCATTAACATATGTCAATGCACAAGTGCACATGTTGACATTTTTCATAATTTTTTACTGAACCCCACATGCACTACAGCAGTAGTCAATATTGACGGTGGATGATCTTTCTTTCTATTTTGGAACATGATTAGATGTGTTAAATGGGTTAGGCGGCTTGGCCCTCAATTTGAGGGCTAAACCCATTGAGGGATGGACCGGGCTTGACTGTCAAGGCCCACGGGATCGAAGGGTCGGATTTTCATGGGTTTAAGCCTTTAAGGGTAGGATCAGGCTTAAAATTTGAAAAAAAAAAACTCAATAGTATTACATATAAGTGTGACGATGTTTGCACCCTTTAAATACCGTATGTACACCACAAATTAATATGTATTTAAAAATCCAATAATGCCCTTGAGTAAAATTACTAAGAGGACTAATTGTTTGTTAGTACACCCACCAATAATTATTAATTAGTTTCCTATTTTAATCTTTTGTAATTTTTTTCCTATTAATGATTTGATATTAAAATATATCATAAAAACTCTTTCCATTTTAATAAACCCTAGATTCTCTTTGAAATATATTTTCAATCTCTTTTAAGGAAATACAAATTGATTGCAAATATGGAAAATGAATCAAAATCATGAGACAAATTTGGTTATGAAAAAAGTAAGGTTTTAAATTAATTTTTATTAGAAGAACAAAATCATTATTTATATAAACAGACTTTTAAATTAACTATATTATCTATGATTTTTTTTATTTCTTTCAAATACACTTTATACTTTATTTATTTATCAATATTATATGTTTTTTCTGAGAAATTTTCAAGTCAGTACGTACTGATATAACTTCATCAATGCGTTGGATGTGGACCATTAGATTTACATACTTTGACTCAAAATGTATACACTTGTCAAAACTTCTCCATAATTAGTGGTCCACATACAACGAACTGATATAAGTTATATCAGTGCGCACTGAAGAGAAAATGACTGGTTTTTTCTTGTCAAAAAAAAATTATATGTTTTTCAATTTTATCAAACACCTATCTTTTATTTTATTTTTTTGAAATATCATTTAACACATATCTACTTCCACATCACTTGGGACATGACACAAATCTTACATCTCTACAACTCTCTCAAACAGAAAGTGGTTCTCCAATAAATAAAAAAATCTTAAAATGGATTTTTAACGAAAAATGGAGTTTGATTTTGAAAAAACCAAGAAGAGAAAAGAAGTAGGGAAGAGAAAGAATACTAAGAGAATTAAAGGTAACAATAAAATTTGAAATAATAATAAAGTTGATTGAATAACATAATACTAGTCAAAAGTGGTGTGTACTTACAAAAATACTATACAGTATAGTTAAAGAAATGGTTTTTTTGGTATTATGTGGGGTTTATTTACAAATTAGAGATTTTTTTAAAATTTTTTTAATGGGTGTGATTACGAAAGAGGTGTAGATACAGTTTTTGAGGGGTGCTATTATCGCTACTCTACATATAAAACAAAGTAGAACCCATTTGGCCGCACAAAAAATTTAAGGTCAGCCCTTAGCCGACCTTTAAACCCAATCGAACATTCGGACCTTGAATTTAGGGGCCGTTTGTGGTATGAGATAACCAAAATAATACGATTTCTGGGAAAGTTAAATATAGGAATGTGATTCCTAGGAAACTTGTATACATGTGTTTGGTTGAGCATGTGAATATTAAATAAAAGTGTTTGGTTGTACATGGGAATTTATTTTTTTATTTATTAAAAACTAAAAAAATTATTAAAAAAAAAAAATCAAAGTTCAACATCACTGGACTTCATGCTTGAAAATAGCAGGTTCTTTGTCAAAAAAAGAGAGGAAAATAACAGGTTCTAAATCAACAAGAGCAAAGCCACTTCACTAGAAACCCATATGCGTTCAACATTTCAGATCCAACTGAGATGAGACAAGAGCAAAGCCAATCCTCTATCTCGTTCTTTCCATCTCTCTCTCTCTCTCTCTCTCTCTCTCTCTCTCTCTCTCTCTCTCTCTCTCTCTCTCTCTGTCTTTCTCTCCAGATCTTGATCTTCGTCGTCGTCGCCTCCGGCCAGGTACGTCATCGACATCGTCGTCGTCGTCCCCGCCTTCGGCCGGATTCTTGATCTTCTTCGTGGTCATCATCGAAGCTCGTCGTCGCCTCTACATTATCAAAGCTCGTTATCACCCAGATCTTGTTTGTTGCTACTTGATGTAATTTTTTTTTTCTGTTGATGTTGATGATGATGTTTGATGCTGATTTGGTAAAGGTTTAATACAAGATTATTTGTGAGTTATGATTGTGTTTTGATAAAGATGAAGTTGGGCATGGTTTAGTTGATGAAAGTTAGGTTTTGAAATCTGAAAATTTAGTGTTTGGGTAGTGAGAAAGTATAAGAAAATGTGAGAATAAAACTGGAAATTTTTTGGACGATTTTTTTTAAAATGATCAATTATTATTTTTAATCAAATGTGGGTCCCACGGTTGGAATCTGATGGAGGGTAATCTGAAACCCACCTATTGGGATGGGTTTCATATTACCCTGTTGGAGGGTAATGTGATTTCCATGGGATTCACTTTCCTGCGAAACAAAAAATCCAAACATGCTACCAAACATGGGAATGCTATGAGATTCTCATTCCCATGTAAAGATGACCCTATACCAAACGGCTGGTATGGCTCACCTGTTTGACACATTACTATCACAAGTAGGTCTGCACTTACTAGTATCATGAGTCATGACAATAAACCTGGATATACATATATAAAGCTAGTGTTTTCTTCTTCTTTGATATATATAAGTTCAATTTTCCTTAAAAATATATATATAAAGCAATTTTTGTGTCTATTTTTTTAAATAATTTTTTATTATTGTATATAACATGAATGATTTATCTCTCTCTCTCTCTCTCTCTCTCTCTCTATATATATATATATATATATATAACACGAATGATATTACAATTGAAAATAACTTGATTGTTGTGATTCAATCCATAACATATGAAATAAATAAAGAAGAAACTGAGAGAGAGACGAAAGACATGAGAGAAAAGAGATATGAGAGAGAGAGTTTTGCTTTGTATTGATTTGCAGAGAGGGCAAACAATTACAATGGAAAGCCATATATATAGGCAGTAAACAAGTTATTGCAATCATCACAAACAGTCGCCAACTATCTCAACTTGGAGAAAATCTTGCATGCACCAGGTGCAATGCACCCGTCCAATGGTGCATGCCATGTGGTAAAGAAAATCAATCAAATGAATTCTATATACAACATGGCATGCACTCATTGGTTAGGGTGCATGCAAGTTTTTCTCCTCAACTTGACTATCTTAACTTGCATATACATAGCCTTTATAGGCTTCCAAGTGGGGTGATGATCATGACAAAAGAAGGAGGTGGAATTCCATTCATACAACTTCAATCGGTGGAGTGGTGTAAATCCATCCAATTTCACAACACCAACAACCTCCCCCCTTTGGATTTTCACCACTTGTAATTTAATTTGTTAGGAAAAACCTAGTGGGATAAAAAACATCGGTAACAATATATACAATGATCTTCTAGATCTTGTAGTGTTGAACGTTCTCAAAACTATCTCGTTAAAAACTTTGTTAGAAAAATCCAGTGGGATAAACTCTGGTCGAAGGGAAAAGGAGTATAGTACACATTGTTGGGGTTTATGCCATAAAGCTTGTAATTTGTAAATGTGAATGAAACATTAATAAAATAAGTAGTTTATTCATTCTATAAATATGTCTCATATATTTATATCATGTGTACTTAATATCCAAGATTGCTGGATGTAACCTCTAACTGAGTATATGAGTATTATATACAGAGGAATTCAGTTTGAGATGAGCAATTTAAAGAGTCCGTAGATAGCAAATAGAGTTAGATACTTTATTTGTTGTTAATCTACAGTTGCGGTCCATTCCGTAATTTACGGTGTGTTGGGGTTTATGTCCTAAAGATGTAATTTGTAAATGGATTTATGAAATAAATAAAAAGAAAAGTTCAATTCATTCTTGTTGTGTTGTTTATTTTATAACTTGTGCATATATTACATCCTAGATTGCCAAATGTAATCTCGATCTGTGTATATGAGTGTCATATACGGATGGATATAGTAAGAGACGTGCAATCTAAAGAGTCCATAGATAGCAAATAAAGCTGGGTACTTTATTTGTGGTTAATCTATAGTTGCGGTCCATTCCGTAATGTACGGTGATTCTATCCTGAATCAATCATATGCGATATGAGAATAGAGGCATCTTGTATGATGTGATCATATAGGACTGGGCTATGATCTATATGAATCTCTCAGCAAGATCCGTTTACTGATAAGATTCATATATATCAACTAATGATGGCTATATGTGGGTGATCTTAATCCTGAGTATCTTATCGACTTCTTCAGGTTAGATCGTGATCTTTGATATACCATGGGTGTGGTCAGATGCAGTTCCTGATCAATATACTCTGTATGTTGGGATTGCGGTTTGACTTGTGGTTGGGAAGGTATGTACACAATAGCAGAATCCACTCCTTCTTGTAAGAATTAGATGATAGTTCCCTTAAGAATTGATTCGAGGCTTAGACAATATGAGCTCTCTCCTAATTCCGTGAGGAAATAGGATTTATTGTTCATTAGAGAATCAATGGTACTTAAAGGAAATATGTAATTAGAGGGGTATAATGGATATTATGACCCATCTCTAATTATGAACTACTATGGAGGATCACACCATGTGTAATAGCTATATCGATGGACACAGAGTTGTATTGGTCTGTGTAAAAACGTCTGCAGTTGAGAGAGTGCAGCTTCGAAGTTTTAGTGGAATAACACCGGAGTTAATAATCAAGGAATATTAATTAAAGAGTTTAATTGATAATTCCGAGGATTATTGGAGCTCAAAATACTGTGGGTCCATTAGGTCCCCTTGCTAGCCCGATCGATTTATGTAACAAGGGTCACGGTTAATTAATTTGAGGATTGTCCAATTAATTGTGTTACGAAAGTGACACGTATTTATTCAGGGATTAATTGAATAATGAGATTATTTAATTAATATATTAATAATTAAATTAATTAAATAATTAGATTATTTAATTAATGAATTAATAATTATGAATTATTAATTAATTATTAAATGGATGTTACGGGTTCAAATCATGACTAAGACATAAAATAATTAGATTACTTTATTCTTTGAAAAGTATAGTATTTAAGCTTAAGTCAACTAGGGTTATGTGGGAATTAGAATCCTACTCTACCTATGACATTTAAATACTAATCATCTTTTGAATATATAAAGATATATTTGGGAAAAAATAATTATCTAGTTTTAAAAATATATAATGATATATTTATATAACTAGATAAGAGAGAAATAGGCTTGTGTTTTTGATTTGAACGACACACAAAAGAAAAAAAACAAGACAAGGTGTGCGGCAATCAAGAGAGCCAAAAAAAAGAGTATGAGAATACATCATCAATGATTGTTTCCTTACAATTCCACATTTCTCTCATATGATTTATTGAAATTTTCTCAATTTCTATATTCTTGTATCTCTGTTGAGATTTCTTCAATATCAATGAATTTAGTCATTTCATATACTTATATAGAAATTTTCTCAATTTCAATATATATATTTGTATCTTTGTTGAGATTTCTTTCATTTCAATATATTTAGTCATTTCATAGACTTGTATAGAAATTTTTTTGATTTCAATATACTTTTATCTCTGTTGAAATTTTTTTCCATTTCAATGGATTTAGTCATTTCATAGACTTATATAGAAAATTCTCAATTTCAATATACTTGTATCTCTATTGAGATATATCAGACTCTTATAGAGTTGATTTAGAGAAAGTGGATTTATTCATAACTCGAGTTTTGTTTACATTAAGATCATGATAACATTATATTTCAAAGGTTCATAAGCTTATAATATGCATCATATGATTTATTTATTGCATTTTGCTCTGACTGTTCTGCAGGAACAATTACCCAGCCGGGATTTATAAGATGACAACTTATAAATTTTTTTGGTTACCTTTAATATATCAGGTAACTGATTAATAATCATCTAATGATCAATTATCTTTCGTATTTGAGTGATACGAAGATTGAGATGAGACACATTTATTACATATAGAGAGAACTGAACTAATGTCTCTATTTTGTATAAGAGTAACTTTTTATTTAATCTTCTCTTATGGAGAAGATTTTCCATTTAAAAATTAATCAATATAATAATATGCAGATTGTGCGTGAAAATATAAACAATCAGAAGTAGGGGTGGGCATGGTTCGGTTCGGTTCGGTTTTGGGTTCGGTTTTGGGCAAAACCGAACTGAACCGAAAATATTTCGGTTTACCTAAAATTGAACCGGTTTAAACCGAATAAGAAATGGTAACCGAACTGAACCGAACTGATTTTAATCGGTTCGGTTCGGTTCGGTTCGGTTCGGTTCGGTTCATTTTGGTTTTGGGACCTAATGGGCCTTATGGGCCTGATGGGTTTAATGAGTCTTTTTAATATGTTTTTAAATTTGATGGGTTGTTGGATTCTAATTTTGGGCCAAAGTTTCATAAATTTTATAGTCCAAGCCCAAAATAACCCAAACCAAACATAACTAATAAATAATAATATTTAATGAAAGAAAAGAAGTAGGTTAGGGTTTTTTTTTTTTACTTATATTGGCGGTTTAATCGGTTCAAACCGGTTTTTTGGAAACCAAACCGGTTTGAACCGAAAACTTTTCGGTTTTCAACTTTTTAAACCGGTTTAAACCGAATTCATTATATGAACCGAACCGAACACCCTTTTTTTGGTTCGGTTCAATTCGGTTCGGTTCGGTTTCGAACTTAGTGCCCACCCCTAATCAGAAGTATAAATGATCTAATTGAAGATTAATCAAAATCAACATTAATCTCATAATAATATAGAAGTCTTATCTTAGATCATGCCAAAGATGCAATGAGAAGATATACAGCACAATCAAATATCTTAAAAAGTGAGTAAACCCTTATATAGAATTTAGAAACTGTATCGAAATAATGAAGTTCTCACAATTACCTGGAGACGTTTGATAAGTGATTCTGTTGATCCATTCTGATTATGAGTACATGTGAAAACTAGATGTTGAATATCATTCCCAACTGATTTGCAATATTCATCAAATATCTTGTAAGTGTATTCACTAATATTATCAGGGTGCATTGACTTAATTGGATTTTTCGAAAATTATGCCCTAAAAACCGATAATCTGTGTTAGTGATATGGAGATGTTTTATAATGCACAAACATGTGATCATCTCGTAGATGCATCAATTAGAACCATAAAATAATGAAATGGTCATTTGGTGGATGAATATATCCACGTATATCCCATTGAATGATGGGGATTCAAAACCAACTTTTAGAATGAGATGGTTTATTTGTTGGATTAATATATCCATATATATATATTCCTTTGAATGATAAGGATTGAAAACCAACTTTTCGAATGAGATGGTTTTATTACTAATCTCCATTTGTGAACATACAGTACATATATTATTATGAAATTAAAGAATTTCTTGGCTCTTTAATTAATGTCCATAATTTTCGAGGATTATATACATCATTGTAGATTCTAGATGACCAAAATTGTCATGTCAAAACATAAGTATATTTGGATCTGAGAACTTATAGTTCATAACTGTATAATATAATACAGATAATAAAGCACACAACTTTTCCATAATGAGTTTCTGGCCAGAATCATACACAGATATTCAACACTCTTATTATTCATAGCCTCAATATAACATTAATAAAGTTATATGCATTTGAACTAAGCAGATTCATTTATGTTCTGCTTGAATGATATAAAGTATCATTGATAAACAATTTAATACCATTTGGTAATAAGATTCTGGCTCTTCTAGAGTCTTTAATCTGATCCGTTGGATCTGATTTGGTATTAACTTTATGTCTTTGAACGAAACATATTCTTTTATGTTCTGCTTGAATAATATCAAGTATCATTGATACATAATTTTGTATTGTTTGATAACAATATCGTGGCTCTTCTAGAGCTTTCTATCAGACCCGTTGGACCTGATACAATATTAACATTTGCTCTGAGCAAAGTTAAATTTATAAAATATTTCTGATTCCGCATAATTATACTAGTCGTTGCATTATCGACAAGACATATATTTTTCCTTATAAGAATTTATGGACATTATGTATAATGTCATTTTATATCTCATTTGAAATGATAATAATCTTTCTCCCTTTTTTAATTAGTTTTTCTGTACACATTTTTCTCTTGTCATTTACAAATATCCACTCATGGGGTATGTTTTGATATCTCATGAATATAAATATATCCAAATTTACTCATGTTATTGGTAAAATCTGGGAAGATGATATATCAGTATAAAAGCCTGGTTTTGTGGAGATTAACAATGACGTGTCAACAATTATAAACTAGGTTGAACCAACCCAAGATGGCTAGAAAATAATCTCATAATATATGGTCAGAGTTACTTGGATGGTTGGTGGAAAACATTCAGCTAACTAAAAGTAATTAGATTGACCAAGTGAATAAGAACCGATTTGGAACACCTGAGGTGGTCGGGGATACCCAAACGATCGAAATAGCTATCATGACTGTGTGTAGATAACTGGTCGGGGGTTTAGGAGGAGTGGTCGGGTCTGGGAAATTATCGGCTGAGCGACACGTGGACAACTTAAAGACATGTTCAGAATTATGACACGTCAGTAGCATATAATTTAATGCAATCACGATTCAAATACGCAAAGAAAGAATCCTCCACAAACAAAGTTTCATTAAGCGCATTTTGATAAGGAAACAAATTTCCTTGTAGATATCAGAAACCGGAATAGGCAAGAGATCTGATATATTAATACTAGTGATACGAAACAGGAAAAAAAGCAACAACGACTCCAACAAGTCAGAGTTTTATTGAATCACTGCCACCTATATTTTTACTTGTACTCCAAGAATTAGGGTTCTATGCATGTATAAATAGATTATAAAAACACCCAACAAGGGTTGAGGGAATCACATAATATTCAAGAGGGCAAAAGAAGCAGAGATTGTAACATTCTTTTCATAGTGAATTGCCTTCTCGCCGTTACCGAAAACCGTGGTGTTTTTTCCCTTTTGGGTTTTCCACATAAATCTTTTCTTGCATGATATTGATTATTTCTTTTTTATTCATTAAACGATTGTCAATTCAATATATTTTGTGTGACGTGTGATCAAGTCTACGCAATCCCAAAAATCACTGTCAACAATTGGTGCTAGAATGAGGGGGGTGTGTTGTCTGTCATTGAACAATAAACCTAAAGCGACATGCGTAACAGTCCCATGGCGAATAGTAGAGACGGAAGTCAATCCCCATATGATACTGGTACCCCACGTGGTATCGACTATACTGGTGTAATTAACACCAGAGGAGATTTTCCCTCTAAAACTCCACATTCGATAGGTCAAGACATAACCACCTCTATAGATACCATTCTCGGTATTTCCCCGGTCGCTTTCCGACAAGTCCAAGAGTCCCTGCGGAGAGTTATCGAAGACACCGCTAGACAGGAAATCAACATAACTGCTACTACCAACTTGACCTCACCATTCCAGTTATCTACGCATGTGGTAGCTCGGAATCCTAAGATATAGTCTGAAATAGTAGTTCCAACCCCAGACGCACCGCCGAAAACTAGCAGAGATAGGGCGGATAGTTGTGAAAAGATAGAACGATCCCAAAAGAGAGACGATCTCCAAGATTACTAGGACCACAAAAAGAATGGGGATCAGGGTAACCAAGGAAGAAGGGAGTATAGCTTGCAAGATGATGTTGGAAGGGATCATGGACGGGGAGCGAGTTACAACCAAGGTGACATGTATGACAGTAACATGAGGAGGTCTCGATCAGCTACGACTAACTAGGAGGCGTAGGGAAGCAACCCCCGCACCCAGTTATAACATTCCTAACACCCAAGTCACATGGTGAGCTTCGAAGGACCTGTATGATCTCATCATCCGCCAGAAGTTCGATGAACATGGTGAACCGAAAGAAGAGCCAGAAGTTCTATTAAGAAGGATATAGGCGTTGGAGCGAAGACAATGATACGGGAATTTGCTGATCGGCAATTCTAGTAGTCCGTTCATTGCCTCCATAAGACATGCTTGTTTCTCGAAAAAGTTCAGGATGCCACACGTAGAATAGTTCAAGGCCAACACCGACCCCCAAGAGCACGTCAGAAGGCACCAAAGCTCGATGGCGCAATATAACTATAATGATGCACTTCTGTGCAGGATGTTTCCTCAAACGCTTGGAGATCATGGGTCTAGATGGTTTGGTGGCCTTGCTAGCGGATCAATCAGGAACTTTGAAGAGTTAATACATGCCTTCACGAGGCAGTTCATGGGTAATATTCAGCGTAGGAAATCAATATCCATTCTTTCAACCTTGAAACAAAGAAAGGATGAAAAATTGAAGGATTACCTTACCAGGTTCTCGCAAGAAGTTTCGGAAGTACAGGACCCTAACGACGATGCAGTAGTAGCTGCATTTGTTAACAGCTTGCAGCATAGCCAACTGTCGCTTAATCTAAGGCAGAAAGGGCCAGCTACATATGCAAGTCTGGTGGATGATGTGAGAGGATATGTAATGGTTGAAGAGAAGCAAATAGCTCACGGAGGAGAGCTTATACATGGTGGCCAACCGGGGGAAGGCCAAAAACCCAAAGATAATGTTTCGAAAGGAAATACTAAGAGGGATCAGAAGAGCAACCCTGGGAAAGGAGGCCGTAAGGATGATGATCAGAAGGGGAATAAGACCTTCAGGAGGCAGTATACTAATTACACCCATTTGGCTCAGAAGCAGGAAGAAATTCTGAATGTAATAGAGGACAATAACCTATATAAAAGCCTCCAAAGCAATCAAACTTTGCCAGAAGGGATACCTCCAAATATTGTCGGTTTCATCCGGAGAACGGTCATGAGAGTTCTAAGTGCTACCGACTAAAAGTTTACATAGAAAAGTTGATCAGAGAAGGGCACCTGAAAGACGTGGTTCTCAACGGGGGTTATGGCCGGCAGAATGACCTTGAAAAAGGTGACCTAGATTAAAAAGGTAGTCCAATGGAAAGTACAGATGTCAAAGCAATCAACACCATCTTCGGCGGGCCATACACGGGGAAAAGTAGCAGAGATAGAATGACCGAAGTCCGCGAGGCGATAGATAGCCAAAGGAACTTGGAAGTTAAAACGGTAGGACCCGACCAGAAGAAGTTCAAGCAAGGTTGGGACCCGATCGTATTTTCCAAAGCTGATTCTCACGGACTTAGAGTTTGACTAAACAATGCAATCATGGTGACAATCCGTATCGGTCACAGGGAAGTGTGGAGAGTGTTGATCGATAATGGAAGTTCATCGGACATTCCGAGTATGGGAGTATTCGACCAATTAGGGCTACAAAGGAAGGATTTACAGCCACAGATGAATCCGCTCAAAGGATTCGGTAGAGCAGAAGTAAGATTGATAGGGACAGTTAAACTATCAATTGAGATAGGAAGCTTCATGTGTCAAAAGACTGTGTTACTCGACTTCGTAGTGGATGACACCGACAATTGGCTCTACAATGCTCTGTTAGGAAGACCATTTTTGAACAAGATAAAGGTCGTCACGGCCACTTACGCTCTAACTATCAAATTCCCAACAGAAGCTGGGGTCGACGTTATGAAAGGATCGCAAGAATGAGCAAGGAAGGCCAATCTTGTGATATATAGAGATAAAGCAGAACCGGACGTGATGCAGGTAGATTTCCAAGAATGGGAAAAAAGCCTGAAGGAAGAAGAGGAAGAAGAGAAGACATAAACTCCAACCCAGTTCGACCTGGACCCAAGAAAGACATCTTCGGAAGATGGGAAAGATTAGGAAGTTGATCCAACTGATGGGGTGGTAATAGACGACAAGAACCCTGAACAAACTGTGAAGTTAGGGGCACGGTTGTCAGAACAGGTACGGAAAAAGCTAATCAATTTGCTAAAAGAATACAAGGACATGTTCGCTTGGAAGCACGAAGATATGTCGGGGATCGACGCCAAGATAATCTCCCATGCTCTGACAGTTGACCCTGTGCGTAAGCCAGTCATCCAGAAAAGAGGCTATGATTCAATCCCGTGATAAGTCAGGCGATCAAAGGAGAAGTACATAAATTATTGGCTGCATGATCGATCAGGGAAGTGCAGTATCTCGAGTGGGTCGCCAATGTGGTACTCGTAAAGAAGAAGAATGGGCAATAGAGAATGTGTGTAGATTTCACAGACCTAAACAAAGCATGCCCGAAACATAATTTCCCTTTGCCTCGGATAGATCAATTGGTGGATGCGACTGCGGGGCATGAGCTACAAAGTTTCATGGATGCTTATTCGGGGTATAACCAAATAAGGATGTTCGGCCAGAATGAAGAAAAAATTGCCTTCACTATAGCTCAAAGGCTTTATTGTTACAAAGTGATGTCTTTCTATCTTAAAAATGTTGGGGTAACTTACCAAAGATTGGTAAATAAGATGTTCGCCCGTCAGATAGGCAGAAACATGGAGGTATATACAGGTGATATGCTAACAAAAAGCATCACTGCGGAGAGACATGCAACCGATCTGGAAGATAGATTTAGGGTATTAAAGAAGTATGGGATGAAGCTCAACCCTAACTAATGTGTCTTTGGGGTACCATCAGGAAAGTTCCTAAGATTCCAAGTACATCAGAAAGGAATCAAGGTGAATCCTGAGAAAATAAGGGCCTTGGAGAAGATGAGATCCTCGGTTACCCTAACAGATATTCAAAGGTTAACAGGCTGCCTAGCCTCGTTGAACTGATTCATTAGCAAATCAACTGACAGGTGCTTGCCTTTCTTCAGAGCAATAAGGAAAGGCAAATGAGTCAAATGGAACGAAGAGTGTGAACAAGCCTTCTAGAAGATTAAAGAGTATCTAGGCAAATATCCAATCTTGTTGAAGCCTCTGGATGGAGAAACACTGTATCTATACCTGTAGTCACATCTGTGGCCACAGGATCAGTACTGGTCAGGCTAGACGAAAGAGTACAAAAACCTGTATATTACACCAGTAAGGCTCTGCTGCCAGCAGAAACAAGGTACTCGGCAACCGAGCAGATGTCATTAGCACTAGTAACAACAGCAAGGAAGTTAAAACCGTACTTTCAAGCCCACAAGATCGAGGTGTACATAGACTGTCCTCTAAAGTAGATCTGATCTAAGCCAGAGGTGTCGGGAAGGTTGACCAAATAGGCAGTCAAGCTAAGCGAATTTGATATCGCTTATCTACCAAGGGCCACAATAAAAGGTCAGGCAGTTGCAGATCTGATTGCTGAGTTCACCGAGTCAAACGGTGAAGTGATCAGAATGCTCGAAGATAAAGAGAAGAAGATTTTCAGCTGGAAGCTGCTGATGTGTAAAATCGTGTTATTAAAAATTATACTCGCAAGTGCACAGATCGTAAAGATACGTACAGCGGCAAATAAGGATCGTTCCTACGGGGAAAAGAGATTTATTGATTGAAAACTAATTTTAATTAAAGTTAAATTAAAAAGTAACAAAAGATTGATTTGATTGATTAAACTAAAACTAAATTAAGAAAGCAATTAAAAAGAATTGGTTGTGATCAATGAATGAGAAATACTAGGTCATCAATGATTCCCAATTATAAACACTTAATGTATGGAATTAACTTGTAAACAAATTCAATTAATTCAAGGGTTCATTCTTTATCTGTAATATGACTATTACCGTATGATCTCGAGATGAGTCATGTATTCCCAATTATTATTCACACTTGGTCTATGGTGTGAACAACGGTCAGAAACCCTTTAAGTGAAAGAAATAAGAACTAAATTCTACACTTTGCTTAGTCTATGCTAAAGATAAAATTCATTCATTCAAAAGAGCATTAATCAAGGTTAGGTTTGGTATATACTCTAACCCTAATTCTCAGATAGTCTTAACCCTAAAATCATGCCAAATAATCATCCACCATTGGTCTATGGTGTGAATAAATATTAAAACGAATGAGGATTAAGTAGTTAAGCATAATGAATGAATCAAGAATTCAATTGATAAATTAATAATTAATCCACACATGAGCATTCACAAAAGGTTCACATTGATTCCCTAGTTATGGGATTAGTTACACATCATGAAAATAAAAAGACAAGAGAAAGAAAAGATAAAACTCATTGAGGCCTCCAATGAATTCTTCAAATCTTCAATGATGAATCTTCTTCGTCTTCAAATCTTCAATGTGTAAAGATGGATGAAAGAATATTGTGTGTAGGAGAATAGTATATGGAACTTCAAATATGTGATGATAATCCCTCTTTCAAAAAGAATAGGAAGTATTTATATGCTTCTCTAAAACTAGGGCTTCAAGATTTCCTCCAAAAACACGGAATATGCACGACCGCTCTGTTAGGATTATGCTCAATAGCAAGAGTGTAATAATGTATTTGGCAATCTTTTCATATTAATAAAGTGATTTCTAGTTTAACAAATCTTATAGCATTTATAGTTTAATTATTATAATTGTAAAAAGTAAATAATCATAAGGTCAAAAGACTATGAGAAAAGAAGAAGTGTTCGTACATCTGGATATGTATGAGGTAGACACAATTCTTTAGTTAGTCTTGAATAATATTCACAACTTAAGATAAAGGTTGGGCGCCTTTATCTTGTTAAAGTTGTAGATTCTTTTGCTAGCATTTGAGTGGGATCAAATGTGTTATGATGAGTCTAAAATCATTAAAGTGTGGTGTCTTTGGGCAAAAGAATCTAGTGCACTGGGTGCATTGAATAAGATCATAGTGAAATACTTTATCCAGAACCGTCAATGGATAAAATTTTTACTTGAAGACAATCGGAGAGTCTATCTCAATCCTGAGATAAATGATGAACTTATGGTTGCAAGTGTTATCATTTGAGCTATCAATAAGTACGATTATATAGCATAGTCTAACCTCGATAGTTTGGTGGTATTCACTTGTTAATCAATAGAGGACTTCATTTATAGATATGGACATCGTGGCTCCATTTATTAAATGAGAGTAGAATATCATCATATGGATGTTTTGAGGTATTGGATATTAAATCTTAATGTTAAGTTTTCAATAGTGTCTATTGAAATATGACTTCTGGACAAGTCAAAATATCCAAGTTCAAAATGTGGTCATATGGGTAAATATGGTAACTTGGAGAGCTATAGGCGGTCTATGAGCTCTTGGTGATTACTGATATTCTTCATGAGGATGCACTATCTCCATTAAGATTGTCTAGGGTAAGAATGATCAATATTAACTTATTCTATCTTTATTTAAGAGTTCAATTTTAGTTCTTTAGTGGAATGAACTAAAATTAATAGATCGAACCTAAGTGAATCATTTGTTGATTGTGATTAGGTTATGTCTATTGAAGCTTAAATTTAGATAGCTCGCCAAGATCCCCAATTCACACGAACTTGCATTGATCACTTGATATATTATACCGGACCAGTGTATGGGTCCATCTAGAATTGTATTAAGGCATGTGGACTTGTTTCTTTTAGTAAGAATGGGTCTAGTTCACATGTAGACTTTTTATTAAGGTCCAATGGATTTAATAAAATGGAAAAGACAATATTGGCCCTTATATATTGGCTTGGGTGGCAAGGGACTATTTATTAGTCTTATATATTGTTTTTATTTTATTATTTAATTAAATGGAAATTAATTAATTTATTAATTATTTATTTATTTAATTAAAAGACAAAATCTGTTTCTAACTAGAAGAAGGATTCCTAGTGTCATACTATTGTTGGTAGTATGATAAGTATCAAAGAATATATTTTATTTATCTAGTCAAATTAGGAAGTTTTTGATATAGTCACAATTTTTATATTCAATAATTTATTATTGGATAATACACTCATAAGTTGGAATAAGGTTAAAACTCAAAGTTGATAGGAGACTTTGAGAAGAATTAATCCTACTTGTGTGAGGATTTGACTACAAGATAGAATTCCTACTTGTGTGAGGATTTGACTACAAAGTAGAAATCCTACTTGAGTAAGGATTAGGCATTCACCTGTATATATTATTAAATTCGTTTTTGAATAGTAGTTGAAATAAAAAAGTTTTTTTTTAGAGAAAGAATTTTTTATTCTCTTGCTTTTGAATAAATAAATAAAAAAAACTTCCAACTCAAGAAATGAGTGTATTGAATTCGGCCAAAGAGAAGAGAAAATGGGAACGTTTTTGTTTTCGATAGTACACTAGTATCTTTACATCAAAAAAGATTTTGTGTACAAAATCAAATCGGGTTAACGCGAGTTTCAATCAAATAGATTGATAATTCACAAGTGACCGAATGTTCTTGGGTTTTCTCTTGGAGGATTATTGTGACTAACAAAGAAGAAGATTTTGTTTGTTTCATCCTCAGGTATACAATTAAAGAAAGGGAGCCCACACTCCTAGGTGATTCACGTTCGTGATTGGATTGGAAGATCTTGCGGATTCAATTCGACGCTAGTTCAATCGTCACGAGAAAAATGTACAATACCATTAATTAAATGTCAATTAATCTAGGGTTAAGGTTCTTTCTTTTAAAGGAATTTTTTTTTTTAAGATACCACCCAATTTTTCCCGTCTGCCGCGTTTTGAACCGTTTTTCCCTACACGCTATAGATAGACACATGCTTGGGCCACGGTATAGACAGCAGTGTACCTTCGGAACTGTAGCGCTGCGCGCACCTCGTCTGAGGAAGTGCTTGCCAAGCGGTATAGACCGCGACTGGTAAGGAACGCCATACTGGAATGTACCGCTTGATGGGTCACTGCTGATACCATGCATAGAGAGCGACCTATATTGCGGTAGTTGACAATTTTGCCATTTTTCTTCACTTTAAGCTTCTTTCCTTGAAAGAATCATTGAATACCTCTTCTAAGGGAATGTGGCCTACACATGCTCAACAAACTCATCAAACAGCCTAAAATGCATCAAGAAATGAGCTGATTACATAGAAAATAGGGAAGAAGAACATATATAAACTAAAACTGATTAGCTTCATGTTGATGAGTTGTCAAACACGTATGGCAGCAGGGCAGGCATAGTGGTGTCCACCCTAGAAGGAGACCAATTAGATTGTACCATGCTATTTAACTTCAAAGCTACCAACAACGTGGCTGAATATGAGGCATTGTTGGCAGGGCTCAGAGTTTGCACGGCACTGGAACCAGATGAAATAGAGATATTCAGCGATTCACAAGTTGTGGTCAACCAGGTTTTAGATGAGTACCAGGCAAAGGACAACAACATGGCGGCTTACCTAGAGATAGCTAAGGAACTACTTGGGAGGTTCAAATCTTACAGAATCACCTAGATCCGGAGAGAAAAGAATGAGAAAGCCAACGCTCTGTTAAGATTGGCATCAACAACCAATGGTAGCTGGCCCAAAACGATCTCAGTGGCTCACCTCGAGAAACCCAGTATCAAAGAGGAGGAGAAAATAACAGTCGAAATGGTTAAGGAAAGACAAATCACCTGGATGACCTCGATTAGGGAATACTTAGAGGATGGCAAACTTACTGAAGATAGAGTGGAAGCAAAACGTATCAGGTACACGGCGGCCCGGTATTCAATTATGGAAAGAGAACTCTATAGAAGGGGGTTCTCAAAGGCCCTCCAAATATAGGTCAGTCAGGCTGGGGGAGATAAGATCATGGTAAGCATACACATGGGTGTATGTGGGAATCATACATGGGGGAAATTTTGGCTCATAAAACCCTTAGACAAGGCTTTTATTAGCCAACCTTTTTCCAGGATGCTCAATTAGTGGTTGAGAAGTGCGAAACTTGTCAGAGAATTGCCAACGACATCAAACAGCCACCTGAGCACTTGAAGAATCTGACCACACCTTGGCCATTCGAGATGTGGGGACTGGAGTTGATCGGCCCAATGCCAAAGGCAACAAAAGGAGGCGCGAAACATGCATTAGTAGCAGTAGGCTACTTTATAAAATGGGCAGAAGTAGAAGCATTGGTACACATAACCGGGGCTAATACTACCAGTTTCATGAAAAAGAATATCATTTACGGATTTAGAATCCCAGACACAATCATCATTGATAATTGGACCCAATTCGATAGTGATAACTTCAGAGAAATGTGCTAAAAGTATCATATCAAGAACTATTATGCCACGCTAGCCCATCCCCAGACCAATGGACAAACTGAAGCAGTCAACAAGATCATCA
Source organism: Dipteronia sinensis (assembly GCA_033220585.1). NCBI lineage: Eukaryota > Viridiplantae > Streptophyta > Magnoliopsida > Sapindales > Sapindaceae > Dipteronia > Dipteronia sinensis. The sequence continues at coordinate 39,174,421 of CM065643.1, forward strand.
AACACACCTTGAAGGCCAAGCTTGATGACAAGAAAGGAAACTGGACAGACAAGTTGCACGAGGTGCTCTGGGCATACCAGACAACTCAAATGACATCAACGGGAGAAACACCTTATTCCTTGGCATTCGGAACTGAGGCTATTATCTCGGTCGAAATAACTCATACTTTCCTTAGAGTCCAGCTATACCAACCCAATGTGAATGTAGAAACTCTAGAGCAGAACCTTGGACGAGTTGGAAGAAAGAAGGGACATGGCGAGAGTGAGAAATGCAGCCTATCAATAATGGGTTGCTAGGTATTACAACTCGTACGTCCGAATAAGAAAATTCCAGCTCGGAGACCTAGTCCTTAGAAGGGTATCCCCAAACACAAGGGAAAAAATGGTTGGATATTTGGCAAATAAGTGAGAAGGACCATATCAGGTGGTCGGATTAGCTAAGCATGGACCATATCGCCTAACCCGACCAGAAGGAGAAGAGTTACCCCGACCTTGCAACGCTCAATATTTGAAGATTTTCTACCCGTGAGGAGTTCTTTTTCTTATTTCCTTTCAGCTTATTTAGAAATTTTGTTAGGATTAGAATTACTCTAGTTTTTATTTATTCTTGATCAGTTGTTGCTTGTTATAGTTTTGATCGAAGTTATCAATAAAAGCCTTTCAAGGAAAGAATAGTTCAAGGAAAAAGTGTTCAAATATTGTTTTCGTTTACAAAAGCTGTAGGGAAAAACACGAGGAGGAAGCGAAAAATTTGGTTTGTATATTTCAAAAATTTTCCTTTAAAAGAAAGAACCTTAACCCTTGATTAATTAACATATAATAAAAATATCGTACATTTTTCACGTGACGATTGATATTGCGTCGATTTGAATCCGCTTGCTTCGAATTGAATCCGCAAGATCTTCCAATCCAATCACGAACGTGAATCACCTAGGAGTTTGGGCTCCCTTTCTTTGAATTGTAAACCTGAGGATGGAAACAAAAATCTTTTTCCTTTTTGTTAGTCACAATAATCCTCGTAGAGAAAATAAAGAACGTTTGATCACTTGTGAATTCTCAATCTTTTAATCGAAAACTCACGTGAACCCTAATACGGTCTTGTACATAAATCCTTTTGATATAAAAGCTTCTAATGTACTATCGAAAATAAAACGTTCCTTATTCTTCTTCTCTATAACCGAATTCTACACCCCTTTCTTGAGTTGGAAGTTTTTTTTTTTATTCAAAGCAAGAGAATAAAAATTCTTTCTCTAAAAAAAATCTTTTTTTTAACTCTAATTATTAATTCCGAATTTAATAATATATATAGGTATACAAATCATTTCCTAAAAAAGATTTACTTGGTGATCAAGAATCCTATCTCTAGGTGGATTTACTTGGTGACAAAGAATCCTTTTTAAAAAAAGATTCCCTTTCCACACCAAGACTCCTAATCCAACTCAAATATTGTATTTATTCAATAACCAATTATTGAATATAATTAAATTGTGACTAAATCAAAAACTTCCTAATAGAAATCAAATACTTCCTAATTTGACTAGATAAATAAATTCTTATTATTTATCTACTTATCAAATATAGTATTTGATACTTATCATATTACCAACAATAATATGACTCTAGGAGACCATCTCCTACTAGGAAAAAGATTTTGACTTTTAATTAAATAATTAATTAATTAATTTCCATATAATTAAATAATAAAATGAAAACAATATATAAGACTAATAAATAGTCCCTTGCCGCCCAAGCCAATATATAATGGCCAATATTGTTTTTTCTATTTTATTAAATCCATTGGACCTTAATAAAAAGTCAACATGTGAACTAGACACATTCTTACTAAAAGAAACAAGTCCACATGCCTTAATACAATTCTAGATGGACCCATAAATTGGTCCGGTAGAATATATCAAGTGATCCATGTAAGTTCGTGTGAATTGGGGATCTTGGCGGGCTATCTAAATTTAAGCTCCAATAGACATAACCTAATCACAATCAACAAATGATTCACTTAGGTTTGATCTATTAATTTTAGTTCATTCCACTAAAGAACTAAAATTGAACTCTTAAATAAAGATAGAATAAGTTATTATTGCTCATTCTTACCCTAGACAATCTTAATGGAGATAGTGTATCCTCGTTAAGAATATCAGTAATCACCAAGAGCTCATAGACCGCCTATAGCTCTCCAAGTTACCATATTTACCCATATGACCACATTTTGAACTTAGATATTTTGACTTGTCCAGAAGCCATATTTCAATAGACACTATTGAAAACTTAACGTTAAGATTTAATATCCAATACCTCAAAACATCCATATGATGATATTCTACTCTCATTTAATAAATGGAGTCACGATGTCCATATCTATAAATGAAGTTCTCTATCGATTAACAAATGAATACCACCAAACTATCAAGGATAGACTATGCTATATAATCGTACTCATTGATAGCTCAAATGATAACACTTGCAACCATAAGTCCATCATTTATCTCAGGATTGAGATAGACTCTCCGATTATCTTCAAGTGAAGACTTTTATCCATTGTCGATTCTGGATAAAGTATTTCACTATGATCTTATTTAATGCACCCAGTGCACTAGATTCTTTTGCCCAAAGACACCATACTTTGATAATTTCAGACTCATCATAACACATTTGATCCCACTCAAATGCTAACAAAAGAATCTATAACTTTAACAAGATAAAGGCACCCAACATTTATCTTAAGTTGTTAATATTATTCAAGACTAACTAAGTAATTGTGTCTACCTCATACATATCCAGATGTATGAACAATTCTTCATCTCTCATAGAATTTTGACCTTATGATTATTTACTTTTGAAAATTATAATAATTAAACTATAAATGCTATAAGATTTGTTAAACTAGAAATCACTTTATTAATATGAAAAGATTGTCAAATACTTCATTACACTCTTGCTATTGAGCATAATTCTAACAATCTCCCACTTGCGCTATAGAAAATGTGTCATATCTCTCATCCTCATGCTCTCTAGATGCCCATCAAAACTCTTATGTGGAAGAGTCTTTGTGAAGGGATCCGCTAGATTTTCTTCTGACGCGATCTTGGTAATCGTCACGTCACCCCTATGCACAATTTCCCTCAGAAGATGATACTTTCTTTCAATGTGTTTGCCTCTCTTATGACTTCTTGGCTCTCTCGAATTAGCCACTGCTCCACTATTGTCACAATAGATAATGATCTGCTTATTCGCATCAGGAACCACTTCCAAGTCAATAAAGAATTGGAGGAGCCAGACAGCCTCCTTAGCAGATTCGCATGCAGCAATATACTCAGCTTCCATGGTGGAATCAGCAATACATGATTGCTTGATACTCCTCCATATGACTGCCCCTTCTTCAAGTGTAAAGACAGATCCTGATGTGGATCTTCTAGAGTCAGAATCCTACTGGAAATCAGAATCTATATACCCAACGGGAATTAAATCCCATCCAGAGTATACAAGCATATGATCTCTCGTTCTCTTGAGATATTTGAAAATATGCTTGACTGCCGTCCAGTGATCAGGACCAGGTTTCGATTGAAATCTGCTAACTATGCCAACAGCAAAATAAATATATGGTCTAGTGCAGAGCATTGCATACATGAGACTTCCAACAGCCGAGGCATATGGAACCCTACTCATGAATTGCTCTTCATGCTCTTTCTTTGGAACTTATTCCTTAGAAAGTTTGATTCCATGTCTGAAAGGTAATATACCTTTCTTGGAATCTTGCATGAAGATCCTAGACAAGATTTTATCTATGTATAAACCTTGAGATAATGCAATCGTTATATTCTTTCTATCCTTTATTACTTGGATACTAAGAATATAACTTGCTTCTCTTAAGTCATTCATATCAAATCGTTTTGCTAACCATTCTTTTACTGATGTCAATACACCTACATCGTTTCCGATGAGTAACATATCATCAACGTAAAGAACTAGGAAAACCAACTTGTCGCCTTTAATCCTTTTGTACACACAAGGTTCGTCAAGGTTTTGAATAAATCCAAAACTTTTCACAGCTTGATCGAACCTTATGTTCCGGGATCTGGATGCTTACTTTAATCCATTATGGATCTTTACAACTTGCATACCCTTTCCTCGTGGCCTTTTTCAATGAATCCTTCTGGTTGCACCATATAGATGTTTTCGTCAAGACTTCCATTAAGGAAAGTTGTCTTGACGTCCATTTACCAAATCTCTAGGTCTAGAGATGCCGCAATGGGAAAGAGTATCCTAATGGATTTAAGCATGGCCACAGGGGAGAAGGTTTCCTCATAATCGATACCTTCCTTCTATGTGTAACCTTTAACTACCAATCTAACTTTAAAGGTTTCCACCTTTCCATCCATCCATTCCGCTTTTCCTCTTGTATACTCACTTGTACCCAATGGGTTTTATCCCTTTAGGAAAGTCTACAAGAGACCAGACTTTGTTTGAATACATAGACTCAATTTCATATTGCATTGCCTTTTGCCAATGGCGACAATCAACATCCTCTATAGCTTCTTTGTACATGTAGGAATCATCGTCGTCTAGGAGATTCTCTAAAGATTCTCCTAGACCGATGTATCTCTCAGGTTGAATACTAACCCTCTCACTGGGACGAGGAATGGTTGGTTGTTGATCTTGTGATGGTGCAGAATTTACAATTGGGCTAGGTTGTAAAACCTCTTGTGGAATTGTATCTCCTGAAAACTCATTCAGGACAATTCTACTCTTAGGCAAAAATTATTCAAATAGTCTTTTTCCTGAAATTTAGCATTTGTCGAAACAAATACTTTAAGATCTAAAGGACTATAGAAATAATATCCTTTGGTTCCTTTTGGATACCCCACAAATATATGCATGTTTCTGAACGGGACTCCATCTTTTCTGTCTTTCCTTTTAACATGTGTGCAGGACATCCAAATATCCTTAAATGTTGTAAACTAGGCTTTCGTCCAATCCACAACTCATGCGGTGTTTTAGGAACCGACTTAGATGGTACATCGTTTAGAATGCACATAGCAGTTTGTAAGGCATATCCCCAAAAAGAATTTGGAAGCATTGAATAACTCAACACAGACCTAACCATGTCCAAAAGAGTTCTATTTCTTCTTTATGTCACCACATTTTGTTGAGGTGTACATGGCACAGAAAGCTGATAAATTATACCATTATTAATAGGATATTGCTGAAACTCACCAGATAGATATTCTCCACCACGATCAAATCTCAAAATTTTTATGTGTTTCTCAAGCTGATTTTCTACTTCGGCTTTAAATGCTTTGAACATGTCAAAAGCATCCGACTTATATCTCATGAGATACACATAGCCAAATCTTGAGTAATCATCCGTGAAAGTGATGAAGTACTCATATCCACCTCTAGCTTGAATGTTCATAGGACCACACACATCAGTGTGTATTAATCCTAAACATTCAATGGCTCTTGTGCCTTTGGTCGTGAACAGCCTTTTAGTCATCTTACCTTCCAGACAAGATTCACAAGTTGGTAGATCATCAACCTTTAAGTCACTTAAAGGTCCATCACTAACCAATCTTTTGATCCTATCAAGGTTAATATGACCTAGACGCAAATGCCATAGGTAGGTTTTATCTTTTGATAATTTTACTCTTTTATGATTAGGTTGCGTTGATTCCATGTCTAACAAGTGAGAGATATTTCTATGCAAATGGAATAAGCTGTTTTCCAATGTACTTTTGCAAACAAATTTGTCATTCTTACTAATAATAAAAAAAAATTAAAAGTAACCGAATATCCAAATTTATTTAAATAAGAAACTGGAATTAAATTCATCTTGAATTGAGGTACATAATAAACGTCTATCAAATCTAAATGCCTACTAGAATCTAAATTAACTCTAATATCTCCCACTGCACTGGCAGACACCAATGTTCTGTTGCCTAAATGCAATTTGAATTCATTCTCATTCAGTCTTTTCCTTTACTGGAACCCCTTCTTAGTAGGCCCAAGTTGTTTTTTCTTCTATTGTTTCTTGACTTTCTTACGGGTCTTAACAGTAGCAACTTTACCAACAGTATGAATCTTTTGACCCTTGCCTTTCACAAAGATCTTCTTAGCGCTTTGAACATCTTGCATCAGGGCCTGTAAGGTGTATTCTTTATTGTTCAAGGTAGTCCAACTTAAACTTATCAAAGGAATCTGATAGTGAGTTGACAATCATGTCAATTTTGTCTCACCATCTATCTCAGCACCATTGAGTTCAGCAATGTTGAGATGTGCTATGACTTTCATCATGTGATCTTTCACAGCCTGTCCAGGTTTCATCCTAAGATTCATGAAAGCAGTCACTGCCTCTCTCTTAGTTATCCTGGACCTCATAGCAAACATCTCCTCTAGACACATCATTATATCTGCAGCAGAACTCATCCCTTCATGTTGCTGTTGCAACACTTTGGAGATGGTGGTCATAATGTAACATTTGGCCATCTTATATGAGGTCTCCCACTGCTTATACTCGTCTCTTTGCACCTTATTAGATTCATTAGTAGGAGTAGGTGGTTTAGGTTTAGACAGAAAAAACTTATGCTTTTCATATTGCAACAACTGCCCAATTTTCCTTTTTCCATGTGACATAATTATCATTAGTTAAAGTATTATCTTTTAGGATGTTGATTAGGGATGGGATCATGATTTCTTAATAAAACAAAAATTATATAAGCAAACAATCATGATAAAGCACTTTTGAATATTTATCTTGAATTAAATTACGTAATTCAATCATAAAATTCAACGGTGATCCAACATCCATAAATGTCACGCCTCCTTTGGGAGTTCGCACCATTTACTAGTTGAACTAGGTCTCACCTAATTGTTAACATAACAACCAGTGTTTTCAATTTAGCCTTGCGATTTATATTGACAAGAACTCTTGGGATGATATCAATAAAATCACATTGAGTGTATTACCAAGTTATCGACCTTCAATATATTCCCTCGCGAAAATCCCTCCTTTGAGACTAGATATTGTTTGAGTCAATTGTTTAGTCTATCCTTGTAAGGAAGTGTCTTGCTAAATTCCATTCATGGATACCCTTTGGGGGGTTATCACACAAAACATAAAGCTCAACTTATCTTGGAGGCCATAGGTGTTCAAAACACATTCTCCCACTCAATTGTTTAAGGCGTGTGATAGAATTCCATAGAATGATTTACCAAGTTATCTAGATGTCAATTAGATACCTAAACCATTCAATGCATGTTCATACCAAAAGAGATATATGAGTGGCACTTTTATTCTATATGACATGTTATCAAACAATGACAAAAATTGTAATATTATGAAAAATAAATAGCCACAATTTTGCTTCATCCTAGAAAAGCAAGTAAATTATATTTGTTTGAAATACAAGAAACCCTAACTTGGCGATCAAGTCATCAAGCTGTGGTCCATCAAAACTCTTGCGCACCAAAATCCATACGCAGTTGCCCCATGCGCAGCACCACGCTCGCACCCGAAGGCTTGCACGGCTGCCTTGCGCGCACTGGCTACCATGGCCTTCCTCCGTTGCTTCTTTTTCTGCTTCCAATTCTTCAATTATTCTAATTTTCGAAACTTGAATATATTACAGCAGTTTTTTTTTTTATATATTACAACGATAAAATAAAAAAAACTTAACAACTATGAAGAAGGAAATTATGGCGATGATAGACCACCCTTCTTGTTACAACTTCAAACACAAATTACATTGAAATTCTAGGACCAAAATCGAGCAATAACAAACCATATTATAAAACATATATATGCATACATTCTCATGTAATTATATATGCGAATACCTAGAGTGTCATCTCCTTCTAAAACATGCATATTTACAATAAAAAGAAATAGATCCACGTATATATACATCAATTAATCAAGGGTACAACCAGGCTCTGATACCAATTGTAGGGAAAAACACACGGCAGAAGCGAAAAACTTGGTTTGTATATTTCAAAAAAATTCCTTTAAAAGAAAGAACCTTAACCCTTGATTAATTAACATATAATAAAAGTATCGTACCTTTTTTACGTGACGATTGATATTGCGTCGATTTGAATCCGCTTGTTTCAAATTGAATCCACAAGATCTTCCAATCCAATCACGAACGTGAATCACCTAGGAGTGTGGGCTCCCTTTCTTTGAATTGTAAACCTGAGGATGGAAACAAAAATCTTTTTCTTTTTGTTAGTCACAATAATCCTCGTAGAGAAAATAAAAAACGTTTGGTCACTTGTGAATTCTCAATCTTTTAATCGAAAACTTGCGTGAACCCTAATTCGGTCTTGTACATAAAGCCTTTTGATGTAAAAGCTTCTAATGTACTATCGAAAATAAAACGCTCCTTATTCTTCTTCTCTATAACCGAATTCTACACCTCTTTCTTGAGTTGGAAATTATTATTTTTTATTCAAAGCAAGAGAATAAAAATTCTTTCTCTAAAAAAAAAACTTTTTTTACTATTTATTAATTCCGAATTTAATAATATATATAGGTATACAAATCATTTCCTAAAGAAGATTTACTTGGTGGTCAAGAATCCTATCTCTAGGTGGATTTACTTGGTGACAAAGAATCCTTTTCAAAAAAAATTCCCTTTCCACACCAAGACTTCTAATCCAACTCAAATAATGTATTTATTCAATAACCAATTATTGAATATAATTAAATTGTGACTAAATCAAAAACTTCCTAATATAAATCAAATACTTCATAATTTGACTAGATAAATTAATTCCTATTATTTATCTACTTATCAAATATAGTACTTGATACTTATCATATTACAGACAATAATATGACTCTAGGAGACCATCTCCTACTAGGAAAAAGATTTTGACTTTTAATTAAATAATTAATTAATTAATTTCCATTTAATTAAATAATAAAATAAAATAATATATAAGACTAATAAATAGTCCCTTGCCGCCCAAGCCAATATATAAGGGCCAATATTGTTTTTTCTATTTTATTAAATCCATTGGATCTTAATAAAAAATCCACATGTGAACTAGACTCATTCTTACTAAAAGAAACATGTCCACATGCCTTAATACAATTCTAGATGGACCCATAAATTGATCCGATAGAATATATCAAGTAATCCATGTAAGTTCGTGTGAATTGGGGATCCTTGTGGGCTATCTAAATTTAAGCTCCAATAGACATAACATAATCACAACCAACAAATGATTCACTTAGGTTCAATCTATTAATTTTAGTTCATTCCACTAAAGAACTAAAATTGAACTCTTAAATAAAGATAGAATAAGTTATTATTGCTCATTCTTACCCTAGACAATCTTAATGGAGATAGTGTATCCTCGTTAAGAATATCAGTAATCACCAAGAGCTCATAGACCGCCTATAGCTCTCCAAGTTACCATATTTACCCATATGACCACATTTTGAACTTAGATATTTTGACTTGTCCAGAAGCCATATTTCAATAGACACTATTGAAAACTTAACGTTAAGATTTAATATCCAATACCTTAAAACATCCATATGATGATATTCTACTCTCATTTAATAAATGGAGCCACGATGTCCATATCTATAAATGAAGTCCTCTATCGATTAACAAATGAATACCACCAAACTATCGAGGATAGACTATGCTATATAATTGTACTCATTGATAGCTCAAATGATAACACTTGCAACCATAAGTCCATCATTTATCTCAGGATTGAGATAGACTCTCCGATTGTCTTCAAGTGAAGACTTTTATCCATTGACGATTCTAGATAAAGTATTTCACTATGATCCTATTCAATGCACCCAGTGCACTAGATTCTTTTGCCCAAAGACACCATACTTTGATGATTTTAGACTCATCATAACACATTTGATCCTACTCAAATGCTAGTAAAAAGAATCTAAAACTTTAACAAGATAAAGGCATTCAACCTTTATCTTAAGTTGTTAATATTATTCAAGACTAACTAAAGAATTGTGTCTACCTCATACATATCCAGATGTACGAACAATTCTTCATCTCTCATAGTCTTTTGACCTTATGATTATTTACTTTTGACAATTATAATAATTAAAATATAAATGCTATAAGATTTGTTAAACTAGAAATCACTTTATTAATATGAAAAGATTGTCAAATACTTCATTACACTCTTGCTATTGAGCATAATTCTAACAAAAGCAACTCGTAGCTCCTAACGATAAATAGACGCTCGGGAGGCCTAGTGATGGGGCCAAAAGCAAGAGTCATAAAGACAATGCATAATCACCGAAACTAACAAGGTTTATATAAACACTGTTAGAGCGCCTTCAGGTCGTAGATACCTAATGGGATGGGCAGAAAGTTGGATAGGAAAGTCCAATTCTCATACTTAAACACCGGCTAGTTAGAAACCGGGTTAAAATAAGTTAAGCTAATGAGATAAGGACCGTCCCCATTGCAACGAATCTTGAGCAACAGACGTCTCCCAATAACTTAGTTGATAGATAAAAGACAAGTGTCTATAAATCAGATATCATGCAAATGGTTCATAAAAATGAACACTACTTGACAAAAATCTAAAAACTGTTGCACGCACCTGCACAGACAAGTTGTGAAATTATTCACGCAACAAACCAAGTTTAGTAGGTTGAGTAAAAAATGGATCAGGTTAAGCTAAAGCTAAAGCCAGCTAGTAACAAAACCGACCGGACCAAGTTAGTCAGTTGACAAAGATAACTGATTAGGTCAGTATTGAGCAGTTATGAAGATAACTAAACAAATCAAAAAATGGTCAGTCAGATAAAAAACTGGTTAGATCGATTTCGATTGATTTACAAAGATCATTGATTAAAATCCACATAAGTACATAAAGATCCGGGTCAGTAAATATGAAATAATCATTCATATATTGACATCGAAAAATTTACAAGATATGTGATTGAGAAGAAAGAAAAATAAAAATATGATCAGGCTCCACGAGTGTTCGAGGGACCAGCAGAACCGGAGTTGCCAAGGGGGTTGTTTTCATCTTCGTAACCCCTAGTCAATCTCCAAAATATGGCCAGTAAATATCATCCTCAGGATCATCGACCATGAAAGGGGAATTGAAAATACACAAAGTGTGTCTAATACAACCTAGAGGGGGGGTGAATAGGTTTTAGTTGATTTATTACCAACTTTTCGACTTAATCAATTTTAATAATCCTACTCCATAATAGCAATCAATCAATCCAACATAAATATGCGGAAAACAATAAAAACACAAGGATTGATTTACGTGAGAAACCCTCCAACTGGGCAAAACTCACAGGCTATCCTTCTAGCCACATACGGTCCTCAAATCCACTATTTGAACGAAAGTTTACAACCTAGGTTGACCTCAAGTCACACCTACTTGGTCACTAACCCTTTCACTCTACCCAACGGGCCTTTAATAGTGATTCTTGACCACAAGCTTGTGCACTAACTCACTTAGTCACAAAGCTTAACAATCAATGAAGAGGTTAAACAACCTATGTGAATATGTAAAAGATATTCAAACATGCAATTAATGCTAGGCAACAATAAATGCTTATCTAAGGATTTAAAGATGTCAATAAATGCAAATCCTAGATATCAATATCTAAATGCAAATGCATGAAGATTTAGCTAGAAGGGTAAAATCGTCCTAAATGCTAGCTATTAATGAACAAGGCTCTCAACCAACACACAACAACTCAATCATGTTACAAATGCTAATAAACATAAAGATATGCAATAAAATCACATAAAAGAGCTAACCCTGGCAAGCAAGAACATAAATAAATACAAAGAGATTTAGAGCATGTTCAAGTTACCTAGTCAATGAAAGCAAGAAGAATCCATGATGAGATAATGCTTGAAGAGGTTAGATGCACATGGATTTGTGTTTGGTTGAGTAAAGATGAGTTCTTGGGAGTTTCTCTCTCTAAGGGAAGCTTGGCCTATCAAAAATGGCTTCTTGAACTCATAAAAATGAGCAAGGAAGAAGATAGAGCATATATAAGGGAGCCCTAGATGAAACAGCGTCGTTTTGAACTAAGGGCACAAAATCCAGTCAATACTGCTTGATGGACCGCGTCGCAGGCAAGTGTCCAGACCGCGGTACATACAGCAGTGCACCGTCTGGACAACAACGCGGTGCAGGGCGCTGTGCATGCAGGTGCACAGGCCGCGGTATGGGCAACAGAGGCTTACTGGACAACACCGCGACTTGGGTCGCTTTGCGTGCAAGTGCACAGGAAGCGGTACAGGGAGCATGACCCTGCTGAGGTATACCGCTCTGTATGCCGCGGTGCAAGCATGTCTTGCCAAGCGGTCTATGCCGCGCTAAGAGAAGAAATTTTCTTTTCTAGGCAAACTCAACACACTAAGAGATATGAAAAATGTGCAAGTGTGGAGTGTGAAAAGAGGCATACAATACATCATTCAATAACATGAAGATAAGAACAATAATGCATGCAAGTGAGTGTGTGCAACTAGATCTCTTCAAAGAAAGTTAAACTAGTGAGATACCTTTGAAGTGCTTTTTGAGAGAGATGATATCCTTGAAGCTTGATCACACTCACGAGGCCTAAATTACCCTTACAAAGAATAATCCCCAATGTGGTTTGTCAACGAAATAAGCCAATCAAAATATGAGGAACTTACAATCTCCCCCTTTGGCTATTTCGTGACAAAACCACCACTCACAAATCATCCTCACAAAAAAGTAAAAACTAAAGGTCAACAAGGAGATATTCTACATTACAAAAAGATACCTAGATACTAGGTCTTCAAAAACTTCAAGCTCTTGTAGAATAGCCACCCCTACAAAACAATGAGACTACACTTTCCAAGACAAGTGTATGTGAGGTGATCAAGAGAGATAAATAAATAAGAGCAATTTGCATAAAAAAAAAAAAAAACTACAACATGCAACATGCAAATGCTCCCCCTATATAGGTTACTCCCCCTCAACGGGACAATCTCTCCAAATATGCAATCCCCTTAAGTAAAACCACATTACTCCCCCTTTTTGTCATGAGATAGGCAAAGGAGTATTCCCCAACCGGGTTACTTTAGCAAAGAGAGCTATTTGCAAGATAAGTGCATAATCATATACAACAACTTTATGCAACTCAATTAATTGAGAGAGAATCATTGAGGGTTTTATTGTTTAGAAGAAAATGTGTGACTTAGTTGCTTTGGATGTAAGACATGTAACATCATGGTCAAGCAAATGGTATTTGGCAAAGCAGACATCAAAAGGGTTTCCAAAAGAATTCAAACCAATTTATACCCTTTTGTTATAAGCAAACACGATATAGTTTATCAAAATGAATTTCAATTTAAAGAGCAACTATATCAAACTTTATGAGCAAAACAAGACATGAGTGACTTTTGCACCCTTTTTGATTTTTCCGGGTGGGATACCCGTATGATAGTAGTCTTGTTCAACTAATAAAGAGAGAGAGAAGACTAAATTTGAATGAGACATCCTTGTTTATTGCATGGATACTAGATCCTTATTGGGTTTAGTCTTCTCATTTGCTTTCATACATATTTTGCACTAGAGCAATCAAAAACATTTCATGCATATTATTTTAAGCATGTCATTAAAAGTTCTCATGTCATGGAGTTAAATTATGGGTCATTCAAGTGTAATGTCCCAATCAAAATCTCCTAGTCCAAAAATGCATTTTTGAACATAGAGGTGACATGGATTACAAATCAAGCAAGGCACACTTATTAAATAAAAGCCATATAAGAATATATATAAGCACAACCAAGAATACTCAAGGAATTAATAAAGAAGTATAAAGTTGATCAAGTTTTTGCTTATTCCAACATGCAAGGTTGCTCTCTTTGCTTGAGTTCCCCATAAGGGATCAATCACCAAAGCACATCAAGACATATGACAAATCCCAATAGACCTACTAAGTGACTTGAACCTAGTTGAGTCTAAGGGCTTTGTAAATAAATCCGCTAGTTGATCATTAGTGCCCACATGCTCAAGTGCAATGCATTTGTTTTCAACTAGTTCCCTAATGAAATGATGCCTAATGTCTATATGCTTTGTCCTAGAGTGCTGAACAGGATTCTTTGAAATGTTAATTGCACTCATGTTATCACAATAAAGGGTAAGAATACCTTGATCAAAGCCGTAATCCACAAGCATTTGTTTCATCCAAAGGAGTTGTGTGCAAGCACTCCCGGCGGCTATGTATTCCGCTTCAGCTGTGGATAGAGAGATGGAATTTTGCTTCTTGCAAAACCATGAGACCAAGTTGTTACCTAGGAAGAAGCAACCGCCCGATGTACTTTTCCTATCATCACAATTTCCTGCCCAATCTGCATCACTAAAGCCAACTAAGCTAGCATTAGTGTCAAAAGAGTACCATATCCCATAGTTGGATGTCCCATTCACATATCGAATGATTCTCTTCACGGAGGAGAGATGGGATTCCTTGGGATCCGCTTGGTACCTAGCACATACACCCACACTAAAGGCTATATCGGGTCTACTTGCGGTCAAGTAAAGCAAGCTACCAATCATACCACGATAAAGACTTTGTTCCACACTCTTGCCACTAGCATCCTTGCTTAGTTTCAAGGTGGTACTCATGGGTGTGTCACAATGTTTGGCATTCTCAAGGCCAAACTTCTTCACTAGGTTCTTGGCATACTTAGCTTGGGATATGAAAATCCCATCATGCAATTGCTTGATTTGCAAACCTAGGAAGTAATTGAGCTCCCCAACAAGACTCATCTCAAACTCATGAGACATGACATCAACGAATTTTTGGACTTTGGATTTGTTGGTGGAGCCAAAAACAATATCATCAACATAAATTTGAGCTATGAAAAGCTCATCTTTGTTCCTTTTGATGAATAAAGTTTTGTCAACACTACCCCTAGTGTAGTCATTGTCAACAAGAAATTGAGTAAGGCGCTCATACCACGCCCTAGGTGCTTGTTTCAACCCATATAAAGCCTTCTGGAGGCTATAGACATGATTGGGGTGGTGTGGATCCACAAACCCCTTGGGTTGCTCAACAAACACCTCCTCATGTAAGAAACCATTGAGGAAAGCACTCTTAACATCCATTTGATGCAATTTGAACTTGTGCACACATGATATGGACAAAAGAAGCCTTATGGACTCAAGACGGTCAACCGGAGCAAAAGTCTCCTCAAAGTCAATACCTTCAATTTGAGAGTATCCTTATGCTACAAGTCTAGCCTTGTTGCGCACAATGTTTCCATTTTCATCTGACTTGTTCCTATATACCCATTTGGTGCCTATGACATTAGTATCCTTGGGTCTAGGAACAAGAGTCCAAACCTCATTTCTTTCAAATTGGTTTAGCTCTTCTTGCATGGCAAGAACCCAAAATTCATCATTCAAGGCTTCATCAACCTTTTTGGGTTCAATTTGAGAGGTGTAACAAGTATATCTAATTTGATTAGCTATTTGATGCCTAGTCCTAACACCCTCATTCATATCTCCAAGAATGTCATTCTTATTGTGGAGATGTCTGTGGAGATGTCTAACCCATGGAGCGGGTTCTTTAGAGTCCAAAGATGGATCTCTATCAAGAGGTTGGATGACCTCTTCATCAAGACTTGACTTCACATCAATTGAAGTCTCACCATTCTTCTCCAAGAAAGGATCATCAAGCACAATGACCTCCTCATCATGGTCTCTAGTCTTAGGCCTACAATCATCTATGACGACATTAAATGATTCCATGACACTCCGAGTTTTTAAATTGAAAACTCTATAGGCCTTACTATTAAGGGCATAGCCAATAAAAATCCCCTCATCACTCTTGGCATCAAACTTGCCAAGTTGATCTCGGTCATTTAGAATGTAGCATTTGCTCCCAAATGAGTGGAAGTAGCTAATATTTGGCTTCCTACCCTTCCATAATTCATAGGAGGTTTGCCTAGTACCGGGCCTTAGGAAGACTCTATTTCCTATATAGCAAGCCGTATTGACGGCCTCGGCCCAAAGGTTCCTAGGGACATTGTTGCTAAGCAACATCACACGGCCCATCTCTTGAAGGACCCTATTCTTCCTCTCAACAACCCCATTTTGTTGAGGAGTTCTAGGAGCAGAAAACTCATGGGAAATGCCTAAGCTATTGCAATAGCTTTCAAAACAAGCATTTTCAAATTCCCTCACATGGTCACTCCTGATTCTTTTAATGCTTTTAATGTGTGAGTTCTTTTCATTTTGAATTTTAGTGCAAAGCATTTTAAATTTTTCAAAAGTTTCAGATTTTTCTCTAAGAAAATATGTCCATGTAAATCTAGAGAAATCATCAACACAAACAAAAATATATCTCTTGCCGTCGAGACTCTCGGTTTGCATGGGACCCATAAGGTCCATATGTAGAAGCTCTAATGGCTCCTTGGTGGCGAGATACTTGCCTTTCTTGTGCATACTTTTGGTTTGTTTCCCTTGTTGACAAGGTCCACAAACGCCATCGACTTTCTTCCCAAGCTTAGGGAGGCCACGCACAACCTTGAACTTATCTAAGATCCTCAAATCTCGATAGTTCATGTGGCCAAGTCTTTGATGCCATAACTCAATTTCCTCACATTTTGACATATTGCAAGAGATAGCACTAGCTTCAAGACAATAGCAATTGTCACTAGATCTCTTTCCTTTTAGCAAGGTTTGTCCATTTGGCATTAAAATAGAGCAATCATTTTTGTTAAACAATACAGAGAGTCCATCATCATTAAGATGAGAAATGCTTATAAGATTGGCTTGCAAGCCATCAACAAGTAGAGCATTGGACAAGGAGGGTAAATCGGGAATGGAAATGGTTCCTTTCCCTATGACTTTCTTTCTAGATCCATCACCAAAGGTGACAAATCCTCCATCCTCCAAGACAAGGGATTTAAAGAAGCTCTTGTTCCCCGTCATATGCCTAGAACACCCACTATCCAAATACCAAGTGTTAGAGGCATTTGCCTTCAAGGCAATTTGAGCCACATAGCAAGAATAGTTATTCCTTCTAATCCACCTAGGTGTAATGTTCTCATTCCTAGTGGTATTAGTCACATTGGCTCTAGATTTCCTAGGATCATGCAAATTTGCTCTAGATTTCCTAGGAACATGCATTTTAGCTCTAGCTCTATTTCTTTCAATCATGCTCTTGATTCTACACATTTCAATGTATTTGAAGCAATTTGGTCTAATGTGACCATCAACACCACAAAAGTGACAAGTGGGAATGAAATAAGAAGACATACCATGCCCTTGTGAGTACAAAGGGGCTTTCCCACGCATTTGAGCCTGTCTTTGGTGTTGGATTGGTTCTCTTCTTCTTTGTTGTTGAGTTGGAATGAATTGCTTCCTTGGTGGACCTTGCATGAATTGCTTTTTGGCTTGATGGTATTTCGGTTGAGGGAAACTTGCTTGATGCACGCTCGTTGATTGAGATTGAGCTTGTTTCCCTTGTGCTACCTTGACTTGAGGATCTTTAGAGCACTCTCCTAGTTCGACCTTCTTCCTAGGATATTGTGGGGGTGGAGGCTCTTTGTTATCCACACTCTTAACAAACACAATCTTGCTTGAGGATGAGGTCTCCTTGTCATCTTCATAGCCAAGACCTTTCTTATCACTTGGCCTCTTGCCAACTCCCAACATGTGGTCAAGTTTATTCGTGCTTGAAGTCATCTTAGCAATGATCTCTCTAGCTTCTTCAAGCTCCTTTTCCATCAATTCCTCATTCCTTTTGGCTATTTTCACTTCTTTATTTAAGTGAGTAGCTTCGGTGGGTAGCTTCGGTGGATAGCTTGAAATTCTCTCCTTTTAGCCTTTGAATCTCTTTCTTTATCTTCAATCTTGAGCTTTGAAAATGCTCAATGAAGCCTTCAAGATCCATTCCTCTTACATCCATATTTGTTGAATGGGATGAAGAGTCACCATCGCTAGAGTCATCTTCACTTTGTTTCTCTACCTCTTCATCATCTATTGCTTCCTTACTCTTGAGAGAAGATGCGAAGGCAATAAAGTTTGCCACATGATCCTCATCATCTGAGGATTCTCCTTCTTCTTCCAAGTCATCACCATCGCTCCACGTGGCGGCCATGGCCTTTCCTTTCTTCTTATTTTTCAAATTTCCACAATCCGTGGAGATGTGTCCGAAACCTCCACATTCGAAGCATTAAATCCCTTTTCTTGTGGGCTTGTCTTCACTTGACTCAAACTTCTTGAAAGGAGTCTTCTTCTTTATTTCCTTTCCTTTGGATCCAAATCCCCTCTTCTCAAAATTGATGAACTTCTTGAATCTTTTCACCATGAGGGCCATTTCTTCATCTGAGTCTTCTTCCTCCTTCTCAACCTTAGAAGTCTTCAGAGCAATGCTCTTTTGCTTCTTTTGAGGTGTAGGTGTGGGAGTCCATCTAGACTCATATGCTAGAAGCCTTCCAATAACTTCACTTGGCTTCATATTCTTATAGTCACTATTCTCCTCAAGAGCCATCACTTTTGACTCAAATCTTGCTGGAAGCGACCTCATAATTTTTTGCTTGATCCTCCTATCCGAATAGGGATCACCAAGTTGATGGCTTTGATTGACTATGTCCATCATCTTCACTTGAAAGTCGTTGAAGCACTCATCCTCCTCCATCCTAATTTGCTCGAATTATGTTTGGAGGACTTGAAGCTTGGAGTCCTTGACCACCTCGGTTCCCTCATGGGCCGTCTCTAGAATCTCCCATGCCTCTTTTGCAATTCTTGTTATTTGGATCAATTTGTACTGATTGTCATCCATTGCACAAAGAATAGCATGCATAGCCTTGTTGTTCCACTTGGATGCTTCAAACTCTTGAGTTGACCATTCCGATTTTGGCTTGGGAACTACACTTTCGTCTTCAAGAGTCTTTTCCTGGAAGAGTGTAGCCATCTTCAATTGCCATCCATACTCGGTCATTTATTTGGCAAATGTAAGACTCCATCTTGCCTTTCCAAGAGGCATAGTTTATTCCGGTGAGCAAAGGGGGTCTTGTGCTAGAGGCTCCCTCATTACTACTTCTGTTCCCACTCATAGTGTTTGGGTATGAATGAGATGAATGTTTATGATGCAACAAACACAAACAAAATGCAAGACACACAACGAGCAAGGATCACCTAAGTGTATCTAGGAACCCGCTCTGATACCAATTGAAAATACACAAAGTGTGTCTAATACAACCTAGAGGGGGGTGAATAGGTTTTAGTTGATTTATTACCAACTTTTCGACTTAATCAATTTTAATAATCCTACTCCATAATAGCAATCAATCAATCCAACATAAATATGCGGAAAATAATAAAAACACAAGGATTGATTTACGTGAGAAACCCTCCAACTGGGCAAAACTCACGGGCTATCCTTCTAGCCACATACGGTCCTCAAATCCACTATTTGAACGAAAGTTTACAACCTAAGTTGACCTCAAGTCACACCTACTTGGTCACTAACCCTTTCACTCTACCCAACGGGCCTTTAATAGTGACTCTTGACCACAAGCTTGTGCACTAACTCACTTAGTCACAAAGCTTAACAATCAATGAAGAGGTTAAACAACCTATGTGAATATGTAAAAGATATTCAAACATGCAATTAATGCTAGGCAACAATAAATGCTTATCTAAGGATTTAAAGATGTCAATAAATGCAAATCCTAGATATCAATATCTAAATGCAAATGCATGAAGATTTAGCTAGAAGGGTAAAATCGTCATAAATGCTAGCTATTAATGAATAAGGCTCTCAACCAACACACAACAACTCAATCATGTTACAAATGCCAATAAACATAAAGATATGCAATAAAATCACATAAAAGAGCTAACCCTAGGCAAGCAAGAACATAAATAAATACAAAGAGATTTAGAGGATGTTCAAGTTACCTAGTCAATGAAAGCAAGAAGAATCCATGATGAGATAATGCTTGAAGAGGTTAGATGCACATGGATTTGTGTTTGGTTGAGTAAAAATGAGTTCTTGGGAGTTTCTCTCTCTAAGGGAAGCTTGGCCTATCAAAAATGGCTTCTTGAACTCATAAAAATGAGCAAGGAAGAAGATAGAGCATATATAAGGGAGCCCTAGATGAAACAGCGTCGTTTTGAACTTAGGGCACAAAATCCCGTCAATACCGCTAGATGGACCGCGTCGCAGGCAAGTGTCCAGACCGCGGTACACACAGCAGTGCACCGTCTGGACAACAACGCGGTGCAGGGCGCTGTGCATCCAGGTGCACAGGCCGCGGTATGGGCAACAGAGGCTTACTGGACAACACCGCGACTTGGGTCGCTTTGCGTGCAAGTGCACAGGAAGCGGTACAGGGAGCATGACCCTGCTGAGGTATACCGTTCTGTATGCCGCAGTGCAAGCATGTCTTGCCAAGCGGTCTAGGCCGCGCTAAGAGAAGAAATTCTCTTTTCTAGGCAAACTCAACACACTAAGAGATGTGCAAAATGTGCAAGTGTGGAGTGTGAAAAGAGGCATACAATACATCATTCAATAACATGAAGATAAGAACAATAATGCATGCAAGTGAGTGTGTGCAACTAGATCTCTTCAAAGAAAGTTAAACTAGTGAGATACCTTTGAAGTGCTCTTTGAGAGAGATGATATCCTTGAAGCTTGATCACACTCACGAGGCCTAAATTACCGTTACAAAGAATAATCCCTAATGTGGTTTGTCAACGAAATAAGCCAATCAAAATATGAGGAACTTACAGGAATAATCAGCCTCAGATAAGGGCCCAGCATCAATGCCTTTGGCCAACGTACCGCTATCTTTGCCTGCATGAAAGGTCACCAGCGAAGACTTGGAGGGGAGCTCTAGATGCATCACATAAGGATCCTTCCCGATAAATTTTCAATAAGCTCTTCATCTCTTCCTCTGGTTCCTTATTGCGTCGAAAGACTCAGCCTTATGCTTTTCGATTGTCTGATCCCATTTTTGGCGAGCCTCTCCGGTGGACCTCTCCTTACCCCCAAAGAACATGCGAGCAGTGGTAAGCCCTCGTTCAAGCTCTCTTAGCATGACTGCGTCGAATGCAGGAGACCTCTTATATCGATCAACGTTCTGGACTTCGAGTGCTAGCTTAGCCTCTTGAGACAACAACTTCATGCTGTCATTCTGCTCCTTTAGATCTTCAGTCAGCCTCTCATAGTGCGATTTGAATTCTTCATATCTTTGCTGGGCCTCGAGCATAGACTGTTGGGACGCGGCAAGAGTTTCTTTAGCAACTCGATTTCTGCCTCATGATTAGCAACGGCTTGTTTAGCTAGAGTTAGTTTCTGTTCCAATTCTGCACATCGTTGCTCAACCTTAGCCAGATTTGCTTTAAGCTAGGTGCTCTTTATAGTAAGCTCGGTTAAGCTGATTATGGCATTGTCAGCTCGGGTTTCAATAGTGGACACAGCTTTCCTTAGGACCGCTTCAGTCACGTTGCGCTGCCTCAGCTTCTCTTCAAATGATGCTTTTAGCTTTGATTTGCTGGCTGAGGCAGAACTGATCGCCTTCTTTCTCTTTTCGAGCTCCTTTTTCAATTGAGAGATCTCAGCAGCCTACCTCTCTTGAGCGATCATGGCCCTGGTCAGCTCTTTCACGGCCTAAAAGGAAGTAGCAACTGGTTACAGTGGCAGGTCATAAATAAGAGAGGTTGATCAGAGAGCTAAAAACACTTACATATACATCATTGTTGTAGACAGCACGGACTAGTTCTGGGTTGATGGCATTCTGGAAATCAGTCCAGTAGCCTTCCCCAATATAACTACTTCTTGCAGATATGGTCTTCAACATATCAAGGGGGTCGACCGACGCTTCCCCCGAGCCAAGAGTGCCAACCGTAGTAGGAAGTACCATCACCTCTGGGCCTTGAGATTATTGATCGGTTAGGATCGAGTTTAGAACAGGAATGGTGGATTCGGGAGCAATCACAGTGGGTATAGCAGCAGTTTGCTCTTGATTGGTAACCATCAATAGACCTGCTTCAGTACCGCTTACCAAGGGGGCCACTACGGTATTGGGTCAGGGCCCAGAAGGATAGCCCAACCGTATGGAAATCTTGTCAACGTGATCAGCCCCCTGGTCGGCCAGATTATCTTCAACATCAGAAGCAGATGGGTTAGATGACGCCTCTTCAAGGATGGCCTGTCCCTTGTCAGAATCCGAATCGGTGAAAACTATCTAACGCTTGACTGAGAAATGCATTGGAGCCTTCCCGACATGTTGTACAGGAAGCTCAGGAAGAACTTCATCCAGTGGGCGATCAACTTCAAAAGAAGCCAATTGGGATGGAGCTGGGGGTTGTGTCTGCTGAGAGGTAGTTGGCCCACTGACCCCAACAGAAGCCTGAACATTCCCTTTAGGTAGGTCAGGTGGAGGAATGGCAGATGAAGTTAAGACGATATCAGATCTCTTTTTCGATCGTTGCTCCCTCAAGATTAGTTTGGTCACCGTCTTTTGATCATCATCTTCATCTTCATCTTCAAGGATAATTGGCTTGACTCCAGTTTGATAAGCCACCAGACCCTCTGCTTGTTTAACCTCCTTCTTTTTATGAGCAGCTTCAGAGGCCAAGGATCCTTCAGTTTTCTTGGCCACCTTACTGACTAGGGACCTCTCAAAGGATGTGGCTACCTTTCGCGCAGCCGTTTCTTTTGTAAACCTCTTCTTAGGACCCCTAGGATGACCTTTCTTCACATTGTCCTAGTCGGAGGATCTTCTCTCTCATTCCAGATCAGAAGTACCCGAGGCAGCGTTTGGATCAAGTTCATAGGTGTGCTCGACCAAGTCCTGTTGGGGCGAAGCAATACCTTGAGCCAATTGAGCAGCAGCTTCTGCCCGGCTTACCCGATAGAGATTCTTGGCTTTTACAGCCGTTTCACCAGCTACGATGTTTACTTCATACACTGAATGACCAGATCAAAGAATGTCAGGCAAGGGCAAATGCAATTAAGTTAAATCAAAGTCTGAGCGAAAGTATTACTTACATCGCTTACGCCGGTTGAATATAGCAGGAAACAATCCTAGTTTCCGGAGGTCTGTTTCAACGAACAACACCCTTCGATCTCTGACTTCCCAAGAAGTTTGAGTGGCTTTAACCACATTTCCAGCTTGTTCTTCATTCAGTAAAGCTGGAGTCTTGTTCCACAGGTTAGGATTACAAAAATACATGGGAACACTGTTTCTGGCCAACTCTTGGCGAGGGTCAGCAACCACAGTCTCACCCCATTGGCCTCTGACGAAGAACCAACTCTTCTTCCAGTACTTATTTGACGTGGAAAGCCTCAGATGAAGCCATTGTGATCTCTGCTAGACGCGAGAGTGGGGCGCTGGTTAAAACCACTAGGAATCCAATGGCTAGGAGAACTGGATTGAAGGTGAAAGGTACCCCCGTTGTCCGATCGCCCCAAGGTGTAGAAATTACAAATCTCTTAGGGGTCGGGGGATGTCTGGCACCAATTTGTTTCCACATATGCCACAAAGTAATCAGCACCCGATAGGAGTTCGGGGTAAGTTGAGCTAAGGTAATTCCTGTTTCTGTTAGGAACAAAGCAATGAAAGGTTGAAGGGGCAACGTGACCTCCGAAGTAAGCATAGTCCCGTCAATAGCTACAGCACCTAGAGGAGGATTTCAAATAGCACGGTCTCCACTCATAAAAAGCTGAGCCGATCGGGAGAGATCAAGTCTTTCGCTACATTTTATGATCTCCTGTTCACCGACCACATTTACCTCGGTGTCAAAAGCACTCGGGGTGTTCAGCTGAAAACTTTAACAGATGGGCTCGATGCCTCCTAAGGACATCTTCCATCTTTAGCAGTTAAGATGGGATTTTAAGGTCTATCACAATAGAATCCTTAGTGCTTGGTCTGCTACCCCGACCGGATCCAGTTGTCTTCGACATATATGGGTATGTATCAGGAGAAGTAACATTTGGGTTAGCGGTATTCGAATCGAAAAATGAAGGTTGAAACTCAGGGTGAGCCACTGAATAATCAATGTTAAGAGCTAGATGTTGAACTGGATGGGAGAAATTTCGAGAACGACCCCCTAGAATAAATTCAATCCTAGCAGGGTTTTCTTTATCACCAGTTTCAATAGCATGCATCAATAATTCAACGAATAGATGACGGGTAATATGATCCATACATGATGATTGAAATGGAAGGGATGAAAACGTTGACACTTAACGACGTTGAAGGCTAAGAGAAGACTAAGAAGTTTGAAAGAAAAATGAGATTGTAATTTTGATGAAAAAAGAATGCAAAGATCGCATGAGAGGGAAAGTGAAGGGTTTGAAAATGTATAGGCGAAGATGAAGTCATGCGAGAGTGGTGGTTGGTGTGCGAATCCCGAAGATCACGTGCCATTTGAAATTTGAACCGCTGCCGTCAGTTACGTCATGCGCATCAAGTCACCTAAGCAAATCAAACGTTTGTGGTTAGGATTTAAAGACAAGCTGTCAAGCATTAATAAACATTAATGAGCTATATGACAAAAAACTCATGAGTTAAACGTGTCTCACCGAGCGAGTTTTCTTTGTTAAGCAAGATGCTCGGATTAAATGTTTAAGGTGGTATGGTTATTGGTAAAATCTAGGAAGATGACATATCAGCATAAACTCCTGGTTTCGTGGAGATTAACAATGGCGTGTCAATAATTATAAACTAGGTTGAACCAACCCAAAATGGCTAGAAAATAATCTCATAATACCTGGTCAGAGTTACTTAGATGGTTGGGTGGAAAACATTCAGCTAACTAAAAGTAATTAGATTGACCAAGTAAAGAAGAACCGATTGGGAACACCTGAGGTGGTCGGGGATACCCAAACGATCGGGATAGCTATCCTGACTGTGTGTAGATCACTGGTCGGGTTTGGGAAATGATCGGTCAAGCGACACGTGGACAATTTAATGACATGTTCAAAATTATGACACGTCAATAGCATAGAATTTAATGCAATCACAATTCAAATACGCAAAGAAAGAATCGTCCACAAACAAGGTTACATTAAGCGTATTCTGATAAGGAAACAAATTTTCTTGTAGATTTCAGAAACCGGAATAAGCAAGAGATCTGATATATTAATACCAGTGATACGAAACAGGAAAGAAGGCAACAACGACTCCAACAAGTCAGAGTTTTATTGAATCACTGCCACCTATATTTTTACTTGTACTCTAAGAATTATGGCTCTATACATGTACAAATAGATCCTAAAAACACCCAACAAAGGTTGAGGGAATCACATAATATTCAAGAGGGCAAGAGAGGCAAAGATTGTAACATTCTTTTCATAGTAAATTGCATTTCGATGTCACCAGCAACCGTGGTTTTTTCCCTTTTGGGTTTTCCTCGTAAATCTTTTCTTCCATGATATGGATTATTTCTTTTTTATTCATAAAAGGATTGTCAATTCGATATATTTTGTGTGACAAGTGATCAAGTCTACGCAATCCCAAACATCACCGTCAACAACTCTCTTGATATTGCTTCTTCAGGAGCAAGTATAAAATAGATAAAATATCATTTACAATCTCATTATACGTGACATTAGGATCTTTAATCCTTTTTATGATACTCACAACATCCTACTACATGTGTAGATCATTTTTCTCAAATGAATGATACGTTAGGATCTTAAATCCTTTTTATGATACGTTAGGATCTTAAATCCCTTTTACGATACTCACAACATCTTACTAGATGTATAGATTTTTTTTTTCTCAAATGAATGATACACTAGGATCTTAATCATTTTTATGATACTCACAACATCATGTTTGATGTGTAAATCTTTTTTCTCAAACGAATAATACGTTAGGATGTTAAATCTCTTTTTACGATACTCACAACATCTTACTGGATGTATAGATATTTTTTTCTCAAATGAATGATACACTAGGATCTTAATCATTTTTATGATACTCACAACATCATGTTTGATGTGTAAATCTTTTTTCTCAAACGAATAATACGTTAGGATGTTAAATCTCTTTTATGATACTCATAACATCCTACTGGATGTGTAGATCTTTTTTCTCAAATGAATGATACGTTACGATGTTAAATCTTTTTTATGATACTCACAACATTCTACTGGATGTGTAGATTTTTTTTCTTAAATGAATGATACGTTAGGATGTTAAATCTCTTTTTATGATACTCACAACATCCTGTTGGATTTGTAGATCCTTTTTTTTTCTCAAATGAATGATATGTAAACATGTCACTTTATACATATATATATATATATATATATATATATATGAGATAAAACAAAATTATAGATCATATTGATTTTTCAAACTTCCGGTTCGACCATGAACTTTAAGTTCATATATAAAATTCAAAAAATTTTAGATTTTGAATGGATTTATATAACACTGGATTCATAACTCCAGGTTATCATCGGTTTTCAAAACCGTGTTATATGGTATTCATGTATATAATACTAGATCCAGAACTCTAGGTTCTCATCGGTTCTCAAAACCGTGTCAACTTAAATATCATAATTCTAGAAAATTTTAAGTTCTGTTGAGTTGGTCTAGCCAATCTCATATATTGTGTATAATTAAATAATATGAATATTTAAAGAGCATAATAATTAAATCCATAATTATAAGTCAGTCTCTGTTAACACAACTGCAGCCAGCCTCTGTCGACATAGCCGCAACCAGTCTTATATATTACGTATAATAAATAAATACGAATATTTAAAAAGCATAATAATTAAATCAAGAATTATAATAGGTTCTGTCGACACGGCTGTAGTCGGTCTCTGTCGATAAAGCCACATCCAGTCTTATATATTGTGTATAATTAAATACGAACATTTAAAGAGTATAATCATTAAATCTAGAACTATAATAGGTTCTGTCAAAACAGCTGTAGTCAATCTGTCGACACAGACACAACTAGTCTAATATATTGCGTATAATTAAATAATATAAATATTGAAAGAGCATAATAATTAAATTCATAACTATAGGTTCTGGTGACATCGCATAAGCCATTCTTATATATTGCGTATAAAAATATAAATATGAATATTGAAATATAAGTAAATCAATCTCCTGAAGATCATTTTATTTCTATACACAAATATCAAACCGTAAGTAAATCACTCAAGTGAAGATATATTTTACTTACATACCTTCATGCCGATTACGTCCTGTGATTCAATCTATAACAGATGAAATAAATAAAGAAGAACTGAGAGAGTCTCATAGACGAGAGATGAGAGATATGAGAGAGAGCTTTGCTATGTAAGGATCTATATATAGGCAATAAATAAGTTCTTGCAATCATCACAAACAGCCGCCACTATCTCAACATATATATACATAGCCTTTCTAGGCTTCCAAGTGGGGTGATGATCATGACAGAGGAGGTAGAATTCCACTCGTACAACTTCAATCGTTTGAGTGGTGTAAATCCATCCAATTTCACAACATATATTATTTAGGCTATTTAAACCAATTTTTGGTTCATTCAATTAATAATCAATTAAAATAAATAATAATATATATGATATCACATGCAGTGTTAGTTTACTTATCGAGAATCATAAAACTTAGTTCATGATTATATAGTTTGTTAAAATCAAGTTACGTCTAATACACAAATTAATAATTAAATTCTCTTTAAAAATTAACTTAATTTCCCCTGACCCCTTGAGTATGTTTTGCAATGAAACCTCTTTATCTCTAATTTCCATTCTTGAACGATAAATACTGTTCTAGTTAAAAGGAAAGAAATATATGAACCACAGTCTAATATTGGTACGATGAAAAGAGTAAATTCAATTATTTTTATTTTCGAGTTTTCTCTATAGTAAAAGATATATTATTAAACATATAAATTAGTTGTTACCAAATTTTCCAACCAATGGACGGTAAGTTTAAGATACTCTATTATACTGATTAATTTTTTGATCTAAAACACATAAAAAATAAAATTTATATTTAAGAATAATGAAATTAAATAAAATAAAAAAATAAATTATAAATATTGATTAAACTAATCAATAAATCTATATATACCGTGATAAATATCAGTTCACCGGATGATTAAAATTTAAAAATAAAATCATTTCTCCTCAATATTGGTTCACGTTATATAATTTCGAATCAGCCTCCCGTAGGCCGTACCATGACATTATGACAATATGACAAGCGCACCATTGCAGCAAAACGACAGAAAGCATCTGGGATAAACAATAATTTCATCATGAAATAATAAATAATAAACACTGGCCACGTTTTTCAGACAAACATGACTGAGAAGCCTTGTTAACGACCACGTGTCCTCCTGAAAAGCTAAGGACATTCAACTTTTAGCGAGTGCCACGCACACACGTGTCAGTATGATACGTGTCGTGTTGTCATGCTGGATTGACCAATTAAGAGAGAGAGAGAGAGAGAGAGAGTCGTGTGCAGTACGACTGTGTTAAGCCACCCGAGGAGACTTGTCTCCATCTCACTGACAAAACCATTTCTCGTATATCTTTCCTCCATAAAGTGCGTTTCTTCTACAATGTTCAACATGAAAGTCATCAAATCCAATTAATTAATTGGATTAACAAGGATATTAATGTAACTAAATGCAAATCATCTTCTTTAATAACACTGTATATTGGTTTGTCGGACTTAGGTAAATTATGAACAAATTCATTCATATTTCGAACCAAACATTTTATGTTTTTTTTTTAAGTATTACAAGAGCTATTGCACTTAATTGTCTTTATTTTTATTATTACAATTCTAATTTAATATGTTTATTGGTGCTACTCTAATATGTTTATCAGTAAAAAACTTTAATTTTTTTATTTTTTTTAATAATTTATTTTTCAAAAGAGAATATTAAAAAAATATATTCTAATGATATTTGATTAATTATGATTCACTTTTAAAGATAAATAAATTAATACACCTATTCAACTTAAATTCTTATTTCATTTTTTATAAATTAACTGTATAAAAATCTTTTAAAATTAAAAATCAAACTATTTACTTAATTAAAACTTTAATTATAAAAGAATCTATTAAAATTTAAATTTTAATAGAGAGAATAGAGATGCACATTTGGAAAATGGGGATGAGGAATTTTAGGGGGAGGTATATCCATCCTCAACCCTAGTTCTTCGTTTTTCCCGTTTTTTTCCATTTTTTCCCGTTTTCCCGTTTTCCCATTTCCCTGTTTCCCCATTCTCCTGTTTGATTAAAAATTACAAATTACAAAAAATATATTCTATTACAAATATAAACTAAAATTCATTAGTGCATTACAAATACATAATAAAATCATAAAGTGTTACATAATATATATATATTTTTTTTTTTTTATTTTGGAGGAAATGGGGAAATGGGGATGGGGAGGTCACCATATCCCCATCCCCATTTCACCTCCCCATCCCCATTTCAATATATTTATAGGGGAAATGGGGAAATGAGGATGGGGGGATCCCCATACCCATTTCAATTTGGGGATGAAAATCATCCCCATCTCCATCCCATTTTCCAATTTTTCTTTAAAAAAAATTTCAAATAGGGATAGAAACTTGAGAATTTGGGGATCCGGAAGAAAATATATATCTCTACGAGAGAAGCTTTCTCTAACTTAAAAGGAAAGAGAAGTAGCCCTTGATGACTTGACCCGAAATATCAGATAAAGTGGGGTTAGGAAAGATTGAATATTAAATGATAATAAGAGTTGAGGTCACAACTTACAAGATGTCTGTTGTTCCAAATAAAGTAAGTTATTAGATACGAAATTATGAAGAGGCAGTGCAGGCCTCAACTAACCCCGCTCTTTGTTTATTCTTTAATCCCTTTATATTTCCCTTTTGGTCCATACCCTATCCACGTGACGACACATACTAAAACAACCTCTTAAATATCTACTAAATTAATTCAATTAAAAAAATCTAAATTAATTATATGGATCGAACCCCTACTTGATCTTAATTTTTTCTTAACATTTTTTAAATGTAATTAAAATATAAAATTGTATGATAGATAAAAAGTGATCAAATCTTAATCATCTATTTTTTATTTTGTTTAATTGTCAATAGACTGTGAAAAGCAGAGGAAAACAAAGTAAGGGAAAGGATGCTGTTCCTTGATCATATAAGGGTAACACTTAACACCACTGCGCCAACAACATGTGCCCACGTGTTCTTCCATTATTTGTCCACATGTATTTATTTTTTGAGGATTTCTTGGTCTGATTTTGTGACTTTCCGATATTTCACCGGAATCAGACACGTAGACCATGAGATATTTTCGAGCCAAGATAAAGATATTTAGGATTATCAGACCCCTTCTGACACGTGTCAAACGTTCTCTAAATCCATTACATGACGTTATTCCCTCGATTCTCTTTCAGCAATATAAGTTGGACACGCGTCCTTCCTCCGATGCTTGATGGACACGTACTCTTCTTTGAAAACCAGGAATCAGGATCGCATACAGTGAGTGCGTGCATATCTACACGACTCGTGTCCAACATTCAGCTTTTGAAGTTGGGCTCTGTTTTTATATATAAACAGGCTATTACCATCACTGTCTAGTCTGTCTTCAACATTGTCATTTGTCTAGATGAGTGCGGACAAGCGACTCAAACCTAACCCGCCGAGTCAGGTGTCCAAGTCCGGCGAATCTGGGATTCTCAACGAGCGGATACTGTTAATCGTCTTCGAGTCGGTCAAATGGGACCTTCAATTGCTCTGTTTAACCGCCTCTCTCAACCGCAAGCTTCAAGCCATAGCGGAACGACTTCTATGGCGGAAGCTCTGTGAATATCGAGCACCGCGCATGGTTGAAGCATTGGCTAAGTGCGCGACTAACGGTCGTATCAACGGTGGATGGCACGCGCTCGCTAAGCTTATGTTTTACTGTTGCGGCTGTGAGTCGACTCGTAATTTCAAGCTGAGTCAACCACGGCCGGGTCATTTCGTGAAAGCGTCTCGATTTTCTAAAACTTCCGGTCGTAGCTTTCTGACCGGAAAGTGCCGCGGAGATCTGCTGTACGTGAGTGACCCGTGCGAGCATCCAATGAGCGATAAGGAGGACGATTTGGGTATTTTCAGAGGGGTATTTCAGGGATTTCACAGGTCGAGGACTAAAGCGCGTTTGTTCCAACGGAATGCGGAGCTAGAGGATAGGGTCCGGTGTCCATACTGTGGAGCCCGCGTTTGGAGTATGAGCACTGCACGGCTTGTCCCTAAGTGCGCGGCTCGCCGGCTCGGCTCGCATGACGGTGGGCTGGAGTATTTTGTTTGTGTGAATGGCCACTTGCACGGGAATTGTTGGCTCGTTCCATTGTCGTCCGATGAAGATGGTGGTGACGATGACGATGACGACGATGATGATGAAAGTGGGGTCAATGATCTTGATTATGATAATCGAACGGTGAAAACTGAGAGTACGAGCTCGACTGGGGAAGAGATTTGTGGTGATGATGACCCTACTTTATGATTTGTTAGTATTGGTCCCGGTTAGTTTAGACTACCCATGTACGATACCTGAGAGAGAGAACAAAATTATTATCACTATAAAAAATGACGTGGAGGATAACGCGTACAATTTTGTGCTGACGTGGATTTTACTTTTCCTTTTTCTTCTACTCTTGAGTCTTGTATGATTTTAGTTTGCACATTTTGTAATGGAACTTTGTTTCACTTTCCTTCCTTTCGTATCCATTTGGTTTGATTTGATTTTCTTTGTTGTCATGGGTAATTTTTCATTTTGGATTACTTATGTTCTTGTTTTTACTATTTATATTTAATTACTATATAATATATATATATAATCATGTTCAAAATATTTCGAATTTTGAATCTCTCTCTTTATAACCGTTAAATCAATCAATTCATTAAAAAACTTGTCAGAAAAATATTATTATAAAACAGCAGAACATACCTTTCTCAATGTTCAAGTGTCACACCCTCTTCTCATTCTAATGGCCATAAAAAGATCCCAGTTTTTCTGTTTTTTAACCAAAGAGATACTTGACTCGAAAATTTTATATATATATATATATATTGTTATAAATTAACTGAAGAAACAAATGAAATGAATGAAAAGAAAATGATATATGCCCTGTTTGGGAAAACTTTTGAGAGACTTGAAGCTCTTTCGAGACTTAATAGTAAGTTTTACATTTGTTTGGATAAATTAGGTGAAGTGAAAAGCTCTTCTACAAGAAGCACCACCATAGGTGCTTCTCTTGAAAGAGCTTCTACAAAACCCTCGGACCTAATAAACAGGTAAATGAAATTTTTATATTATCAATTTTACCTTATTGGTATAAATAACAAACCTATAATTCCAATTGTATCCTATCTCTCATCTCTCATCTCTCACATTGAATCTCATCTCTGTCACGCATTCAACGAAATTGAACCCAGTTTTTGACGGATCGATTCCGTCTGAATCGCGGCGACGGATCAATTTTGATGGGTTTTGTTTTGATTTCGTTTGTTTTTGATGATTTTGGGTTTTGTTTGTGGCTAGATCGCGAAGAGAGAGAGAGAGAGAGTTTGGGTTTTGTTTGTGGTGGTTCGATTTTGGTGTTGAGAGGGTTTTCTGGGTTCGATTTTGGTTGTGGAACAGGTTTCTAGGTTCGAATGGACGGTGGAGCTTGGTTCGACGGCGAAGTTATGTTAGGCGGAGCTGGGTTCTGTGGCAGCTGTTTGGTGGATTTGGTGGTGGTGTTGTTGTGCTTTTGGTGGTGGCTCAGTTTTAGTTCTAGGTTGTGTGGATTTGGTGTTAGGTTTTGGGTTTCTGGAAATGGATTTGGTTGAATCTGGGTTTGATTGAACTCTTTTAAAGTGAACATTGATGCTGCTGTTTTTGGTGCTCAATGGAGACTTGGTTTTTGGGATTATTGTGAGGGACCATGTTGGTGAGGTCGTGGGCCCTTCCTCTCAATCTGATTGCTTGCATCTCTGCCCAGATTGATGTAGCAATTGTTGTCCTCCATGGCATCATCTTCGCGGTGGATTCAGGCTCGTTACCTGCTGTAATTGAGTCTGATGCAAAGTCTGTTGTGGACCTCATAAACGATAGGAATACCCCAGTTGCTGATATTCTTGTGTTGTTGAGCCGTTATCCCATTTCGGTTTCCTTCACTAATAGAGGTGCGAATTGTGCTATGCACAGCTTAGCAAAAATGTCGATCACCTTGTCTAATGATCGTTTTTGGCAACATACCGGTCCCCCTCTCCAAATATATATATATATATATATATATATATATATATTCATTTTCCTGTCAGTACGCACCGATAGAATTATATAAGGATATTGAATGTGAGCCACTCATTTATAAAAGAGTTTTGACAAATGCATACATATCAAGTCAAAATATGTAAAATGAGTGGCTCACATTCAATGTCCTTATATAATTTTATCGGTGCGCACTTATATGAAAATTATTGTATATATATATATATATATATATATATGTTGAATCTATTTTTTTGTAATTTTTTTATTAATCTGATGGGTTTTTTTTTTATCAATTTAATTGTTTTATTTAAAAAAAATTAAAATGGTAACAAAAAAAATTATGGAGATCTTTTGAGGGCAAGTTAAGGGATTAAAAATGTTATATCATAGTTAGAAATGATTTTAATTAATTGTAACCAAACGGATTCAAAAGCTCTTCTTAAGGGTAAAAAAATCATATTATAATTAGAAGAGATTTTAAAATATTACAACCAAACAGTTGTAAAAGCTCTTCTTGATATAAAAGCTCTTTTGAAACATATCATTCAAACAGAACTGAAAAGCTCAGGTTTTTACTTTTCTTCTTCTACTGACAAAAGTTAAAAATAAAAGTTATCTCAAATGGACCCATAAAGTAAAAGAGATGAGAGACGTTAGAAATATGAGAGAGAGCTTTCTACTAATGAGAGATCAGTTGAACAACACCTCTTTTACAAGTGAAACATAGTAATATTTATAGTGCTAAGAGTAGAGAAGCAAGTGTAGAGTGAGTGATGATGAAACCAAATCGGTGAAGCCAAGTGGGTGATCAAGTTGCAAAAACATGATGAAACAAGTGGGGGAGGCTGTGAACCGAAAGCAAGTGATTTGTGGGAGATAATTGTGTATATTACACAAATGGTGGGAAAGCCATATTTATTATAACATATATATATATATATATGTATGTATTATATAATGGGAAGTTTATAAATTTATTTATTTAATTCCTTAATTTAATGCTAAACTCGAATATTGAGCCACTCATTTAGCTCAGTGCAGAGATTAAGATAATAACCTATTATTTTTATAAGAAAATTCGCAATCCACTAATGATGTAATGATCTAATGATGCTCTAAATTTTAAAATTTAATAATTTATTTGACATATTTTCAAAATTACTATTTTTTATTTATTCTCCAATCTTAACTCACCCTATAAATGTTCTCTATCTATTTTTAAAATAAAATAAAAACTCCTCTCCACTCTCTCTCTCTCTCTCTCTCTCTCTTTATATAGGAAGATAAAAAAATAAAAAATAAAAAAATAAAAAATAAAAAAACTATTTGATCATGTTGTGTTCATTAGAGAGAAAAAAAGAAAAAAAAAACTTAGTAACAATGAAAAAACAAATACATAATATAAGTTGTATGCAATAAAATAAGCAAATAAAATTAGGTTTAAAGCATTAAAAAAAACCTTTTTTAGATAAACACATTATTCATGGATATGGGGATGTATTAGAATTTTATTTGTTCATACTGTAATAAACGAAATGAAGGGAAAAAAATTGCAATGGAGGGTTTTGGATGTGTGTGTGAGAGAGAAGTTATTTATTTATTTTTAGAAATATATAGAGAGCATTTATGGGATGAGTCAGGAAATAAATCATGTAAAATTTTAAATTTTAAAAACTGAGGTATTATTAGATCATTAGTGGGTTGTCAATCGCACCACCCTTTTTAAAATTCAATTAAAACTGTAATTTTAAGAATGAGATGATATAATATTACATAAACGTTAAAATTGAAGTAAATGAACAATAAAAACGTTTAAGTTTAAATTTAAATCATAAAATTAAGTAAATTTCATCAAGTATGAGAATGTTTCTTTATATTTTTAATTGTAAATTTTTTTTGTAATTAGTTCTTAATGTAGTCGCAGAAACAAATTTAGTGAGTGATATGTCTCTCACACCCACACGGCCACACTGCATTGTTCTGGGTTCGATTCTGTCCCAAAAACTTTGAATTATTATAGTATTTCAAAAACAAAACAAAAAAGTCAAGACTTAAAAGAGGATAATCTTAAGTGTAATACTTAAAAAAAATGGATATCATGCAAAGAGTGCAAATATTAATTGAAGTTAATATCTCATTAAGAGGAAAAAAATTATTGTGACAGTTAAAAATATATATTTTGTGCTTTTTTATTAATGGGATGCTGGGATTGATAACCAATATCATCTTTATTATTCAGCTCAATCAATTTGACAAGATTTGCACGAGTCAATTGAATAGCATCAGAAGTAATAGGAAGAAAATTTTATAATTACTTAAATTCTACAATATCGTTAACATCAGCTAATAGCCTAATACAGTAATACTAAAAGAAATGTCTTTTATGAAATGAAATTGCTGAAAAAAAAAGTTCATTAGCAATTTCAATTGTTTTCCTTGTTGTTTATTTTTTTATTTTTTAAATATATATATATATATATATATATATATTTATATACACGCGTAAGTATAAAGTTGCAGAGACAATAGTGATGCAAAGAGATAATTGTATTATTACAGTATGTTTGAATATATACAATTACATACACTCTTACAAAGGAAACAAATTAATGTCTGGAATGATTGACCTACTCCTAAACTCAAGGGACAATCATCCTTGATCTGTGAAATAATTAGATTGTGTTGATTCTTTCCTATTATGCCCCCGTAAGACAGGTGCTTCCATCGGAAACGCCGATCATGGATCGAAAAGAAGCAAAACGAGACCTAAAAGTGGCTTGGTTAGAATGTTGGCACGTTGATCAATGGTGGAAACATGAGAAACCTGTAATAAGCCCCTAAAAACTTTTTCACGCACGAAATGATAAGTTCAGTGCTATATGCTTTATTCTTGAGTGAAAAATAGGATTTGCATACAAATATGTTGCACCAATGTTGTCACATATGAGGTGCGGTAGTGTAGGTATGGAGGTACCTAAGAAGATTGAATATCCAAATGAGTTCAGCCGCTACAGAAGCTACAGATCGATATTCTGCTTTAGTCAAGGACCTTGTAACGGTCCTTTGTTTCTTAGAGCAGTCGGAAATTGGATTGCCGCCGAGAAAGACAATGTATGCAGAAATAAAAGTATTCCGCATACATATTTTTCTTTTATCTTTTATCTTTTTAATCTATTTTTTTAATCTTTTTTGTTTCACAAACTCTAAAACATATTTTTCTATATCATTGACGTTTTACTGATATGTATATATATATAGTCCTTTTTTCCTCAGTCCGCACTGATATAACTTATATCAATGCGTTGTATGTGGACCACTGATTATGGAGAAGTTTTGACAAATACATATACTTTGAGTCAAAATATACAAATCTAATGGTCCACACTGATGAAGTTATATCAGTACGTACTGACTTGAAAATTTATATATATATATATAAATATGTATTTATTAGCAAGATGACTTTTCCTTGTCTCTCTCCTCGCTCTTGTAATCCAGTAGCTTATGGTATATGTGGCTAAATGGCTGTTTGTAATTGAGTATTTTTGTTTAAAACATAAAAACTTTGAATTAATGAAAGCCACCGAGAGGTCTAGACTTGTTCATGTAACATGTGAATTTGTACTATTATAGTTGCATCTTGAATTACAAACTTAGGACCAATTCCGTTCGTTTGAATTTTTTATTTTTATTCTTTTGGAAAGGAGCTTAAAATTTTTTGTGTCCATAAAAAATTAATAAGAAAAATCTTTTTTCCAGATTTTTTAAGTGTTGACTTTTAAATTGTTTGAAAGAAGAGTCTAATTATATATAATTATATATATATATATATATAATTTTTCTATTGTACGTAAGATATATCGATTTTTTACATGTGAGCTATTGGATTTAAATGTTTTGACTTAGCTGTATGCACTTGTCAAAGAATCATTTAAATTCAATGATCCACATATAAGAAACTGATATATCGTATATCAGTTCGAACTGATAATAGAAAAACTATATATATATATATAATAGATTTTTAGGATAGAGTGTTTCAAAAGAAAAGAAAAAAGTGTAAGGATAATTTTGGTACAAAATAGTGTCTTTAGAATTTTTAAAATTTAAGTTTTTATATATAATAGATTTTTAGGATGAAGTGTTTCAAAAGAAAAAAAAAATATAAGGATAATTTTGGGAGTGATGCTGTTGGCACACTCTCTACTGGTCTATTTATGCCCTACTTTTTTAATTATATAATATTTTTTTTCCTTTATCAAAATTACTTAAAGAGACATACAATTTAGAAAAGAAATCTTCTACAAAGTAAATCTATTAAAATCTCACATTCATTTTCAAAAAAAAAAAACCCAGTAATTTGTTTTTCAAAAAACAAAATTTACTTTTAAACCCTAAAATCTGCTTCTTACATACATATAAAATATTATAGAAAAGTTTAAGAACGATATCAAATGGAAGAATTGTCTAAGAACGATATCAAACATCTAGAAGAATTGTCTGAGAATGACATAAAGTAAGCATCTGGAAACAATTTAATCTCTAGAAATAAGTTTGAAGTTTATTTTTTCTTTAGAATGATATCAAGCCGTCGTTGTGTTGAGGTGTCCTGTTATTTTTTATTTTTTATTTTCCATAATGAAATACAAAGAAAAAAAAACTAAAAATAAGAAATAAGAAAAAAAATCAATCAATGAAGGTAAGAGAGATGTATATAGATACAGAAATCAGAGATAGAGAGAGCATATATGGTATGTATTAAGTTTGAAAAATAAGTAAAAAGAGTAGTTTTGAAAATAAACCAAAAAATTTAATAAAAACATTTAATTTTATTTACTTAAATCGAAATTTAAAAAGTGGGTTATAAATAGGGGGTGTGTCAATAACACTACCCTAATTTTGGGGGTCTTCGGAATTTTTTAAAATATAAGATTTTAGGATGAAGTGCCTTTAGCAAAGGAGGGTGAAAAGATAAAATTGGAATGTAAGTATATAATATCTTTAATCAATTATTCTGTGTTAAATTGTTACTTTTATATATGTGCATGATGAAATCAAAGGAGATCTTGAATTCCTTAATTAGTTGAAATTATTGTTTTTGTCATTAATTTGTGGGGCCACTACCAAGTATCAAGTAAAACCCTCCTCGAATCATCTTCAATCTTCAACTTTGACAACGTACACTCTTTTTCATCTAAACAAAAAACTGTTCTTTTCAATTGGTTTGGGAATTAAGGTAAATGAACAATTAAAAGTTTAAGTTTAAGTTTAAATCTAACTCATAAAATTAAGTAAATTTCATCAAGTATGAGAATTTTTCTTCACATTTTTTATTATAAATTATTTTTGTAATTAGTTCTTAATTTAGTAACCGAAACAAATTTAGCCAAGTCAAGATGAGATAATTTACAGATACCAATGATTTTTTATTATATATATATATCTCTATATTAAGAGCAACCCCAAAAGCCTTTTTTAATTTTACTCTTCTAATTTTACTCTTCAAATATCAATTTGCTTACCTATGTAGCAATTTGAAAAGTGGAAAAAAAAGACTCATCCCAAAATACTCTTTAAATAGAAATAGTCTTATATTATTTTAATAAAAGCATTTAATTTTTTTTTCCCTCTGTGTGGAATTGGTGGTGAAGATGATTCAATAAATTGGGATGAATTTGGATATTGTGTAAAAAATTCTTGATGATCAAATTGATCCATTTGATAAAATGTAGTGAAAAAAAAGAGTAAATTTGAAATAATAAAAATGACGGTAAATTTTTTAGTAAGATTTAATGATATTTATTGGGTGAAAAAATTCTATAGCCGTTAAAATATAGTTGTTTGTTGTTTACAGGTTGTGTTAAAATTGAACTGTTTGGAAATGGTTGAAATTATAAAGGGTTGTTTAAATTTAAAATCAGATAAAATTGTCAAAGATAGTTGGTGTAGTAATTAATGATTGTTATAAAAAATAATAAAATAAAATCTGAAGAATGAGAAATTATTCGACAATATTGAAGAGTGAAAAAGATTTTCTCAATTGAAGAATATAATTTGACCAGTTTATTGAAGCCACATTTACTGATGTATCTCATCTAACTTTTTTAACAATCTCAATTAATTAGTCTGTTGGAGTTAGCGCTTAGTACAATTGATGATACAGTATCATGTAAAGAGTGCAAATATTAATTGGAGTTATTTTCTCTTTACGAGGACAAACAATTATTGTGAATAGAATAGACAACAAATATATATATATATATATATATATATATATATATATATATATATATATATATGCTTTTTGATAATGGGATGATACTTGGATTGATTATTGATAACCAATATCATCTTTATTATCAGCTCAATCAGTTTGACAAGATTTGCACGAGTCTTTTCTCAATCGAATAGCAACAGAATTAACAGGAAGAAAAATTTATAATTACGTAAAGGGTAGGGATATTGACATCCATAAATATGATAAACACAGCCATATTTATAATTACACATATGTCTAAAATTTAAAATTAAAACATTACAAGAAGCACCCATCTTAATCCCAATAGTACCCTTATTTAAATGAATGTTTTGATTTTAATACAATTTATTTATAAACCCTCGTAAGTTATTAAAACACTCAATTTTATAAAAGATAAATTTTTAAGTTCTTCAGACTCGAAAACACAGTCTTGAGAATTCTTAAATTATTAAATTTCGAGAATCTTTACTTCGGGCCAATGTCAAACTATGTATTTACCTAAGACATGCTTGGCATGGTAATTGAATATGAGATTTTGTTAACGTTTATTTATATATAAGGATTTGATTTGGGGATAACATTGAAAGTCACTTGCTATTGAGGCAAGATTTGATGTGCAGTGAACTTCCAAACATTCTGCTTACTGGTTACCAACCAAAGGAAAGACAAAATTGGTAGATTCACAACTGACAACTAAAATTGAAGATATTTAACCTAGTTTTGAGGATCAGTATAACTGGGAAAATCAAATGAGTTTGTTTACTTTATGATCTTTTATCTCTTTTTCTTTAATGATTTATTCATTGGATATTGCAGTAGTGCTGGAAGCGAAATTGGTTAGGAAGGTTCAAAAACTGAAACGCCACAGTCTTGATATATATATATATATATATATATATATATATTGAACAGGTAAAACTTCTTTAAACCAAAAAAGCAACAGATGGAAGCAGTATTGGACCAAAAAAAAAGAAGCAAAGAACAACATATCCTAGAAACGCAACAGAATAAAATAGAAAAGATAACAAAAACCACAATAATGACATCAATCCAACAAAACAGAGGCATTAGAACAGAGCAACATCAAAACACTGACAACCAAGACACTAATAGAATTAGGGAGTAGAATTAGGGTTTAGCGGTTTAAAAAAAATAGAATTAGGGTTTGATTTTTTTTTAATAAAGTGATATAGTTGAAGACATGAGTATAATTAATGGGTGTAAATAATATTTTGTTTATTTTTAATTAAACTAATTTGTTATAATCGGTAAATTCCTATTGGGATATTTTTGTAATTAAAATTTTTATTAAAATATGGGTGTACTTATTATATTTGTGGGTGTCAATATCCGCTCACTTACTTAAATTCTACTATTTCGTTAACACCAGCTTAGAGGTGTCCACGGTTTGGTTAAACCGACAGTTAAAAACCGAAACCGGACTCAAAAAAACCGAAATCGAAACCGAAACCGAAACCGGCGGTTACAAAACCCATTGGAAACTGGTTTCCGACGGTTCAGTTACGGTTAAACCTCTCCAAAAACTGCCTAAAACCGGCAGTTAAACCAGCGGTTTTATTGAAAAAAAAACTAACCAACCAATTAGATGCTGCCACGTGGCATTTGTTTTGAAAAAAAAAACCGGACGGAACCGAAACCGACGGTTACAAAACCGACCCAAACCGAAAATTTCCGGTTACGGTTACGGTTACGGTTCGAGCTTTCCACGGAACCGAAACCGGACCGAACCGGAACCGTGGACAGCTCTACACCAGCTAATACTAAAAGAAATATCTTTTTTATAAAATGAAATTGCCGAAAACAAAATATCCATTAGCAATTTTGAATCGTTTTCTTTGTTATTTATTTTTAAAATATATATAAGCTAACTGTCATAGAATAAATCACTTATTATATCATTTGATTTTTTTTTTTTAAAGATTGTATAGTATTAAGCTAATAATACATATGAACCTTAAAACTACTGCATGTAACTAAAGGTTGCATTTAGGGGTGAAATCAGAACAATTTCATTCATAAAAATAAAAAAATGACATTTTATCAATAAAATTTAAATGAATGGATTATAGTACTGTCATATCATTTGGACACCAGATTTGGACATAAAATTTGGAAATTAGATTTGGACACCAAATTTAGACAAAGTAACATTATTGAAAAATAAAATGTAAGCATAGTTGAAATTGACAAATTAATAACAAAATTTTTAAAACAACTAAAATTCAATTATTTATACCTTAAATCCAAAATTAGCGGACAACTTAAAGAGGAAAAGTTGAGATCATCTCATAGTCTTACTTTTCTCGATCATAAGGTGCACTACCATCTCTACTAAGAGGTGATGTGCTATAACTATTGTGCGGTTTGGATAACTTCTTACACTAATCGAGAAAAAATTTCTCACACATACTTGTAAAATGTGTATAGTGGAACTCGAGTCCTAATCACCATGTGTGGAAGGAAGGTGCACTATCATCTTTACTAAGAGGTGATGTGCTACTGCCGTCTATTGCTACTACATTGAAAAGTATGATTGTATGAATATAATTTTTTTTTCAAATGCTTGAATGGGCAATAGCATAGCCCAGTAAACCTTGGTTTCGCCATTGGTTACATTAGTGAATTCACTAATGTTAATAAGGCTTGTTTTGACGAGATGAGGTTGGTCCAATAGTAAAACCCTCATATCCTGCACTACGAGTTGCGGGTTCGAGTTCTCCTTCTAAAAAAACCTTAAATTAATGTAATACTTAAAAAAAAAAAAAGGCTTGTTCTTTAAAGTTTTACAAATGCATTTTTTTTTTTGGGAAATAAAAAACAAATAAAAACATGTTCATCAACCATGTTTTTAAAAGGAAATGAGAAAAACAGAAAACACGTTTTTCACGTTATTTAAGACATTTTTAGTGTTTTGCACATTTGTTTTTTATTTTTATTTTTACTTTTACCATTTGAGTAAGAGACATATGAAACATATTAAACTATTTATTGAAAAAACACAAAATTATAAAAGATTTAAGGGATTAAAGTTATAAATATATATGGATTATATTTATTCTTTTTATAATTAATAAATATACTTTTCTCAAGGTTAATAATATATTTTCATCATAATTTTAAAAAAATGAAAAGACACCAATCAATTTAAATTAATTTTATTAATATATATTCTTATAGTTTTGAATTAATAAAATCAATTTCAATTAATTTAATTACAAAATATTGCTTTTACTCTAACTATAGTTTTAAAATGTTTTTTAAAATAATTACATTGAATTTATATTATAATATTAATTTTAACTATCATAAAGAAGTTGTGGTCTTCAGAATTTTGATTAGTGGAGAAGTCCAAATTTGACGAAGCTCGGAAGAACGGATATAGGTAAGAGTTGGTCAAACCACTATAAATTACACTATAAATTATCATATTAGCCTCTCTCTTTTTCTTTTTCTTGTTTTTTCTCTTATCTCTTTAATTTGTACCATTGATTTTTATTGAACATATCTATCTATATTGGTATAAACATATTATAATTACATATTGTAGCTAGGAAAATATTTTTCATTTGAAACCTAATTCACCCTCTTTTAGGTGGCGTTTCGATCCAACA
Source organism: Dipteronia sinensis (assembly GCA_033220585.1). Classification (NCBI taxonomy): domain Eukaryota; kingdom Viridiplantae; phylum Streptophyta; class Magnoliopsida; order Sapindales; family Sapindaceae; genus Dipteronia; species Dipteronia sinensis. The sequence goes on from CM065643.1 coordinate 39,217,580, forward strand.
TTACAAACAATAAACCAAATCTTAGGGGTCGTTTGTTTTTTTTTATTGAACACTGAACAGTCTTGAATTTTTCTAAAGACTGAATAGGGACTGAAATCTGAATCTGAATGATATGTTTGTTTTTTTTTTCTTCATCACATCTGAATATACTGTCAACATGTTTGTTTTTTTAAAATAAAACTGTCTGAAATTAAGTAATTTTACATTTATACCCATACTAATTAAAATAGGTAATTTAACATGCATACTTCTTTAAAACATTCTGTATGTTTTTTTTTGGCAAACAAAGTTCAATTTAACAAAATAAAAAAATTAATCAAATAATATAATTTTGCATATTCTGCAAACAAAGTTTAAGTTAAATTTATTGTCAAAAAAAGTTCAATTTTATATGTTGTCCACATTTCCAGTGAATATAATTCATGAAACCATTTTTTTTGTTTCCTGGATCATATGCACCGGAAACCAAATAAAAGAAAGGTTCTTGAATTTTTTATATACAATAATTCTATAACTTTTTCGAGCCACGAAATCTACTTAATATGATAGACAAATTGATTGAGTACTATACGAATAGTTAGATAAAAATAAATAAATAAAGAGTTCTTACTGGGATTCGGCAGGAGAGAAATTCAATTGTTCAATCCTTGAAAAATTTCATCATGAGAAGTAATTAGTTTTTTTTTTCTTTTCTAAAACATGTTTAAAATAAGAAATATGTTAAAAGAAATTTTTTCATGCCATATTAAATTAAGATAAATTTGGAAATAATTTTTTTTTGGAGGATAGACTTGGAATATAATATTTTAATTGTAATTCAGTGATTTGGAATTAAGTTAAAAGTCATGATTTCTTACTTTTTATTTTAAGTTGTTTTTTGATATTTTTAAGTTGTTTGACCACTTAAAAAAACAAACAAAACAACTTAATGGGTTCAATTCAGACCCATTAATTTTTAAGTGAAAAAAACAAACGACCCCTTATATTCGGACACCAAAGAAGATTTTGTTTTTCTTAAAGAAAATGACATTTATAGAGAGAATGTGAGAATCAAGAAAACTTAGAGAAGAAATAGGGAGAGAAAAAGAAAAGAGAGAATCAAGTGATAGCTCTCTCTCTCATTAATGAAGGGTGATTCGGTCATTTCAATTGTGAAGTTAGTGACAAAAACAAACAAATAAGTACAAATATGAATTACAATAAGAAACAAAATTAATCAGACCGTAAAATTCAACCGATGATTAGCTTCCACATCAAATCTAGTCCTTACATCTGTCACCACGGCCCTATCAAACCAAAAATGGAAAAGGGTAAATTCGTCATTAAATGAAGATTCAAAAACTCGTCGCTATTAATAGTTCCACCAAAACAGGTTTCCGTGCTTGTTGCCGCCATATTCCACTTATATTACCTTGGCCCACACACAAATTTCCCAGAAGGTTTTTGCAATCTAAAGAAACTGAAGCGACAAACCAACACAAGATCCCTAAACTGTATGCATTTTTCAATACATAGTCAAAAAGACTCAAATGTAATACGAATATAAGCCAGATATCGCCAACGCAGGTATTCTTTTTCATTTACAAAGGAATTCGATCTGCTCATTGATTTGTTTGAGATTTGTGTGTTCGAGGATTCGAACCAATGGATATGGGAAAATTATTCAATCGTGGTTTTAATGAATTGCAATTTTGTGTATGTCTGGCAATTTGGAAGTACAGCTTCTCAATCGGAGATGTTGGTTCTAAGGTTTTTTTTTTTTTTACGGAGATGAGATCCGATTCCATCAGACTTCAATTCTTTAAACACCTTCATTGTTGTAGTAAAAGGAAGACAGGGCATGCATATATGTATGTATGTATATATTATCAGTTGGGTATTTTTTTTTTATTTAGTAAATTTAATTAGTCTCATTTAGGTATTAAAGGTAGCATCATATATATTTTGAGTGCATGTTGATTATTAATTGATGAACCTGGAAGACTGTTAGCTTAAGCTTTGTGAATGGTCTAAATTGTGCATTTTGGCCCGAGAGGTGTTTGATAACTGAATTTCACAGTTTATAACTAGTGTATTGGCATTATTCGGTATTATTTCAATGTCATCATGGTGGAGAAATCCAAGAATCAACTCAATAAGGAAATAATGTCAACATGTTTCTCATTTGTTTGAACTATTGTTTCAGGATATCAATAGTTTCAAAAGAGGGAAATGGCTACTCTCAAAGATATCGGCTTTGCAGCTGCTATTAATCTTCTAAGTGCATTTGCATTTCTTGTGGCATTTGCAATTTTACGACTTCAACCGGTAAATGATCGAGTTTACTTCCCAAAATGGTATCGCAAAGGGGTAAGAAGCAGCCCAACACGCTCTGGAGCATTTGTTAACAAATTTGTCAACTTAGACTGCAGAACATACTTAAGGTTCTTAAATTGGATGCCTGATGCACTAAAAATGCCAGAATCTGAGCTGATTGAGCATGCGGGGTTGGATTCTGTTGTACACATCCGGATTTACCTCTTTGGGTGCGTTTAATTTACTCTTTTCCTATTGAGTTCTTGTTCATTCTACTATCACAAATTCTTCCTTGTGTTTTTGTTTGTTTTTTAATTTAATAAAAATCTCTTCATTCTAGATACTACTCATGAAAACATATTGACTACCATATTTTGGCTATGCCCTTTATTTTTTAAATTGATGGATTGATATATGTTTAATAACAAGTTTCCAAAATGAAATTAGATATTCTTAAAACTGATAGGACAGGTTCGCAAACATAATAGCTAATAAAGTAAACCATTTCGTTTGTGTTGTTTGTAACAGATTAAGCATCTAATGTTATGATCTCTTAATTTGCAGCTTGAAAGTCCTCGTCCCTCTAGCTGTACTTGCTTTTGTGGTTTTAGTGCCTGTCAATTGGACAGGGCAGACATTAGAGCGTATTAAGAATTTGACATTCAGTGATATTGACAAGTTGTCAATATCCAATGTCCCAGCTGGATCGAAAAGGTGAAAAATATTATTGTTTCTCCTGAAACTAGCTATATTATTGTTTCTTTTCTCAAGAAATAGTCATATACTTTCTTTTCAAGGTGAATATGATCTTATGTGATATGAGTTTACTTCTGGTTCATTCTTTGTAGTAAAATAGTCTTTTGTTTTTACTTTTCAGGCTATATGCACATATAGCTATGTTCTATCTCTTCACATTGTGGACTTGTTATGTGCTACATGAGGAATACAAGAAAATAGCAGCTATGAGGTTGAGATTTATAGCATCTGAAAATCGTCGCCCTGATCAATTCACAGTGAGTTTCAAATGCTTTAAGTCTTATTGTACTTTGTTAAACTGCTTGTGTCATTTTTGTTTTACAAGGGTTAGTATGTCTTTGAAATTTGAAAGAATGTCTGCTCTAGTAAACAATACTAAATATTTGCGAAAAATTATAACGAGACACATTTTCTAAATGAATAACTAGTTTTGAATCTTAATTGAAGACAAATTTGTTGTGGGAAAAGCATATTCTATTAAATGATAAACTGTGGACACGGTGAAGTCGATTATTTCTTAGATGCAATGAGTGATTGAATTTCTTCTAAGTTTTGTTCTAATATAGGATTAATTAACACATTTAGATTACAGGGTGTTAATAATTATTGTGGAATTTGTTCATGCTATATTTCACGCTAACATGCAAATCACATAGAAACTCTTTAAGTAAAATGTCATTGTGATGTATAACCTAAGACTACATAACCAAATGAGAATGCACCAACCAAATTAGCTAGTCCACAGCGATCATTCTTCCATTAAAATGGAATTGGAATTGAATCCCTGTCAATACTAATTATTCATAGAAGAAAAAAAGACTTGAGCATTGTGTATTGAACATTAATTAGAGCTTATTTGAACTCTGAATTCTCACAGATGAATAAAACACAACGGTCTTCAGCTTACAAATCATGCAAGCTACCTCATAAAAAAAAATTCCATCACTTTTGGTGACATATTGGGTTTCTAGGTACCATTTATGTATGCTGTTCTCTTTTGAATAGAATTATGTTAATCCACATTTCCTTAATATTCTCCCTTTCAAAGCAAACTTGCTACAAGCTACTTAGTTTTTTTGTTTTTGTGAAGGCTGTTTGCTAGCCACCAATCTTGTTTGAGTAACGTGTGAACATGTTTTTTTACTATATGTCTCCAAGAACATTTGTTACTCTGATGAGGCTTTTATTCTGATAATTTTGAATACGGCTCACAGATTATTAATTTTAACTTTTTTGGCAGGTTCTTGTGAGAAACATTCCTCCAGATCCTGATGAATCAGTTAGTGAGCACGTTGAACATTTCTTCTGTGTAAATCATCCTGATCAGTATCTTACTCATCAGGTATGCATCTTTGACAAGCTAAGTTAATATTAAAATTCAAGTAATAGTGTGTACTGCTGCAAAGAATTAAAAGCAATTATATTGACCTCTTGATATTGATGAGAATTTGTTGAAACACCAAAGTTTGTTTATGTTGAGGAGTTTCATTTGGAAGCATCGATTAATGTTTCATGTTTTGATGCAACCATTTTTGAGAATATGCTTAAGCTTCACTATGTGAATTTTATAGGTTGTATATAATGCAAATAAGCTTGCAGAACTTGTAGCAAAGAAGAAAAGTTTGCAGAATTGGTTGACCTACTACAAGAATAAATACGAGAGAAAATCGACGAAGCCAACTACAAAGGTTTTTTACTGCATGATGAACTCTACTTCATGGTTTTATTTTACTGTCCATTTTTCTCATAGTGGGATAGACTACTTAATTTGCTTCATAATTGTCATTTTAATAAATTATATTTAATTATTAGTATTGAGTTTGTCATCTCATTTTCGATTCTATATAGACAGGTTTCTGGGGTCTCTGGGGAACTCAAGTTGATGCAATTGACTATTATACTGCTGAAATTGAAAAGTTGACTGAAGAAGTAAGTTTTAGTATGCTACGATACCATTTGTCTAGTACCACCTCTATATTCCTATTTCCCTTTTCCTTTGGAAGTAAATTGTTTTGACAAATTTTCTTGAAAACGGCTAGTGGTTGATTCAAGAAGTATGAAACAAGCTTTTGCCACCAGATGAAAAATGCACTATTGCTGTTCTTACAAAATCAAAATATATAAAAAAGGCAAAAACAGAAGTCCTAAGAGTATTCGTGCTCTTTGTTTGCTCCGATTATAACATTTTTTTTTAAATGTATCTGAAATAACCGCAAGACCACATGGCCCGACTATTTTGTTTTATTAATTTGCTCCTAAGGTGTAATAATGACATTTTTATGCAGGAGAATAAAGAAAGAGCAAGGGTAATAAATGATCCCAAGTGTATAATTCCAGCAGCATTTGTTTCATTCAAATCTCGCTGGGGAGCGGCAGTTTGTGCTCAAACTCAACAATCAAGTAACCCTACAATCTGGCTGACAGAATGGGCCCCTGAGCCATGTGACATTCATTGGGACAATCTTTCAATACCATATGTCGATTTGACTATCCGGAGATTGCTCATGGGAGTTGCTTTTTTCTTTCTAACATTCTTTTTCATCATACCTATAGCATTTGTTCAATCCCTGGCCAACATTGAGGGAATTCAAAAGGTTTTACCTTTCTTGAAGCCACTTATAGATAAGTAAGTTTGTAGTCAAAAGATGATATATAACTAAGAGTGTAAGATATCTAATTTTTTCTGATTGACCTCCCCAGTAGTAATGCTATTTTCAAGTTCGGGGTGGTCAAAGTGTTAACATTTGGATATTCTTTCCTGCAGGCAGTCTGTAAAGTCAATAATTCAAGGATTTCTTCCAGGGATTGCTCTGAAGATATTTCTAAGTGTACTTCCAATGATTCTCATGACCATGTCCAAAATAGAAGGATTTACATCGCTCTCATCTTTGGAGAGGAGATCAGCTGGGAAGTTTTACTTGTTCATACTTGTCAATATGTTTATTGGAAATATTATTACAGGAACAGCACTTCAACAGCTTAAAGCTTTTCTTAACCAACCCCCAACAGAGTATGCTACTCTCTCTCTCTCTCTCTCTCTCTCTCTCTCTCTCAACTATTAATTTTGACATTAGTATTAATATTGATATTACTAGTTTTTTTAGAGAAATTGACAGAATTAAAACTGCAGGACCAGAAATTATTTCAACCCTCAATTTTCTTGTATAATTTATTAAGAGAAATGACATTGTTTTAGGAACTGGACTATCATTAATTAATGGTTACTTGAATTCATACATGTGCTTCTCTATAGGGCAAAACTGCTACTTGTGGTCTAATGATTCTTCAATTATTGCTAAACTTGTTTTTTATTAACTCTATCTGAACTCCAGTGATATTCTTCCCTACAAAAATCAACTTTTCCTGTACTTATCGTATAATTCATTAATGATTAGTAGTCCTTTTTTTTTTCTATATTCTTCGGTACTAACCTTTTCCCTAATGGTCTTTTGATGTAATTACGCTTAGGTCAATAATTTATTTACCTGATAACAGTGATTAAACTTGTGCCGTAGGATTCCTAAAATCATTGGAGTGTCAATCCCGATGAGAGCCACTTTCTTCATTACGTATATAATGGTTGATGGTTGGGCTGGGATTGCAGCAGAGATCCTGAGATTAGTGCCACTTGTGATATACCACCTGAAGAATACATTTTTGGTTAAGACAGACCAAGACAGGGACGAGGCAATGAATCCTGGTTATTTACAATTTGCAACTTCAGAGCCTCGGATCCAATTTTATTTCCTGTTAGGATTCGTGTATGCTGTTGTCACTCCCATACTTCTTCCTTTCATCATTGTCTTCTTTAGCTTTTCTTATATGGTATTTCGTCATCAGGTACTTAAAAGTTTCTTATTACTACTTATAATTGGAAATAAAAAATACACCAAAAACTTGATTTCTGATTATGACCTTGTTGCTTCTGTTTTGCAAGGTCATTAACGTGTATAACCAAATGTATGAGAGTGGGGCTGCATTTTGGCCTGATGTGCATCGACGCTTTATAATGAATGTAGTAGTATCACAACTTCTGATGATGGGCCTATTGAGTACAAAGAATGCTGAGATATCGACACCTTTGCTCATTCCCCTACCTATTCTAACTATCTGGTTCCACGTATATTGCAAGGGACGTTTTCAATCTGCATTTGTCACTTTTCCATTACAGGTCTGGTATTTCTAATCCCAGAATTTATGAATATTTAAACTGATTGTTTGAATATTTTCTGTTATGTGAGACTTCATTTTTCTTACATCATTATGGGAATGAAGACACTTCCATCCATATAAAAAATATTAGGACTCATTTGTTAGGCAATCAAAATGTAGTCAGACCCAAGGATCATATAATTTAGTGAAAATTATTTTAGTACAATCTTACAGAAAATAGTAAAAACAGTTTCTCTTATTTATAGATTTTGAATTAGATTTTACGATTATATATTTGTAACTTAAAACTGTTTTTCAATATAATTCAACTAAACACCTTTTTTTACTTGAGGTGAAGTTGCCATCTTGTGCAAGTTATGCTGGTGGTGGAGATTTGAAATTGCTCCTGAGTACTTTTTCTTGAAAGTAAGATAATTTGACAAGTATTTTTATGTCAATTCACAGGATGCAATGGTGAAGGATACACTTGAACGGGCTACAGAACCAAATCTGAACATGAGAAACTACATTAAGGATGCGTATGTACACCCAGTTTTCAAGGCGGGTGAGTTGGAGAGACCGCTTGTGGTTGATGAGGAGGAGAACCACCCGCTTGTTCAAACGAAAAGGACTTGTCGCATGAATAGCAAACGTGAATCTGATGTCAATTCTGATACTGATTCTTGATAAATATGTATAGAGAGAAAAGATTCTTTGGTTTTCAGATCATTCTTGTACATACAGCTAGACATCATGCTGTTTTTTTTCTCAAGAATTATGAAAAAAAAAAGTTACAAAATTCAACTCCGTTGCTTATAATTGCATATAGATCATTCTAAGAATTCTATTTGAGTTTTAGGTGTGTTAGCATGCAACGTGAAGCGTAAGAATAATAATAATAATAACCCCTTACTTTTGATCGAATATCAAATCAAACCCTTGGGTTTGAACAATCAATAAAAAACCCTATCATTAGTTGACAATTAATTGACCATTAGTTGACTTTATATATATATATATATATATATATATATATCAAATATTACAATTAAAATCCTTTATTATAAACAGAATAAAAAAACAGGAAAATATAATGAAAATAATTTTTTTATATTTTAAAATAAATTTTTTGTTTGAATTTTATAATGATTTTATTGCTTTGTTATAATATAAATTTATATGTTTAATTTTCATTAAAATATTGTTTTATTTTATTATTTTCTAACATATTTTTAGTATATTTATTTAGTTCAATTATAGAAAAAAACCACTTAAATAATTGTATTTCATTAAATTTTATTAAAGTCAACTAACAGTCAACTAATGGTAGAGGTTTTTTTATTGATTGTTCAAACCAGATGGTTTGATTTGACATTTGAACAAAATTCAGGGGGTTATTTACAATTCTCCCTATATTTAATTAGGTAGTTAATTATTTTATAATTTGATTTTATTAAATCAAATCTAATTTCCTTATTAGATAGATTTAGGATTTTAGTATTTTAAATTTCCATTTTCATCTCAATTCTTTCATTTTTAGGCAAAATTGATGATTTTATTGTTTTCCTTAATTCCTTTAGGTTTATTTAAGTTTTTAGTTTTTCTATTTAAAGGTCTTGTACTCTAACAGAATTTCTAATAAGGAAATTTGAATAGATTTAATAAAATCAAATCATAAAATAATTAACTACCTAAATTTTTTTTGAAAGTAAACCTTTATTCAAGAAAACCAATTACAAAGGAATGTCCAACTGGACCAAATTTCCCACAGCGTGAGGAAAATCCTCGACCCAAAAATAGTCTTGAACAATAGCCAAGGCCATTTTAGAAGGTGATGAGCCACCATGTTTGCCTTCTAAGAGCGAACAATACCTACTCAATACCAACCTGATTCAAAACATGAATGATATCACTCACAACAAGACCAATATCAGCTGCGATTAAGGAATTATCAACGCCAAGCACATCCGATTCCACACAAGCTGGTAGAAGCCCCTGATCTCTTGCGAACTCAATATCTCTCATAATAGCATATATAATAAATGGAAACATAATAATATGTATTAATTACAATAATATTTTTAAAATTCAATAGCTTCAATAATATCATCTACATCAAATTTGGTGTATATAACATCATCTACCAAATTCCACCTACGAACAAAACGAGGTTAATACAGTGGTTTTTTCCATGATACCTATAACATTGATATCGTGGGTTCTCTCTTTTACAAAAATCAAATTATTTAAAAATGTAAAAAAAAAAAAAAAAGAGGCTAAAATAAAAGCTTTTAAAAAGTAGAAAACCTGAAACGCAACGTTTTGGTCCGGTCCCTGTTGAAGTGTACAAAAGCAAATATCACAATCAGCTTAGTTGGTGGCTGTGATGTGCGGTGTATGCTACAGCAAAGGTATTTATTTTGCAGAGAAGACAAAATCTACACGATTTGCTCTCTCACAGTCTCACTCTGCCACTGCCAACCCTTCTATCTCTCTCTCGTCATCGTCAGTTCATGTCATATCAGTTTCATCTCTGCTTTTCCAACTGAGTGAGCTCTAATGATGTAAGTTCAACTTCCCAACTTCAATTCAATTCGCTGTAATTCTTGTAAACTTTTGCCTCTTTTCCTCATCTGGGTATTGTTCAGTTTCGTTGTTGATGAGTTTGAATTTTAGATTTCATAGCATTTGGTACTTACTTTGAATCGCTCAATTGGGTTTATCTCAGCATGTGATTGTAAACATATTTTTTGTGAAAAGTTATATCAATCAAGTACCTTTAAGGATTTTGGTATTGATTATAGATAGAGATGGTTGTGGTGTTGTTTTGACATGATTCTGTTAGTTTCACTTGCTGTATTTATCTTATATTTTCGTGCTGGACATAGTAAAGGCATGAGATTAGTTTGAATTTTTAATCCTTCATTGAAGAGTACTTAAGATTACCTGTACTCAAATTAGGCCTCTCTATCTGAATTCGGTGAATTCTCATTTCTTTTTGGAAATAATAATTCAGCTAACTAATTCCTCTTAATTCTGATCAGAAGTCGGTTTCGAGTTTAGTAGGGAAACCTCCTCTGCTTTGTGGTTTTGGTTCATCTGCTTTTACAGTATAAATGGCAACTCTTCCTCCATCACTTGGAATACGGCCCCGGTCTCTCAATTGTGGAGCCATAACATCATCTAAATTAACTGCTGCCACACATTATATCTGTAAATCCAACATGACAGGGGGGCCTGGGAGAATAGATTTAGAAAAAAGGCTTTTGTGTGGAGAAGTTGCTCAAGATGTTGTAAAAACTTCTTATCGAAATATTAATTAAGAGTTTTAGCTACTTCACGAGTTTCTGTTGAGCAAATTGAGCAGATATATACTACAAGAACTGATGTTGATGAGCTTAAGAAGATGTCCACTTTTTTATTTAGGACAGATATTGGTGGTCAAGTCAATGTTTCTATTAGAAAGAAAAACATCAGATATGTAGTAAATATTGAAGTTTCATCCTTGCAACTGCAAACCGATGATAATAGGCTGGAGCTTGTTTGGGGTGTGTATAGATCTGATGCATCATGTCTCATGCATCTGGACTCTCAAAAATCTGCTTCAGATTCTGAAACCGGGACAGTTCAAACCTCATTCATGGAGAGTTCTTTAGATAGATTTGCACTTGAATTGGAGTTTGAGGCAAAACAAACCCCCTTCTATCTATCATTCTTGCTGAAATCTTTAGGAGGTGCTGAGTCTAGTGGCTCAGAAATCAGGACTCATATGAAGACAATTTTTGTGTGCCAGTTGGTTTTAATGCTGGTTTTCCAACTCCACTTGGTCTCTCCTTTTCAGCTGATGGTTCCATGAATTTCGCTATCTTTTCAAGTAATGCAGAAAGTGTGGTTCTATGCTTGTATGATGATACCACAGCAGACAAACCGGCATTAGAGCTTGATCTTGATCCATATGTCAATCGATCAGGTGATGTCTGGCATGCCACATTGGAAAATTCTTGGAATTTTGTGAGCTATGGCTACCGATGCAGAGGGGCTATAAGTCAGGTAGACAAATATAAGTTCCATGCAGAGCGTATCCTTTTGGACCCATATGCTAAAGTTATTGTGAACTCTATTTCGAATCATCATGAGTCGGGTTTGCTCGTAAAGTATCTTGGACAACTTTGTAAGGAGCCTGTTTTCGACTGGCATGGTGATGTTCGTCTGAACTTACCCATGGAAAAACTTGTGGTTTATCGGTTGAATGTGATGTGTTTCACTGAACATAAGTCTAGTCAGCTGCCTGCTGACATAGCGGGGACCTTCTCTGGTGTAATTGAGAAGGTGCATCATTTAAAAGGTCTTGGTATGAATGCAGTCTTATTAGAGCCAATTTTTCCATTTGATGAACAAAAAGGACCATATTTCCCCTGTCATTTTTTCTCGCCTATGAACCTACAGGGGGCTTTTGGTGGCTCTATCTCTGCCATTAATTCAATGAAGGAGATGGTGAAGAATTTGCATGCCAATGGGATAGAGGTTTTACTGGAAGTTGTTTACACCCACACAGCTGATGGTGGAGCGCTGCAAGGAGTTGATGATTTATCATATTACTATGTGAATGGGACTGAAGAATTAGAAACGAGAAATGCTTTGAATTGTAATTATCCCATAGTCCAACAGATGATTTTAGACAGTCTTAGGCATTGGGTGACAGAGTTCCACATTGATGGTTTTTGTTTTATAAATGCTTCGTCTCTGTTGAGAGGGTTTCACGGTGAATACTTGTCTCGTCCTCCACTGGTTGAAGCAATTGCTTTTGATCCCATACTCTCGAAGACCAAAATCATTGCGGATTGCTGGGATCCACATGACCTGGCAACAAAGGAAATCGACTTTCCTCATTGGAAGAGGTGGGCTGAAGTAAATACAAAATTCTGTAATGATGTAAGGAATTTCTTGAGGGGTGAGGGTCTTCTTAGTGACCTTGCAACACGGCTTTGTGGGAATGGGGATATGTTTTCAGATGGACGTGGCCCGGCGTATTCTTTCAATTTTATCGCAAGAAATTCTGGACTTCCCCTTGTGGACCTGGTCAGCTTCAGTGGTGCTGAGATAGCTTCAGAATTGAGTTGGAATTGTGGAGATGAAGGACCTACAAGTAAAACTGCTGTCCTTGAAAAACGCCTTAAACAGATACGTAATTTTCTCTTTGTTTTGTATGTTTCACTAGGCGTTCCTATCCTAAACACGGGGGATGAATGTGGCCAATCAACTGGGGGTTCTCCTTCATATGGTGAAAGAAAACCTTTTGATTGGAATGCTCTGGCAACAGGTTTTGCCATTCAAATCTCACAGTTCATCTCATTTTTGAGTTCATTTAGATTCAAGCGAAGTGACCTTCTTCAAATGCAAAACTATTTGAAAGAAGAATATATTGACTGGCATGGAAGCGACCAGTCTCCACCAAAGTGGGATGACCCATCATGTAAATTCCTGGCCATGAGGTTGAAGGCTGACAAAGCTGATGAGTGTCAGTTGAGCTCTGAGTCATCTCATACGAAGGGTGATTTATATATTGCGTTCAATGCAGCTGACCGTCCAGAGAGTATCATTCTACCCGAACCTCCCGAAGAGATGGCATGGCATCGTCTAGTTGACACAGCTCTTCCATTTCCAGGGTTTTTCTCTATCGATGGTGAGCCTGTCCTCGAGCAGGTGGCGGGATTATATACTTATGAAATGAAGTCACACAGCTGCACTCTATTTGAAGCCAGAAATCCTTGAAGACTGAAATTCTCTCCGTTTTTACTCTGTAGTTATAGATTTTGAATTTGAACCCATTTTTCTTGTACAATAATATTGTTGTAATAAAAAGATCAAAGCTATAGTCAATCAGGGTGCCTTGAAAAGGCATCAGTCCCAATGTATAATCGTTGGTTTGATTTGAATAAGGTCATTATTTATTGTTGTTATCATTAATTTTGAAAACTGTAGACCACCAAATCACTTGCATTCTGTAGAAATCATTGAAAAGACATTTCTTTTCATCTGAAGGGCCATTCGAGTTTCTTGTTTAACCACCTAATCTTGTTTGTTTAAAAGAATTAGAGATTATTCTTCTGTTTATCGCTTGAGCGCCATCACAGATACAAGTACGATTCTGGTTTGTCATCCTCCTGTGTATGAACAAAGGGTTCCAATATGTTAAAATCATTAGTTAGAAGGCTTTGATTATTAACAAAATAACAGCATCGTGTTTAGGGTTCTAACAGTTAGCTTGTAACGGCATTTTAGCCAAAATCAACTCGATTTAAAGATCACCTGAAAACTGCACTTTCTAACAGAGACCGGAAGTTAACATTGCAAATGGAAACTCAGAATTAATCCAATTTATGTTTATGATTACATTAAAAGTACGAAAATATGCAGCTCTCCATTTACAAATTTCCTGTAAATAAGCACTACAAAACTTCCTAACATAATACAAATGCCATATGGAATGGTCAATAGTACAGAAAAAAAGTTTTTTTAGTAGCCATTGGATCTTTCACTATGGAAAACTCTATTTTAGCAAATCTGTAACCAGAGACGAATCGAATGTCCATTGGCAAACCTGCCATTCATCTTCTCCTCAGAAGACATAGAAACATGATTACCACTTCAAAGTAATGGCCAGGTCTAACAGATCTTCAACTTGGCGTATGGTTCTTTGTTTCTCCATTTGCTTCAACCTACTAGCAACAGATTCAGGATCAAACCCTTGTGCACTCTGTGCTTCATCTTGTTCTGACCGAACCTCTTTTAACAATGCATCGACCTCTCTGACAAAATCCACCCTCAAAAGAGGGTCTTCTTCTTCAAGGGGTGGCCGCAGTGGCCCCTGGTGCTGATATAGAGATAAAAGGGGAGCTATTGTAATTAGAACATTGTAATAGATATATATATATATATATATATATGTATCTTAGGAAATTGATTTATAAAAACATAATCATATATCATCTGCTTAGAACTTAGATTAACCAATAACAGAACGGTTATATTTATCCAAAATAGTAATTAAAGTCCAAGCAAAGGAACATTAAATCCTAAATACCGATTAAGTTGTATTTTAATCTACCTAGTCTTACGGTTTTCTCTACTGTTTAAAACAGCGAGTATTAACTCCTAAACTACCTCATGCCTGCACTTCCCTGAATTACTGACTGATGCATTCAACTCAGTTTGCAAAGTCGGTAGATGTGATTCATATCTGTATGCACCTGTTATTGTATGTAAATCAAACAAAGCCTAGTATAGAACTCCACTGTACAAAGGAAAAGGTGATGATTCCTATTTCCATGCAGGGGGGTATTCTAAATAGACACCAATGATTCATTATATAGCCTCCACAAGACAACATTTCTTTAGCATCTGTTAAAAGAAACAGCTTAAAAAGTGAAGTTAACCTAACAAATTTATAGATATTCAGAACCAGAGAAAATTTATAATAGAAGCAGCTCAATAAAAAAGCAATGCCTTTTCATTTTAACAACAAAAATAATAATTATAAATTTCCCAAGTTCTTGGTTTGGTGTTTGTAGGTGTGTGGATAGGTCCATCATGTGAACAATTAAAGCCTCTAGCAGTACAATCTGCATGTTTGTAGCATACCTTATCGATGTCAAATCCTGCTGGCATGAGAATTGTAAATGGATCCTCTCGTGGAAAAGTATCAACCATGAGCTTTTTGCATTCCTTCAGCCACCCTTCATCGTCAGACCCATCATGCAAATTCAAAAGATCGTTGAGCAGTCTCATGGCAGGAGTCGCCTCTCGTTTCAAAATCTCAGTCTAAAATGTCAAGTAAAATTTTGATCAATTAATTCTTTCCAATATAGGTAGAGAAGAAAGTAACTAGATGTCATAAAGGCAAAGTGTCCAATTAAGCAGCATGTGGTAGACTGGAACAATTCTGTTGTGTGTAATGACTAAAACAATTTGTATAATGCAATAAGCATTTGATGAATATTAATGAATGACTTTCTTTTTTCTTAATTTTAACAGGAAAAGATTTAGCAACCAGAAAATTTTCAAACTAATACTAAGAGTTTAATATCAAAAACTAAAACGGAGAATTGTTAAAAGGAAAAATAACAAGGTCTATTATATACTAACAATGACAGATCTAGTAAACTAAAGTTAATATTATAGCTGTTTTGCCTCAAATATTATGGAACTTGATATAGCTACGCAATGAGAAACTGCCACATATGTGAAATTAAATCTGTCTAAATGGAGGCAGGCACTAATTAAGCACATACTGGAAACCATCTACACAAATAACTATTATAAACACATAAATGATGAGCCCAAATCTTTCAAATTGGAGAAGACCCCTAACACTCAGAGGCCTTCATAATTTAGTGTTATATTTTGAGAGAGTTTTAAAGTTAAACATCAATATTGGTTATATGATTTAGAACAATTTAATTATCTCCTCAGATTCTTTGGAAGTAAATAAAAACTCAGCATCATTTGCCCCATCCCTGTAACTTAAAAGTAAATACTTTGTGTCTAGAACTTGAAATATTATGTTTAGTGTGCATACCTCAACCCTTCTGTACAGCAGATCAAGACTTCTTATAGCATCCTTTTCTTCCTGAAAAATTGTTATAATAATCAAATCAATAGGGTAAAATGAGAGAGTGGTCATGATATATATATATATATATATATATATATATATGTAAATTTTTAAAACCTACTGATATCAAACTAGTGGTAATACATAGTATGTTGAAACAGAGGCCAGCATGTGAATTGAAGAGGTCTCAAATTTAAAAAATAATAACAAAACAAACAAAGATATCCCATCAAAACCATCACAAGTATGTATGCATGCCTGTATCAATACCACTGACTTATATCAGTAGGAAACTTAATTACTAACTAATAGTCTTTTTTCATTTTTCTTTCTGGTACAATTTATAAATTAAACTTAATGATAGAATCTTCAGGAACATAATTTTGACATCTAAGATCCCGAGTTTGAAATTCCGTAATATAAATCTATTTATTCAGATTTTGTTTCAAATATCCAGATTTTTTATGACAAAATTCTAATCATATATCCGTTAGAGAGAGCATCGAGCCCATAGAAAATAATGCTAGAAACCATTACCATCACTAATATCGGCAGGCATCAATTTTAAACTTTATATGGGAAAAACGAACAGGATGAGCAAAAACAAAACCAACTTACATCACGTCGAGCAAGATCAAGGCGATTCCATATGACCATTAGAACAAGTTCAGTGAGTTCTCCTTTCTCAGCAGCTTCTTCGATTTTCTGCATAGAAAGATGACACATACAATCAATTTTTTTAAATTGAATGATATTACCTCAAATTACCAGTCATTAGAAAACCGCAGGAAGGATGCATGAGGATGGAGGACAAAGAAAGAGTGTACTCAGAAATGAGACACGTCATGATAATGGAGATTATGAAGAAGCAAAGTTATTTGCAAAGATATTCTTTTCAGAAAATTTCCTATTCTTTGTGTCAAGAAAAGCACACTTCACAAATACAAAGAACGAATGCTAAATTACATTAATAATGCTATCCAGCCCCAGCCCAAGAACATACTTCTGATTTCATATACTGATAAAATACGGGTTATCTCACATATCCTTGTAAGCCAAACAATTACTGAAGATCTATGCCATGCTAGATTAAGTTCCCAACTAGGCAAAGGCATTCACCCCAATTAGGATGTTGCAACCATGAAGCAACTTCATAAAAGACGAAACTCTGCTTTTTATTTTTATATTTTATTTGTGTCTGTATGTGTATGTCTTATATAAGAATCAAAAAAGAAGGGTGAAACTCTGATTTTTACTTATGAACTGATTTTATAATATGCCACTTGTGATGTGCACAAGCAAAACCAGGCCCTTTATTCCAACTATTTAATTGGAATGAGCAGGGATGTTGAAAATAGTCCTTAAAGCTGCTTCATACTATACAGTTGCTTACCGACATATTGGGTTCAAATTTCCCGGTCACAAAATATGTTATAGTTGTGCTAGGACGGTCTATAAGGAACTACGATATGATCAAAACTTTCTCATCATCTTAATGATTTAATTATAAAATAAAAAAAAGGGACCAAAATGATAACCACTGAAGTGTACTGGTTCGTGTACCTCTTCCACTTCTTCTTCAGCTCTGATAAAGCTAGACACCAATTTTCTTGCATTCCTAACATCTTCTTCTGGATATCCTTTCAACCGTGTGCCAACTTCACGATACTCTTCAATCTTTCTTTCCTCTTCTTCCTCTTCCTCCCGGCGTAATCGGTGCAACTCCTTTGTCTTTTTTCGTTGTTGAGCTTGCCATTCCTGACCAATTAAAGGTTAAAACCAACTTCCAAATAGAATTTACACACATGTTTATCACAATAAATAATTCATTCCAATTACTTTAAGATAATTATATAATCAAGTGTGCATTGCCTTGACATTCACGGATCAATAAAGTTGATGAACAAATGAGTGTAGCCATCTACTTGCCGGCTCTAAACAAACCCAAAATCATTTAATTCTAAATTAAACCAAGACACAAATATCATAATTTATAGAAAATCAGCATCACAAGATATTGCGAAATTGAAGTACCCTTTTGCCTGAATCCCCATAAAAGCTTGTTAAAACACAATAACCAACACCAACTGATTAAAAAAGAAACAAACCAACAGAAACAAAAACAGAGAAACAAATAAACGAAATGAGCAGATGCAAATGCAAACATTGAGAGACAACACATACATCGTCGTAATACTCCTTTGGCATGCCTTCTAAAATCGTTTCTTCATTGTTAACGCACCTCCTCAAAACTGCACATCAAAACCCACAATAGGTTAAAAAGCTTGATTAAAAGTGGAAGAAGATAAGGGTGTTGCAGGAAGAGACTAACCAACGTCAGTTGGGTGTTTAGTCTTCAAAAGAGAGCTGCGTACACTGACCGGTACGAGTGGGAACGATGAGGGAGGTACCCATATTAGCGGTAACACTTTTGCCTCCATTTTATCTCTTCTATTAAAAAACACACATCCAAATACAGACAGACTGAATTTGTGAAAAAAGAAAAAGGAAAAAAAAAAGTTACATAGATAGGATTCATAGGAATGGCTCCTTTATGGATAATTTTCAAAACGTCCCTCATTTGTGACAGAATATCATATTTTTTTGAACTACATTTCGCCGAATAGTTTGCTTGGTCCCTAAATTATCATAAATGACTTTAGGTTAGACGCATCATTAAAGGTGGACACATTTTTACGATCGTAGCTAATTCGGACCAAACTGAATGTAAAATACGTGTTTGATTCGAGAGACATATTGTTAAGATGAGTCAATTTGATTATGAAAAATGAAATCGAGTTATGAGTCAATTTGATTTTGAAAAATGAAATCGAGTTTACATGAGTCAGATACGGTTTTGGCTTGTTAAAAAATAGAATATATATAATTGCTCATTATATAAGAGCATCTCCAACTCAAATATACATTTTTTAGTTTCTAAATAGTACTACGTCAGCATTTTCTATTCATTATGGGCCCGTTTTTGAAATTTATTTTTAGAGAATTGCATATTCATATCTCCAATGTAATTATCTAAAGTCAAAATATGTATCCATTTTATGACCAATCATAATAAAACAATTATTCCACTCTCTCTCATATTTTATTTTATTATTAAATGAGCTTTAACATTATTGGCTGAATGAGTTAGAAATCTTAGTCAGCATTTCTATGAGAGTTTCTGGAATTAGAAATTCGATTCCATATTATCTAACTTTTTTTTACCACATCATCTCTATATTGAAGTTAGATAATTGCATTGAAGAGAGTTTTTCTAACTTTTTAACTATTTATCCTAAGTGATAGTTAATTTTCTCTAAATGCATATTTGCATTAAAGATGTTCCAAGTTAGTAAATTAATAATTGACTTCTTAATGCCAAATTTAAAAATGATTCACAGTATAACATTTGATGAAAATTGAGGGGTCAGGCATGAAAGTAAGCATTCAAGCCTTGCTAGTTGCTAATATGTTTTTTTTGCTTTTATTATTTTATTTTTAAGTCTGTAAGATTTTAGAGAAAATAAGGTTGATTCGGTAGTGTATTTTTAAAATAAAATAAAAGCTTTAAGATTTTATTACAGTAGTTGTTGAAGCGGAATAATGCACTTTTATTTTTGAAGCATAAGAATAAAGATGAACTTCATTTTTTACTAGATTTGTTATTAACATTGAATGAATTTTTGTTATTACTACATGTATTATGAACTATATTTTGAATTATGATGGAATGCATCTTGAACTATTTATAGATTATTAAAATTATGTTCTGCTATTTATATATTTTGTTTGAATTTTAGTTATATATATAATTTCCGTTTATGTTATTGAATTAATTTTAAAGGAAATTTCACTAAAGTCCCTTAAATTTTGTAAAATATCATATTTTATAAAATTAGCAATTTTAGTCTCTATTTATTTCAAAATAGTCAATCAAAAACTAATCAAAACTAACAGAAACAAGGTTATTTTGGTCATTTGCATGATGACACATTACAAGCATACAAGAAAAAAATAAAGAATATCTATCAACAGTGGAGATCCATTTATGGATGTCCACCTGTTATGAAGATCCAGATAGGGATCTCCATCACAAGAGGTCCATCGGAGGCGGTGGATATCCACAATTAGAAAAGTAGTTTTCAAAATGAAAATCGTAATTTTAAAATAATATTTTTAAAAATACAAAAAATAGTTTTGCAATGTCAAAACGTAATAAATTCTCTTTTGAAAGAAGGTCTAACGGGATACTTTTGAGATCAAATATTATACGTACGATCCATATATCATAGTCCCGAAAAACACGTGCTTATAGAATGCAAATGGTGTGAATGAGTCATCATGGAAGTTAATCTTACCGATGTCATCGTATTATATCACTCCTCCCACAGGCACCTGAGAAATGTTAAAATTTAAAAATGATAAAACCCTAGAAAACACCTGTTTCTTCTCTGACTCTGGGTGGGTGACCTCTGCGAATATTCCCTTCAATATTCTCTAATAAACTTCTATATACAATACTGAGACTCTGAGAGAGAAAGAGATAGAGATTTTCCCGCTCATTTCGAGTACATTTTCGAAGATTGCTGACCTCAGTGAGATGGAAGCGGCGCCAGATCCTCCCAGAAACCTGCCCACTAGGTCACTCTCTCTGTCTTTTATTGGGTCTCAAGTGGTGCATTTTTACCATCATTTTGTCAAGCGTTTCTCCAATAATAGCTTAATAAATGTGTTGACTGCGAAATTTTTTAGAATCATAAAGTATGGGCTCAGATTTTTAGTTTGCTGTAGCATGTATTCAGTTAAATAATGTTATTTGTAGTTACTAATTATATAAGTATATGCTATCTCTGTAAGCTAATTGCCAAATGTATGATTATCATCTCAATTGCATGGTACACTTGCCACAGAACTCATTGGGATAATTACATCTTTAGCATTTCAATTTGTTTGTCAATCAGCTAATTCCTTACAATTGCTACAATAATATCAATATGCTTGCATGTTTGTTTGTTTGTTTCTTTCACTGGTGCTTTCGTCTATAGACAATTGCGGTAGGCGAGTGGGTGTTTGGATGATTTGAAGTTCTTGTAAAAATAGAAAAAGATATAGAAATTGTCACCCTTGTTGGAGATGCCAGTTATTGGTCTCGGGGACAGATAATGGATGCGTAAAGTCGTAAATGTTAATGCTTCTATGCAGTAGCAGAAAGTAGTAAATCATGATTCATTGTTTCTTTGTTTCATTTAACTGTGACAGGTTTTGTTGTTATGGTGATACATAAATTAAATCAAGATCAAGAATCTAATATTTCCCAGTACAATTTTAAATTGGCTTGGAAATTGGAATGCTCAGATTATTGACTTGTGTTTATTTACAGGCACAAGTGTCCTGCATGCTATAAACAATTTAAAAGAAAGAATCATCTTGTTGAACACATGAAGATTTCATTCCATTCAGTTCATCAGCCCAAATGTGCTGTTTGTCAAAAGCACTGTAAATCTTTTGAATCTCTTCGAGTACATCTTACTGGTAATATATGTTTCCATATTCATTTTGATTCATTTATTGATAAATCGCTTATTTTGTTTTTCTTTCTTCTTGATAAAGGTCCATTAGCGAAAGAAAATTGTTTGACGGTTTTCTCTGAGCAAGGGTGCAATCATTGTTTGAAAATTTTTGATAACCCCGATTCTCATAGCAATCATAAAGAAGCATGTTGCCTTTCTGCACCTGCTCCCCTTGTAAGTTGACTGACGAATTTTGGAAGGGTTACATTACTGAGAAGCTTGTCATCTTTTAAGGCTTTAAACGTTTTAATGATCGATTACAGAACATCTATCACATTTAAGACAGTCACGATGAATGTTGTGTGGATCATTTCAGGGAACAACACTACCTTGTGCAGAATCTGAAAAGAAAATCTCAGGTGTAGTCGATCTAAATAACACTGCCAGAGGTCCTCAAGCAGTTGCCATGGACTGTGAAATGGTTGGTGGTGGAAGTGATGAAACACTTGACCTTTGTGCTCGGGTCTGCCTTGTTGACGCAGATGAAAATGTAATTTTCCATGCATATGTTCAGCCTCTAATTCCTGTAACAAATTACAGGTATTTTCCTACTCTATTGTCTTAGGTTTCTCCAAAATAATCATTGGGAATGAGCAGCTATCATTCACATATATCCTTAAAATTTTCAGATATGAAATAACTGGGTTAACTGAAGAGCATCTAAAAGATGCTGTGCCCCTAAATGAAGTGCGGGATAAAATTTTGGAAATTTTGTACAATGGAGAGACTATTTCAAGGCTTCGGCTGGATGGTGGAAAGGCTAGACTTCTTGTGGGACATAACATTAAGCATGATTTGGATAGCTTGAGAATGAATTATCCTGATCACATGCAGAGGTATGATGAATGGTGGTTGTATTTTTGAATAGGTGTCTGTTTTTTTTTTCCCTCACATCACTTAATCTCTTTTTTAGTTATGCAAAGGATCACTCTAGAACTTCAAAGCTAGACATCGTTTTGTTTTATTGTCAATTTTGTTAAATGAATTTATTTAACTCCCATTACAGAATAGACAAGGCATTCAAATGCAGTACAAGAAATATGGAATTACCCCCTTTTTTATTCATATTTTACAACATTCTAAATGTACACAACCAGTGTGTCAGAGAGACTTCTAAAACAAATAAATGTTGTCACTTTCAATGGCTTGTCCTAAAATTTTTTGACAAAATGAATTTTGGTGAAAGGCTTTGGTGGAGCTTTCAATAATGACATGGAGACTTTTTGGACTACAAAGCCTGCTGTTTTTTTTAACCTACATGCATTAAAATCATAAAGAAAATTGAAGCCATCATATACCTATAAATACCAAGGCAATTTGCTCCGAAAACCATCCCAAGCATAAAGTTATTCGTCTCCCCTAAATGTTCTTTCCTCTTGTGTGAGAGAAAGATTGTAGTTCTCTCCTACAATATTAGAGAGGTTGTAATCTTTTTGGTCTAATAAATTCCTTATAGTCTTTGTCTATGGATGTTTCCTCACATTGAGGGTTTAACCACATAAATTTTGTGTCCATTATTTTTATCTTTTATGACGCCTTTACTAATTGGGAATGAAATGAAAGGGAATCAAGTTTCATGGGAAAGGGAACTTGATTCTTTAAGTGAGTGTGTGGTGTGTGTGTCATTATTTACTTTCATTACCATTCTCAGATTTCATTCTCAATTTCAAGTTTATGATGGGAGTCGAAACACATCATTTTTATAACACATTTCAACACTTATTCAGTTTAGGCCAAACCAAAACAAAGTAATGTTTGCCTCAATTATAGTGAATATTTCGTAGAATTGTAATACTAATATTGTAAAATGTGCCCTTCTTTTGGTGCGTTATACTAATTTCCTTTTCATGCAGGGATACTGCAAACTACCGTCCATTAATGAAGACTAATCTGGTTAGCCACTCACTCAAGTATCTAACCAAAACATATTTAGGGTGAGTACATTCATTTGCTTTTATTATCTTGCTGATTATTATCAAGTTCTCTATAGCTTTTTTTTTTCTTCTTTTTTACAAGTATCTTGTTCATATGGTCCCTATCATCTAACAGTACTCCACTGCTGCACTTGCTAGTCTTTCTGTAGATAAAAGATTTTTCCAAATTGATTCAGTTCTTTTCCTTTTAATAATGAACACAAAATTTTGTATTTGCTCAAGAGAAGATAATCAGGTAGATAAAAAAAAAATCTCTCTTTTATTAAGGATATTTTTGCAGACAAACATGAATGGTTTGCATGTTTGCAAATAATACATTAATACTTAAATCTTCTCGTAGACTATCTCCCAGAGCCTCATGGTTGTCTTTCGTTGTGCTAGAAATTGACTAGGTAAAATTCATTAGTGTCTATGTAATCAGGATTATTGCTTCACCTTCACAGGTATGATATTCAGTCGGGAGTGCATGATCCATATGAAGATAGTGTCTCTGTAATGAGATTATACAAGAAATTCTGTCGACAGGATCATCATCAATTGGAAGAAATTGGATACCAAAAAATTAGCAATGGTTTTGATTCTTATAAATCAAAGGAACTTGAGAAGATGAGCCCTAGTGAACTCTATGAGATTTCAAGATCCAACTATAGGTGTTGGTGTCTAGATTTAAGGCAAAATGTGCAGCCTTAGCAACTTATCTTTTGCATCTTTGCTTTTTTAATTCCATTGTAAATATTAATATTCGCGTAGCGCAATCTGAGCGTTTGTTAAATTCACGTAGCACATTTGAGGTCAGATGGGAAACTTGCTAGAAGATCTTTCTGATAAATAGTATGTATGATTTGTTGCGTCTGATTTGAGTTTTTAGAATTACAGACCCTCTGTTATTGAGTGTGGAGCATCGACTTTATTGTCCACATTTGATCTTTGATTTTATATTTTTATTCCAAGATTTGAGCCAGAGGAGATGTGCCTGGACAGTTGAAGTATATATTCATCCTAGTATGATACCCCACCAAAGAAAAAGATTTCGAGGAGAAAATGACAAGCTTGTTTCTTGTATTTGTCTATTTGACATGTCAATGGTTTTTTTTTTTAGGAGAGATGTTATCTATGTATATCATTAGCGATGCACACCATTTTTGACTTGACTTAGCTCTGTTGACCGTTATGCCTTGCTTTCTTTGTTGAGTTTACAACAAACTGAAGGTAATAAGTTAGTACATTTAACCTTTGAAACAATAAGAGCCTTTGAATTTATTGGTATAATTTGAATTCTCAATTATAATTTATTGGTATAATTTAAATCTAATTCGAATTGAATTACATTCATATTTAAGTTCAAAATTAACATTTAATTTTTTTTTTATTAATAATGAATGAGTGGAATAAAAAAAAATTTGCCGAATTAAGATAAAAAAGGAAGAGAGTATAAGAAAGTTATAAATATGTGTTTATAATTATATATACCAACTATATACTTATAATGTTTTACGGCTATTACATTACGACTCGAATTCACATCCTTAATGATGTAAGTGTGATGAGTATATATTGACCAACCCAACCTCTAGTCATTTTTAATTTTTCAATTCATCTCAATCGCATAACTCCCTACCTATCGAATTATTTTTTTAAGATAAAAAAAAAAAAACCAACATTTGGAACAATATAGAAATGTTAGAACTTAGAAGTATCCTTAAAAATTAAACAGACCCACAAACCGGGACCCAACTCTGGAAGTGAAGTGACCCAACTCTGGAAGATTGTTCAAAACTTGAACAGTGTTGTGTATCCAAATTCCAAAGTCCAAATAAATTGTTTTTTCTCCCGTAGAACATTTAACTATTCTTTTCTTCTCTCTTCAGTATTCTGTTTTCACATGATCTCTCTCTATAATACTATATCTTGCTCTCTCTAAAGTCTTAATATAATCGACACACAGAAATCTGGAAAGGCAGTGCAGCCATGGCGGTGTCCGTACAACAGAGTATATGGGACACGGTACTGGAGACGACGAAGACGGCGCAGGACCAGAACGTTGAACCTCTTATGTGGGCGATTCAACTGGGTTCGACTCTCAACTCAGCTGGGGTGTCTCTGCCGTCCACCGAGTTAGCTCACCTCCTGGTCTCTCATATCTGCTGGGACAATAACCTCCCCATCTCGTGGAAGTTTCTCGACAAGGCTTTGACTGTCAGGATCGCACCTCCAATCCTCGTACTTGCTCTTCTCTCTACCAGGTTTGATTTTTATTATATTTATGTTTGCCCCTCTACTCTACTTGTACATATTTTTATTTATGCTCCAGTTTGGTGGCTTTTTTGGTAATGTACCGATTTGGAATTTTTTTTTTTATTAATTTTTTTTTTTATGGATGCTTACTTGCTAGTGAAAATGTTTCTGTTGATTGCTTGTATAGGTAAGTTATTATTGATAGGTGATACTTAAAACGTATGCAACTTTTGTTTAAGTGTTTAAGTGGGTAACTTCCTAGAATTTGTGTTTATATTCATATTTCAGCTTTGTTTTACGAAGTTTTCATTCGATTTGTTTTTGAGGTTCACTTTTCTTGCTGAAGCATTGATCATTATGAGTCCTTTCACTAGGATAATTATTTGCATACTTATTGTCTGATTCTCAATTTCGTTCGAGGACGGGTACAATATACCGTTGTAGTCATTACTGTACAATACAATTGACATCAGATTATATACATTTATTGTTTTTGTCACAGCTGCCTAATTCTGTTGAATGATGAATAATTGAGTAACTATAAATTAAGAAGAATCCGATGCCCTCAAATAGGTCCAAAACTTATTTTGGTTGGTTTGGAATAAAAGGAATAGAAGAATTGAAGTAGATTATTATTGAAACTTGCATAGTTTCTATGTTACAATATTCTCAAGACTTGAACCGGTCTTTAAATATTTTTTCGGCTGATTTTCTCTGACCTTTATCATAATACACTCATGGTAAATCTGACATTCTTATCTTTGACGTTTATTACAGGGTCATTCCAAGTCGACAGCTGCACCCTGCAGCATATAGGCTTTATATAGAACTCCTCAAGCGGCACGCTTTTTCATTTACATTACTGATCAATGGGCCAAATTATGAAAAGTAAGGATGAAGTCATCTATTTTACTTCATATGCATTTGTTCCTTTATAGACTCATTTGTTTCTTCTTCCATTTTAACTTGTCCTTGGTCGATATAGTGTAACTTAGGCTCGAAAAGAAACAGTGAAGCTTAGTTAGGGAGAGAGTATTTTACTTCAGGTGAATCCGTGAATGTATTAATTGATAGCCGCCTTTATTTATTTACTTCTGTTTAAGTTTCCCTTGTACATTGTAATGCAAATTAAGATAAAAATCGGAGTAAGGAAGTTTGGGTTACGGAAAGCGATATAATTGTGAAACCATCTTAATCTGCTATTTTGTGTCTGATTTGTATTTATATTTTTCCTGCCCATGAAAGCTATAATAAGTTCTAACCTGAACTTATGTTGAAATTGCAGGATTATGAAATCCATAGATGACATTCTTCATCTTTCCCAAACTTTTGGCCTTAAAGTGTGTGAACCGGGCCTTCTTCTACTTGAATTTGTCTTTTCTGTTGTATGGCAATTACTTGATGCATCATTGGACGATGAAGGCTTGCTGGAACTTGCTCAAGAAAATAATTTTAGATGGTCAACTAGGCCAGAGGACATGGAAATAGATAGTCTCAATAGCTTTAATGAGAAGAGAACTGAGCATCATGAGGGGCTGTGCAAAGCAAATACAATAATGGCCATTGAGATGATCGGAGAGTTTTTGAGAAACAAAGAGACTTCAAGGATTCTTTACCTTGCACGTAAAAATATGTAAGAGCTCATATTCGTCATTTTATTTTCACTTATTCATGAATCATGATAATGCTTATCCTGCCCTGTTGATGAGAGAGAACAGGCAGTTCGTCTATTTTAACGTAACCTTGGTGTTATACTGAATTCTGGAGTTGTAAATTCGGAGAAAGGTACTTTTAAGATGTAATTAACACATAATTTCTTTATTTGTTATCCTTTATTAGGCCATTGCATTGGGGTGCTTTCATTCAGCGGTTACGTCTGCTTGTGGTCAAGTCAACTGCATTGAAAAATTCAAAAAATATAACTCCAGAGGTCCTTCTGCAGTTGACTTCCGATACTCGTAAACTTTTGACTAGGAAATCTAAAACAGTATCACAAGTAGAGTTTCATGCAGTTATGGCTTCTGGTTCTTTAATATCTTCTGCTGATCAATGTAATGGGACTAGTCGGTCTGCACTGTGGCTTCCAATTGATTTGTTTCTGGAAGATGCAATGGATGGAACTCAAGTTGGAGCAAATAGTGCTGTTGAAACTCTTACTGGTAAAAACCAATTGTTGTATTTTAATGCTTAATTTGTTGCTTTACTTTGAAGTTGATGAATCTCTACTTCAAGAAATTTAAACAGAGTTGGTGTTGCAGGTTTAGTAAAAGCACTACAGGCAGTTAATGTTACCACCTGGCATGATACATTTTTAGGCTTATGGATTGCAGCTCTACGGCTTGTTCAAAGGGTAATAATTTATACCACTTGATTTTGTTGCATTAGATTTGAAAATTGTTGTAATTCATTAAATTGGGTTACCTGGTTTTTTGGAATCTTGTATGATACATATATAGATTAGGAATCTGGATAATTTATATATTGTTTTGAGTTCCTGTTTTATGCATCAAGCAAGAAACAAAAGATGTCATGAAACAAAAAGGTAAACCATGAATATTGTAAGTTTATGCAAGTGCACGAGGAATATATATATATATATATATATATATATATATATATATATGCATCAAGCAAGAACAAAGAGATGTCACGAAACAAAAAGGTAAACCGTGAAAATATCGTAGGTTTAATATTGGTTTATGATATTTAGGTGAAATTACATTTGGGTGGTCCTGATTGATCTGTCTAGTCAAGTCAAGTTATAAAATTTCGTGCCTTTTGATCTTAGGAGGCATTGTTCTTAAGGTTTGAAAAGAACCCGTGTATCTGTTTCAGGAAGTTCCATTGTTATGCTTTCTGACCTTTTTTTTTCTGGGTTTGGGGGTGGGGGTGTTCTTCAGGAAAGGGATCCAAGTGAAGGTCCTGTACCTCGCCTTGACACCTGCATGTGCATGTTATTGTGTATTTCAACACTTGCTATAGCTGATATTATAGAGGAAGATGAAAGTGAATTGATTGACAAAACTGAAAGAAGTTCATGCAATCCCAGGAAAGAGAAGCAGGCTACGGCTCCAGGAAATGTGCGGAAGGGTTTAATTACCAGCCTGAAGCTGTTGGGTGAATATGAAGGATTGTTGGCTGCTCCTCTGTCTGTTCAATCAATAGCCAATCAAGCTGCAGTGAAAGCAATTATGCTTGTTTCAGGGCTCACAGTTGGTAATAGGTTACTATGACTGTGTAAGCATGAATGACTTGCCGATGAACTGTTGTAAGTAATATTATTCTTGCAGTTTTACAACTATATTTATAACTTTTTTAGCTTTGCAATCTAATAATATAGTTTTGATAACGATTTTGCACTCCTCTTTCCATGTGTCTAACAAGCATTTGTAGTTCAAAAACAGAAACTTATGGTTGATCAATGTATCATTTATGAAATTTCTCACTAAGTAGATTCTGTAAAAGAAAAAGATAAAATTAACCGCAAAGATTTTGAGAAGGACTATTTGATGGGGTTGTTTTTTGTGAGGGTCGCCTGGGTTGAATCTGATTATCGATCCCTCTTTTCCATGGTTAATACTTAATATATATTCTTATTTTTAAATAAGACGTTGAATTTCCCTTTAATTAAGTGTAGATTGATTTTGTTTTGTTACGAATCTGAATGCCTGTTTTGCTTTCCCTGCTGTATACAGCTTTCTAACTGTTTGCCATTTATTGTAGCTGGAAACATGCGGCATCTAATTGTTGAGGCTTGTATAGCTAGAAATCTGCTGGACACATCTGCATATCTCTGGCCAGGGTACGTGAATGCACGTAGTAACCAAGTACCACATAGTGTTACTAGCCAGATGTCTTGTTGGTCATCATTGATGAAGGGTTCCCCTCTAACCCCATCATTGATAAATGCACTAGTTGCAACTCCAGCTTCTAGGTATTCTTCTGCTTGTTCTCATTAGTATATCTGTTAATATTTCTTTGGCTGGGCATTGTACCTATTGCCTTTGATTCATTGGTTTTGTATTAATTAATTAAATTTATTTCCATTTTGTTTTATTAATGGTTAATTTATCAAGTAATTTGTGCTGCTCAGGAGGAAATTTTAAATGAATGAAATTTTAAGACTCTTAAATATGATCATACTCGACAGTGACCCGAATTTTCTGATAACATGCTGAAAATTATTGTAAAAAGTCTAGAAGTAAAGACCCTATATATATATATATATATATATATATATATAAGATAATCAGTGAATCCGGGTTCACTGAAAAAAATCAGGTAATCGGTGAACCCGCACTGAAAAAAAATCAGGTCGGTCTTGACTATAGAATTAATGAATTATTATTTATATATATGACTAGGAAAGATGGGATAGTCGTATCAGTAAATGTAGCATTCCCTACTTTTTCTGATTATGACCTGGTCTTCAGTTATACCCTTCTTTTTCCTGAAGCCAGGCATATCAGATGCTCTTTTTTGTAAATTTACTCAGTGGTAAGGCAACTGAATTTAAGCTCATGGATTTGATCATTTGATGGAAGTTTAGCAGAGATCGAGAAAATATACGAGATTACACTTAACGGTTCAGATGATGAGAAGATATCTGCTGCTACAATACTCTGTGGGGCATCTCTAGTTCGGGGTTGGAGTATACAGGTAATGTAGTTGAGGTCATTATGTTTACATAATTAGTACTGTATCATGTATGAGCAAACTTGTCACTATCTTCTTTTTTTGTTCAGAAGCATGCTCTCTTACTTTTTTGTGGTTTCTTCTTTACCGATTGTGGGCTTATTTTGGTTTCTGTTGGCTGCAGGAAAACACCCTGCTTTTCGTTGTAAGATTGTTGTCACCTTCGGTTCCCGCTGATTATCCCGGGAGTGAAAGCCATTTAATTGGTTATGCTCCATTTTTAAATGTTCTTCTTCTTGGCTTATCATCGGTAGATTGTGTCCAGATTTTGTCATTACATGGCTTGGTAGGTTATGCTCAACCATTCCGTCTTATTTTCTGACTAATGTTTATATGTGGGCATGTTTATGTGTGAAAGCTGCATTAGTAACTAAAAGAGTAGTAAAGCAAGTCTTGAAGAGGTTAATTATTAAAACGGTCTACATCCACCTTACATTGCAAATCAATGGCATGTAGAGGATCATATCTGTTTGAAAATCCACTCCTGCTATACTTTTTTGTAATGATGGACCAAGAAGATATTCCCAAGAACAATAAAAATAAAAATAAAAAGAGAACCAAAAGCCATTGAACAAGTGTTGCTTTCAACATCTATGGATGACATTTTACATAATGATCTAAATATATGAAGCATGTTTGCTGGCATATATTGTTGCACACCTAATAATTGAAAATGATAAAGAGAGATTATTGAAATAAAAAGAGAATAGCAAAAGGCAGTCAGTACAATGGAATGGTAAATCCAAGATCTTCATGTTGTCTATGAGCTGATGTTCAATAATTATTGCCAGGTTCCACTACTAGCAGGTGCATTGATGCCAATTTGTGAGGTTTTTGGGTCAAGCATTCCAAATGTCTCATGGGCTCTTCCAACAGGGGAAAAATTCTCTTGTCATTCAGTGTTCTCCAATGCATTTACTCTTCTATTGAGGTTATGGAGGTTTGACCAACCTCCTCTCGAAAATGCAACCGGAGATGTGTTGCCAGTGGGATCCCAACAAAGTCCTGAATATCTCTTGTTGGTTCGGAACTGTCAATTGGCATCTTTTGGAAAGGCACCCAAGGATCAAATGAAAACCAAGAGATTTTCAAAAAATTTAAATTTTTCTGTTGATCCCATTTTTATGGATTCTTTTCCCCAATTAAAGCGCTGGTACCGACAGCATCAAGAATGTATTGTTTCTACCCTCTGCGGTCTTGTACAAGGTACAACTGTTCATCAGGTTGTTGATGCGCTCCTCAATATGATGTTTAGAAAGATTAATAGGAGTGGAACACCTTTAACTCCTCCAACTTCTGGAAGTACTAATTCATCTGGGTCTGGAGTGGAGGATACATCAATTAGACTCAAAGTACCTGCATGGGATATCTTGCAAGCAACTCCTTTTGTGCTTGATGCTGCTCTGACAGCCTGTGCCCATGGAAAACTCTCACCTCGTGAACTGGCTACAGGTTTGTCTAATTTTCTAGAATGAATGGAATGCTTTTGATTTTAATTGAATCTTTATGTGAATGAAAGCAGATATATATGTCAATTATATGCTAATTTATCTAGTCAGTAAAGATTAAAGTGTGCTAAGAGCTCGGAGAGATAGAGAGCAAGTGGTTGATTTGCTAGGATAAAGGTGGGGTTCAATGTAATAAAGTAAAAAAAATTTAAACTTTTGAGTTAGAGATGCAGAGTTAAACTTTTCCTACCCAAATGTAGTCGTGAGTGGTTATGATCATGACTATGGTAGCTGGTTGCACGACCCACTGCAATCTGTTTTATGATCGCATCTTTTTCTAGATGCGAACAACAGCACGTAGGAATTTTTGTGTAAAGTAAACAGAGCACAAATGTGAAACAAGATGCCCATAAAATCTATTTAAAAACTTTTTTTTTTGTTAGGTAGTCGATATTGTTTGATGGATGAGTGATATAAGAACAATCAAAGGCCAACAAATGCACATATGGGCATTTTTCACAAATACCCGTGGGCTGTCCGGAAACTATCTCTATCTTTATGATCTTCCCAATCGGGGTACAATGTTTTTACAAAACTCAGTCCGGATAAATGATATGTTAGTTAAGTGATTTATTTTGCACCTATGATCATGTGAAAATTTATAGAGAATGAGTGATAGTTTGACAAATCATTTACTGCTATCGGTTGCTACCTAAGATCTTTGTACTCTTTATCCCTGGACTGAAAGAACTTGCTGATTTTCTTGTGAAAATTTATAGAGAATGAGTGATAGTTTGACAAATTATTTACTACTATTGGTTGTTACCTAAGATCGTTGTACTCTTTATCCCAGGACTGAAAGAACTTGCTGATTTTCTTCCGGCGTCTCTGGCTACCATTGTTAGCTACTTTGCAGCTGAAGTAACACGTGGAATATGGAAGGTGGCTTCTATGAATGGAACAGACTGGCCAAGTCCTGCTGCAAATTTATCCACTGTTGAGCAACAGGTCAAAAAAATTATAGCTGCCACTGGTGTTGATGTCCCAAGCCTTGTCATTGGTATTTTTTCATATTCTTTAGTTGGTCATTATATTTGTTTTGTTTAATGTTCTCTATCTGCAGTGAAAATTTCTATATGCCTTCTTAGTCCCTTTGCAACCAAGATTAATGGCCCTTTTCCATTCAACTCTCCTAGCAAACGTTGCGTCCATTGGACTCCTTAACCAACAATGTTTCCATGGAAGTGAACATTTTAATTTAGAAATGTTTTTCTACCCATTTAAAATCAAACACAAATAGACCCTCTACTGATGATGAAGCAATTACTTTGGTTCTGTCCTTGTTATTCTAAAATGAGTTGGATGAATGAATTATTAACTTAAATGTTTACATGGAATTTTCTTTTTTCAAGAAATCAATATGTTTAAACATTCATGGCTTGAGCTTATTTGCTTGCAGGGGGGAATTCTCCAGCTACACTCCCTTTGCCCTTGGCTGCCCTAGTTAGCCTCACAATAACCTATAAACTTGATAAAGCCTCTGAACGTTTTCTCACCCTAGTTGGACCTGCCTTAAGTTCTCTTGCCACTAGTTGCCCTTGGCCATGCATGCCCATCATAGCCTCTCTATGGAGCCAGAAAGTAAGGCGTTTGAGTGACTTTCTTGTGTTTCAATCTTCTCGAACAGTCTTCCATCATAACAGTGACGCTGTAGTCCAGCTCCTTAAGAGCTGCTTCACATCCACCCTTGGGTTGAGTTCCTCGAACATTTATAGCAATGGTGGTGTCGGCGCCCTCCTAGGCCATGGATTTGGCTCTCACTTTTCAGGTGGCATCTCTCCGGTTGCCCCTGCCATTGTCTACTTACGAGTGCATCGATCTGTCAGAGATGTCTTGTTCATGACAGAAGTAATTGTCTCTCTCATAATGTCCTCCGTTAAAGATATTGCTACTAGCGGGTTATCTACTGAGAAATTGGAGAAATTGAAGAAGACAAAGTATGGGATGAGATATGGGCAAGTGTCTCTTGCTGCAGCCATGACACGTGTCAAAGTCGCAGCTTCACTTGGGGCTTCATTAGTTTGGATATCTGGTGGATTAAATTTGGTGCAATCTTTGATGACAGAAACTTTACCGTCATGGTTTATATCAGTCCATGGATCGGAACAAGGTGGGGAATCCGGAGGCATGGTTTCTATGCTCGGAGGTTATGCACTTGCATACTTTGCAGTTTTCTGTGGGGCGTTTGCTTGGGGTGTGGACACAGAATCACGAGCATCACAGCGGCGGCCAAAGGTTCTGGGGGCTCACTTAGAATTTCTTGCAAGCTCGCTGGATGGGAAAATATCGCTTGGTTGTGATGGTGCTACTTGGCGAGCATATGTGTCCGGGTTTGTTAGCTTGTTGGTGGCTTGCATGCCAAAATGGATAATGGAGATTGACGTGGATGTGCTGAAACGGATGAGTAAAGGTCTGAGGCAGTGGAATGAGGAAGCATTGGCCATTGCCCTGCTCGGAAGTGGCGGGGTTGGTACAATTAGTGCTGCTGTTGAACTGATTGTTGAAACCAGGATTTAATCCAATAGTTTTGATAATGCTCTGATTAACTTGTATGTTTATGTATCCTCTTCAGGTAGGGATGATTGTTGAAAGAATAAAATTATAAACTTTTATCACTCGTAAAATCTAAGCATGTGTATATTTGTGAGTGGATGTTTAGTGAAGTTGAAGTTAGTAAAATCTAATCTAATATTTCAACTTTATCCTCTTGGTTTGACCTCTTGTCTATACCAGTATACCTTGTCAATGGCTGCCTACCTCAAATTGATGAAGATGATTTTTAATTTTTTACAATTACATAAGTTACCCTTACCCCTTTTCTACACGTTGGTGCGATGTCGAATTTCCTGTGTCAATGCCCTTAAATTTCAAAATATGTCTATTTGATGAGTTTTATTTTGTTGCCACTTTACAAGAGAAACAAAAGTAGTTATGTGTCTGAGACCATGAGAGACCATACATTTTACTATTTTAGTGTAGATAAGAAAATTATCAATGAGTGTGTAAAGAGGAAAATTATAAAAGATTGTTTACAAGGGTTATTATAATTTTGGAATTATGATGTGTGCTGAAGTTAAAAAATAAACCCAAATCCTACTCAAAAAATAACACACACAACAAAAACATGCATGTGAATCAATAGCAAGCTTACTGGAAATCCCGGTGATTATCCTCATAGTCAGTGTAGTGGATCATGGGGTTCATCATCGGCGGAGGCCTCCACCGGAGAAAACCATTGTGGGGCGGCACCATATGCGGAGACATTGGCATTGAATGCATAAGTGGCATATAATATGGGGCCGGGGCTGGGGTAGGGACAGGGACAGGTGCAGGTGCAACATATCCATGAAAATTGGTCACGCCTGGACCTTGAAATTTGGTGCTCACGTTATTTGCACCACCATCTGCACCTTGAAATTTGGTGCTCACGTTATTTGCACCACAATCTGCATAAGTACTTGATGTCTTCACTTGTTTATTTTTCCTACTAGAACACCAAAACCACTTCTTGCTACTAGTCTTATTATTTGAGCTTTGGCTGTTGGTGGGTATAGGAACATCACCACCATGATCATCAGAAGCAGAAGCAGCGCCATTAGTTGGTGGGTTTTTTGTTTTGGCATTTTGGACTGGGTTTTTGTTGTCCAAGCGAAGAAGCTCTGCCTTTTTGCCCAACTCTGCTAACTTGCGTATTACTACAGTTGGGTCTACATTGCCTGAAATTCTTACTATTCCTTGTTCTGCATCATATGTGATTGAATCCACTCCTAGTTAACATCAAGCACTTGTGAGGTAACAAGTTGTGACATGAAATAATTTATTGAAAATATTGAATACCTTTGAGTTTCTGCAATTTCTTCTTTGCTTTGACCTCACATCCATTGCAACACTAGATATTCACTTTCAAAGCACAAGTCTGCAAATATATGAACACAACGTAATGATCAAAACAAATGGTATGAATTATTATATATTGGAATTTATTCTATAATTAATTCAATTCTGTAAAGGAGTGAAGAAACATACCGGGATAGCAGCAGGTTGGTTTTCCTGTTGAGGGGTCGCACGCGTGGGATTGGATTTCTTTTGGGTACCAACCTAGTCGGGGGAGCAGGTTGGTATTCCATTGAAACAACTCAAATAAATTGAGGGGGAATTGCACAAACTTCCTTCCAGATTTAATAAAATTTAAAAGTACATGGCAATTTTGGTCATATACACACAAACTTCTCTCAATGTTAAAAATTGTTGTACAAAAATCCCCCAACCGTTAGATAGATCCGTTAGTTAATGGTCAAAAGTGTAAAAAGTCTAAAATACCATTTATTTTAATTTTAAATAAACTAAAAAATTAAAATATTAAATAAATAAAATATAAAATATATTTTAGAAAACATGAATGTATCTTAATTCTAAAATTTAGAAGAAAAAAAATAATCTTTACAAATAAAAAAAATAGTTTTTTAAACAATTTAATAATAAATAATTTTAAATTTTAAATTTACTTAAAATCAATGGGGAATTGCACAAATTAATTTTTTTTGAGGATGATTTTTTTTTTCAGGTTTCAGATTTAAAATACATTCATATTTTCTAAAAGTTTTTAAATAATTTTTTGTCTTATTTTTAAATTTTTTTAGTTTATTTAAAATAAAAATGTAGGGTATTTTAGACTTTTTACACGTTTGACCATTGACTAACGGATCCATCAAACGGTAGGGGATGCATGCAATAATTTTTAAATGTTGAGAGAAGTTTGTATGTATATGACCAAAACGGTCATATCCATGCAATTTTATCAAACCTCAGGGTAGTTTGTGCAATTCCCTCATAAATTAAACAAGATTGATCATACTATGCTGAAAGAGAGAAAAATAATAATTATGAGTTAGATGAGGAACGTTGACACTAATAAATATGATAAGCAGATACATATTTATAACTACATCCATATTTAAAATTAAAATTAAAATATTACTATAAACACCAATTTTAATGCCAATAATACCTTTATTTAATGAATGTTTTGATTTTAATACAATTTATTTATAAACGCTCTTAAGTTATTAACATACTCAATTTCATAAGTGATAAATTCTTAAGTTTTCCAGACTCGAAAACACTTAGAGAATTCTTTAATTCTTAAATTTTAAGAAACTCTACTTCAGGGAAATAAAAACAAAGAGAACTCAACTTTGTTAAGTTATTGATATCTATTACAAATTCTGTTTTTGGAGATGGACGTGTTTCAGATGGACGGAAGATCGTTTTAGGTGAGACTAGTGTGCAATAAAAGAGCAGGGGTTGCTGCAACAACGTACAAGGTTCTTGAATCTATATTCGATTCGCATAATAAATTTTTTGATTAAGCTACATTAATTGCATGTGCATCTACATTTTCCTGTTTTAGCTATAATTCTTTTCCATGTGTCAAAGGAAAAGATTGCCCTTTGATTTCATAGAATTATTAAGATTTTTTAATCATCTTAGTCAAAATGTATATACGAGTGCATACTCGATAGCACACAATAGATTTTGTTAATCATTATTAACAATTTAGTTCTTTCAAAAGTTGCACATCAAACAATTAATCCAAAAGGTGAATGAATGGTTATGTCAAGATATTCATAGACATTGTCAACATGGGGGATAGCTCAACTGGTAGATGGACGAGTTTGGAGTTTGGACAAATGACTCCTAAATCAGTAGTTCGAATCCCCTATCAATGGCGAAAACTTTCAAAAAAATACCGGTTTCAAGTTAATAGATATTGTTAAAAACAATATTAATGGGCATTGCACATGGATGGACCGTTAGGTATACATCGTTGACCATATACAATTTCCTACTATCATTGATAATATGTTTGTTAAATAAAGATGAAATCAAATACACTAGAACATTTATGATACACAAAAGATCAAAAAAAAAAAAAACAATGTATTCAAACATGACATACTGTAGTTCATGAAAAACGGAACCCATGATCAAGCAACAAGCTCACAGCCTCACGTTAAATGTTTTTAGAATTACAGACCCCCTATTATTGAGTGTGGAGCATCGACTTTATTGTCCACTTTTTTTCTTTGATTTTATATTTTTATTCCAAGATTTGAGCCAGAGGAGATGTGCCTGGACAGTTGAAGAATATATTCATCCTAGTATGATACACAACCAAAGAAAAAAGATTTAAAGGAGAAAATGACAACTTTTTTCTTGTATTTGATATGTCAATGGTTTTTTTAGGAGGCAAATGCTGGTTCTATAATCAGAATATGCAGCGGAAATATGTCTAGGTGGATAAGAAAATTTTCACCGGCATTGACTATGCCTTGAAAACTCTATTACAACATTAATTCAATAAACAAAATAGGAAAGGATAGAACATACCAATGATTCCATAAAGATTGGCGATGAAACAATTTTCTTGGAACCACAATTTTCCAGGTCTAACCTCCGACATTGATGAAAAATAGGAGTGTCTCTTATTCTTTTCTCTAGGTTTTCAGTGGGAAATCCCTAATAAAAAAAACCGACTTTTTTTTTCTATTCTATTTGATACGTATTTAAATAGTATCGCTTTTATCTTCTTCCTATAATGAGAAAATACGTATTTAAATAGTATCCTTTTTTGTTTAATTAAAATCCCAATCATATCAAGGTTTGAAAAACAAATATTCTCCCTTCCATAAGGAGAAAATACATATTTAAATAGTATCCATTTTGTTTAATTAAAATCTCAATCATATTAATATTTGAAAAAACAAATCTTCTCCCTTCCATAAAGATAAAATACATATTTAATAGTATCCTTTAATTAAAATCCCAATCATATCAAGATTTGAAAAAACAAATCTTCTATCTTGATTTTATTTTATTTAAAACATAATAGTCTAAACTATCCTTAAATAAATAAAATCTCATAGAACTAAATATCTTGTAAACATTTAAATTAAATAATCTCATTATCTAATTTATTTATTTATTTATTTCTAAATTAATTAACATATTTAGTCATGACAACACTTGTCATAATATGTGACATACAAAATGACATTCTTTTAAATTGTCACATATAGAATAAAAAAATAATTAATTCCAAATTAATTATCAAAATTATATATACGTTCATCACAGTGCTTTAATGAGTAGACTTGGGGACCTATGGAGTTATAATTTCAAGCTCCAATAATCTAGACAATTAATTAAACTCTTAATTAATTAATCCAAATTACTAATTCTATATTTACTCCACTAAAATACTAGAATTGAACTCTTGAATTTATAAGATAAATTACCCAGAGAAAATATTTGAATAACCCATTGATATAATCATTTCATATAGATTAATCTTCCATTCATAGTTCATAATTAGAGCTAGGTTCAAAATCCATCAACCTCTCTAATTACATATTTCTCCTTGAGAACCTATGATTCTCTAATGAACAATTAATTCGTAATCGTATTATGAATTAAGCGCTCAATTGTTCAAGATCCGAATTACTAAACAAGTGAACTATTTTATAATTTTCGATAGGAAGGAATGGATTCCTTATCTAGAATTACTATTCCCGGGTATCTAATATATTGTGTATCCAAGATACAAGGTTTTCGATCTAACATAAAGACTTTACCGAGTAAATCAAGAGACATAATATAATAAGTAAAAGTCTATGAATTACACATGATTAAGATCATTCTATATATGATCATCTGAATGATGAATTTAATTCTCGTAGTATAACGGAGATTAAAAGAGAATTTAATTCATCTTGGTCCAGTCCTATATAATCTTATCATATAAAGTTCCTCTATCTTGATGTCACTACATCAATGAAAATACAAATAAGCGTGTGTCTATTGATCGGACGATAAATATACCTATTTGATGTCCCAACTTCCTAGCTTTTGTTCTCGTTTTCGGGCGTATTTTTGTATATAAGTGTTTGTTGAGCCTTGTGTAGGTACATATTCCCTACAATAAGGTTTTGAGCTTAAAGTCAAGTTTGGAAGCTAAAATGAGCAAAACTTATTGGGCTGAAATTATATAGGCTTGTGCTGAACGTTCAACTTGCGGAGGCCATAAATCCCTCCTCAGATCCAATCATTTGAAATCCTTATATATTCGGAAAGCCCCGGACGTCTAGTTTCCAGAACATTTCACGGATTATGATTCCGGGTTTTCTAGAGGAAGTTATGGCTGTTTGAGTAACCCACTTGGGAAATATTGTAAACTTATATTTGTGCTCAATATATGTTGGTTGCGTTTATATTCATTGGGTTTTGATTTATTCTTGATATTCATTGATAATTTCTTGTTATGAATGGCATGTGTGCGGATGATTGTAAATTGATATGTGCTTATGGATGAGATTAGGAGTAGATTAACTTAATTGTAGTAGTAGTTATAATTAAATATCTCATTTGTGTGTGTATGTCTTTGGAAGGTCGAAATGCCATGTTAGGATCGATTTGAGTGTTTATGGATTTCGGTTGTACCTCGAAGGATGACCAATCCGGGTACCACCGTAATCACTTAGCTCTACAGAATGGATGAAACTTGTTCTATGCATGACCCTTTTGCTAGGATAGGTTTTAGCTATATGTTCATATGCTTAATGGTAGCGATTGGAGGCACACTTGCTCTAGCCATGACCTTTGGGGAGTGAGAAGTGTTTTTCGAATCCCTTAGTTGAGACACGAGGCACGATGGCTCTAGCCATGACCTTTGGGGAGTGATTTGTGTCTCGAGTCTGTCAATAGAGAGAACAAACCCTTAACATGAATTAGAAGTGCTTAATGTTTAGGTTGGCTCTGTGTTCTGGTGCTTGATATGTCTTTAATCTTAAGACACCATCGCGTTATCCATGACCTTTGGGGAGAGATGATTTGATTTCGGTATTCCTTAATCAACAAATGATTCATAATAATAGATGATTTGGTTTTGGAATCCCTTAATCGTGAGAACGAGCCCCTAACTAATTAGATGTCATTCATTGCCTAACAACAACGTATGTGCACTTATGTATGGTGAGCTTAGGCCCCTTGTGTGATCATTAACATTCATCTCTCCTATCCACCCTTTTATTTGTCACTTTAATCACCATTCTCACCTCTCTATATTCCCTTTACTTTAGTTACTTTATTTACATTTCCTTTGCACTCACCACACCGCATTATGCTTACACTTCACACACACCATTCTCACAACTTCCGCATTCTATTTACACGCTTTCAATAATCATTATAACTTGAGACGGTTGACGGATACCTCCTTCCTGCGGAATGATACCTTCGCTTACCGCTTTACTAGTCTTTTGCTAGTTTAGAGCACATTGCGTAGGAACTTTTAGTATAGATATCTTTTGATAATTAGCAATTTGGTAACGACACAAAAAATGAGTTATCAAAATGGCGCCGCTGCCGGGGAGGTGCATATTTGTTGATTGTTTATTGTTTTAGATTAGGTTCTGTAAATGTTAGATTTAATTGTTTTGTGGATATATATGTATGCGGTTAGATTTTTCTTTTTCTTATTTTCTTTTTATATATGGCATATGCATTTGATTGTTTTTGAGTTATGCTTGTGCGAGGAAAGGACAATTTCAGGTCAGATGGACCGCACAGCTCATGAGAACAAAGTGTACGCTTATCGCACCGTAACAATTCTATAGAGTGAAACAGTAACGCCATAACAAACGAGTTGGTCGCAGACACAAGAGGTAATTCCTCTACTTAAATTTGAGTGCTTGTGGAATAGTTGTCGACTTGGGCGGAAACCTCCCATGCGCTTAATGATAAGAATGCTATGTTTGTTGTGTTTGTGATTTTTATTTTTGTTTAGATTTAAGAGTGGTTTTATATTGTGCTTAGATCTTAGGAATTGTTGTTTTTTTTTTGTTTTTAGTCTTTTGTGATGTTGTGTTCTTATCTCCGAATATTGCTAAGCATTGTCCATATTTTATGAGTTGAGCAATATTGAAGACAATGTTGAGTTTAGGTTTGGGGGTGTGGACACTTTCGTGTTTCTATGTTTGTTTTTGTTACGTTTAGAAAATTTTCAAATCTTTGCAAAAAAATGTGCCCTGTTTTGATGATTTTTGAGGCAAACGTTTCTTTAAAACTGTACTAATTGGTGAAGAAATTAATTTTTCCACCCATGTTGCATTCTTTGATATTTTGTTACGATTCCGCATATATAAAGAACGTAAAATTCTGGGCGGTAGTTTAAAAGTTATGACCATTTCTTTGACCAAAGGTCAAGGGCGATGCCCTGTTTTTCGAAATTGCACGTTCACTGTTTTCATCGTCCGTTTTCACACTTTTCCAATTCGAATTTTGAAATATTTTCTAAATGAAAATTATGTATTTATATGTCTCATTTTTGGTGTAAAAAGTTTGTCAAATTATTTTGAGTGCTTTTAAAGATATGCACCAAAAAGCAAACATTGGACGAATTTAACTTTCGACGGTTTTTAGAACTTTTGGCCTCCATGTTGAGTTATTTTCTTTTGCGTGCCGGTAGAGACATGTCATGTATGCTTTTAGCTCCATGCATCGCTTTAAATTTTCTTGTATAGTGCCAATCTTTTGATGTTGAGGTGGATAAGACTTTTATGCTTGTTTAGCTTGAGAAAATAGTGGAGACTACCCTTGTGAGATTTTTGTGCCTTTAACATTTATTTTAGAGGGTTATTTTATTTCTACTCTTAAACACTTATCTTGTTCTTCAATATTTAGATTGATCTCTATAGGTTTTGCATTGGATGTTAAAGAACAATCCTCTTAAGATATCACATGTGTGTTTGCTTTGCTTTTGTGTTGGTTGACCCTTGAGAAGTGATGCTAGGCAATGTGTGTTTAAACTACTATATGGCCTAAAAATTTACTCGTACCCTATATGTGTGCTCCGTAAGCCAATTTGAAGCCAAATACATGAGCCATTTCGTTCATTACCCACACTTCCAAAGAACCAAGCTACTATATATAATGAAACCATACCTAATTAGCTTAGGACTATTTGGTGATGAAAAAGGTATTGAGTTTTTAGGGTGTCTTGTATTTACTACCATTGTAGTGGGAAGAAACCAATGAGTTTCTTGGGTTATATTGTAAATGTAATTGCATAGGCATGATTGCATGAGTGTAAAGATTCAATGTATAAATGTTTGTGTCATTCAAAGAAATGAATGGAGTAAGAAAAGAAAGAAAAAAAAGAAAAGAAAAGAAAAAATTGAATATTTACTCAAAAGAAAAAAGGAGTATAAAAGAAAAAGTGTTAGAACAACAAAAGGTAGCACGATAAATACATGCCGGGATTCTATTATTGCATTATAGATGGTCAGTAAAATTCCGTGTGTTGGTCTTAGGCTGTTTGTTTTCACTTTCTCATTCTTTCTTAGCCTACACCCATGGCCCCCATTACAACCATGAAAAGACCTAGGAGATCTCTTGGTAATGCTTGCTTGAGAGTGAAGTTGCATGTGCTCTATCTTTGTCCTTAATGTTTGATTCGTTCATGAGATATTGTGCACTTATATGAGCGTCTTTCAATTTATGTGTATGCGAATACATTTTGTTTCCATGTACCTAAACTCCATTTCGCATATGTTGATGAGTGTTATCGTCTAGGTTTTTAAGAGTGAAAATAAATGACTGAAATCCGATGAGGATTAGATTCGAGGCGAATTTTATCTTGTGCATTCGAGTGTAGTTGTTTTGTAAACCGAAAGCATCCTAAGTATTGGCATACTTGCATTGCGTGATACATTGTTATTAATTGGTATATTTGAGATTCTAGCATGCACGCATTGTCTTTGCTTGGTATGTTTGGATTTCAATTCAACCATTTTTCTTGCAGAGTATACGTTTATGGGTGTCGTAACTGTAAACCCTCAGAAGACAAAACTTCTTTATCTAGGGATCTCTTAGTAGTTGAAAGGCATGTGGCACATGCTAAGTGCCATCGTGTTTCCTACGAAAGTGGACTAGCTTAGTTTTTATATTTATATGTTTTATTGTTGTTTGTGAAAATACAGCCCTTAACGTGTGTCTACAACCTAGAGGGGGGGGGGGGGGGGGGGGGGGTGAATGGGTTGTTAATCCATTATTACCAACTTTTTCGATTAGTCAATATTAAACAAATAACCCAATTAAATCAAACATACAAAATCAAGTGTAAAGTGCGGAATAATAAATAACACTTGATTTTTACGTGGAAACCCTTAAACAAAGGGAAAAACCACGGGCTATCCTCCTAGCCACACACGATCCTCAAATCCACTATATGAGTAAAACGTTACACCCTCAAGTGATACTCGGACTCTCACTCTAGATAACCTCAGGCTATGGACACTACCACTCGCCACTCTTGGTTCAATCCCTAGTGATATCCACTGATACACTACTATCGGCGTGAGCACCTCCTACTCTACCCGCAGGCCTTTTACAGTGAATTCTTGACCAATGCTTGCCAACCACAACTTGGTTGCAAGACTTCAATGCTTGTGCAACTTCACCCCGAAGCCACAAGACTTTGACTCAATGAAAAGTATAGGGTCTAAGTGAACAATCAATGAATGCTCAACACAATATATGTTAGACCAAACATACTATGCTTAACTAGATGTAGATAATGCAATACAACATCCTAGTTATCAAAAAATGCCTACATGTACACACATGAGGTCTCAATTAGTTGTAGAGAAATTCTAACAAACTAATTGTCAATTAAATTCACATAAACATTCATAAACTTGACTAGATGCACAAAGTCAACCTAATCATCAATTAAGCATACATGAATATTTATGGATTAGCTATTTAGGCATATATGACCTAATAATGCAAGCTATCACAAACAAACACAATCAAATATTCATGAACATTAACTAGTTGATTAAAACACAATTTCTC
Source organism: Dipteronia sinensis (assembly GCA_033220585.1). Lineage (NCBI taxonomy): Eukaryota > Viridiplantae > Streptophyta > Magnoliopsida > Sapindales > Sapindaceae > Dipteronia > Dipteronia sinensis. The sequence continues at coordinate 39,262,254 of CM065643.1, forward strand.
AACCTAGTTGTCAATTAATCACACATGAATATTTATGACCTTGCTTTTAGGCAAAAATGACCTAATCAATTAAGCTATCACAAACAAACCCAATCATGTTATAAAGACTCATAAATATATGCAATAAGTAGAGTCTAGGTATTTAATCATGCAATAAATACCTAATCTAGAGTAACAAGAACAATAAATGATATTCAAAGAAGTTCTTGCTTACCTAGTCATGAAACAATGAAGACCCATGCTCAAATGATGTTGAATGATGCAAGATGGAGATGGGTTTTGGGTTTGGAGAGTCAAAGAAGCTTTCTTGAAGCTTTCTTGAAGCTTTCTCTCTCTAGGAGCTCTAACCTCTCTCTAGAAATGATTTTCTGAGCTCTTGGTCGGCCAAGAAGAGGAAAGGAAGAATATATATGAAGCCCTAGATCAAACTACATCGTTTTGAACTTGGGAACCAGAATCCCGTCAAAACCGCTTGCTAGACCGCGGCACAGGTAAGTGTCCAGACCGCGGTACATACAGCAGTGCACCGTCTGGACTACACCGCGGTTGGGACCGCTGTGCGTGCAAGTGCACAGGTCGCGGTCCACGTCGCGCATGACGCACTGGAGAATACCGCTCCGTGCGCCACGGTGCAAGCAAAGCCTGCCGAGCGGTCTAGGCCGCGCCAAAGGGAAAAATCCCTTTTTAACACTCAAGACAAAAGTCAATCTTACATGAATGTTGTGCAAGTGTGAAGAGAGTGGGATGCACACAATGAAGCACAATTAACATGTCAAACATGTTATCAACTAAGATACAATGCAAGATATGATATCTAATGTAAGCTAGTGAGTGTTTTAGAAAAGGATGCACACTTATACAAACAATAAAGAACACAAATGCAAGATAAACAAAACATGCATGAAGTGTGTGTGTGCACCTAAACTCTTCAAGAGACAAAGTCAAGTGAATATACCTTTTGCTCTTGAAGTCATGGAGATGCTTGGAAGCTTGCCAATACGGACCTAAGCTACCCATTACACAATCATCCCCAATGTGGTGGTTTGTCATGAAATAAGCCAATCATAAAATCGAGGTCCTTACAGTTTGTTTGTTGTTTGATTTTTCGTTTTTAGTTTTGCTCGATGACAAGCAAAAGATAGGTTTAAGGGTATGTGATCAGACAATAAATATACCTATTTGAGGTCCCAATTTCCTAGCTTTTGTTCTCGTTTTCGGGCGTATTTTTGTATATAAGTGTTTGTTGAGCCTTGTGTAGGTACATATTCCCTGTAATAAGGTTTTGAGCTTAAAGTCAAGTTTGGAAGCTAAAATGAGCAAAACTTATTGGACTGAAATTATGTGGGCTTGTGCTGAATGTTCAACTTACGGAGGCCATAACTCCTTCCTTAGATCGAATCATGTTGAGATTCTTATATATTCGGAAAGCCCCGGAAGTCTAGTTTCCATAAAATTTCACGGATTGCGATTCTAGGTTTTCTAGAGAAAGTTATGGTTGTTTGAGTAACTGGTGCGCGAAGCAGAAAATTCCATACCAGTGTACGAGGCGACCTAGCGAGGCGACCAACCCTCACTCTCCTCACCACTCACTTCAACCGCTGCCCAAACGTCACAGAAGGCGAGGCGACCATTTTACTCGTCCTGGAGCTCACATAGAAGCCTGGAAAGGCCAAAATGGTCATTTCATGCCTAAATTTCGTCCCAAAACTTACCCTAACTATATAAACACTCTCTTTTTCTCTTTTCTTCATACAAACACAACACCCCTCTCTTCCCCATTTATCTCCCACTTCATCTTCTTCACTCCAATAAGAGAGATAGAGCTTCCAAAGCTTCCATGGAGGTTTTCCTCTATGGAAAGCTCACCACCTCCATTTCTAATCATCACCCACCACATTTGTGTATAGATTGCAGGAGATTAGGAGTGGTCCTTGACCTAATTTGAACCAAGCATCATCAATGGAGTCTAGCACATTTTGGAGGGGATCTCCGCTTGAGTTTCTCTCCTTTTACTCAATCTCTTGTATTTCTTGTTTTCCTTATGTGTAATTCCCATTTGGGAAATATTGTAAACTTATATTTGTACTCAATATATGTTGGTTGTATTTATATTCATTTGAGTTTTGATTTGTTCTTGATATTCATTGATAATCTCTTGTTGTGAATGACATGTGTATGGATGATTGGAAATTGATGTGTGCTTATGGATGGGATTAGGAGTAGATTAACTTAATTGTAGGAGTAGTTATAATTAAATATCTCATTTGTGTGTGTATGTCTTTGGAAGGTCGAAATGTCATGTTAGGATCGATTTGAGTGTTTATGGATTTCGGTTGTACCTCGAAGGATGACCAATCCGGGTACCACCGTAATCACTTAGCTCTAAAGAATGGATGAAACTTGTTCTATACATGACCCTTTTGCTATGATAGGTTTTAGCTATATGTTCATATGCTTAATGGTAGGGATTGGAGGCACACTTGCTCTAGCCATGACCTTTGGGGAGTGAGAAGTGTTTTCGAATCCCTTAGTTGAGACACGAGGCACGATGGATCTAGCCATGACCTTTGGGGAGTGATTTGTGTCTCGAGTCTGTCAATAGAGAGAAAAAACCCTTACATGAATTAGAAGTGCTTAATGCTTAGGTTGGCTCTGTGTTCTGGTGCTTAATGTGTCTTTGATCTTAAGACACCATCACTCTATCCATGGCCTTCTCACCACTGCCACATTCTATTTACATGCTTTCAATAATCACTAGAACCTGAGGCGGTTGACGGATACCACCTCCCTGCGGAACGATACCTTCGCTTACCGCTTTACTAGTCTTTTGCTAGTTTAGAGCACATTGCATATGAACTTTTAGTATTGATATCTTTTGATAATTCGCAATTTGGTAAAGACACAAAAAGTGAGCATCATCTACAAGCTAGAGGGGGGGGGGGGGGGGTGTGTGAATGGGTTGTTAATCGATTATTACCAACTTTTTCGATTAGTCAATATTAAACATATAACCCAATAAAACAAACATACAAAATCAAGTAATATTGCGGAAATATAAAGAACACTTGATTTTTACGTGGAAACCCTCCAAACGGGAAAAACCACGAGACTAGCCACGCTAGCCAGCTGAGCCATAGAAATCCACTATATGAAAAGAAAGTTACAATCTCAAGTGATACTCGGACTCTCACTCTCGATAACCTCAGGCTATGGACACTACCACTCACCACTCTTGGTTCAATCCCTAGTGATATCTCCTGATCCACTACTCTTGGCGTGAGCATCTCCTAATCTACCCCATGTGCCTTTTATAGTGGCTCTTGACAACCAATGCTTGCCAACCAACCTTTGGTTGCAAGACTTCAATGCTTGTGCAACTTCACCCTGAAGCCACAAGACTTTGACTCAAGAAGAGTATAAGGTCTAAGTGAACAATCAATGAATGCTCAATACAAAATATGCTAGACCAACATACAATGCTAAACTAGATGTAGTTAATGCAATACAACATCCTAGTTATCAAATAAGCCCACATGCATACACAATAGAGTAATTCTAACAACCTAATTGTCAATTAAACTCGCATAAACATTCATAAACTTGACTAGATGCACAAAGCCAACCTAATCATCAATTAAGCATACATGAATATTTATGGATTAGCTATTTAGGCATAAATGACCTAATAATGCAAGCTATCACAAACAAACCCTTTATGGGGTTGTGGGGTGCGCACGCCCATGGGAGGTAGCCAAAGGGTGCGCAAACGATGGACGCATGAAGACTTGTTCCCCAAGAAAGAAGTTTTTTTTTTGTATTCCAAATATTGTAATTTACTTGTTTTTCTAGGATGGACCAAAATTGTAGCTATTTATATTTTCGTAAATATTGCAATGTTTGTCATTGTTTGATAACATGTCATATAGAATAGGAGTGCCACTCATATATCTCTTTTGGTAAATGTTTGTCATTGTTTGATAACATGTCATATAAAATAGGAGTGCCACTCATATATCTCTTTTGGTATGAACATGCATTGAATGGTTTAGGTATCTAATTGGCATCTAGATAACTTGGTAAATCATTCTATGGAATTCGATCACACACCTTAAATAATTGAGTGAGAGAAGGTGTTTTGGAACGCCTACGGCCTCCAAGTTTAGTTGAGCTTTATCTTTCGTGTAATGGGGGTATTCATGAATGGAATTTAGCAAGATACTTCCTTAGAAGGATAGACTAGACAATTAACCCAAACGATATCTACTCCCAAATGAGGGATATTCGTGAGGGAATATATTGAAGGTCGAAAACTTGGTAACACATTCAATGTGATTTTATTAATATCCTCCTAAGAGTTCTTGTTAATAAAATTGCAAGCCTAAAATTGAAAATGCTGGTTGGTATGTTAACAATTATATAGGACCTAGTCTTACTAATAAATGGTGCGAACTCCCAAAGGAGGTGTGACATTTACGGATGTTGGATCACCGTTGAATTTTATGATTGAATTACTTAATTTAATTCAAAATAAATATTCGAAAGTGCTTTATCAAGATTGTTTACTTATATAATTTTTATTTTATTCAGAAATCATGACCCCATCCCTAATCAACATCCTGAAAGATAATACATTAACTGGTGATAATTATGTCACATAGAAAAGAAAAATTGGGCTATTGTTGCAATCTGAAAAGCATAAGTTTGTTTTGACAACTCCTGAACCACCTGCTCCTACTAATGAATCTACTAAGCAGTAAAGAGACGAGTATAAGCAGTGGAAGACCTCAGATGAGATGGCCAAATGTTACATTATGGCCACCATCTCCGACGTGTTGCAACAGCAACATGAAGGAATGAGTTATGCTTCCGATATAATGATGTCTATAGAGGAAATGTTTGCTATGAGGTCCAGGACGACTAAGAGAGAGGCAGTGACTACTTTCATGAATCTTAGGATGAAACGTGGATAGGCTGTGAAAGATCATATGATGAAGGTCATAGCACATCTCAACAATACTGAACTCAATGGTGTTGAGATAGACGGTGAGACGAAAATTGATATGATTGTTAACTCACTGTCAGATTCCTTTGACCAGTTCAAGTTGGACTACACCTTGAACAATAAGGAATACACCTTGCAGAGCCTTATGCAAGATGTTCAAAGTGCTGAAAAGATCCTTGTGAAAAGCAATGAGTTCTTAGTCAAGTTGGAAGCTCATAATCAAGATTAGTCGAAATAAGTATGAAGGAAATCATAGCAGATTCTCATTAATGATAAGGGAGCCTATGCCCAAGTAAGGCTACATTCATCAAGCAGGGAGCCCAAACCCTGATTCCGGGCTACAAAAAAAAATACATAAAGATTGACTAAACTGAGCATGAGTAAAACGAGGTGCCCACCCCCTTTTCGGGCAATCAAAGCAAGTCATGAATAGACCGCTTTAAGCTCCGGCACCCTTCTGATTCCCCCCTGTTACTCCCCCTTCATGATGATCCTCGCCCCCAGCTCCTCATTCAGGTGGTGGCCCATTTTGGTCACCCTCGCTAGCTACCTCTTCCTCCAGAGGTTCCTGATTGCCTGCTGCCCAGCTGGATCCTCCTTCAAGATCTCATTGACCACCATCATAACCTCAAAAGGAATGGCCGCATCAAGAAGGGCAACCATGGATTCTGTCCTGCTCCGGTCAACCCTCAACTCTACCCTAGAGGATTCTTCCTAGCAGTCTCTTACCCCCTCCCGGGCTTCTGGTTGACCTCTATCAGGCTGCACGGGCGGAACCCCACCTGAGGACTCCCTAGGAGCTGAGACGGGGAAAATAGGAGGAGGAAGGGAATGATCTGCCTGGATAGGTGGCCTCCCGGATCCAGATAAGCTAGAAGGAACCGCTCCATCACCCTCAGGGCGAGACATTTCTACGACCCTAGCCAGTATCTCCTCTCTATCCCAATTGGCGATAGTCGATAGATCAAAGGGAAGAGGGAGAGCTTCTACAACTTGGAAAGAGGCATAAAAATACCCATCGCTGAAAGAGGCATCCGCTTCAGTTTGCAGCTTGGATACCTGAGCATGCAGGTCCTGATTTTCGAGGTCCAACTTCTTGGTCCTCGGCTTTCCAAGAATCCCTCTGCCTAGCCCGTCAATTAGAATGAAGGATTTCTTGATCAAATGATAGCTTCGTCCTCTCGTAATCGCAGTGGAGCTCGTTTAGCTCATCCTCCATTCCCTTTTGACTGGAGGTCATCTCCTGTACTAGTATCTGAGCTGGCGTGAGTAATCCCATGGCCTTCTCAGCTTCGGCCTCGGTATTCGTGGCCCTATCACGGAGGAAGGCTACTTGATGACCCATGGTTACGTTTAATTTGAATGCCTACAAGATGCAAAGCCAGAATTAAGAAACGATCAAGCTAGTAGTTGCAGAAAAAGCACAAAGGAAAAATAATTAACTCAGCCAAGACAACAGACCCCTTGGTGAGCAAAATGTCGAGGGGCATTGAAGTCATCCCGGAGAGCCCACCACTCGGACAAGCCGTAATAAATTGCTCCAAGACTTCATCCTGTCCCATCGAGCTCTACTGATGACGGTGGCGGGCAAGAAGAATTTCTGCAACACCAGCCTCTAGGTCTTCCGAAGCTCGAGGAGTTGGAAGCGCAGAGACATTGGATGTGTTAACCGTGGGAGCAGCAGTAGCAGTAATAACATCGGAGGGGGCAGAGGTAGATGTATCAGCAGCCAGGGAAACAGAGTTTCCCCTATTTAATGCCCTAGAAGCTCGTGACGCGAGGTTGTCCATCTTGGACCAAGATGGGGAAAGGGATAAAGCAGGAGCTGGCGCGATCCCGGCAGAGACAGTCAACCCCTCATTCTCTGAAGCAACAAAAGAAACCCCACGCGTCAATCTGACAGAGGGAAGAGGAGTGTGAGCTCGCCGGGATCGTTGGGCTTCACGAGAAGCTGGATCAATGACAAAAACTGCTAAAAAAGAAAGAAAGAAGGAAAACGTTAGGACTGAGCTAGTTAATAAGACAGAGCAAGTCGATTCAGTGTTACTTACGAGGAGTAGAATTGGAGATCAGTAAATATTGATTCACCTTGCGAGAATCGAAGGAATCAGCGGTTGGGAACTTCAGGTTCAGGTAATTCCTTACAAGGATAGCCTTTAAAACAGTCTCAGACTCAGTTGGCAGGGAATCCCGGTCCCACGATGGTTTGTCATTGAAAGCTGTGGGGACCACGAACTCTTGCCCGCCGATGAAGATCGAGCTTCCCCAGTCACCCCCTGCCAGGATCCACTCATCCTTCCAGGCTGGATCTTTCTTCGAGGCACCGGGAATGATGAAGTTGAGCTTGTTCTTAGCTTTCGCATAGAACTGACATCTAGGAGCACCGAATAGGCTTCCGATTTGAAAAAGGTAAGCTAGCTCCTCTGCTCCGGGCTCCCTCGTCACTTTGCTCAGCTGGCATTGTTCCCTCTACAGCATGAGGAAGCCAATCAAATACCTCCAGAAGTCGGGCGTCAATTGGAGAGGAGCTAGCTGTAGTGCGTTGAGAGCTCGTCGAAGGGTAGGATGAAGGGGAAGCCTGACCCCATTCTCGAGAGCAGCCACATGAATGGGAAGCACACCATCGGAAGGATTGAAGACGCCAAAGCCTTTGGGAGGAACCGAGATAGAAATACTATCAGGGATGCCATACTTGGACCTCAAGCGGTCAATCGAATTTGGGTCGACGATAGAGTCGGGGATAACCCTAAAGTCATAGGGTGGAAACCTCTCCAGAGAAGGACCATCATCCATGACTTGACCTTTCCCTGCAGCGCCATCCTTGTTCTCTCTATCAGAGCTTCGTCGACCAAATCCAGAGGATTATCAGGTCGGTTGGAGAACCCAGTACCAATGGCCATGTTTCTGTTCGACCGCCGACTTTGAGGGTTTGGTGGAGAGTCATCGCTGTTGTAGCTTTTGCCTGCCCGCTTTCAGTGGGTGAGACTGGTGACCTCCTCACCATCGACAATGGAAACGACGAAGTCACGGCTGGTTTTCGACATGGTAGAGCGAGGTTTGCGAGGCCAACGAAAGGAAGAGGAACTTTTTCTCCACAGAAAGTTTGAAATTTGAAAGAAAGGAAAGTATGAAGAAGGCAGTGAAACGACCGGGTTTAAATAGGAGTAAATAGAGCAATAACGTCGATGACACAAAAGCAAAATCTTCTGTGGGGATTGCCTCGAATCACGGAATGGCCGTAACACAGCCGGATTATTTTAGGAATACACCGATCTACACTCGCCACGTCACTTGGGCAATTAATGAGAAGATTTCCACCAAGATTCTGGTAACGGTAATGGAGGGAAAATTTCTCAGTTAAAATAGGGAATCTGACTCCAACCACAAAACTCAATCACCGGTGTTCAAGTCAGAAGGGACTTCTGTTAATAGCCGAATTTGGCTGGGAACCAAAGGGAAATTCTCCGCCTCTCCTAGCCCGAATCCAGACCCAAGATTATCCACTATGGAACCGCGGGTCCCTGGGTTAAGCTACGGAGGCCCCCCCGCAGAAGCGAGGAAAGGTCGTCAAGCTTTGGAAACACTTGAGACGGAGCCTGACACGATCAGGTTCGAGCTCGTAACACCGAAGTCAAAATTACCTCACAACCTCCCCAGAAGCCCGCCATCCTCTCCAAGCTCAGAGAGAAACCTATTAGGCTCCAAGCACACACTATAATATGTCGCTCCACCTCACTGAAGGAAGGTTCAAACCGGTTTAGAGAAGTAGGGGGAAGATCGTTAAAGCCCCGCTGCCATCGAAGAGCGCCCACATGGGGCCATTTAAAGCTCTAAGGGACCTGGGAAAGTTAGACCAAGCTCCTGGCACCAAGGCTATGACACTTCGCCTCTATAGGGAATCAGTAGATGCTTACTTGACGACCTCTATGAGAAATCATACCATGAAGATACACGGGATCATACCTACAACAAACATTGAAACACTACGTGTAGAACAAGTGACTGAATCCAAAAAGGAAACAAACTTATCACCACCTAAGATATTCTCGAATCCGTTATTAAACCAAAGTCAATGACTTTAGAGATCCCGCCCGATAAGGAGAGAAAGGATTGAGAAAATCAAGACGGGAAATCATGAACTTAACCTATCAAGACTACGCATAAATGGAGGATTGGAGCTCAAGAAAAAGGGGATGGATCATTTTTTTCTACTTCTCGACAGGCATAAGGTTGCCACCTTATTGTATCCCAAAGAGATTCAGAGTATTTGAGAGATTTATATGTATGACATGCGATTAATAATAAAGTGACGATATTCCCTTTCACCTTGTGTCATCATCAGTGAATCTGGTACCAAAGTTACCTACCCCCGGCCACCACCTCTGTGGTAGTGGTCTTGAGGGTGTTAACTGAGATTTCTCGCCTCGAGTAAATTTTCCGTTAACACCAAGATTCATAGAACAGGAAGGCTAGGTACCTTGATTCACTAGTGTCTTCACCTAAATGCCTAGATTCTTTGAAACAGGAAAGTTAGGTACCCCTAGTATGTTAGCCAAAAGTACCAAGATTCTTAGAACAAGAATGCGAGGTACTTAGATTTAACAATGTTTTCGCCAGTATGTTCACCAAGATGCCAAGATTCTGAGAACAGGAGTGCGAGGTACCTAGATTCGCCAACATGTTCGCCTTGTTCCCGCCAATATACCTAGATTCCTGAGAATAGGGAGGCTAGATACTGCGATTCTCCAGGATTATCGCCTACGTACCTAACTTCCCGAATGATGGAGGACTGGGTACCATGACTCACCGACATTATCAGCAATATACCAGAGTTCCTGATAAAGGAACGCGAGGTACCCTGATCGTGGTATCAACTAAGATCCATGATACCATGTACAAGGGAGCATTTGTAGGGGAAAACGGTTCAAAACGCGGTGGAAGCGAAAAATTGAGTGGTATATTTAAAAAAAATTCCTTTAAAAGAAAGAACCTTAACCTTAGATTAATTGACATATAATTAAAAGTATCGTACCTTTTTCACGTGACAATTGATATTGAGTCGAATTGAATCCGTTTGCTTCGAATTGAATCCGCAAGATCTTCCAATCCAATCACGAACGTGAATCACCTAGGAGTGTGGGCTCCCTGTCTTTGAATTGTAAACTTGAGGATGGAAATAAAATTATTTTTCTTTTTGTTAGTCACAACAATCCTCGTAGAGAAAATAAAGAACGTTTGGTCACTTGTGAATTCTCAATCTTTTAATCGAAAACTCGCGTGAAACCTAATTCGATCTTGTACATTAAGCCTTTTGATGTAAAAGCTTCTAATATACTATCGAAAATAAAACGCTCCTTATTCTTTTTCTCTATGGCCAAATTCTACACCCCTTTCTTGAGTTGGATGTTTCTTTTTTATTCAAAAGCAAGAGAATAAAAATTCTTTCGTTCAAAAAATATAAAAGTTTTTTTAACTCACATTATTAATTCCGAATTTAATAATATATATATATATATATATATATATAAAGGTGGCCAAAATTCTCATTCAAGTAGGATTTCTACCTAGTAGTCAAATTCTCACACAAGTAGGATTACTTCTTCTCCAAGTCTCTTGTCAATTTTGAGTTTTAACCCTATTCCAACTCATGAGTGTATTATCCAATAATAAATTATTGAATATTAAAATTGTGACTATATCAAAAACTTCCTAATTTGACTAAATAAATAAAATATCTACTTATCAAATATAGTCTTTGATATTTACCATACTACCAACAATAGTATGACACTAAGAGTCCTACTCCTAATTAGAAAAAAATTTTAACCTTTAATCAAACAATTAATTAATTTCCATTTGATTAATTAATAAATAAAACAATATATTAGACTAATTGATTAGCCTTGCCGCCCAAGTATATACTTGTGCAATATATTATTTTTCCATTTTATTAAATCCATTGGACTTTAATAAAAAGTCCACATGTGAACTTGGCTCATTCTTACTATAAAATAAACAGGTCCACATGCCTTAAATTAATACATTAATATAATTTAGCAGCCAATTTATTTAAAATATGCAAATTATATTCTTAATGTATTAATGGAATGCTGAACGCACCCCATTGAGGCCACCCTAGGATTCCTACATCCTTGGCCACCCATTCCAGACCTTTTAGAAGAGTTACCTGCATGTCTTGATCACATAAGACCGCACCTCTCCAAAACTTTTGGATTCCGAAATCCAAAAGCAATTCTAGATGGACCCAGAATTGGTCCGGTAGAATTTATCAAGTGATCCATGCAAGTTCATGCGGATTGGGGATCTTGACGGACTACCTAATTTAAGCTTCAATAGACATAACCTAATCACAATTAACAAATTATTCACTTAGGTCCGATCTATTAATTTTAGCTCATTCCACTAAAGAGCTAAAATTGAACTCTTAAATAAAGATAGAATAATATAATATTTCTCATTCGTACCCTAGACAATCTTATTGGAGATAGTGTATCCTCGTGAAGTATATCAGTAATCGCCAAGAGCTCATAGACCGCCTATAGCTCTCATAGTTACCATATTTACTCATATGACCACATTTCGAACTTGGATATTTTGACTTGTCTAGAAGTCGTGTTTTAATAGACACAATTGAAAACTTAATGTTAAGATTTAATATCCAATACCTCAAAACATCCATATGATGATATTCTACTCATATTTAATAAATGGAGCCACGATGTCCATATCTATAAATGAAGTCCTCTATCGATTAACAAATGAATACCACCAAACTATCGAGGATAGGCTATGCTTTATAATCGTACTCATTGATAGCTCAAATGATAACACTTATAACCATAAGTCTATCATTTATCTCAGGATTGAGATAGACTCTCTGATTGTCCCCAAGTGAAATTTTTTATCCATTGACGGTTCTGGATAAAGTATTTCATTGTGATCCAATTCAATGCACCTAGTGCCCTAGATTATTTTACCCAAAGACACTACACTTTGATGATTTTAGACTCATCATAACACATTTGATCCCACTCAAATGCTAGCAAAAGAATCTACAACTTTAACAAGATAAAGGTGCCCAACCTTTATCTTAAGTTGTGAATATTATTCAAAACTAACTAAAGAATTGTGTCTAACTCATACATATCCAGATGTACAAACAATTCTTCTTTTCTCATAGTCTTTTGACCTTATGATTATTTACTGTTAATAGAGTTTTTTGGCAAGGGACCAAAGGAGAATTTTTCAACAAGAATCTACCTAGGAAGAATCATCTTGATATCCCAGGCAACCAGCGAGATCGATACCACTATTTAGATGGAGCCGATACTTGACAAGATCAGGACCTCGACTATCTATCTATCTAGATAGGACATCAGCTCCGCGAGCTAACGAAGGCATGTACCTCACCCTACTGAAGCTCCTAATACCAACTTAAGGCCGGTACGATGATAACTTGCATGCCCAGCACCCCAGCACCTCGACATCAATCAAGGCACCTGGTACCTCGATACCCGCCTTGGTACTACCTCGACTTCCACCTAGTACCTAATACGTCTATTCGGAGCCCTTCCAAGGCAAGTGCCTTACCTACCAAGCAATACGAAAATGATCGTGGAGACACAAGCACCACTCCAGCAGGAAGCAAAACAAGCTCCATATCAATAGGATCGAACTGATGTATCAGTGCCTCGTTCCACCAAAATTCAGAATTAGAGTTTCCCTCCAAAGCTCCACGAAGAAAGAAAGTTGACTCCATCGCCCAAATAAAACACCATTAATAAGACCTAATGGTCAACCTACTCAGAACTTGAATTCGACAGTGATTAACGGGATCAAATCTCGCGCCTTCAGCCCCACACAATGCCTTTCAACGCCTAAAATAGGACTCTCAATAATCCTCATTAATACAACCGGATTTTGAGGGGATTCTTGGGAGAGCTATATATACGGCTTTGAAGGGTAAAGAAAGGGGGACTCTCGAGTGTTTTTTATCGCCAGAAACAAAGAGACTAATTTCCGGTAGGATTTCCTCTGAAATTCTCTGAAGCTAGTGAGAGTCCATTGACAATCATTGGAAGGACATATCCACTTATCGACATAAATGCTTTCTCCACCACCACCATGTGTAAAAGAGTGAGAAACAAGAGAAGAGTGTGAAACTAAGAGAAGAGTGTATGCTTTGTAACTTTGTTATAGTGTTATTTAATAAAACAGTGTTCTTCTATCTCTCCCGGTCCCTTTTTGTTTCCTCTCCATCATTTTATTTCCTGCATTCGATTATAGAAAGGGACCCCGGTACTGAAGGTACCTATCCCGCTACTGATACCGGTAGTGGGCGAGGGTGCTAACCGAAATTTCACTCCCCGAGTGGATTTTTCCGTTAACAGTTTCTTTTCTATCTGTCACCATTAAACCCTCTGAGCTATGACCCGCGATCTAGCAACTGTGTGTGGGCAACTCCTTGTCCTCTTGATAAAATTAGGGAGTAATGGATGGAGGCTACAAAGAAAAGAGAAGACAACTCCTAGTCCTCTAGTTAAAATTCGGCCAACACAAGCAAAAAAAAAACTTCTTTTTTCTTTTTCTCTTTAAGTTGCTGCACTCTCTTTCTCTCTCTCTCTCTCTCTCTCTCTCTCTCTCTCTCTCTATTGGGGTTAGATTAATCTTTTTTCCTGATATCATATATATATATATATTATTATGAGACTACGGTTTTAGTGACCCAGTTAAGATAGGATTCTAAATCCTATATTAATATGGATTGTCACTAAGACTTGAACCCTTGACATCTTTAAAGGAAATAAAAATAATCTTTATTATTTTAATCCTTTGCTCTTGTCAAGGTTCGAACATATAACCTCTAATTAATAATTCTTAATTATTAATTTGTCAATTAAATAATCATATCATTTAATTATATTTAATTAATCAATTAAATAATTTATTAATTAAATAATCATATTATTTAATTAATTCCCAGAATAAATCCAATTCACTTTTGTAACATAATTAATTGGATCATCCAATTAACTATGAACCTTGTTATCAATAATCGTAAAGGGCTAGCAATAGAACCTAATGGACCCACAGTTTTGAGCTCTAATAATACTTAGAAAAATTAATTAAAACTCTTTAATTAATATTTTCATGATTATTAACCTCAAAGTCATTTCACTAAAAACCCAAGGTTGCACTCTCGTAACTGTAGATGTTTTGCACAACCAAAATATCATTGTCCATCGACATAGCTATTTCATATGGTATGATCCTTCACAAGTAGTTCAGAATTAGAGCTAGGTCATAAAGTCCGTTATATATCTCTAATCATATATTTTCCTTTAAGTACCATTGATTCTCTAATGAACAATTATATCCATCATTCCTTTAAGGAAGAAGGAGAGCGCTATTAATCGTTCAAGTCCCGAATCAACCCTTAAGGTAACTACTCATCTACTTCTTGCAAGAAGGAGTAGATTTCTCTATTGTGTACAAACCTTCCTAGCCACAAGCCAAATCCAAGATAATAAGTTATTGATCGGGAATGCTATTCCGATCTCCACAGTTGGTTCTTCTCCCACCTGGTTTTCCTCATAACCCAAAGAGGTTTTATTGGGATTTAGGTTGAACTGGGTCGAGGATTCTGCTCGGGCTTCCTCATCTTCTACCCCCGGGCATTCCTCTTTCTTTAGCAAGTCGATTTGCCTCACGTTTGACTCTGCCTTTTCCATGTATACTGCCATGTTTGCTTTCCTGGCCCATTCTTGTGAGCTCTTCATGACACCTACTCCTGCCTTAGTTGGGAACTTGACAGCTAGGGCAAAAGTTATTGTGACAGCTTTCGACTTATTCAAAAATGGTCTTCCCAACAGAGCATTGTAGGGCAAGTTCTTCGTGTCCACTACTGCAAAATCAAGGAGCACTGTCTTCAGGCAAGGGTAGGTCTTGATCTTGGTAACTTAACTATTCCTAAGTATTGAACTCTCATTATCTATCAATACTCTCCTTACTTCTCTCGTGGCCAACGTGCACAGATACCATAATTGCGTCATTTGGTCTGACTTCAAGTCCATGTGCATCAGCTTCAGAAAACATGATCGAGTTTAACCTTGCTGGGCATTTTTCTGGTCGGGTTCGACCGAGTTCACTTTCAGGGTCCTGTGGCCATCAATTGCCTCTCAAACTTCGGTTATCCTCTCCCGGCTGCTTATCCCTTTGAAAGGCCCTTTTAAAATTGTGTTGATCGTTCACTCATGTGAACTCCTTTGGGGGCTATTCCTCCTATTTTGGTCATCTTTCTGAGGATCTTTCTACCGTTTACATCACATTTTAGGACTAAATCCTTCAGCTGCCTTTCACTAATCAGCTTCTCGATTTAGTCCCTCAGTTGGTAACATTTCGAGGTCTCATGACCTTTCTCACGATGGAACTGGCAGTACTTGGAAATATCTCTCCTGGCAAAGGTTCATTGTTTGGCGATCATCTTGTACAGGTTCTTATCCTATATCACAGTCAGGATCTCCTCTTGCTTCTTAGATAAAGGAGTGTAATTGGTGAATTGCCTCCTGAAAGACTTGTTGCCTTTCTAGTCATCATCCTTACGACTCCTCTTACCTTTACTTGAGTTGTTATCTTTTGCTCCCACTTCTGGTTACACTTCGAGCTATCTTCTTTAGGTTTCTGGTTTTCTTCTACTCGGCCACCTTGTATGAATTCTCCATTATGAGCTATCTCTTCTTCTTCTGTCATTGCATATCCTCCTACATCATCCACCAGGTGCGCATAAGTGGTCGCCCCTCTCTGCCTCAAACTGAACGATAACTGGCTATGCTGCAGGCTGTTAACAAAGGCCGATACCACCGCATCATAATTGGAGTCTTGAACCTCTAATACCTCTTGAGACAACCTGCTTAAATAATCTTTTAAGTTCTCGTCCTTCCTTTTCTTTAGAGTGGATATGACAGATATTGATTTTCTCCACTGTATGTTCCCCATGAATTGCCTGGTGAAGGCTTCTATTAATTCTTCAAAGTTCCTGATCGAACCGCCTGCAAGACCACCAAACCATCTAGACCCATGATCGCCTAGAGTTTGAGGAGAGCATTCTGCCCATGAGCGTATCATCATAGTCATGTTGCACCATTGCACTATGGTAGCTCCTAACATGCTCATGGGGGTCGGTGTTGGCCATGAATTACTCCATATGCGGCATTCTGAACTTCTCCGAGAAACAAGCATGTCGTATCGAGTCGGAGAATAGACTACTAGAGTTGCCAATTAACAAGTTTCCACGACCCTGTCTCCGTTCCAATGCTTTTATTCTTTATAACAAGACTTATTGTTCACCCTATGGTTCACCATGTTCATTAAATTTTTGACAAATGGTGATCCTATAAGGATTCTTTAGTAAACGCCCTGTAACCCGAGCATTGGGCTGGTTATATCTAATGGAGGGCTGGTCTCTCGGCGCCTTCTAGCTGGGGAATCCTTGTCAGTTGAGGCCGACCGAAATCTTCTCTTGTGAGCATCATACTGATCTTCCCGGGTGTATTCTTCCTTGCCTCCGTCATACCTTCCCGTATCTCCTCGAATGCTGGACTCTCTATGTCCCCTTCCATCTCGGTCCTCTCGCCCCCTACGGTCCATGGTGCCTTGGTAGTCATTTTCCCTAGGACTCCGGTCATCTTGGTGATCATCTCTTATCTGGGAATGTTCCTTCCTCCCCCAATGATCTGTCATATCTCTACTGGTTTTACGAGGAGCATATAGGGTTAAGGGCATCACCTCGGAACACACCATGAGATCTTGGGCTACTACAGGCATGGATAGCTGATATGAGGAAGCTAAGCTGGTGGTTGATGTTATGCTGACCCCATGCTTTTCTGCATCATCGATAACCCTCCGCAAGGACTCTTGGATTTATCGGAATGCATATGGGGAAGGCTCGATGTAAGGACCTCGATTTTATGATTGACTTATTTCATGACAAACCACAGCACATTGGGGATGATTGTGTAATGGGTAGCTTAGGTCCGGGTTGGCAAGCTTCCAAGCATCTCCATGACTTTAAGAGCAAAAGGTATACTCACTTGACTTTGTCTCTTGAAGAGTTTAGGTGCACACACACACTTCATGTATGTTTGACTTATCTTGCATTTGAGTTCTTTATTGTTTATATGTGTGTGCATCCTTTTCAAACACACTCACTAGCTTGCATTAGATATCATATCTTGTATTGTATCTAAATTGCTAACATGTCTTGCATGTTAATTGTGCTTCATTTTATGTGCATTTCACTCACTTCACACTTGCACAACATTCCTGTAAGATAGGCATTTTTCTTGAGTGTTAAAAATGGATTTTTCCCTTTAGCGCAGCCTAGACCGCTTGGCAGGCTCTGCTTGCACCGCGGCGCACGGAGCGGTATTCCCCTGTGCGTCATGTGCGGCGTGGACCGCGACCTGTGCACTTGCACACACAGCGGTCCCAACCGTGGTGTTGTCCAGATGGTGCAATGCTGTATATACCGCGGTCTGGACACATGCCTGAACCGCGGTACGCAGAGCGGTTTTGACGGGATTTTGTTTCCCAAGTTCAAAACGATGTAGTTTTGACTAGGGCTTCATATATATTCTTCCTCTTCTCTTCTTGGCCGACCAAGTGCTCAAAAAATCAATTTTAAGAGAGTGGTTAGAGCTCCTAGAGAGAGAAAGCTTCAAGAAAGCATTTTTGACTCTCCAAACCCAAAACCCATCTCCATCTTGCATCATTCCACATCATTTGAGCATGAGGCTTCATTGTTTCATGACTAGGTAAGCAAGAACTTCCTTGAATATCATTTATTGTTCTTTTTACTCTAGATTAGGTATTTATTGCATGATTAAATACCTAGACTCTATTTTATTGCATATTTATGAGTCTTGATAACATGATTGAGTTTGTATTTTGATAGCTAAATTGATTAGGTCATTTTTGCCTAAAAGCTAGGTCATAAATATTCATGTGTGATTTATTGATAACTGGGTTGAGAAATTATGTTCTAATCAACTAGTTAATGTTCATGAATATTTGATTGTGTTTGTTTGTGATAGCTTGCATTATTAGGTCATACATGCATAAATAGCTAATCCATAAATATTCATGTATGCTTAATTGATGATTAGGTTGACTTTGTGTATCTAGTCAAGTTTATGAATGTTTATGTGAATTTATTTGACAATTAGGTTGTTAGAATTTCTCTACAACTAATTGAGACCTCATGTGTGTACATGCAAACATTATTTAATAACTAGGTTGTTTAATTGCATTATAACATCTAGTTAAGCATTTTGTGTTTGGTCTTGCACATTATAGCATTTGAGTGTCATATACACACTTCGACCTTTATACTCTTCATTGAGTTAAAGTCTTGTGGCTTCGGGGTGAAGTCGCACAAGCATTGAAGTCTTGCAACCAAGGTGTGGTTGGCAAGCATTGGTCAAGTGCCACTATAAAAGGCCTGCGGGGTAGAGTAGGAGATGCTCACGCCAAGATTAGTGCATCAGGGGATATCACTAGGGATTGAACCAAGAGTGGCGAGTGGTAGTGTCCATAATCTAAGGTTGTCGAGAGTGAGAGTCTGAGTATCACTTGAGGGTGTAACTTTTTACTCATATAGTGGATTTCTATGATCGTGTGTGGCTAGAGGATAACTCGTGGTTTTTCCCTTGTCGAAGGGTTTCCAAGTCAAAATCAAGTGTTCTTTATATTTCCGCACTTTTACTTGATTTTATATGTTTGTTTGAATTGGGTTAATTGATTAATATTGGCTAATCGAAAAATTGGTAATAATCGATTAACAACCCATTCACCCCCCCCCCCCCCTTTAGGTTGTTAGACACACGTTAAGAGTGTATTTTCACCCGGCAAGGATGTCATGGAGGTTATCACGGTCTGGCCTTCTGTGACCGGAGTTGCAGAGGGTAGTCCTCTTCTAGTGGCGTTGGCATCTATTGGGTAAGAGGTGTTAACATCACGTAGGGTGTTAACATTACGTAGGGACTGACTCTCATCTCCACTGTCTGCCATGGTAACTGTTCACGAGTTCTTTAAGGTTGACTCTACGACACAATCTAAACAATTCCCCCTCATTCTAGTGCCAATTGTTGACGATGATTTTTTGATTAAGTAATATTAACCACACATCCAACAGATTAATTCAAATTAACAATTGAACTATAAAACAAGAAAAGAAATCAAGCTTGCAAAACATATAGTTTTACGTGGAAAACCCAATAAGGGAAAAACCCACGATTGCCGGGGACGGTGAGAAAAGTTCTTCACTATGAATGTTTTGATTACACACTCAATCTCTTTTTGCACTCTTGTATTTGTTTTTTTACTAACTTTAATAATGGTGTTCTTATGGTCTATTTATACATGCATATAACCCTAATTCTTGAAGTACAAGTAAGGAAAACAGTGTGATTTGATGAGACCCTAACTTATTGGAGTCGTTTTTATCTTCTTTCTTGTTTCCGCGTATCTTGCGCATTGATTGAGCCTAATTTCTTTCCATATCTGGACTCTAATACCTATAAGGAATTTGTTTCCTTATCAAAGTGTAATTGAAGATGTCTTGTTTGAGTAAGACTCTTTTTCTTGCGTATTTGAGTCATGGATGCTCTAAATTCAATATTGTCCACGTTTCGCTCAGCCAACCAGCTATCAAACCCTACCAGATCTCGCTTACCCTGACAGGCTATGTTATCCCGGCCATACATCTTAACCCGATTGACCTTGTTACCCCCGATCGAATCATCTTTATCCGATCGATCTAGTTTCTCCGACTGGATTATTCTCACTCGATTGTTTGGGTAATACTGACCAGATCTTGAGATCATCTATCTGGCCAACTTGGGTTAGTTGTTGCTGACTTTCGATGATGTGGCACATCTAATCACCATGTTTTATGGTAATTATGCTGACTTGTCAGTCTTTCAGATTTTACTAATAACAAAAAACAATCTCTTTAACTCTCATCATCTCATCTTTTTCTCTCACCAAAAATAATCATCATATTCATTCACATAAAAAACATATGTTGAATCAAAACTCATCCATCTATTTTTCATCCAAATTCAACAGCAATCACCAAACCAAACAAAAAATCCCATGGTCAAACCCAGACCCAAATCTGAACAAAATCAAAACCAAACACCCACTTCAGGTCCCCACCAGAAGCCACCACAACCGGATCGATGTGTAATCTCGACGACAGTCATTTAAAACTCAAACCAGTGAAAGAAGAGTGAGAGAACACAACCAATGCCGATCTCCTCATATCGGCTCTCGATCTTGCTGCTGAATGTTTTACCAGCAAGAGAAAGAGGAAAAGAGAGAGAGAGAGAGAGAGAGAGAGAGAGAGAGAGAGAGAGAGAGAGAGAAATTCCATATATGCTTTGTGGTCTTTATTCATCTGGGTTTGTTCATCTCATATTTCTTTTTCTTTATTTATTGTAATATTCTGTTTGTTATGGTAAGAAACAAATGTTTATGACTAATAAAAAAATCTATTATTTTTTTTGGAACAGATTGAAGATTGATGAATATGTGTCTGGATCTCGGATTGTTTTTTCTAGGTTTTTTCAATTAATTGAAGAAGTTTTTTCTGATTTTTTTTAATTGATTGAAGAAGAACATTCAAAATTGGATGAGATTCATTTATCCCATCCCACCGGTCAGCCAAACATGGGAATGTGACTAAAAACAAGCTGATTCCCATCCAATCCCATGTGCCAAGCAGGCCTCTAGGGCTCTAATCCTAACAGCAAAAAAGAGAGATGTTATCTATGTATATCATTAGCGATTCACACCATTTTTTACTTGCTCTGTTGACTGTTATGCTTTGCTTTCATTGTTGACTCATTAAACGCACCGGCTTGTCCTCAAAATCTTAGCATGAAACTAATACAAACACTCATTGCCGTCAAGTTAATCCGTCCAAATTAACAATCAATTAGCCTTGACATTTGGAAAGATAAAATTACCCATGCCAATAATTTTTTTTTAAAAAAATAAAATTCAAAAAAGTTAAATAAATAAAAACAAAAAAAAATCCACCATCGGTAGAAACATCCTTTAGTTCGTGGAGGACCCTCCTTTATGAATTGGAGGAGGTCGATCTCCTCCGGTCGACAGAGGACTTTACTAGTGGAGTTGACCACATGCATGGTTTAAGTACTACCTTCATGTTATGTGCTACAAAAATCACTTTGACGACAATGTGTGTTTGTTTTTATTTCAGGCATTTATTTGAAACCCTACTAGATTTTGATATACTGAGGTAATAAGTTAGTACAATTAACCTTTAAAACAATCGGGGCCTTTGAATTTATTGGTATAATTTGAATTCTCAATTATAATTTATTGGTATAATTTAAATCTAATTCGAATTGAATTACATTTATATTTAAGTTCAAAATTAACATTTAATTATTTTTTATTAATAATGAATAAGTGAAATAAAAAAAATTATGGCCGAATTAAGATAAAAAAGGAACAGAGTATAAGAAAGTTATAAACATGTGTTTATAATTATATACCAACTATATACTTATAATATTTTACAACTATTGGACCATCTTCAATCCATTGCACCAATTTGTTACAATTTTGCTGCAAAATGCAGCAATTTCCATATCACCATCTCCAATCCATTGCACAAAATCTTACTCTAAAAAGAATATTCTTTTAAATATTCCCTTTTAGCCAATCAAAACAAATGAAACAATAATAAATAAATAAAAACAAAGTAGCGCCAGATCATATTGTTGCGCCAGATCTAACGCAATACTCTTGATAGAGGCAAAGTAGCGCAAGAAATGCAGTTAGGTTGGAGAGCAAAAGTTTGCTCTATAATAGAGATTAGAGCTCTATTGGAGATGCCCTTACTAGGGATGACAATTTGACCTGCACTAGCGGGCACTCGCCCGAACTCGTGAACCCGTATAAAGAAAAACTTAATGGGTTTGGGTACGGGTATGGGTTGGAAAAATGAATCCGCGGGTGAACCCGTCAACCCGTATAAACAAAAATTGTATAATATTTATTATCTAAAATATTATAAATTTAAACTTCAATGGAAACTTTTAAACATATAGAGAATAAAATATAAAAACTCCACTTATTTTGAGTTTGAGAATTACAATTCTCAACTCTCATTTATATATAGCTAATGGTAGAACCTTGCACTCTTGTTTTTTCAATGTTCAAGGTTCTACCATTTGTTATATATATAATGTGCTTTGCCTCTTGTCTCAACTAAAAAACACAATTGTATTTGTGATTCTCCATGATATATTATAAATAAAGTGAAGTTTTGTATTGTATAATTAAATATTAAATATTTATAAATTAATATGTTTTACGGGTTGGTGGGTGTGACCTGTGAACCTACGAACCCATATAAAAATCACGGGTGAAACCCGAACCCGAACCCATTTATTTTCACGGGTTCACAGGCGGGTGTCGGTGAGGAAAAATTTCACAGGTGTGGGTTTGGATTTTGCAAAATCCACCCAAACCCCGACCCGTTGCCATCCTAGCCCTTACAATACGATTCGAACTCACATCCTTAACGGTATAATCGTGACAAGTAGACATTGACCAACCCAACCTCTTGTCATTTTTAATTTTTCAATTCATCTGTATCACATAATTCCCTACATATCGAAATTTTTTTATAAAAAAAAATTGGAACGATTTAGAATTGTTAAGTATCCTTACAAATTAGACAGACCCACAAAATACACATTATATGGTAAATATAGTATAATTATAATATATTGTAAATATTACAATATATTATAATTATAAATATCAATATATTATAATTATACTATATTTACCATATAATGTGTATTTTCACCTCATCGATCTCCTCACTTCTACCTGACCTGTAGCTTCGCCACAAACCCGGACCCAACTCTGGAAGTGAAGTGACCCATCACAAGCTTGTTCAAAACTTGAACAGTGTTGTGTATCCAAAGTCCAAATTAATTGTTTTTTCTCCCGTTCAACATTTAACTATTCTTTTCTTCTCTCTTTGGTATTCTGTTTTCACATGAACTCTCTCTATAATACTATATTTTGGTCTCTCTAAAGTCTTAATATAATCGACATAGAAATCTGGAAAGGCAGTGCAGCCATGGCGGTGTCCGTACAACAGAGTATATGGGACACGGTGCTGGAGACAACAAAGGCGGCGCAGGACCAGAACGTTGAACCTCTTATGTGGGCGATTCAACTGGGTTCGACTCTCAACTCAGCTGGGGTGTCTCTGCCGTCCACCGAGTTGGCTCACCTCCTGGTCTCTCATATCTGCTGGGACAATAACCTCCCCATCACGTGGAAGTTTCTCGACAAGGCTTTGACTGTCAGGATCGCACCTCCAATCCTCGTACTTGCTCTTCTCTCTACCAGGTTTGATTTTTATTATATTTTTGTTTGCCCCTCCACTCTACTTGTACATATTTTTATTTATGCTCCAGTTTGGTGGCTTTTTTGGTAATGTACCGATTTGGATTTTTTTTTTTTTATGGATGCTTACTTGCTAGTGAAAATGTTTCTGGTGATTGCTTGTATAGGCAAGTTATTATTGATAGGTGATACTTAAAACGTATGCAACTTTTGTTAAAGTGTTTAAGTGGGTAATTTCCTAGAATTTGTGTTTATATTCATATTTCAGCTTTGTTTTACGAAGTTTTCGTTTGATTTGTTGTTGAGGTTCACTTTTCTTGCTGAAGCATTGATCATTATGAGTCCTTTCACTAGGATAATTATTTGCATACTTATTGTCTGATTCTCAATTTCGTTCGAGGACGGGTACAATATACCGTTGTAGTCATTACTGTACAATACAATTGACATCAGATTATATACATTTTTTTTTTTTTTGTCACAGCTGCCTAATTCTGTTGAATGATGAATAATTGAGTAACTATAAATTAAGAAGAATCCGATGCCCTCAAATAGGTCCAAAACTTATTTTGGGTGGTTTGGAATAAAAGAAATAGAAGAATTGAAGTAGATTATAATTGAAACTTGCATAGTTTCTATGTTACAATATTCTCAAGACTTGAACCGGTCTTTTAATATTTTTTCGGCTGATTTTCTCTGACCTTTATCATAATACACTCATGGTAAATCTGACATTCTTATCTTTGACGTTTATTACAGGGTCATTCCAAGTCGACAGCTGCACCCTGCAGCATATAGGCTTTATATAGAACTCCTCAAGCGGCACGCTTTTTCATTTGCATTACTGATCAATGGGCCAAATTATGAAAAGTAAGGATGAAGTCGTCTATTTTACTTCATATGCATTTGTTCCTTTATAGACTCATTTGTTTCTTCTTCCATTTTAACTTGTCCTTGATCGATATAGTGTAACTTAGGCTCGAAAAGAAACAGTGAAGCTTAGTTAGGGAGAGAGTATTTTACTTCAGGTGAATCCATGAATGTATTAATTGATAGCCGCCTTTATTTATTTATTTATTTACTTCTGTTTAAGTTTCCCTTGTACATTGTAATGCAAATTAAGATAGAAATCGGAATAAGGAAGTTTGGGTTACGGAAAGCGATATAATTGTGAAACCATCTTAATCTGCTACTTTGTGTCTGATTTGTATTTATATTTTTCCTGCCCATGAAAGCTATAATAAGTTCTAACCTGAACTTATGTTGAAATTGCAGGATTATGAAATCCATAGATGACATTCTTCATCTTTCCCAAACTTTTGGCCTTAAAGTGTGTGAACCGGGCCTTCTTCTACTTGAATTTGTCTTTTCTGCTGTATGGCAATTACTTGATGCATCATTGGACGATGAAGGCTTGCTGGAACTTGCTCAAGAAAATAATTTTAGATGGTCAACTAGGCCAGAGGACATGGAAATAGATAGTCTCAATAGCTTTAATGAGAAGAGAACTGAGCATCATGAGGGGCTGTGCAAAGCAAATACAATAATGGCCATTGAGATGATCGGAGAGTTTTTGAGAAACAAAGAGACTTCAAGGATTCTTTACCTTGCACGTAAAAATATGTAAGAGCTCATATTCGTCATTTTATTTTCACTTATTCATGAATCATGATAATGCTTATCCTGCCCTGTTGATGAGAGAGAACAGGCAGTTCGTCTATTTTAACGTAACCTTGGTGTTATACTGAATTCTGGAGTTGTAAATTCGGAGAAAGGTACTTTTAAGATGTAATTAACACATAATTTCTTTATTTGTTATCCTTTATTAGGCCATTGCATTGGGGTGCTTTCATTCAGCGGTTACGTCTGCTTGTGGTCAAGTCAACTGCATTGAAAAATTCAAAAAATATAACTCCAGAGGTCCTTCTGCAGTTGACTTCCGATACTCGTAAACTTTTGACTAGGAAATCTAAAACAGTATCACAAGTAGAGTTTCATGCAGTTATGGCTTCTGGTTCTTTAATATCTTCTGCTGATCAATGTAATGGGACTAGTCGGTCTGCACTGTGGCTTCCAATTGATTTGTTTCTGGAAGATGCAATGGATGGAACTCAAGTTGGAGCAAATAGTGCTGTTGAAACTCTTACTGGTAAAAACCAATTTTTGTATTTTAATGCTTAATTCGTTGCTTTATTTTGGAGTTGATGAATGTCTACTTCAAGAAATTTAAACAGAGTTGGTGTTGCAGGTTTAGTAAAAGCACTGCAGGCAGTTAATGTTACCACCTGGCATGATACACTTTTAGGCTTATGGATTGCAGCTCTACGGCTTGTTCAAAGGGTAATACTTTATACCACTTGATTTTGCTGCATTAGATTTGAAAATTGTTGTAATTCATTAAATTAGGTTACCTGGGTTTCTGGAATCTTGTATGATACATATATAGATTAGGTATCCAGAGGAATATATATATATATATATATATATATAAATACATGCATCAAGCAAGAACAAAGAGATGTCACGAAAAAAAAGGTAAACCGTGAAAATATTGTAAGTTTAATATTGGTTTCTGATATTTAGGCGAAATTACATTTGGGTGGTCCTGATTGATCTGTCTAGTCAAGTCAAGTTATAAAATTTCGTGCTTTTTGATCTTAGGAGGCATTGTTCTTAAGGTTTGAAAAGAACCCGTGTATCTGTTTCAGGAACTTCCATTGTTATGCCTTCTGACCTTTTTTTTTCTGGGTTTCGGGGGTGGGGGTGTTCTTTCAGGAAAGGGATCCAAGTGAAGGTCCTGTACCTCGCCTTGACACCTGCATGTGCATGTTATTGTGTATTTCAACACTTGCTATAGCTGATATTATAGAGGAAGATGAAAGTGACTTGATTGATGAAACCGAAAGCAGCTCATGCAATCCCAGGAAAGAGAAGCAGGCTCCGGCTCCAGGAAATGTGCGGAAGGGTTTATTTACCAGCCTGCAGCTGTTGGGTGAATATGAGGGCTTGTTGGCTGCTCCTCTGTCTGTTCAATCAATAGCCAATCAAGCTGCTGCGAAAGCAATTATGCTTGTTTCAGGTCTCACAGTTGGTAATGGTTACTATGACTGTGTAAGCATGAATGACTTGCCGATGAACTGTTGTAAGTAATATTATTCTTGCAGTTTTACAACTATATTTATAACTCTTTTAGCTTTGCAATCTAATAAAATCGTTTTGATAACGATTCTGCACAAATTCATCTTTCCATGTGTCTAACGAGCATTTGTAGTAAAAAAAACAGATATTTATTGTTGATCAATGTATCATTTATGAAATTTCTCATACAAGTAGATTCTATAAAAGAAAAAGATAAAATTAACCGCAAAGAATTTTGAGAAGGACTATTTGATGGGGTTGTTTTTTGTGAGGGTCGCCTGGGTTGAATCTGTTTATCGATCCCTCTTTTCCATAGTTGATACTTAATATTATATTCTTATTTTTAAATAAGACGTTGAATTTCCCTTTAATTAAGTGTAGATTGATTTTGTTTTGTGACGAATCTTATTGCCTGTTTTGCTTTCCCTGCTGTATACAGCTTTCTAACTGTTTGCCTTTTATTGTAGCTGGAAACATGCGGCATCTAATTGTTGAGGCTTGTATAGCTAGGAATCTGCTGGACACATCTGCATATCTCTGGCCAGGGTACGTGAATGCACGTAGTAACCAAGTACCACATAGTGTTACTAGCCAGATGTCTTGTTGGTCATCATTGATGAAGGGTTCCCCTCTAACCCCATCATTGGTAAATGCACTAGTTGCAACTCCAGCTTCTAGGTATTCTTCTGCTTGTTCTCATTAGTATATCTGTTAATATTTCTTTGGCTGGGCTTTGTACCTATTGCCTTTGATTCATTGGTTTTGTATTAATTAATTAAATTTATTTCCATTTTGTTTTATGAATGGTTAATTTATCAAGTAATTTGTGCTGCTCAGGAGGAAATTTTAAATGAATGAAATTTTAAGACTCTTAAATATGATCATACTCGACAGTGACACGAATTTTCTGATAACATGCTGAAAATTATTGTAAAAAGTCTAGAAGTAAAGACCCTATATATATATATATATATATATATATATAAGATAATCGGTGAATCCGGGTTCACTGAAAAAAATCAGGTAATCGGTGAACCCGCACTGAAAAAAATCAGGTCGGTCTTGA
The DNA here is from genome assembly GCA_033220585.1 of Dipteronia sinensis. Taxonomy (NCBI): domain Eukaryota; kingdom Viridiplantae; phylum Streptophyta; class Magnoliopsida; order Sapindales; family Sapindaceae; genus Dipteronia; species Dipteronia sinensis. The sequence continues at coordinate 39,289,940 of CM065643.1, forward strand.
CTATAGAATTAATGAATTATTATTTATATATATGACTAGGAAAGATGGGATAGTCGTATCAGTAAATGTAGCATTCCCTACTTTTTCTGATTATGACCTGGTCTTCAGTTATACCTTTCTTTTTCCTGAAGCCAGGTATATCAGATGCTCTTTTTTGTAAATTTACCCAGTGGTAAGGCAACTGAATTTAAGCTCATGGATTTGATCATTTGATGGAAGTTTAGCAGAGATCGAGAAAATATACGAGATTACACTCAACGGTTCAGATGATGAGAAGATATCTGCTGCTACAATACTCTGTGGGGCATCTCTAGTTCGGGGTTGGAGTATACAGGTAATGTAGTTGAGGTCATTATGTTTACATAATTAGTACTGTATCATGTATGAGCAAACTTGTCACTATCTTCTTTTTTGGTTCAGAAGTATGCTCTCTTACTTTTTTGTGGTTTCTTCTTTACCGGTTGTGGGCTTATTTTGGTTTCTGTTGGGTGCAGGAAAACACCCTGCATTTCGTTGTAAGATTGTTGTCACCTTCGGTTCCCGCTGATTATTCCGGGAGTGAAAGCCATTTAATTGGTTATGCTCCATTTTTAAATGTTCTTCTTCTTGGCTTATCATCAGTAGATTGTGTCCAGATTTTGTCATTACATGGCTTGGTAGGTTATGCTCAAACATTCCATCTTATTTTCTGACTAATGTTTATATGTGGGCATGTTTATGTGTGAAAGTTGCATTAGTAACTAAAAGAGCATTAGTAACTAAAAGAGTAATGAAGCAAGTCTTGAAGAGGTTAATTATTAAAAAGGTCTACATCCACCTTACATTGCAAATCAATGGAATATAGAGGATCACATCTGTTTGAAAATCGACTCCTGCTATACTTTTTTTGTAATGATGGACCAAGAAGATATTCCCAAGAACAATAAAAAAAAAATAGAGAACCAAAAGCCATTGAACAAGTGTTGCTTTCAGCATCTATGGATGACATTTTACATAATGATCTAAATATATGAAGCATGTTTGCTGGCATGTATTGTTGCACACCTAATAATTGAAAATGATAAAGAAAGATTATTGAAATAAAAAGAGAATAGCAAAAGCAGTCAGTACAATGGAATGGTAAAACCAAGATCTTCATGTTGTCTATGAGCTGATGTTCAATAATTATTGCCAGGTTCCACTACTAGCAGGTGCATTGATGCCAATTTGTGAGGTTTTTGGGTCAAGCATTCCAAATGTCTCATGGGCTCTTCCAACAGGGGAAAAATTCTCTTGTCATTCAGTGTTCTCCAATGCATTTACTCTTCTATTGAGGTTATGGAGGTTTGACCAACCTCCTCTCGAAAATGCAACCGGAGATGTGTTGCCAGTGGGGTCCCAACAAAGTCCTGAATATCTCTTGTTGGTTAGGAACTGTCAATTGGCATCTTTTGGAAAGGCACCCAAGGATCAAATGAAAACCAAGAGATTTTCAAAAAATTTAAATATTTCTGTTGATCCCATTTTTATGGATTCTTTTCCCCAATTTAAGCGCTGGTACCGACAGCATCAAGAATGTATTGTTTCTACCCTCTGTGGTCTTGTACAAGGTACAACTGTTCATCAGGTTGTTGACGCGCTCCTCAATATGATGTATAGAAAGATTAATAGGAGTGCAACACCTTTGACTCCTGCAACTTCTGGAAGTACTAATTCATCTGGGTCTGGAGTGGAGGATACATCAATTAGACTCAAAGTACCTGCATGGGATATCTTGGAAGCAACTCCTTTTGTGCTTGATGCTTCTCTGGCAGCCTGTGCCCATGGAAAACTCTCACCTCGTGAACTGGCTACAGGTTTGTCTAATTTTCTAGAATGAATGGAATGCTTTTGATTTTAATTGAATCTTTATGTGAATGAAAGCAGTATATGTCAATTATATGCTAATTTATCTAGTCAGTAAAGATTAAAGGGTGCTAAGGGCTCGGTGAGATAGAGAGCAAGTGGTTGATTTGCTAGGTTAAAGGCGGGGTTCAATGTAATAAAGTAAAAGAAATTTAAACTTTTGAGTTAGATATGCAGAGTTAAACTTTCCCTACTCGAATGTAGCCGTGAGTGGTTATGATCATGACTCTGGTAGCTGGTTGCACGACACACTGCAATTTTTTTCATGATCGCATCTAGAAAAAGTTGCAAACAACAACACCTAGGAATTTTTGTGTAAAGTAAACAGAGCACAAATGTGAAACAAGATGCCCATAAAATCTATTTCAAAACTTTTTTTTTGTTCGATATAGTTTGCTGGATGAGTGATATAAGAACTATCAAACGCCTACAAATGCACGTATGGGCATTTTTCACAAATACCTGTGAGCTGTCTGGAAACTATCTCTATCTTTATGATCTTCCAAACGGGGTACAATGTTTTTACAAAACTCAGTCCGGATAAATGATATATTTGTAAAGTGAATTAGTTTGCACCTATGATCGTTTGAAAATTTATAGAGAATGAGTGATAGTTTGACAAATCATTTACTGCTATTGGTTGCTACCGAAGATCTTTGTACTCTTTATCCCAGGACTGAAAGAACTTGCTGATTTTCATGTGAATATTTATAGAGAATGAGTTATAGTTTGACAAATCATTTACTACTATTGGTTGCTACCTAAGATCTTTTTACTCTTTATCCCAGGACTGAAAGAACTTGCTGATTTTCTTCCGGCGTCTCTGGCTACCATTGTTAGCTACTTTGCAGCTGAAGTAACACGTGGAATATGGAAGGTGGCTTCTATGAATGGAACTGACTGGCCAAGTCCTGCTGCAAATTTATCCGCTGTTGAGCAACAGGTCAAAAAAATTATAGCTGCCACTGGTGTTGATGTCCCAAGCCTTGTCATTGGTATTTTTCCATATTCTTTAGTTCTGTGGGTCATTATATATGTTTTGTTTAATGTTCTCTATGTGCAGTGAAAATTTCTATATGCATTCTTAGTGCCTTTGCAACCAAGATTAATGGCCCTTTTCCATTCAACTCTCCTAGCAAACGTTGCATCCATTGGACTCTCTTAACCAACAATGTTTCCATGGAAGTGAACATTTTAATTTAGAAATGTTTTTCTACCCATTTAAAATCAAACACAAATAGATCCTCTCCTGATGATGAAGCAATTACTTTGGTTCTGTCCTTGTTATTCTAAAATGAGTTGGATGAATGAATTATTAATTTAAATGTTTACATGGAATTTTCTTTTTTTAAGAAATCAATATGTTTAAACATTCATGGCTTGAGCTTATTTGCTTGCAGGAGGGAATTCTCCAGCTACACTCCCTTTGCCCTTGGCTGCCCTAGTTAGCCTCACAATAACCTATAAACTTGATAAAGCCTCTGAACGTTTTCTCACCCTAGTTGGACCTGCCTTAAGTTCTCTTGCCACTAGTTGCCCTTGGCCATGCATGCCCATCACAGCCTCTCTATGGAGCCAGAAAGTAAGGCGTTGGAGTGACTTTCTTGTGTTTCAATCTTCTCGAACAGTCTTCCATCATAACAGTGACGCTGTAGTTCAGCTCCTTAAGAGCTGCTTCACATCCACCCTTGGGTTGAGTTCCTCTAACATTTATAGCAATGGTGGTGTCGGCGCCCTACTTGGCCATGGATTTGGCTCTCACTTTTCAGGTGGCATCTCTCCGGTTGCCCCTGGCATTGTCTACTTACGAGTGCATCGATCTGTCAGAGATGTCTTGTTCATGACAGAAGAAATCGTTTCTCTCTTAATGTCCTCCGTTAAAGATATTGCTAGTAGTGGGTTATCTACAGAGAAATTGGAGAAATTGAGGAAGACAAAGTATGGGATGAGATATGGGCAAGTGTCTCTTGCTGCAGCCGTGACACGTGTCAAAGTCGCAGCTTCACTTGGGGCTTCATTAGTTTGGATATCTGGTGGATTAAATTTGGTGCAATCTTTGATGACAGAAACTTTACCGTCATGGTTTATATCAGTCCATGGATTGAAACAAGGTGGGGAATCCGGAGGCATGGTTTCTATGCTGGGAGGTTATGCACTTGCATACTTTGCAGTTTTCTGTGGGGCGTTTGCTTGGGGTGTGGACACGGAATCACGAGCATCACAGCGGCGGCCAAAGGTTCTGGGGGCTCACTTAGAATTTCTTGCTAGCGCGTTGGATGGGAAAATATCGCTTGGCTGTGATGGGGCTACTTGGCGAGCATATGTGTCGGGGTTTGTTAGCTTGTTGGTGGCTTGCATGCCAAAATGGATAATGGAGATTGACGTGGATGTGCTGAAACGGATGTGTAAAGGTCTGAGGCAGTGGAATGAGGAAGCATTGGCCATTGCCCTGCTCGGAAGTGGCGGGGTTGGTACAATGAGCGCTGCTGTTGAACTGATTGTTGAAACCAGGATTTAATCCAATAGTTTTGATAATGCTCTGATTAACTTGTATGTTTATGTATCCTCTTCAGGTAGGGATGATTGTTGAAAGAATAAAATTATAAACTTTTTATCACTTGTAAAATCTAAGCATGTGTATATTTGTGAGAGGATGTTTAGTGAAGTTTTAAGTTAGTAAAATCTAATCTAATATTTCAACTGGATCCTCTTGGTTTGACCTCTTGTCTATACCCTGTCCATGGCGGCCTACCTCAAATTGATGAAGATTTATAATTTCTAACAATTACGTAAGTTACCCTTACCCCTTTTCTACACGATGGTGCGATGTCGAATTTCTTGTGTCAATGCCCTTAAATTTCAAAATTTGTCTATATTGATGAGTTTTCTTTTGTTGCCACTTTACCAGAGAAACAAAAGTAGTTATGTCTGAGACCATGAGAGACCATACATTTTACTATTTTAGTGTAGATAGGAAAATCATCAATGAGTGTGTAAAGAGGAAAATTATAAAAGGATGTTTGTAAGGGTTATTATAATTTGGAATTTTGAAATAAAAATAAACTCAAATCCTAGTCCAAAAATAACACAAACGCAAAACAAAAACATGCATGTGAATCAAAAGCAGCTTACAGGAAATCCCGGTGATTATCCTCATAGTTGGTGTAGTGGATCATGGGGTTCGTCATCGGCGGAGGCCTCGGCCGGAGAAAACCATTGTGGGGCGGCACCATATACGGAGGCATAGGCATTGAATGCATAGGTGGCATATAATATGGACCTGAGGCTGTGGCTGGGGCTGGGGCAGGGACATGTGCAGCTGTAGGTGCAACATATCCAGGAAAATTGGTTACGCCTGGACGTTGAAATTTGGTACTCACATTATTTGCACCACCATATGCTCCTTGTAGTTTGGTGCTCACGTTATTTGCACCACCATCTGCATTAGTACTTGATGTCTTTACTTGTTTATTTTTCCTACTAAAACACCAAAACCACTTCTTGCTAAAAGTCTTATTATTTGAGCTTTGGCTGTTGGTGGGTATAGGAACATCACCACCATGATCATCAGAAGCACAAGCAGCGCCATTGGTTGGTGGGTTTTTTGTGTTGGCAATTTGGACTGGGTTTTTGTCGTCCAAGCGAAGAAGCTCTGCTTTTTTCCCCAACTCTGCCAACTTGTGTATTACTACAGTTGGGTTTACATTGCCTGAAATTCTTACTATTCCTTGTTCTGCATCATATGTGATTGAATCCACTCCTAGTTAACATCAAAAGTTAATAACAAATTATGTTAAATTATGATTAGACAAGTTGTGACATGAAATAATTTATTTGAAAATATTGAAAACCTTTGAGTTTCTGCAATTTCTTCTTTGCTTTGACCTCACATCCATTGCAACAGTTGATATTCACTTTCAAAGCACAAGTCTGCAAATATATGAACACAAATCAATGATCAAAACAAATGGTATGAAATATTATATATAGCAATTTATTCTTTTAATTAATTCTATTCTCTAAAGGAGTGAAGAAACATACCGGGTAAGCAGCAGGTTGGTTTTCCTCTTGAGGGGTCGCACGAGTGGGATTGGATTTCTTTTGGGGTGCCAACCAAGTGGGGTGAGCAGGTTGGTGTTCCATTGAAACAACTCACAAATAAATTAAACAATATTGATCACACTATGCTGAAAGAGAAAAAAAAATTATGAGTTATGAGAGATAGGCAAGAGTAGTATTAGAAATATTAACGGTATATGTATTGGAAGTTGAATCAAGAAAATAATGTCAACTTCCTTAAATAGCTAGTGTATGCCAAGTCCATATTCGATTCTCATAATAAATTTTTTGATTAAGCTACATTAATTTGCATATGCATCTACATTTTCCTGTTTTAGCTATAATTCTTTTCCGTATACGTTTAAGCCTTTTAGGAAAAGATTGCCCTTTGATTTCATAGAATTATTAAGATTTTTTAGGCTCCGTTTGGAAGAGTTTCTTCAAGTAGATCTTTTAGGAATAGATCTTTTAAACTAGACTTTTTACAACTAGAGCTTTTAATGTGAAGATGTTGGTTGTTTGGTTGTCAATTAGAAAATGTTTTTTTTTAAATGGTAAGATTATCAAAATATTCAAAACTATTTTAAATGATAGTGTTATATACTTTTATTAGACATTTAAATGTTATTAAAAAAAACTCAAAAAGATTATTTAGAAAAGCCTAAAATTTGAGCTTTTCCAAATAGACGTAAAACAACTTTTTTAATCATCCAAAAGCTCTACTAAGTGACAACCAAACGACCAATTGTAGGTCGCGCAGCGGAAAAAGAGATAGGTTTTTAAAAAGTATCTTGGACCTTTTTTGGTATACACGAATATGATGAGGGATTTGTGTAATAAAAGTCTATGGAATATTAAAAGGCAATTGGAAATAATTAAGAATAAAAATCTATAAAAATATTAAAGGCAATTAGAAATAATTATAAGAATAAAAGTCTATATAAATATTAAAGGCAATTAGAAATAATTATAAGGAGTTGACTTGTAATAAAAAGCTTTTATTAGTTTCCAGATTAATGTTTTTAGTAGGGGTGGGCACTAAGTTCGGAACCGAACCGAACCGAATCGAACCGAACCAAAAAAAAGGTGTTCGGTTCGGTTCATAAAATGAATTCGGTTTAAACCGGTTTAAAAAATTAAAAACCGAAAAGTTTTCGGTTCAAACCGGTTTGGTTTCCCAAAAACCGGTTTGAACCGATTAAACCGCCTATATAAGTAAAAAAAAAAACCCTAACCTACTTCTTTTCTTTTATTAAATATTATTATTTATTAGTTATGTTTGATTTGGGTTTTCTTGGGCTTGAACTATTAACATTTATGAACTTTGGCCCAAAATTAGAATCCAAAAACCCATCAAATTTTAAAACATATTAGAATGACTCATTAAACCCATCAAGCCCATAAGGCCCATTAGGCCCAAAACCAAAATGAACCGAACTGAACCGAACCGATTAAAATCAATTCGGTTACCATTTCTTATTCGGTTTAAACCGGTTCAATTTTAGGTAAACCGAAATATTTTCTGTTCAGTTCGGTTTTACCCAAAACCGAACCGAACCGAACCGTGCCTACCCCTAGTTTTTAGGGTTAAAATTCGATTGGATTATATATATATATATATATATATTTATATATATATTTGTATGTTATATTTACAAAGAAAAAAAAATAAAGATTAAGTGGAGAGATGGCCGTTTGCCCTATATACAAAGGAAGATCGGTTTGTAAGCTTCGACAATAAGGTTTGAGTAATTCTTGAGCTTTTAGAAATAAAGCGGGATTCGTAAGGGTTCGAAGTAAGTAAACTCATCCATGACTTGTTAAACATTTATATATTACATATTTAATGAGTTTTCGCAATATTGATTTATGTTTTGAATTGACTAATTAGTTTTATAGTTTTCCAAGTGTTCATTTTGTCAGAAATTTGATTTATAACTTCGTGTGGTATTAAAAGTATTTGAAACATTTTGATATATTGTTTCTAAATGTTTAAAAGATACGATAAATTTATTAGTTGATATTCTGATTCTCAAATTTATGTTTTAATATGCGAAGAGAATGATTGTTTCTATTTTGGCTTATTGACTATAGTATTCGAATTATTTGGGCCGGGTCACCGGGCTACGAGTGACACTATTAGAATCATTTGGGCCGGGTCACCGGGCTACGGGTGACACTATTGGAATTATTTGGGCCAGGTCACCGGACTACGGGTGACACTATTCGGAATTTGTGACACTATGAGACATGAGCTTTATGTTTTCTGCTTTAAAAAAAATACATTGATTTAAATCATGGCTATTAAATGATCTTTTCATATTATTGATACTGTTTTATGAAAAGTTTATGAGCAATGTTTTGAACGTAAAGAATTTACGAAAACTATTTTATGTTACATGTTTTGCATGAATTTACTTATCGAGTTGACGGCTAACCCATCGTCATCAACAATTTGCTGATTAAGTTCTTAGATATGGAAGTGATGGAGTTTGTGTTAGCAATATCGGCGATACGTATCACGAGAAGATTAAATTCCATATGTGTAGGTGTTGTAAGGATTCAATTTATTTTATTGTTGTAATTACGTTTGTCTTGGAGATTTAATTGAAATGTGTGTTATTAGGTTTGGGTATTGTATTGTGATGATATATTGTTGAAGATTGTAATTCTGATTATATGTGAATTAAGGTTTATTTTGTAAGGTCTGTATCACGTAATATCCCGGTCCGATGAGTCCCGGATTTGGGGTGTTACAATTGGTATCAAAGCAATGTCGATCCTGGAGACTAGGTTATGATTTGGTATTAATTCTAGTTATTAGGTTATGATTATTGTTATCATACAGATAGTTTGAAGTTCGAGGTATACGCAAATTTCGAGGACGAAATTTTTTGTAGGTGGAGAGAAATGTAATACACGAAATTGCCTTTGGAAAAAAAATATAAATAAAAGTCTATGGAATATTAAAGGCAATTAGAAATAATTAAGAATAAAAGTCTATGGAAATATTAACGGCAATTAGAAATAATTATAAGAATAAAAGTCTATGGAAATATTAAAGACAATTAGAAATAAAAATAAGAATAAAAGTCTATAGAAATATTAAAGGCAATTAGAAATAATTATAAGGAGTTGATTTGTAATAAAAGCTTTTATTAGTTTCTTGGTTTGATGTTTTTAGGGTTAAAAACAGATTGGATTATATATATATATATATATATACAGTCTTTTTCATGTCAATGCGTACTGATAGAATTATATAAGGACATTAAATGTGAGCCGCTCATTTATAAAAGAGTTTTGACAAGTGCATACATGCCAAGTCAAAATATGTAAAATGAGTGGCTCACATTCAATGTCCTTATATAATTCTATCAGTGCGCACTTATTTGAAAATTATTGTATATATATATATATATATATATATATTTGTATGTTATATTTACAAAGAAAAAAAAATTAAAGATTAAGTGGAGAGATGGCTGTTTGCCCTAGATACAAAGGAAGATCGGTTTGTAAGCTTCGACAATGAGATTTGAGTAATTCTTGAGCTTCTAGAAATAAAGCGGATTCGTAATGATTCGAAGTAAGTAAACTCATCCATGACTTGTTAAACATTTATATATTACATATTTAATGAGTTTTCGAAATATTGACTTATGTTCTGAATTGACTAATTAGTGTTATAGTTTTCCAAGTGTTAATTTTGTCAGAAATTTGATTTATAACTTCGTGTGGTATTAAAAGTATTTGAAACGTTTTGATATATTGTTTCTAAATGTTTAAAAGATACGATAAATTTATTAGTTGATATTCTGATTCTCAAATTTATGTTTTAATATACGAAGAGAATGCTTGTTTCTATTTTGGCTCATTGACTATAGTATTCGAATTATTTGGGCCGGGTTGCCGGACTACTGGTGACACTACTGGAATTATTTATGCCGGGTCACCGGGCTACGGGTGACACTATTGGAATCATTTGGGCCGGGTCACCGGGCTACGGGTGACACTATTCGGAATTTGTGACACTATGAGACATGGGCTTTATGTTTTCTCCTTTAAAAAAAATACATTGATTTAAATCATGGCTATTAAATGATCTTTTGATTTCATATTATTTATATTGTTTTATGAAAAGTTTATGAGTAAGGTTTTGAACGTAAAGAATTTACGAAAACTATTTTATGTTACATGTTTTGCATGAATTTACTTACCGAGTTGACAGCTCACCCATCGTCATCAACATTTTACAGATTAAGTTCTTAGATATGGAAGTGATGGAGTTTGTGTTAGCAATATTAGAGATACGTATCGTGAGAGGATTAAATTCCATGTGTGTAGGTGTTGTAAGGATTCAATTTATTTTATTGTTGTAATTACGTTTGTCTTGGAGATTTAATTGAAATGTGTGTTATTAGGTTTGGGTATTGTATTGTGATGATATATTGTTGAAGATTGCAATTCTGATTATATGTGAATTAAGGTTTATTTTGTAAGGTCCGTATCACGTAATATCCCGGTCCGATGAGTCCCGGATTTGGGGTGTTACAATTGGTATCAAAGCAATGTCGATCCTGGAGACTAGGTTATGATTTGGTATTAATTCTAGTTATTAGGTTATGATTATTGTTATCATACAGATAGTTTGAAGTTCGAGGACTACGTAAATTTCGAGGACGAAATTTTTTGTAGGTGGAGAGAAATGTAATGCACGAAATTACCTTTAGAAAAAAAATAGAAATAAAAGTCTATGGAATATTAAAGGCAATTAGAAATAATTAAGAATAAAAGTCTATGGAAATATTAACGGCAATTAGAAATAATTATAAGAATAAAAGTCTATAAAAATATTAAAGGCAATTAGAAATAATTATAAGGAGTTGACTTGTAATAAAATATTTTATTAGTTTCCTGTTTAATGTTTTTAGGTTAAAACCTGATTGGATTATATATATATATATATATATATATATATATATATATTTGTATGTTATATTTACAAAGAAAAAAAAATAAAGATTAAGTGGAGAGATGACCGTTTGCCTTAGATACAAAGGAAGATCGGTTTGTAAGCTTCGACAATGAAGTTTGAGTAATTCTTGAGCTTCTAGAAATAAAGCGGATTCGTAAGGGTTCAAAGTAAGTAAACTCATCAATGACTTGTTAAACATTTATATATTACATATTTAATGAGTTTTCGAAATATTGACTTATGTTTTGAATTGATTAATTAGTGTTATAGTTTTCCAAATGTTCATTTTGTCAGAAATTTGATTTATAACTTCGTGTGGTATTAAAAGTATTTGAAACGTTTTGATATATTGTTTCTAAATGTTTAAAAGATACGATAAATTTATAGTTGATATTCTGATTCTCAAATTTATGTTTTAATATGCAAAGAGAATGATTGTTTCTATTTTGACTCATTGACTATAGTATTCGAATTATTTGGGCCGGGTCACCCGGCTACTGGTGACACTACTGGAATTATTTGGATCGGGTCACCGGGCCACGGGTGACACTATTCGGAATTTGTGACACTATGAGACATAGGCTTTATGTTTTCTGCTTTAAAAAAAATACATTGATTTAAATCATGGCTATTAAATGATCTTTTGATTTCATATTATTTATACTGTTTTATGAAAAGTTTATGAGCAAGGTTTTGAACGTAAAGAATTTATAAAAACTATTTTATGTTATATGTTTTGTATGAATTTACTTACCGAGTTGTTCGCTCACCCATCGTCATCAACATTTTGCAGATTAAGTTCTTAGATATGGAAGTGATGGAGTTTGTGTTAACAATATTGGAGATACGTATCGCAAGAGGATTAAATTCCATGTGTGTGGGTGTTGTAAGGATTCAATTTATTTCATTGTTGTAATTACGTTTGTCTTGGAGATTTAATTGAAATGTGTGTTATTAGGTTTAGGTATTGTATTGTGAGGATATATTGTTGAAGATTGTAATTCTGATTATATGTGAATTAAGGTTTTTTTTTGTAAGGTCCGTATAACGTAATATCCCGGTCTGATAAGTCCAGGATTTGGGGTGTTACAATTTGTGTTCATACCTTTGAAGATCTCTCATTCGTTTCTTTACGATCCTTTATCACTAAGTCTTCCGAGCTATGATCCGTGATCTAACAACTGTGTGTGGGCACGTCACGGATTCCGGAAGTACTGGATGGAGGCTACGGAGAAAGAATAAAACAACTCCTTGTCCTCTTTGAAAAATTCGGTGAGGTAAGATTTTTTTTTTTATTATTTCTTCTTGTGCCAATCTCTCTCTCTTTCTGCTAGGGTTAGGTTATGTTGTTTCCTGATATCATATATATTATCAGTGGACTAGGGTTTTAGTGACCGAGATAAGATAGAATTCTAAAACCTATTTAATATGGATTGTCATTGATACTTGAACCCTTAGATCTCTTTAAAGGAAATAAAAATAATCTCTATTATTTTAAAATTTTGCTCTTGTCAAGGTTCGAACTTGTAACATCCAATTAATAATTCTTAATTCTTAATTTATTAATTAAATAATCATATTAATTAATTATATTTAATTAATCAATTAAATAGAAACAAAAAAATTTGAAAAGAGCTTTTTTAAGCCATTAGAGAAGCTCTTCCAAACAGAACCTAAAAAATCAAACGATTAATCAAAATTTATATACCGGTGCATACTTGATAGCACACAATAGATTTTGTTAATCATTATTAACAATTTAGTTCTTTCAAAAGTTGCACATCAAACGATTAATCCAACAGGTGAATGAATGGTTATATCAAGATATTCATAAGCGTTGCACATGGATGGACTGTTAGCCTGTTAGGTATACAATGCTGAACAATGTTGAACATATACAATTTCCTACTATGGTTGATAATATGTTTGTTAAATAAAGATGAAAACAAATACACTAGAACATTTATGATACACAAAAGATCAAAAAAAAACAATGTATTCAAACATGACATATTGCAGTTCTTGAAAAACAGAACCCATGAGATAGCACCAAGCTCACAGCCTCACATTATACGGCAAGCCTTGACGTTCTCTTCACTGAAATAGTGATGATAACCATTGCCAATCTCCGGTTCCTTCCCGTCCCCATAGATATCGAATGGATATGGAAGCGGTGGCCTTGTACTCTTCACGTAAGACGTATTTGGCCGGGGATTATGGTATAATGGATACCATCCATGTGCATAGCTTGGCCCTCTGAAAATGCTTTGCATGCCATAACCTGGATGATGCCAAGAACTGCCATGAGGCCCCATATAATGGGAATCGTAATTGGCGTTATGATGAACTCCATCAGTAGAATCATAGTTGTCTTCAAGAGAAGAAGCAGATTGATCACTTATCTTGGAGGGACTATCATTTCCACTCCTCATTTTCTTCTTTGTATCATGTGTAGGATTCTTTTCATAGACCAAAAGATGTGTCTCTATACCAAGTTTTTTTATTGTCTCAATGAGCAAGGGTGGATCCATCAAGCCAGAAACTATAACCAATCCTTCTGTTGTATCTATGTTTATAGCATACACTCCTACATCACAACATTAACAACCAAATATAAATAGAAAAAACTACAAAAAAAAAAAAAATTCTATTTTGTTTTGTTACAATGGATACCATTGATTTTCTGCAATTCTTCATTCACTTTCTCGGGGCTAATTTGACAACCCTGGAGATTAACTTTGAGGACACAAATCTGCATAGACAGAGTCCAAGAATATATGGATATATCAAACAAAAGATAAAGAAACAAAGAAACAGAACATAGCATAGACATATTTGTGACATGCAGAGTCAAAGAATAGACACATACTGGATGATTTTCTGCCATTGGACTTGCTTGAAGTTGAGCCACAAAACCTGAAAAATGAGACTCCTTAAATAGACTAAAGAGTAAAGATTTGTTGAGAAGCGGAAATAATCTTATGTATTAATGGTAAAACCTTTCATTTCACAAAGTACAGTGAACCAGAGTATCTGTTAAAGATTATTATTGAAACATTTGAATCTATATATGTCAAGAGTTTTTGGATTGATATGATACTGATTCATTTCCCTTCCTAGTTGTTAGCAAGTTTCCATTCATAATTCATGCCTAAAATATTACTTCAAAATCTTCAAAACGTATTTTCTTTTTTTGGATATAAATCTTTAAAACGTATTGGTGTTGAAGAAAAGGGGTCTTAAATTTTGGGAGTTTTAAAGGATTGGTTGCTGATGATATTTATATACGGAAAGTGAGATCGAATAATGGATTTTGTTCGAAAGAACAGGACTCAAGGAAAACAGAGATAAAATTGATCAGGCCAGATATTAGAGTAAAAAACTAGTTCCACAACAACCCACTCCCGAACTAGAATGACACGATTGATTTTTTTCATATTCTAAACGTAACACAACACGGTAATTATCTGTTTGTGCGGCATACATGTCTCTTATAATTGACTTCAGAATTACTTCATATGGAGAGCCTAGCAACATTTGTGCCAATTAATAAGAGGAACAAATTATACAGCTTTTGAAATGTCAGAATAGGCTTTGTTCAAACAAAAACAAAAAAATCTATTACATTCAAAAGTTAAAAGTAGCTACATCAATGACCATAAAAAGTACATTCAAGATTTGAACATTGAAATTCAGCCCCCCCGAGCTTCTCTTCTGGTGGCATCATGTAGCAGATCAACATCAACTCCATCTGGAGGGAGTTGGACATATCTCACCACTGATCCTCTGATGAAACAGTTCCTCACTGAAAGCTGCAATTGAGAATAACACTATTAATCCACCAATCAAATTATTAAAAAAAAAATGAAAGAAATGCGATAAAAAAGAATCATCAAATGCAAAAAATATATAGATAACATGATACAGACACCTGCATTGAACTCAAAGCAGCACATCAAAGGTTTCAAAAGAATACAGGTCTAGTGTGATTAAAAAATAAAAAATAAAAAAAATAAACCAGCACGAAGGCCGGTCAAATCAACTAAAGCTAAAAACAAATGAATCACACAACCACATGTAATAATCAGTGTGTCAGAACCTATCCCATATTACCAAAAAATAAAACATCACAATAAAGCAAAAAGCTAAGAAACTGAAACTATTTCACCATTTGAAAACACCAAAACTGATAAGACTGATTTCTTTACTTTCACCATTGAAATATTTTTGCCAGATTTTGCTTTAAGGAGAGGGAGAATTTGAGCAGGCCATAAAGGATAATTGTTTTGAACAAGATGAACCTAAACAGAGTTGGTGACATTGGGTATGAGAGAAGAAGAGGAGCAGCCACCACTTGGATCCTGCTTCTCTGCGAACCAGCAGACATTTTGGAAGAGGAACTCATAATCAATGTTTTAAAACTAGGCCGAGGTGCGCCTAACGCAACATTGACCCTCCACTGCCTTGTGGCTGGTGCCTCGAGGCTTTTTTTAAATGACACCACCTTGGGGCGATAAGGCTACCGCCTCAAGGCCAAACCAACTTGAGGCAATGCCATTTCATTTTGGTTTTGTTGGTGGAAACGGTGAGTTTGTGATCAATTTTGGGTTTTTCTTTTTTCTCAAAAGTCACGGTTTGGAGCTTTTTGTTTAAATTAGAATTATTTTTTAAAAACCCTAACATCCCCCACTCACACTCAATCAAACGACCAAAACCTCTACTTCAAAAAAATAAAAAACGAACAACATCTCAGTCAAATCTCACACATTCAGCCCCACTCGATCAAATCTCACACAGTCAAATCTCACAGCCTCACACTATCAAACGCCTCATGGCCTCCTAAAGGTATTCATTTTTCTCTACTTCTTTAAATTGATATGGCCGCCTTGCCTCACTAAGACACCTCACTAAGACAAAACGCCCCACACGTTTTAAAACATTGCTCATGATGAGAACTCAAGTAGAAAGAAAGAAACAAGAATGAGAGATGTATAAGAATCAACATGAGAGAAACGGTTAGGCTTGTCATGAGACTTTTTAGGTACAATATTTGATAAAAGAGAGAATTCGTAAGCCTCAAGTTAATTGAGGTTGGTATTCTATATTCATGTAGATATAGTGTCATTACAACTTCGAGCACAAGTAACTTGGAGTAACATTAAGTCTCTAAGTCAAGTTACTTGTACTCCAAGTTGTAACGACACTATATATACATGAATATAGAGTACAAACCTCAATTAACTTGTGGCTTACAAATTTACTCTCTTTTATCTAATAAAATCTGAAACTATCAATTCTTATGTCATCTTTAATCAGATGAAACAAATTCCACATAAAGAATATAATATGACTATATTAGAAAATCACTTAGAAGAACTCGTACATTCATTTCAAAAGAACCACAACCTGATCTTTCATGTATAGGCATTTCAAAGTAAACTAAAATTGTCTTTGACTCTCGGCAATTTATTGGACCCCAGCTGCAAATTTCTTGACATCCCAGAAGCTCCACAAACCCAACAATTTCACATTATATTGACAAACACTTATATCATCCCATCAACACAACTGCTAGCATAATCATCAACAGATAAAGCTACAACCAATTTTCAACGGGAAATTGGTAAGGTAAAAGTATTAAAAAATAACTAACACGAGAAGGAGAAGACCAAATCCCTGATTAACCCAACATTAGGAGATAATGTTGAGAGGAACTTCTATTTCTTTAAATGGTGTATCAAAAGAATCATGAAAATAGAATTCACTTCCAACCCAAATTCAGTCAAAGAAGATGAATGACAAAGCATACATATTCATTTGGAGAGAGAGAGAGTGAGAGAAAGAGAGAGAGCAGATACTGCCTTATCTCAAGTTATTACATTATATTCACGCATTCCAGGATCACCCTATTATCTGCATCGTCTTATTCAGGTAAGAACCACCAGAGACCAGGTTTCTATCAGACTTTAATAAATTGCATGCATGGTCAAGACTCAAGAATAAGCAAAGAAGAACTGTGAATATCTGCTTATTGTTTAGCATAGGAATAAAGATGATAAGATGAGAGAAGATACTACAAGGGTTCAGATTAACGAACTCTGAATACATGGGGACACTATCTAAATGTTCAAAGTGACAGCAAGCCCAATCCACCACTACGAATACATATATGAAACCCCCAAACTATTGAAGAGTTTATTTAACAATAGTTCCGTATTATACTGCTTACCAACTATTGAAGAGTTATTCAAGTTAAACTCAAACTAATAGGTCTCACCTGAATTATATATAACGATACATTGCAAGCTGAGTAAATTCAAATGCTCATCTTTTAACCCCCTAATAAACCCCAATTACACATTACATTCACACTAAAACAATCAATCATAGGAAAAATAGAATAAATAGCATATACAATAAACCCCAAAAATTTGAGGAAAAAGAAACCCTAAATCTCCAAATCACAGTTATGAGCAAAAACATCACATGCGAACAAAAAAGAATATCCACTCCTTCTATAAGAAAGTAGAAAAACCCTAGGAAGTATACGAGTGAAAGAGCATGACAAAACCCTACGACTAAGAACATAACGAAAGTATGAGAAGAAAGAAAAAAAAGGAAACCCTAGAAATAGAAGAATGAAAGAGTGAATACCATGTGAGGGTACTTGTCTTGATCAACAACCCTAGTATTCTCGAGCTTGATGTTGAGATACTGATCAACCGAGTGCAGAGTTCCTCTAATTGCCAAATCGTTTTTGAGCTCCACAGTCACTTCCCGACCTACCAAGTCCTTGAAATACGAAAAGAACAACTGCAACGAAACAAAACCAAACACAGCATAAATTCAAGACAAACAACATTAATCCAAAGAGAAGATACTAAAATAGTAAACGAAGGATTGGGGAAGAAACATTAACATTCAAAATGAAAAATATGGAGTTGGAAAGGGTACTACTAACCATTTTGCAAACGGTGTAATGGAGAAAGGTCCTGCTTCTTTTGATTGCTCGACTAGTAACAAGTTTTATAGAGAGGGAACCCAAATACTTTTATTTTCTTCGCTCACTTTGTCCTGTTTGGCTACCGGTATGTGTAATTCCCGGTTAAGAGTTAGGGCTTAGGACCTCACTATTTTATTTTAGGAATTTATAAAACTTATCAACGCCATCTCTATTTTATTAAAGAGAGGTTCTTCTTACTTACCTGTCTACAAATTATCTATTTAAACTCTGATTTCATTCTTTTTAGGTTTATTAGTATCAGATCCCCCTGAACTATACCCGAGTTTACATTATCCCTCTAAACCTTTTTTTAAGCTGTTAAACCTCATAAACTTATAGAAATTGGCAACCATTGATGGAACTGGGACATAACCCTTATTCCGTTTGGTTTCTGTCATGGCAAATTGCACTAAGTCCCTATGATTATATCTATAATTGCTTCAAACCGAAAACAATATAATAATATAACTCAAATACCCCTTTGACCAAATTTTACAAATCAGATTATAAAAATAAAATTTAAAAGTTAAAATTTAAATTTAAATAATGGTTAAATAATAATAACATTCTGAATTTTTTGATAAAGAAAATTAAATAAATAGATAAATGAAAAAATTAAATTGATTTAACAATTATGTAAATTATTATTTTTATTTAAATATCCTGAAATATAAAACCTAGATGAATTATCATTTAAATTATCTTTTTTATTTAAATATCATTAAATATCACTTATTCATTTACAATAATAAGGGTATTAATAATGTCAAAAATAAAAATAAAAAAATTAAATATTGAAAATAATAATAATATAATAATAACATAGTAAAATAATAATAATGATAATAATAATCATAATATAAAAAATAATAATAGTAATATAAAAAATAAAATAAAATTTTTTTAAAAATATAGATGGATATTTAGATTGGTGTCCACAATTTGTCTCAAATATTCATATTGGTGATCAAATTACAAAAATAATACTAATAATAATAATGATAAAAAATAATAAAAATATAATAATAAAAATAAAATAATAATAATGACAATAATAATCATAATATAAAAAAACAATAATAGTAATATAAAAAATAATAATAAATTAAAACAATTGTTTTTTCAATTTTCTTGTAATTATTTTTTCTTATTATTATTATTATTATTATTATTATTATTATTATTATTATTTTGTAATTTGATCACTACCATGAATATTTGAGATAGATGGTGGAGATCAATCTAAATATCTACCTATTTTTTTATAAATTTTTTTATATTACTATTATTATTTTTATATTATGATTATTATTATCATTATTATTATTTTATTATGTTATTATTATTATTATTATATTATTATTATCAATATTTTTTTTTTGACATTATTAATATCTTTGCTATTGTAAATGAATAAGTGATATTTAAGGATATTTAAATAAAAAAGATAATTTAAATGATAATTAATCTAGGTTTTATATTTAGGGATATTTAAATAAAAAAGATAATTTAAATAATTGTTAAATCAATTTAATTTTTTCATTTCTCTATTTATTTAATTTTATTTATAAAAAAATTCAAAATGCTATTATTATTTAACCATTATTTCAATTTTAAATTTTATAATTTGATTTTTAAAATTTGGTCAGAGAGGTATTTGAGTTATATTATTATATTGTTTTCGGTTTGATGCAATTATGTATATAATCAGGGGGACTTAGTGCAATTTGCCATGACAGAAACCAAACGGAATAAGGGTTTCGTCCCTATTCCGTCAATGGTTGCCAATTTCCATAAGTTAAGAGGGTTAAACGCCTAAAAAAAATTTAGGGGGATAATGCAAACTCGTGTATAGTTCAGTTGGGTCTGATGCTAATAAGCCTTCTTTTATTAAAGGTCACGCTAAATTAACTTAAATTTGTGACTTAAAATTTTGACTTCAACATCTCAACCACTTATGTGCTCTTAATCAAATTGTTGATAATTCTTAGATTAAAAGCACATGTGTTGTTGAGATGTTAAAGTCAAAATTTTAAGTAGCAAATTTAAGTTGTTTTAGTCTAACTCTTTTATTAAAATTACTAAACAAGACAAAAAAATTCTAAAACACTCAAAACTAATTAAATTATTAAAAAAAATTCTCAATCATAAATCATTAGATTAAATACTACGTATAACTTTCTCATAAATTTGTTATTACCATATTAATCACTCTCTCTCTCTCCATTTTTCAAAAAAAAAAATCATATCTCACTCTCTCCTAATTACTCTCTATCTCTCCATTTTTCAAAAAAAAAAATCATATCTCTATACTTTCTCGATCAATCTCTGATTAATAGTTAAAGAAAAAAAATTTATAAATATTTTAGTTTTTTACTAACAGTAATGAATAAATAAATATTATATATATATGAGCAAATTGCACTAAACCTCTTTGAGGTTTGCCCTTTTACACACATAAACAACTTTGACAAAAATTGACACTTACACCATCTCCCGTTAGTCGAACTTAACCGTTGACCAAGTTTAATTGTTAAAAATAAAAAGGTATTTTTGACCTTTCAAACATTTAAAAAATACGTTTAAAATTTAGAAAAAAAAAAGTGCAAATTAATTGAAAAACAAAAACAGGAAATATTTTTTTTGTTAAATGGATCTTTTACATGGTGGAGATTAAAAAGATTTCTTTTATAAAAAATGCGAAAAAAAAAATTTTGAAAAAAAAAGAAAGGAGAGAGATGTGGAGATTGGATCTCCAAAAGGATCCATGGAGTGGAATAGTGGATATCTCCATGGATCTCCATCTTCCTACTCTTCAATATGCTTTTCCAAAGCTCGCCGATCATCAAACTAATGCACTTCCTATCCAATCTCTATAGGTTCATTAGTTTGAATAGTGAGAACCTAATTTAAGAAGCACTTATGAAAGCTGATTCATTTCCTGGATTGTCGGAACATGTGGGTCCGGCCATAGTTGACATGTTTTTTGTGTCTCAAAAAAGGGTTTGAGTTGTGTTGAGTTTGTGAGAGGTTATCGGTTATGTTAAGTGTTGTGGAATGATGCCTTCTTCAATGCTGCTCCATATATTGTTTAGAGTGTTTGTAGCTATGGTTTTGAGGGTGGGACTGACTTTGAAATTGGAATTCGAATTTGATGAACCTGATTGCAAGATAATCGGGTTGCTCCTGCCCGTTGATGCCTTCTCGGGGGAGGAGGATGGAAATCCATGGAGATCAGATCTCCACTTCTCTGGGTTTTTTTTTTCTTTTTTGAACTTTTTCAAAAAAAGTTTATTTAATCCATTTAAAAAATATATATGTATATATATTTATATATTCAGTTTTTCAAATTTTTTTTTTATAAAATTGCTTTGTTTTTGATTTTTTGCTTTTTTGAATTCAATTCTTTAAAATTTTATTTGATAGATGGTGGAGATCCATTTTTTTAAAAAAAAAATTAATTAAGAAATCATGGGTAATTTAGTCTTTTGACGGTCAAATCTGGTCAACTGTTAATTTTGACTAAAAGGAAGGGGTGTAAGTATCAATTTTTGATAAAGTTGTTTCTTAATACAAGAGGGCAAACCTCAGGAAGGTTTAGTGCAATTTGCTCCCCCTCTCTCTCTCTCTCTCCCTCTCTCCCTCTCTCTCTCTCTATATATATATATAAGTCAATATAAATACCTAGTTTTTTCAAACAAAAATATATATATATATATATAAAAACTTGATTTATAGCAACTAAATTCGATTAAACTCAGAATTTCTAAGATTAATAAAAGAATTAAAGTTCTCTAGGCAATCACATACCTACAAAAATAACAAAAAACATTTTCATATTTCGATTTTTTTTTTGAAAAACAGGGGTATTTGTTTTTTGAGGGGGTTTTTTTTTTGATATATACATATATATGATTCCTAAAAATCAAGCTTATTCATAAGTTTTTTTTTTCTTAAATGTTATTCTTGCTTGCTTGAGAAATAATGAAAATAGAAAATTAGAGATATGTATTAGAGGTGAGAAAGAGTTAAATATGGTAATTAAAAATTTAGAAGAGAATGTTTAATCTAATGATTTACGAGAGATAATTTCTTTTGTTAATAATTTAATTCAAAAAAGATTACTCCTCGAATAAATCAAAAGGCTACGATGGTTCATCCTAACTTTTATTAAAATAAAATTGAGTGTCTTTAGAAATTTATTTTTTAAAATGGAGTGTTTTTAGAATAGGAGTGTCAAAAGATAAAAATGATAATCTTGGAACAAAAGGAAGCGTCTTCAGAATTTATTATTTATTTAAATTTTGATAATAGAGTGTCTTTAGAAAAGTAGTGTAAAAAGAAAAAATTAGATTGTCAAAAGAAGATCTCTTTATTCAAAATTTTAATTATAAAAATATCCCAAGAGAAATTTAGCAAAATGGACAAATTACTTTAATTAAAAATAAATCAACTTCTATAAACACTCATTAATTACACATACATCTTCAACTATATTTCTTTATTGAAAAAAAAAACTTACCTTTCATAAAAAAAAAAAAACTTATGATAAACCCTAATGTATGATAAACCTTTATTTTTATGATAAACATTAATTGAACTCTAATTTTAATTCAAGTATCAAACTTTATCATCATCACATGATTATCATATTGTTTTTTTCTTTCTTTTTATGTATAGTTATGAACTTTATCAATAAACAATTTTTAAAAAAAAAGATAGCCGTAGATATCAACAAGTTTTTTTTAAAAGATAACCGTAGATATCAGTAAGTGTTTTTTTTTAAGATTGTTGTATAACTAAAAGAATTGCAGAATGAAAATCTCTTGACCCCATAGACAATTCGATTCCACATATTCTCTTTCATATGGCTCAGACATTCGGGATATTTTCAAATGTAAATTGGACTATCATTAAAAGAGAATTTGATTCCAAAAATAATATGATTTTTTTTTTTATAAATTGGGTGTGATAATAATTTAAGAGTGTTTATAAATAATATGTATTAAAATGAATATATTCATTTCAGTAAGGGTACTATTAGCATTGAGATGAGTGCTTATAGTAATATTTATTTTTAAATTTTAGGTATGGGTGTACTTATAAAAATGAGTGTACTAATAAGTTTTATAGGTGTCGATATTCGCACCCTAAGAAATTATCTATTTTATTTATTATTAATTAATGTTAAATAAAATAAATAATATTTGAAGCCATGTACCAAAAGCACCTTGTTAGCTAGAGTTTTTAATTATAAAATATAAGTTTGATCGAAAAGAAAATTAAACAATGAAACTTTAATTCGATCCGGAAAATGTTATTCTCATAAGGGAAAATTACACTGAACCCCTTGAGGTTTGGACAAATTATACTTAGATGGATAAGTTTCTTTATTATACACTAATACCTTCAAAATTTAAATTTGACTTTTAAAAATACCTAAAATACCCCTAGTTATATTATTTTACACTTTATTTTTTTTACCTTTTAATCAAACACTTTATAAACTTTAATAAAATAAAAAAATTAAATAAAAGATATGATTCATTAAATAAATAAATAGTTTTAAAAAAATAAATACTTTTAAAAATTAAATAAATAAATAGTTTAAAAAAATTAAATATATAAATATTTTTTAAAACATTAAGTAAATAAATAATTTAAAACATTAAATAAAAAAAGTTTTAAAAAAATCAAATAAATAAATAGTTTTAAATAAATAAATAAATAGTTGAAAAAATGAGTGAAAAAATTAAAAAAATTAATTTTTTTAAGAATATCTATTAATTGGGACAATATAAGCTCTAAATATCTAATGAGTGTTGAGAACCTTGAAGCTTCTCTCATCATCATCTTTACAGTAAAAGTTTAGATATTTAGAGTTTTTCTTGTCCCTATTAACGAATATCCTTAAAAAATTTAATGTTTTTAAGTTTTTCACTTATTTATTTATATTTTAAAATTATTTATTTATTTTTTTAAACTAATTATTTATTTTATTTTTTTAAACTATTTATTTATTTTATTTTTTAAAACTATTCATTTATTTATTTATTTTAAAATTATTTATTTATTCAAAATATTTTTTATTTAATTAAAAAAAACTATTTATTTATTTAATGAATTATATCTTTTATTTAATTTTTTTATTTTATTAAAATTTATAAAGTGTTTGATTAAAAGGTAAAAAAATAATGTGTAAAATAATATAACTAAGGGCAT
The DNA here is from genome assembly GCA_033220585.1 of Dipteronia sinensis. Lineage (NCBI taxonomy): Eukaryota > Viridiplantae > Streptophyta > Magnoliopsida > Sapindales > Sapindaceae > Dipteronia > Dipteronia sinensis. Next base: position 39,314,086 of record CM065643.1, read on the forward strand.
TTTAGGTATTTTTAAAGTCAAATTTAAATTTTAGGGGTGTTAGTGTATAATAAAGAAACTTATCCATCTAAGTGTAACTTGTCTAAACCTCAAGGGGTTTAGTGTAATTTGCCCTTCTCATAATGTGACTCCCATCAATTTTAATAAACATTATAATCATAAATCAAGAATTATTTTCTCTCTTAGCATTCTCAATATGTTACCTAAAGATTTGTGAATAAAAAAGGCACAATTAGCCCCAAAAATAATTCTCTCAAATTTTTAGTTCAAAAAAATAAAATATCAATGGGTCGAGCTTCACAATAACGAAGTTCTTGCTAGCTTGGAATTGGATACAGCCTATTTATCAGAAGAGTGATGGACAAAAATACCAAAAACCAGAAGCATTGAATACAACAGAATATATTTGAATCAATGTCTAATATTTGTAAAAACGTCTAATATTAGGTTGGAAAAATGAATCACCATGTGTACAGTGAGCGTGTAGTGTGTTTGACAATATGTATATACTATCCAACACCAGTAATACTGAAATCAAAATGCAAAGAAACCAACCGCACACACATCAGTAATTCACAAAACCTGTTTCTTACTTATAAACCAGATGAGTGACACCACCAACTACACTACAATACGAAGCCAACAAAAAACAACAACCCAACAAATTGACAACAGATGAACAACTACATTTACAGCACTTACAAATATGAGAAGCTCAACATTGGAAAATTTGTTTCTAATTCCTAATATCGGAACATCTTTTTTCCTTTTCTTTCTTAATGCTTAGGCTACCAAAAGAAAATGCATCAAAGCTGTTTTGGCTGGCTATAACCTTTGCTTTACCCGCCTGCCGTTGACGTCACTGCCATCAAGGATTGCTTCATTACCATGCCTGCATACTACTATCGAGTGCTCGCTTTCCTTAGCCACATACTCCAAAAGTTCAGTCAAAAGAGAGGGACAACTTTCCTCCAAATACTCAAAACCATCAGTTTGCATCACAGCTGCAAAACAAAAGGATCAGGAACAAGCTTCATTTAATTAATCACGTCATTAAGAAACAAAACAAAAACCTAATATTTCATTACTACTCAATTAATCAATAGGAAGAGTATTGAAGCAGCTTCAGGGAAACCAAAGACCAAGGGTAAGAAGGCTTTTTTCATAAGTTTCACTATCCCAAATAATATTCGACAAACTGAGCTGTGTCCAAGGTACCATTAACATACAGTACAAAATGCTAACATTGAGATTCGAGATGAATGTCCCATTAAAAGTTGAACACAAATCAAAATTAATAGTCAAGACCATTCCTCATGCATGTCTCTGAAATAAGGACCAAAAATTGAAATTTTCTAACCATATCATGTCAAATACAGCAAGTATTCTCGAGTCAACAAAAACAAAAATTTTCCTTTCTGAATGAAATGTCATAAAAGAACCGTCTGATGCAACATTAATTAACTGAACAAGAATCAAAATTATTAGGGGATAACCACCTCTCAGATTTTCAGGCATTGCAACAAATTTAAGGCAAACAGCCTTCAGTTGGAAACAATGGTGCTGCTCCGCCAAAGCTAACGTAGTTGCCACAGTGTTAATGGCAACGTTATCACAGAGACTGGCCTCGCATAGCAACCTAAGTCTTTCTAGACCATACCTATCTGCTGCTGCAAGCAGATGCTGAGACATCAAGGTAGAAGCCCACTTGGAGTTCACACCAGTAAGTTCTTCCATGTCAGGTAGAGAGTCCCAGTATATGAAATGCAGTAAAGCCTGAAAGGTGCAGACCAGAGGATAAAAGCAACAAGTCAAACCTATATTTTTCCAGTGAAGTGAAGCAGGGTAAAAACAAAATTGAAACAATAAATATACAAAAATGGGTTGATACAAAAAATTGTACAGCCAAGAAAAATAAGAAAGGGTATTCAACCTTAAAAACTGGGGACTTCATGTCCTCAATTTTTATACGCTGCGTGTTCTGATCCTTCATAGGACCAAAAAGTTGGGCCCTAAATACAGGTGAACGAGCAGCCAGAACCAATTTGTGAGCAGCAAATACTTCACCCTCCACTTCAAAATTTACATCAGTTCTCTTTCCACTTTCAAGTAGTTGGCCAAACTGCTGACCAATGTTAGAAATTGGTACTGCTATAGAGATTATCTTAGGCCCTTCTGTGTGTGACTTCACAACACCTACACAACAGTGAACCGAGAGACAATCATCTTTGAGGTAGTCTGATTGTTCAAGAAGAGTTCTCTTGAAAAACCGCTTGTATCCCCTGCAGCATTTAAAAGATCAGACCCATTATATTGTGCAGAATACTAATTACTGTAATCTAAATGTTTGCAAGCACCAAGAACTTAGCAAATAAACATGCCCCAAAAATGAATAACCAAATGGCTGCTAAGCTAAGAAGAATAGAATAAAGAGTTATCTTAAGAAAAAAAAACTATGCCGAAAAAATGCTCCTAAAAAAAACAATACATATATCACTAAAATCATCGCGGATCAGTTACATAAACATTTTTCTTATATTATATTCACACACTCAATCATCATTGCGCATCCAATAGGAAGATGTATTAACTCCAAATACAGTGTATAATACCAACATTTTATCAAATAATCATTTAAGATAAAAACAAAATTAAACATAAAATCTTTTTAACTGCGTATTCAAAAATCATTGCATGATTCAATGGAACTCACAGAAAATCACATGCAAGTTTACATGAATATAAACAGCAACATACACCGCCATGTCAATACCAAATTGCTACAGTATATTCTCTTGATAATAACCATAAATCCATAATGTGATGGTCAACCAAAAACCCAGAATCAAAAGAATGCAGCACAAACAAGCAGGCACACAATATGGTGTATAAATCTGCCTGTCAAATGGAAATGTGAAAATTCGACTTCCTAAATTGCACTTCACAAACAGTCCAGATAAAAACAGACATAATTGCATCGTCGATACCTCAGCCAGCTCACGTAGATACACTCATGCAATTGAAGACTAAAGTAGACATTACAAAGAATTCAATCCGTCAATTATCCTACCAATTATTCAAGAAAATAAAGACCATTAAACAAAATTACATACAAAATCAAAGGAATCATAAAAGAAACAGCAGCCTCTCACCACATGCTACCGCGATACTTGAGGGTATAGGGCCCGCTCTCGAGCGATCTACCGAAATGGGTATGCACCTTGTGTCGCTCCTTGCCGCTCTGATCCAACAGCGTCAGCTCAAACAGAGCCCTCACATCAGTCCCTTCGCTCGCTAACGCAATGAAAAGCGAAACGTACCCAGCATTGTCCTCCACGCTCTTGCCATCCGGATAGAAGTAAATCGCCCACGCGTATCCACCCACCATAAACGTATCCGACGCTATGTACTTGCCGACGCCCAGTCCCTTCGATAGAGAATAACCCGTGATTTTGAATTGGTGAGATCCGTTAACGGTCTCGGTGATCGACGTAGATGTTGTGGTTTGCGAGGAGGAAGACGACGAGGACGCGGCAGCACCGGGCTTCGCGTATTCCCGGTAAATCTTTCCCATGACCGGGAAATCTGGGGGAAGATTTTCGTAGGAAAAAAAATAAAGATTTGATGATTTTCTCGGGAGAAATGAGGGTTGGTGAGGGAATTGAAGGGGTCGGTAGTGGGGATTTTGTGTGAATTAGGGTTTGGGTTTGAGAATTTATCGGGAAGTAGGTGTTTGGTAGGTGAGAAAATATAGGGTTCCGTTAGGGAAAGTACTTTCTCTGGAGAAAATATAAAAAGAAAAAGAAAGATGATACAATGAAAGAGCGAAGATGATGACTTTAAATATTGGGGTTCTAATTTATATTTATTTTGGTTTTTCTGACATGGAAATTATTGATGTGAGAAGCTGCAGTGAAACCTACTTGTTCATGTACGCGAGTTTAGCCCACTCGCTTTCATCTTAGGACACGTCTCGTCTGATGCTTAATTTGATTTTATTAACATTGTGGGAGAGAGCGATTTGATGAATTCGTATCTTAGATAACGTTTGAGACTTTGATCCCAATAAAAATCTCAGAAAATGTTGCCGGGACCCACCAAGAGTTAATTAATTAGAGTCGTCAAATGGGGGTGTACGAGAACGCGCTCATGGAGAGCAGCCGACGCGCGTGGCGGTTAGATTTTACGTGGTGTGCAAATGCAGAGACTGAGGTAAGGGTCGCAAAATTATATGCATAATTGATACACAAGGCGGATGGTAGGTGGTGAACATGAAATTTTGCTTCAATGCTCTCTGAGCGTACGGTCTGCCTGTTTGTCTGATTTGAATTAACTATCTTATTTTAGTTACCGTATAAAAAAAATCATTCAATCCGAAAATATCTGATCTATTTTACCGTAGTATTGTGATTATCCATATAGAAGGCAACATTCAATGTCACAAATATGAAATTAGAATGTTGCTACACGTTTTGAATCGTTTATTTAATTTTATCGTCAAACATTGTGACATCAATTATTAAGATTGACAAAAATTATGAGATGTTATGTGGATAGTCGCAATAGTATGGTAAAACATCTGGTCTATTTTACTATACTATTGTGACTATCCACATAAAAGACAACATTCGATGTCACAAATATGAAATTAGAATATTGCTACACGTTTTGAATCGTTTATTTAATTTTATCCTCAAACGTTGTGACATCAATTATTAGGATTGGCAAAAATTATGAGATGGTATAATAGATATTGCCTTAGTTATAATTCATATGTCACATTATTTTTATATAAAGTTAAACAAATAATTAAAGTAATCTATCATTATTATTCAATTAATTACATGTTATATGCATAATATTTGATTGTTTAAAGGGTGACTCTATTGTCATTCATAAAATATCTTCCTACATATTTGGTATAATGAAACTTTTTTATATTTAAAATACTCTTACATTTAATTATTTAAAATACATGACTTTATAATTAGAAATTAAATTTGCTTCATACACCCCTAAGTTTAAACGTTTAATCTATCATAAACCCTAATAATATATACTTAATCAAACCCAACATTAATCAGGAAATATAATTTTTTTTAACATATAGTCAAGGAATGAGTGAACAAAGAATTGATTTTATGGATTTTCGAATGCATTCAAATAAGCTAACGTTCATTTTTAATATTGTTTATTGTTACAGTTGTAGTCTTGTATAACTCATTTTTTTTAAGTAGTTGTAGAACTCGATCAATTCTATACGGTTCTCAAACACAATTCACTAACTTACTTTACTTTAATTCAACTATAAATTCTTATTAATTTAATTGATTTGTAAATTGAAAAACTTGGTAGATGGATTTAAAAAAAATTAAAACGAAAAAATTGATTTGTTTAGTGATTGAAAAAATAGTTTTTTTTAGACAAAAGAAGTTACAAATTGTTGTTGTTTAATTATTATTGTTATTGTTTTTATGATGATGATTAACTGTATAAACCATTATGATTTTATGATTTTTTAGATAATTCAATACTTTGATTCTGCAGATAATAACGAAAAAAATATAATTAGTTTTAGAGTTGAATTTGTATTTTTTTTTGCCCAAATAAAATCATAATGATAGAGTTTTATTTGAATATGATATTTTTTATCCGATTAAAATCTATAATATTTGTTAATGGGAACGAATAAACTATACATATTTTTTTTTGAAGGAAGAAACCGTACCTACAAGATTTTTTTTTCGATGATAGAAGCAAATGAAGAGAAATGGGTGTAATGAGAAAAAATATATATTTAATTAAAATTTTAAAAAATACATATTTAATTAAAATTTTAAAAAATACTTAAGGATAGTTTTAATATTTTAAAGGGTATAGGGAGTAAAATTAATAACTTTAATATTTTAATATGGGTGTGAAAAAAAAATATAGAAATATATTTTGTACACGGTAATAGAGTCACCTTGTTTAAATTCACATTCAAATAATATGTTATAATTAATATATCATTTTCATTGTTATCTAATAGTTTACGATGTAATTATAAACTATAGGTTACATTTTTCCTTTATAATTATTTTTTAGGTTTCATCTGATGATTTAAGGTATATGTTAACGTTACCTTTATAAATATTATTATATCATATTTTATTTTAAATATTATACTATTACATAATTTTAAGAATTATTTAAAAATGTAAGAATTCGATTTACATCGAATCAACATCATATTACTAATATTGTACCATATTTAGGTGGACTTGTTGAGTTATTACTTATGAGTATGACGTTAACGTGATTCTCTCGTTCATGACTTTTTATTGGTGCAAACTGAAGACAGCACGTAACAATTTCTCTGGAATGGCACGTGTCAGTGAACGTACACATTGTTCATGCAATTTCTGCCACAAATTTGCACTACACCGTGTCCGTGATGGCCCCCACGGAGACTACTACTCACTCTTTAGCTTTAATTAACACAATTTCCGACACCTTTGATACCAAAAATGCTTTCCTGTTGTTGAGTTTTGTGGATTCCACCTCATGGGCACGTGGAGGCTTATCAACATAGAGCTTCATGCAAGAAGGTTGGTGGTATTATGGGTGGCATTTCTTGATCCCTCAGTAGTCAGTAACCAGTATAAATGAAAAGTTTTGTTGTTCAAATTGTAATGAGCTCCGCTTCTTCAATATCAATAAAGTTTTCATGATGAAGCCATGAAGCTTTGGAAGGTTATCAGATGTTATATATATTCTCTCCATCTTTGATTTATCGATCGTTATATATTTATGCTTTGGTTTTACAACATTTCCTTATTATTCATCTTTTTCTTTTTCTTTTTCTTTTTTAACAACATATTTCAATTGTATTATTTTTATTTATTTTAAATCTCATATCAATGGAATTATAGTTTTTTAGTAACCTGACGATGAGATCAATCATTATAATTATAAATTTGGTCTGAAATATAACTCCACTCCTAATATAGAGGAGTGTTCAATGGGCAAATGTTAGACTCTAATCCCATCATATATGGGGAAGTGTTCAATCACTTTAGTAAGAGTGATTGTGCAAGTTCAAACATAATATTTATGTGTAAGTAAATTATTGACATTTGTAAATCATAAATGCCATTCTTTGGTTTAAAAAAATTATAGGCTTATAGTTTATACATTTCTTTAATTTTTTTATATACCAATTTTGCAAGTGATAATTAGAATATATAATATTTTTAAACTGAATAAACTGAAAAAAACGTTCTTATTACTTAAACACATTGAGGGTGGTTATATTTGATTGATTTAAAAATGGCCATTGTTACCTAAAACTCAATGTATAATGGCTATAATATATATATATATATATATTTATATATATGAGTAATTTACTAATAAAAGGTTAAGGGTGCGTTTACTAACCGGAAATGAGTGGGATCAGAATCAAGTTTCACTAGAAAGGGAATGGAAGAGAATCGGAATTAAGTTACAAATTCAATTACTGTATTTATTAACTTTTTTAGAATTATAAACACTACAAAAAAAGTATCTATTAGCAACCAACTATTTTCGACGGTCATAATTACCGTCCATGATTCAGCATTTTTCGATGGGCTTTTTCAGCACGGTCGAAAATGATGAAAAAAATAATACCACATTTTCGACGGCCGAAGGCTGTCGAAAATAGTCAAATAAACTGTCGAAAATGACCCACATTTTTAACGACACTAATTGTCCCACATTTTCGACGGGAATATATTTGCTGTCGAAAATGAGCCACATTTTCGATGGCATTATATGTGTTGTCGAAAATAATGATGAAGGAAGTAATATCGCAATGGAAATCAAAAATAGTCGAATAATTTGGTACTATTTTTTATATTATTTGTTACGGTATTGTCATGAAAAATATAATTAGTTAAATAATATAATATTAATTAATAAATTATAATGGAATATATTTATATATGTGATAATTTATACACTGTAAAAAATGACTTGTAGGTCGATATTTTAAATGCATCACAATAGATACTATTTTTTTTTGTCACTACATTTTTTTGCGAAATCACTCTATTAATTTTTTCACAAAGTATTTTGGTTCAATTTTGAAATATCAATTAATTTTAAAAAATTATAATTTGTAACGATCACTAATAAGAAGTTTACTCTAAGGATACATCAGGCTAAATTAATCAAGTATGAAATATAGTAAAATTATTAGTAATTACAAGAACATTTAGTTATTTTTAATTATGTCTACTAAACAGGACTATATTAAATTTTAAAAAAAGAATGCTTTAAAAATGTTTAATTTTTCTAAAAAAATGAATGCTCTAAAATAATTACAAATTTTATTGAAATGAGTTTAAATTATTAATTAATAAAAATTATTAATTTTTCATTAAAATGTTGATTATAAAAAAATCAACATGAATATAATATGCATTACCTATTAAAATATGTAGCTTGAGCAAAATGGTAAAAACAAGTTATGCTTTTCTTTCAAATAAGAGAATATTTTAATAAAATATTAATTTGAAAAACAATACCAAAAACATAGGTTCAATTGAATAATGTGTAAAATATATCAATAGTTTATATATAAAGAGTATGCAAAATAGATTAGATATAGAGTTATAGCAGAATGATAAAAGCAACACTTACCATCTTCAAGGTCCAAAGTTCGAACTATGTAAGTTGCAATTCTGCGATTCTTGGAGGTGGTGAAGCAGTCAAAAATACATCTAATTTAAACAATTTTTTATTATTATTATCGACGGTCAATGACCGTCGAAGAAAGTGGTGTTTTTGACCGCTCGTCACCCATTTTTAATACTATTACTGATGATCATTTTCATTTTTTACGACGGCCATTACCGTCAAAAAAGATGGTATTTTCGACGGCCCGTCAATGAAAGTTTATTTCCGACGAGCGTATTTCCGACGGCATTCGAAGGCTGTTTCCCATCGGAAAAGCGTATTTTCAACGGGAAACCGTCGTTTTCAACGGCATTTAGCCCTCGCTGATAACTATTTTTTTGTAGTGAAATGAAATCAAATTTATATAAAATTGATTACAAAAATACCCTTATGCATACAAAATAACTATATATATATATATATATATATATATATATATATATTTAAGAGATGCATGAGTATAGCTAAAAAATAAATAAATTAAAGTTTTTTTTTTTACAATTTGGTTTTTGCCACAGTATAGTTTTTTTTTTTCAATATTTTTTATAACAAGTATATATATATATATATATATATATATATATTAAAAATGAGCAATGAAGTATGAAAAAAAGAGTGAATTGCAAAGTATATATATATATATATATATATATATATATATATATATATTAAAAATGAACAGTGTACTGATGAAGTATGAAAAAAAGAGAGTAAACTGTGAAGTGTGTATATATATATATATATATTTATATATTAAAAAGGGAAAAAATATTAAAAGTCTCTAGTTTGACCTATTATTCGTTCTGGTTCCTATAGTTTTAGTATTGACTCGTTTGATTCTTCTGTTATGGTTTCCATTAAAAATAGATTGTCTGACATGTTCAGAAGGCAAAATAACAGTTTTGCTCTCAATTGTTATTTACTGGTAATTAAAATTAAAATTTTAAAAAAATCTTTATTCTTTAGAATTGATCTTGCAGATCTCCATCTTTTCTCTCCTCTTCAATCATCAACATCAATCAAAGGAAAAAAAATCAAAGAAACAAAATAATGATTTTTTCTTGGTTTTAAAATGGATTTGGTGAAGATCTGGATCTGCACCAAATCCAAAAAAAAAAAATTAATTTAAAATTTTGATTTGGTTCCAAGAACTCCATTTTCTCACTCCTTTTTCAACTCAGAACGTAGAATAAGCACATAACCACCATCGTCGCTACCATTCTCAGATCTCCAACCACCTCACCGTTGCCATTCTTAGATCTCCACTAACAATACTATGACACTAAGAGTCCTATTCCTAGTTAGAAATAGATTTTGACTTTTAATCAAATAATTAATTAATTTCCAATTAATTAAATAATAAAATAAAATAATATATTAGGCTAATATTATTAGCCCTTGTCGCCCAAGCCTAAACATGGACAATATATATTGTTTTTTCCATTTTATTAAATCCATTGGATTTTAATAAAAAGTCCACATGTGAACTAAACTCATTCTTAATTATTAAAAATTAGTCAACATGTCTTAAATTAATACATTAATATAATTTAGCAGATCATTTATATAAAATGTGTAAATTTTATTCTTGATGTATTAATGGAATGTTAAACACACCCCATTAGGGCCCCCTCAAGGATTCCTATATCCTTGGCTGCCCATTCCAGGCTTTTGAAGAATTACCACGTGTCTTGATCACACATGACAGCACATCTCCAAAACTTTTGGATTCCGAAATCCAAAACAATTCTAGATGGACTTAGAAATTAATCTGGTAGAATATATCAAGTGATCCATTCAAGTTCGTGTGGATTGGGGATCTTGGCGGGCTATCTAAATTTAAGCTTCAATAAACATAGCCTAATTACAATCAACAACTGATTCACTTAGGTTCGATCTAATAATTTTAGTTCATTCCATTAAAGAGCTAAAATTGAACTCTTAAATAAAGATATAATAAGTCAATGTTTCTCATCCGTACCCTAGATAACCTTATTGGAGATAGTGTATCCTCATGAAAAATACCAGTAATTGCCAAGAGCTCATAGAACACATATAGCTCTCCTAGTTACCATATTTACTTATATGACCACATTTTGAACTTGGATATTTTAACTTGTCCAGAAGCCATGTTTCAATAGACACTATAGAAAACTTAACGTTAAGATTTAATATCCAATACCTTAAAATATTCATATGATGATATTCTACTCACATTTAGTAAATTGAGCCATGATGTCCATATCTATAAATGAAGTCCTCTATCGATTAATAAATGAATACCACCAAACTATCGAGGATAGACTATGCTATATAATCGTACTTATTGATAGCTCAAATGATAACACTTGTAACCATAAATCCATCATTTATCTTAGGTTTGAGATAGACTATCTGATTGTCCTTAAGTGAAAACTGTTATCCATTGACGGTTTTGGATAAAGTATTTCACCATGATCATATTCAATGCACCTAGTGCACTAGATTCTTTTGCCCAAAGACACTATACTTTGATGATTTTAGACTCATCATAACACATTTGATCTCACTCAAATGCTAGTAAAAGAATCTACAACTTTAACAAGGTAAATGCGTCAAACCTTTATCTTAAGTTGTGAATATTGTTCAAGACTAACTAAAGAATTGTGTCTACCTCATACATATCCAGATGTATAAACAATTCTTCATCTCTCATAGTCTTTTGACCTTATGATTATTTACTTTTGACAATTATAATAATTAAACTATAAATGCTATAAGATTTGTTAAACTAAATGCTATAAGATTTGTTAAACTAGATATCACTTTATTAATATGAAAAGATTGTCAAATATATTATTACACTCTTACTATTGAGCATAATCCTAACAGAAGGGGTCATCGCCTTCACTGTAGTTAGGAAGGCTGTCGATGGCTTCCAAAGGAGTAACCACATTCAGTCATTCACATATGGCCACCATCGTGGAGGCCACTTGAATGATGGACTCAATGTTCACTTAATTTTATTATTTAATTAAATATCTTTTTATTAAATTTATTTTATTTTAAATATTTATCTTAATGGCATTTTAGTAATTATGACAAGGGTATAATGGACTTTTGTTAGTCAAACATGGTCGATGGTGATATCTAACGTAATTCATTATTAGTAGGAGATGTTAGTGTCAATTTTTCAAAATGCTATTTCCCTATGTCAAAGGCTAAACCTAATTAAAAATAAAATATGAGATAGATTAATAAAATTTAGAGTGGCTCTATTGCCACCCATAAAATATCTTCATACACCCATATTTTAATGAAACTCTTTTATTTCTGAAATACCTTTACATTTAATTACTTAAAAATATATGGGTTTATAATTAGAAATTAATTTTTCTTCCTACAGCCACCGGTTTGAACACCTAATCTACCATAAACCCTAATAATATATAGAGAAAATAGCACTAGACACTATTAATTGGTAGGTGGAGTCCCAAAATGGTCATTCACTATTTTAATTGTTCCATAATCACCATTGTTGACGGTGATTTTTGGATCGTGTAGGATTGATCACGTCGTTGCCAATTGTTAAAGATGTTATGAGAAAATAGAAGAAAGCAAAGCATGCAAGCACATGTTTACGTGGTAAAACCTCAAGGTGGGGAAACATCCACGGTTGCCGGTGATGGTGAGGAAAGAAATTCACTATGAATAAACCGAATTACAAACTCAGACTCTCTTGGTCTCTTGTATTCTACGTTTCGTCGCCTTACAATATTATTTTATAGTCTATTTATATGTGTATAGAACCCTAAATCGTGGTGTACAAATAAGGAAAAGTACTGGTGTCTAACTAAGACTGGTTACTTATTGAAGTCGTATTTATCTTCTTTCCTGTTTCGCGTCTTCCACGAATTGAATGAATTAGATTTGCTGCCTGATTGGGACTATGATATCTATAAGGAAGTTTGTTTCCTTATCAGAGGATGCTTCGAGATATCTTATTTGAGTAAGACTCTTTTGTTAGTTCCAAGTTTTGGATTGCGCAGCGGAATGGTGTTTTAAAATTTTTATGCAATCATCAAGTAAACCTATTTGTACAGTAACAATCGAAAACAATAAGAAGGAGAAGAAACTATTTCATACCAGCGTTTGAAGGCTCATTCTTTCTTTTCCGATCTGCTTCCTGATTTGAACCACAAGATCTTCCCGGCTATGTCCCGCGATTAGCAACAACGTGTGGGCGCGTCACGGGTTTCAGGAACTTAAGTGGAGGTAGAAAAAACTAACGAAAACAACTCTTGTTTTCTAGGTGTGTAATTCAGCCACCATGAATCAAAGAAAAAAAAATTATTTTTTTTCTCTTTCTCTAGCAGCACACCTCTCTGATTTCTTCTTTTTATTTCACGCAACCAATTGTATTCAATACAATTGAGAGAACTCAAATATTCTCTTCTCTTAATTACGTGTATCAGTTTTCAAAAGCAAATATATATCTCATATACATTTATTCTTTTAACTGATAACCTTTATTGATTAATCGTTTAATTAATAAAAGATAATTAATGGTTTGAATTTAAACCTTTTAAATTCAACTTTTATAACACCCTCCAACTAATGATGAATTGTATAATTAAATAATCTAATTATTTAATTACATAATCATTAATATTCATTAATTAAATAATCTCATTATTCAATTAATTTCCGAATAAACACGTGTCACTTTCGTAACCCAATTAATTGGACGATCCAATTAATAAACCGTGACCCTTGTTACCTTAATCAATCGGGCTAGCAAGGGGACCTAATGGACCCACAGTATTTCGAGCTCCAATAATCCTTAGAAATAATTAATTAAACTCTTTAATTAATATTTCATGATTATTAACTTCGGTGTTATTCCACTAAAAAACCCGAAGCTGCATTCTCTCAACTGTAGATGTTTTTACACAAACCAATAACTTTCGGTGTCCATCGATATAGCTATTACATATGGTATAATCCTCCAGAAGTAGTTCATAATTAGAGCTGGGTTATAATGTCCGTTATACCCTTCTAATTACATATTTTCCATTAAGTACCATTGATTCTCTAATGAACAATAAATCCTACATTCCTCACGGAATTAGGAGAGCGCTCATATTGTTCAAGCCCCGAATCAACCCTTAAGCGAACTACTATCTACTTCTCGCAAGAAGGAGTGGATTCCACTATTGTGTACAAACCTTCCCAACCACAAGCCAAACCGTGATTCCAACATACGAAGCATATTGACCGGGAATGTAACTCCGATCTCACCCATGGTATATCAAAAACCACGATCTAACCTGAAGGAGTCGATAAGACACTCAGGATTAAGATCACCCATATATAGCCATCATTTGTCGATATATATGAATCTCATCATGTAACGAATCTTATTGAGAGATTCATATAGATCGTGGCCCAGTCCTATATAATCACATCATACAAGGTGTCCTCCATTCTCATATCATCATATGAATGATCCAGGATAAGATCACCGTACATTACGGAATGGACTGCAGCTGTATATTAACCACAAATAAAGTACCCAGCTTTATTTGCTATCTACGGACTCTTTAGATTGCTCGTTTCAAAATGAATCCATCTGTATATGACAATTATATACTCAGTTTGAAATTACATCTGGCAATCTTGGATGTTAAGTACACATGTTATATATAAATGTATGAGACAATTTGAATGAATAAACTACTTATTTTATTTATGTTCAATTCACATTTACAATTTACAAGCTTTAGGGCAAAAACCCCAACATCTTTCTCTACGTATTTGAGTCGTTATCGCATTTAATGTCTCCTACGTGTTGTTCAATTGACCAGCTATCTAACCCGACCAGATCTCTTTTACCCCAAACGGATTGTCTTTACCTGACCAGGTCATCTCTACCCGATCGGCTAGTTTCCCCCACCAGGTTATTAATACCCGATCGGTTAGTTTCCCCGACTATCTTGGGTAAACTCAATTAAGCTTTGAGATCATCTACTGGTCACATTGGGTTGAACCTTTCTGGATGACTTTGGAGACGTGGCATATCTAATCACCGTACTTTCAGGTGATCATGCTGACTTGCATGCTATCAAAAAATCCCTATAACAATACCCCCCCCCCCCCTCCCCAAATCCGCGAGACAAGTTCTTGGCGGCTCGTCGAATGGGATTTGAACACTTGACTTTTTGGTGCTTCTGATCTTATCGCTTTAACCCGATCAAGTATCTTATTAAACTGATCATTTTTTGTTGCTGAACTGATCAAGTATCTTATTAAACCGATCAGTCTTGGACTCCTTGATTTTTTGCTTCCTTGTAGTTGGACCGGTCGGTGTCCCGGCTCTTTACCTAGGATAATTCCCGACCTTGTAGCTAGACTGATCGGTGTCCTGGCTCTTTGCCTAGGATAAATCCTGACTATCTTGGTCCTTGAAGTTGATTCATTCGGTGTCCCGATTACTTGTTCGGGATATTTCCCTATAAACTTGAGTCTTCAGCCAAGAGGTGTTATGAGAACCTTGCCATATTTTTTCCTGTTTTTTCCATGTAAACAAGTCACCAATGACGTCTCCTGGTTTTGTCTGTTTACAAGGGTTTGGCCGAATCGTTAGTGCAATAGTAACACAGCCGAACGCATCTCACTAGGTTTACCCAATGGCGTACCCGAGTGTTTTTTCCCCGGTAAAACCAGCATCTCGGGGTGGCCAGATCGCTGACAGTGCTTTATATGCACCCAGTCAGTTCGACGGGTACGTCAGATCTCTAACAACAGACTTCTCAGCCTCTCGAGCACCTTTACCCATGATGGCAGGTGTCAGCGCTACGAGTTTATCTTTGATAACAAAGATGATTATAAAAAATTTGAACACCATTCTTGGCTTCTTTATTAATTGATCTGCAAATTAACAATATCAAAACAAAAAATAATTAGAAAAACTAAAAATAAAAAATAAACTAAAAATATCTTAAACTGAAAGCAACTAAGCTATCTCTCTTAAGAGTAGTTTTTTTTGTAGGGTCCTCAAAAAATAGTGCTGACTGTCTATTCGTCGCTGTCTCAGCCCTGGCTTCGTTTCTTTTCCTGGTTTCCCTTGGGTTGGTTGTCCTAGAAGGGGTCCTTTTGCTGATCGGCTACTCTTTTAAGAATTAAATCTTTGAGATAACCCTCCCTAATGAGTGTGTAGATGTGGTCTCTTAGCTGGTAGCATTTTGATATATCGTGACAACTTTCCTTATGGAACCTGCAGTATTTTGACGAGTCTCTTCGAGCGTAGGTTGACTGTCTAAGATAATATTTGACTAGCATCTAGTCTTATACAATCGCTAGGGTTTTCTCTTGTCTCTTAGTGGGGGGAGTGTAGTTGGTGTTGTTGGTTCTAGGTTTTGGATTGCGCAACGGAATGGTGTTTTAAATTTTTTTTATGCAATCATCAAGTAAACCTATTTGTACAGTAATAATCGAAAACAATAGGAAGGAGAAGAAACTATTTCATACCAGCGTTTGAAGGCTCCTTCTTTCTTTTCCGATCTGCTTCCTGATTTGAACCACAAGATCTTCCCGGCTATGTCCCGCGATTAGCAACAACGTGTGGGCGCGTTCACGGGTTTCAGGAACTTAAGTGGAGGTAGAAAAAACTAACGAAAACAACTCTTGTTTTCTAGGTGTGTAATTCAGCCACCATGAATCAAAGAAAAAAAAAATTATTTTTTTTCTCTTTCTCTAGCAGCACACCTCTCTGATTTCTTCTTTTTATTTCACGCAACCAATTGTATTCAATACAATTGAGAGAACTCAAATATTCTCTTCTCTTAATTACGTGTATCAGTTTTCAAAAGCAAATATATATCTCATATACATTTATTCTTTTAACTGATAACCTTTATTGATTAATCGTTTAATTAATAAAAGATAATTAATTGTTTGAATTTAAACCTTTTAAATTCAACTTTTATAACACCCTCCAACTAATGATGAATTGTATAATTAAATAATCTAATTATTTAATTACATAATCATTAATATTCATTAATTAAATAATCTCATTATTCAATTAATTCCAGAATAACCCAATTAATTGGACGATCCAATTAATAAACCGTGACCCTTGTTACCTTAATCAATCGGGCTAGCAAGGGGACCTAATGGACCCACAGTATTTCGAGCTCCAATAATCCTTAGAAATAATTAATTAAACTCTTTAATTAATATTTCATGATTATTAACCTCTTTAATTAATATTTCATGATTATTAACTTCGGTGTTATTCCACTAAAAAACCCGAAGCTGCATTCTCTCAACTGTAGATGTTTTTACACAAACCAATAACTTTCGGTGTCCATCGATATAGCTATTACATATGGTATAATCCTCCAGAAGTAGTTCATAATTAGAGCTGGGTTATAATGTCCGTTATACCCTTCTAATTACATATTTTCCATTAAGTACCATTGATTCTCTAATGAACAATAAATCCTACATTCCTCACGGAATTAGGAGAGTGCTCATATTGTTCAAGCCCTGAATCAACCCTTAAGGGAACTACTATCTACTTCTCACAAGAAAGAGTGGATTCCACTATTGTGTACAAACCTTCCCAGCCACAAGCCAAACCGTGATTCCAACATACGAAGCAGATTGACCGGGAATGTAACTTCGATCTCACCCATGGTATATCAAAAACCACGATCTAACCTGAAGGAGTCGATAAGACACTCAGGATTAAGATCACCCATATATAGCCATCATTTGTCGATATATATGAATCTCATCATGTAACGGATCTTATTGAGAGATTCATATAGATCGTGGCCCAGTCCTATATGATCACATCATACAAGGTGTCCTCCATTCTCATATTACCATATGAATGATCCAGAATAAGATCACCGTACATTACGGAATGGACCGCAGCTGTAGATTAACCACAAATAAAGTACCCAGCTTTATTTGCTATCTACGGACTCGTTAGATTGCTCGTTTCAAAATGAATCCATCTGTATATGACAATCATATACTCAGTTTGAAATTACATCTGGCAATCTTGGATGTTAAGTACACATGTTATATATAAATGTATGAGACAATTTGAATGAATAAACTACTTCTTTTATTTATGTTCAATTCACATTTACAAATTACAAGCTTTAGGGCAAAAACCTCAACAATCTCCCACTTGCACTAAAGCATGTGAGACATGTCTTGTAAACCTAGACCCTCTAGGTGACCCGTAAACACTTTAGCCGGTAAGGTCTTCATAAATGGATCAGCATGATTGTCCTGTGACGCTATCTTGGTCACGATCACATCTCCTCTATGCACTATCTCTCTGATGAGATGATATTTCCTCTCTATATGCTTCCCTCTCTTGTGGCTTCTTGTTCTTTGGAGTTAGCCATAGCACCACTGTTATCACAATAAAGTGTGATATGCTTATCCAGATCTGGAACAACTTCCAGATCATTCAAGAATTTTTGGAGCCAAACAGCCTTTTTAGCAGCTTCATAAGCGGCTACATATTCGGCTTCCATGGTGGAGTGAGCAATACAAGATTGCTTAACACTCCTCCAGACAATGGCTCCACCACTAAGGGTGAATACCGATCCAGTCGTGGATTTCCTAGAATCCCTGTCTGACTGAAAATCAGAATCCATGTATCCTAACGGGACCAAATCCTGTCCAGAATACACTAGCATATAGTTTCTCGTTCTCCTAAGATACTTGAGAATAGTCTTGACAGTAACCCAATGATCCAATCCTGGGTTGGACTGGTATCTGCTGGCTACTCCCACTGCGAAGTAGATATCAGGTCTCGTGCATAACATAGCATACATGAGACTGCCTACCGTAGACGCATAGGGAATACGTCTCATATCCTCAACTTCTTGAGGAGTCTTAGGACACTTGTTCCTTAGACAAGTGAATTCCTATGCCTAGAAGGTAAATTACCTTTTTTTGGAGTTCTGCAACGAAAATCGCACAAGAATCTTGTCGATATACGATGCCTGAGACAATGCTAGGAGTTTGTTCTTGCGATCCCTCAAGAGTTGGATCCCTAGAACATAACTCGCCTCTCCCAAATCTTTCATTTGGAATTGGCTAGCCAGCCAGCCCTTTACTTTCGATAATACCCCTACATCATTCCCAATGAGTAGGATATCATCTACATATAGGACTAAGAAAACTACTTTCTTGTCAATGATTCACTTGTAGACAAAAGGTTCATCAACATTTTGCTCGAAGCCATAAGTTTTGATCACATCATCAAACCTTATGTTCCAAGATCTAGATGCTTGCTTCAGTCCATAAATGGACCTTCGCAACTTGCAAACCTTTTGCTCTTGATCTGGAGACACGAATCCCTCTAATTGCATCATGTAGATGCTCTCATCAAGATTGCCATTCAAGAATGCAGTCTTGACGTCCATTTGCCAAATTTCATAATCAAAATGGGCAGCAATGGATAAGAGAATCCTAATAGACTTAAACATGGCTACTGGCGAGAAGGTCTCTTCATAATCGACCCCTTCTTTCTGGGTATAACCTTTGGCCACTAGTCTTGCCTTGAAGGTCTCTACCTTCCTGTCTACTCCTCTCTTTCTCTTGTAGATCCACTTACACCCTATGGGTTTTACCCCATCCGGTAAGTCTACAAGTTCCCAGACTGAGTTAGAGTACATAGACTCCATCTCGAGATTCATGGCTTTAAGCCATTCCTCTTTGTTAGGATCTTCCATTGCATTCTTAAATGTCAATGGATCATCCACACTACCTATAGAAACGACATCTAGTCCCTCACCTATACCCAAATAGCGTTCAGGTTATCTCACAACCGTTCCACTGCGTCTAGGTGGTAGTGTATCCTGACTAGGAATTATCTGACTATTAGAAGTCAATGGATCAACAACTCTTGTTGACTGAGCACTAGTCGTACTAGGCTCCGTTTCATTCAATACAATCTTACTACGAGGTTTATGATCACTAATATAGTTATCCTCAAGAAACGTTGCATTTGTCGATACAAATACTTTGTTCACTTCAAGACTATAGAAGTATCCACCTCTGGTCTCCTTAGAATATCCCACAAACAAGCAGACTATAGACTTGGGGTCTAGCTTTCCACTTCTGTTCTTCAGCACGTGTGCTGGATACCCCCATATGTAAAAATGTCGTAAACTAGCTTTACGACCATTCCACAACTCTAAGGGAGTCTTAGGAACAGATTTGGATGAGACTACATTCAAAATGTAAGCCGCAGTTTGTAACGCATATCCCCAAAAGGAATTTGGTAATGATGAGAAACTAATCATAGATCTCACCATTTCCATAAGGGTTCTATTTCTCCTCTCCGCGACACCATTCTGTTGTGGTGTTCCAGGAGCTGTAAGTTGGGACACTATCCCATGCTCGACCATAAAGTCTTCAAACTCTTGGCCAAGGTACTCACCTTCACGATCTGATCGTAGAGACTTGATAGTCTTTCCTAACTGATTCTCAACTTCAGCTCGGAACTCTTTGAACTTTTCAAAAGTTTCCGACTTCTGTTGCATTAGGTAGACATATCCGTATCTAGAGTAGTCATCTATAAAAGTGACATAATACTCATAGCCACCCATTGTTTTAACATTCATCGGTCCACAGACGTCTGAATGTATAAGCTCTAGTGGTTCTTTAGCTCTAAGCCCTTTTCCAGTAAAAGGTCTCTTGGTCATTTTATCTTCTAGACAGGATTCACAGACAGGTAAGGTGCCAACCTTTAACTCACTTAAAGGCCCGCTTTTAACTAGTCTATCTATCCTATCAAGGTTAATGTGGCCAAGTCTTAGATGCCACAGATACGTTTCGTTTTCTGGAGAAATCTTTTGTTGTTTCATTTTTGGTTTTTCAACTTTAAACATTTCAGCATTGAGTAGTGTTGTATGTATTAACGGCCTTAAAACATACAAATTGTTTTCGTTTAATCCTAAACATATATTCAAACCATTCTTTGTAATAATAACAGACTTATTATTAAAAGAAACAGAATATAATTGTTCCAACAACTTTGAAACAGAAATCAAATTTCTTGTGAATCCAGGAATAAAAAACACATTGTTCAAAACAATAAAACAATTTCCAAAATGTAGTCTAACTACATCCACTGCTCTTGCTGACACGACATCCCCCGACCCAACACGCATAGAGAAGGCTTCCTCCTCAAGCTATGTTCAAGAATCAGTCCACTGCATAGAAGAACATACATGGTTAGTGGCCCCCGAATCAATTATCCAGGGTGAAGAATCATCTTCCACTAAACATGACTCAAGAACAAGTAAATCATATTTACCTTTCATTTTCTTCTTCTTTGCAACCTCCTCTAGATACTGAGGACAGTTCCTCTTCCAGTGTCCAACCTTGTCGCTAATGGAAACATTTTCCTTTGCCTTGGTTGGCGGTGGCGCCCTTTTTCTTGCCTTGGGCTTTCTTAGGCTTGAGCTTACCCTTTGCCTTCCCAGCAGACCTCTTCCTCTTTTTATTTTCAGAGAAAGATGGTTCGGCAACATTTGCCTCACTGGTCTTACTTTTGTTGTCCTTAGTCAAGGACTCAAAAGTAGTGAGCTCATTGAGCAACTGAGTGAGACTGAACTTTAGCTTGTTCATCTCATAGTTACTCTTGAACTGATCGAAACTCTTCGGAAGAGTCATCGGTATGATGCTCACCTGACTGGGTTCATCAATGGCCTCGCCATTGATCTCTGCCGTGTTGAAATAGGACATCATGTTCAGGACATGTTCCCGAACAGATGTGCCCTCCTTCATTCGAGCAAGCATTGCAGAACGAACAGCTTCGTGCCGCTTTTGCTCAGAGGGTTGCCCGAACATAGCCTGCAATGACTCCATTATTTCAAATGAAGTACCCATTGCTTCGTGCTTAGTGACAAGCACGTCTGTCATACTGACTAACAGATATGTTCGGGCTTTCTCATCTGATGAGACCCATTTTTGATATGCCTCAAGAACAGTTCGTGCTGCATCGGCAGTAGGCTTTGGAGGTCATTCCTCCGTAAGCATAAACTTTAGGTCCTTAGTGACCAAGATTGCATTTATGTTATGTTTCCATTTAGTGTAGTTATCACCAGTTAATTTGTCATTAGCAAGGATTTGTAATAGTGCAGATGACATGGCTGAAAAAACATAAATTAAGAATTCATTCAATCATACATTCAAAACATCTGCGAATGTTCGGCATAAAATTAAACATGATGTATGAAAATGTTTAATGAACAAGAACAACCCTAAGAAAACAATGTTTCTATGTCACGACAATCTAACATACCACAAGCAAGTGCCGCCTTAGGGTCGGTCAAATTCTTGCATGTTGGATCGAGACCTTCTCAATCAAATGATATACCAGAATAACTCTTATTCTAATATCATTCAACCATCGTTTATATAGTCAGGTTTTTAATTAACCAATTTAATTAAAACCTTGTGAGCATAACCCATCATTTTAGATCTCATGAGCTTAACTCGAGAATTGCCGCCTTAGGGTCGGTCAATCCTGAAATCCCCTCAGAAATCCTATCCGTTAGAAAGTCAACCTTGGTATTGATTCTTATGGAAACCCTCCTTAGGGAGGATGAAAGCAAAGCCGTCACGAGGCCCCACTAGAATCTCACGGTGTTGAACTAATGATGTAGACCGCGAGATATAATGTCATATATCCCTCTCCCACTCACTATTTTATAATTAGGGTTTTCTATATTAATGCATCTAGATTAAACAAGATTAAATGGCTAATTTCAATATAAACGTCTAGTGCATTAATCACAAATTATTAGAATCCTATTCCAATAACTAATAAACTAATATGATTTTTAACTCTTAAAAATCTAGTTCATTAGTGATAATTCTAATCTATGTAAACTATTTACTAAGACCAGATTTATTAAATGTGTATTTACCAAGTTTTAACAATTAAAACTAAACACATTATCAGGTCTAATTATAATTAGAGGCTTAATCGAATTAAACTTATAATGGACCCTACTAATCTAAGTAATTAAACACTTTAATAAATAGATTAGTAATTAATGAGAATTACCAAGTTTTTACTCCTAAAAACTAATCCCATTAACTTATAGCCAATTATGTGAATTACCCATTTTAATCAAATTAAAATTAAACACAAAATATAGAAGGCTATAACGCATGTATGACATATCAACATATATATGTGTTGGCACATCTAATTTAAATGATATGTATATGCATGGCAATGCTTTAATTATAACTTAATAAAAGCATACATGAATTGACCGAGTACGATGGGTTTATCTAACTTAAAAATTTTCTAATTACAATAATATCCAAGGCATTCCTTGGTCTTCTTGTAATTCCAAAAATCTTCAAGTCCATTTGTAATATCTTTTGTGTCTTCCAGGCCCAAAATCGAGTCCAACTTGATTTATTTCATTGGATCAATCACATGGATTAAATCCCTAAAGCCCAAGTGTTACTCTAACACTTTTCGGAGGCCCGAGATTTTCCAAAAAAAATTGGCCCAAACTTGATTGACTGCTGCACTCCGCGCACTCTTTCTACACACATACACAACAATTGTGCATAGCTGCAGCATGTTGCACATACACACAACAATTGTGCGCATCATACACATGCACAACAATTGTGCACAGCTGCAACATGACATGTGTAAATTGTTATGCGCACCACTTATTGTGCAACATATCTATTACAATTGTGTTGTCGTGGTATGTCTACCGGATCATCATCTTCATTCGATTTACATCAATAAAAATAAAATAATGGCATAAAAAAATACAACCCGGGATTAATATTACATTTAAAATCCAAAAATCCTAAAACCCATATACTATAAAAATTTACGATCAACCATGTTTAAATTAAACAATTTAATTATAAACATTCATACAATCATAAAGACAGTACCAACACATTCATACATGCAATCAGGAGCGATTGAATTCGATTATACTGTACAAAAATGGCTCTGATACCATTTTGTTGGTTCCAGGTTTTGGATTGCCCAGTGGAATGGTGTTTTAATTTTTTTTATGCAATCATCAAGTAAACCTATTTGTACAGTAATAATCGAAAACAATAAGAAGGAGAAGAAACTATTTCATACCAGCGTTTGAAGGCTCCTTCTTTCTTTTCCGATCTGCTTCCTGATTTGAACCACAAGATCTTCCCGGCTATATCCCGCGATTGACAACAGCGTGTGGGCGCGTCACGGGTTTCAGGAACTTAAGTGGAGGTAGAAAAAACTAACGAAAACAACTCTTGTTTTCTAGGTGTGTAATTCGGCCACCATGAATCAAAGAAATTTTTTTTTTCTCTTTCTCTAGCAACACACCTCTCTGATTTCTTCTTTTTATTTCACGCAACCAATTGTATTCAATACAATTAAGAGAACTCAAATATTCTCTTCTCTTAATTACGTATATCAGTTTTCAAAAGCAAATATATATCTCATATACATTTTTTATTTTAACTGATAACCTTTATTAATTAATCGTTTAATTAATAAAAGATAATTAATGGTTTGAATTTAAACCTTTTAAATTCAACTTTTATAACACCCTCCAACTAATGATGAATTGTATAATTAAATAATCTAATTATTTAATTACATAATCATTAATATTCATCAATTAAATAATCTCATTATTCAATTAATTTCCGAATAAACACGTGTCACTTTCGTAACCCAATTAATTGGACGATCCAATTAATAAACCGTGACCCTTGTTACCTTAATCAATCGGGCTAGCAAGGGGACCTAATGGACCCACAGTATTTCGAACTCCAATAATCCTTAGAAATAATTAATTAAACTCTTTAATTAATATTTCATTATTATTAACTTCGGTGTTATTCCACTAAAAAACCCGAAGCTGCATTCTCTCAACTGTAGATGTTTTTACACAAACCAATAACTTTCGGTGTCCATCGATATAGCTATTACATATGGTATAATCCTCCACAAGTGGTTCATAATTAGAGCTGGGTTATAATATCCGTTATACCCCTCTAATTACATCTTTTCCATTAAGTACCATTGATTCTCTAATGAACAATAAATCCTATATTCCTCACGGAATTAGGAGAGCGCTCATATTGTTCAAGCCCCGAATCAACCCTTAAGGGAACTACTATCTACTTCTCGCAAGAAGGAGTGGATTCCACTATTGTGTACAAACCTTCCCAGCCACAAGCCAAACCGTGATTCCAACATACGAAGCATATTGACCGGGAATGTAACTTCGATCTCACCCATGGTATATCAAAAACCACGATCTAACCTGAAGGAGTCGACAAGACACTCAGGATTAAGATCACCCATATATAGCCATCATTTGTCGATATATATGAATCTCATCATGTAACGGATCTTATTGAGAGATTCATATAGATCGTGGCCCAGTCCTATATGATCACATCATACAAGGTGCCTCCATTCTCATATCACCATATGAATGATCCAAGATAAGATCACAGTACGTTACGGAATGGACCGCAACTGTAGATTAACCACAAATAAAGTACCCAGCTTATTTGCTATCTACGGACTCTTTAGATTGCTTGTTTCAAAATGAATCCATATGTATATGACAATCATATACTCAGTTTGAAATTACATCTGGCAATCTTGGATGTTAAGTACACATGTTATATATAAATGTATGAGACAATTTGAATGAATAAACTACTTCTTTTAGTTATGTTCAATTCACATTTACAAATTACAAGCTTTAGGACAAAAACCCCAACAGGTGTACTGACCATGGAACTTTTTGTCGCTCCGACTGTTTCTACGATTCCCGTCACTCTCCTGGTAATCACCCTTTTGGTTCTTTGCATAGCCTTCACTTTTTTTGGCGTTCTCCCTGGGGCAACCTCCATGCATATAACTTCCCCCCCTGAGCCAACTCCTCCTCTTTAGCCATTGCTTAACTGCGTGATACATCCATTAAGTCGGCGTATGTATTCTAGCTTTCCCTTCTCAAATCGAAGGATAGCCTACCCTTCTATAGGTTGTTGGCGAAGGCGGCCACCACAGCCTCATCGTTGGGATTATGGATCCCTGACACTTCTTGAGAGAATCTTTTCAGCTAATCTTTCAATGATTCGTTCTTTCCCTGTTTGAAGATGGCGAGGTGAGATGTTGATTTCCTCCTTTGTATATTTCCCAAAAATTGTCGTGAAAAAGCTTGGGTTAATTCTCAGAAATTCTTGATTGTTCCCCGGGGGAGCCTTCCAAACCACCTAGACCCTAAGTCCCTGAGCTTTATTGGGAACGTCAAACATAACAGTGGGACGTTGTAAGCGTATTGTGCCATCGCACTTCAGACACGTTTCACGTGTTTTTTTGGATCCATGTCTGCTTTAAATTTCTTAACCTGAGGCATTCTGAATCCTTCCCGGAACTGGGTTTCGAGAATGCTGTTCACGAAACCCCATCATCCAATAAATCTTGTGGCATTTGGCGACGTTCTAATGCTTCTACCTTCTGGGTCAATTTCCGTATTAGGATATATCGATATTCTTCTGGCTCATTCTCTATTCCCGTTCATTGACGGTCGGTGAACCCTTTCTGGATTCGCTGGGTGCCCACCTTTGGGGTATCGAATATTAGCGGGGACTTACCCCTTCTGCATGTTCTGTGGGGTGGTTGATCACTGTCATCTGAGGAACCTGTTCGATCCCGTCTACGAACATCTCTATGGGTTTCCTCCGGCTCAGAATCTGTTTGGTATTGATCTTGCCTACCCCGTCCGTTATTTCCTTCATCTTCCCTTTGGGAGTGTTTCCCTTTTCCAAGGTAATCTGCCTCATCTCTACCAGTCTTACGGGGCACGCCTGGGGTCACGCCCACTATCTCAGAATGCACCTTGGGGTCTTATGCCACCATAGGTGTAGATAGTTGATACGGTTAGGTCAGATTTGTAGTTGATGTTATATTGATTCCCTGTTTGGCGGCGTCTTCAATAACTCTTAGTAGGGACTCTTGGACCTGCTGGAATATGTCTGGGGAAATTCCTGGGGGAGCGTTTACAGAGGTTGTCACAGCTTGACCAGTTGAGGTTGGAGTCATGGAGAGTAAACTTCTTACAGCGATGCTGGAGTTCATTAGGCTAGAGTTGTTAACACCACGTAAGAAGCGATAAGTAAAATTCTTCAAGCAGTACAAGATCCTGACTCCAACCCCAACCAGGTACCGGTGTTCAAGTCATGGGGGACTTCTATTAACAACCTTTTTTGGCAGGGATCCAAAGAAGAATTTTCCATCTGCCTAGAGCCTAGTAGAACCTAGATCGAGACCGGTACCTAGATACCGGGGATATTCAATATCATGAACGGAGAAGAAATCAGTACCACATTGCACGTTTTGCCAGGTATCAAGCAGGGCCGACACCGCGGTACCTTCCACCTGGTATCTAGATATCGCAACATTTACCTGGTACCCTGGTACAGCGATACCTATCCTGGACCAGTCCATCAAGTATCGGCCATCTACCTAGCACGGGAAATGGCAGTAGGAAGGTTCCCACACATTGATGCCACCGATGCACCAGAGACTCAACCAAGAACCAGACCACGCCTAATGAACGAAGCCTACAGTATCCTCCAATTTGAAAAAGAGAAAGTTGACCTCTCTGGTTAGTAATAAGAAGGTCAGTCAACTCTTTAATGATCATTCATAACCCCATTAATGGGGATCGTCAACCCTATTAATGGAGATAATCAACCTCGTTAATGAGAAGATCAGTCAAATCTTTAATGACCATTCACAACATCATTAATGAGAGAATATTCAATTCCATCAATGCCAAATCAGTGTTCCTATGATTACGAATTGATTAACTAAATTAAAGGAGTGTGCAACAAGAAAGAGAACATTTAAATATGATAAAGCTCTCTCTAAGAAGGGGGCTGAAGTTAAGACCCAAAATCCAAAGATCGACTAAAAACAAAGTCGCCTACAATGTAAAAAACACTTCACCCCCATTCTCTGGACTCGATTTCGGATTCCGGAGAAGATCCCTATGAGATCCCTAAATTTCACCCACTTGTCCACCAGAAATACAGTTCGCCATCTCCTACCATCGTATCGACTACTATATATGTTAATTTTACCATGAATGTACCGGTACCAAGTGGTTCCCCTCTAACTGTGACTTACTAGGTTGCGGTTTGTACTTATGTAAGCTTTCTGGGGAACCTCTCGTGGTAAATAAATATAAATAAGGGTCTTTTTCCTTCCTCTGGATACTGCATAGAGGTTTTTAAGTATATGATCATTTGTGATGTTTTTTCCCCCTAGGTTAGTCCAATTATATTAAAAGAATTGTTATTCTTCCTTCTACCTCCTTTATTATGAATGTATGGAAGATAGGTACCGGCCCCTCTGGTCTTAGCTCTCTTATCTACCTATCTGCATGCTAAGCCACATATAAAGAAGGTAGAAAACTATCTGGACCCGCTAGAAAGGAACAAGGGAACCGAGGAGCTCCCTCGTACTCTCCCTATGGAAACATTGCAGCTTCCCTGGAAGATCCAACATTGCGACTAGAGGATCATGCTCAAGCACATACCTAGAAGATCCACCGGACCATGCTAGAAGAACCGAGTACTAGGACTAGGCATCATGGACCCGGTATCATGGACCAAGGACCGGGACCAAGAACAGCCTCTCATACCAGCAAAGGGACCTCAAACACCATCTCTTCTCCTTGTTCTCGAAGCCCCAACAGGCAGGAGGTTTGTTCTCCTACCTACTGCACCTTACTTCTTTCACTTTTACAGAACCACGGTACCTAGCGGTACCTACCCCCGCTGCGACCTCCGGTGTAGCAGGTTAAGAGTGTTGATCAGAATTCTACTCCCAACGAATTTTCATTCAACAGTAGCCATTGACTACTTTACCCAGTGGGTGGAGGCAGAGTCCCTCTCCTGGATAATAGAAAAAAATACAACCAAGTTCATCAAAATGAACGTCGTATGCCGGTTCGGTACCCCGATGGCTATTATCACCGATTTGGATAAGCAGTTCTACAATGCGCGATTCATGGATTTCTACGAGAACTTGGGAATCGAGCTTAGCTTCTCATCAGTAGCTCACCCTCAAACCAATGGACTAGTCGAAGCCACGAACAAAACAATCAAGAAGCTTCTAAAAAAATAGCTCAAACAGAAGAAGGGGAAATGGCAGAAGAGCTCCCAGATGTGTTATGGGCTTACCGGACCACGAAGAGGACCGCTACTGGAGAATACTCGTTAACCTTCAGGGTAGAAGCGGTCCTACCTATAGAGCACAAATTGACCTCCTTCAGGGATCAACATTTCAAACAGAAGATACCTAGACCTCCTAGAAGAGAAGCATGATAATGTAGTGGAGAGGGTAGCAGTCTACCAGAGCAGGATCGCCCGATACTTCAACAAGAGGGTCAGAAATCGAAACTTCAAGGAACATGACTTAATCCTCTGAAAAGTTACCCAGAATACTCGAAAGAGATCCAACGGGGTATTAGCCCCATACTGGAAATGACCTTACCTGATTAAGATGGTAGTCCGAAGTGAGTCTACAAGCAGAAAGACTTGGAGGGTCGCTCCATTGACCGCACTTGGAAAACAAATCATCTCAATAGGTTCTACCATTGAATGCTTCTGAAGCAAGGTTGGTCACCGACCGGTACCACCCTGCACTTGTACCAACATGAATTTGTATCGCCTGATGAACAATCAATAAAGAAGTATTTCTTTCTCTTCCTTCAAATTTTAGCTTGATTGTACTTTCACCTATAATTGCCAATGAAGCTCGCCTATGATCGCCTTGAGACCAGGAAAGCCACATGGCATTCCTGATACCTTGGACATGACCCACCATTCTCCAGAAAGGGTCTGGTACGTAAATGGCATATTGCCTACCAGACCAAGGATGCGAAGTTGTGACCCTGGTTGCCCGTCGCAGTCATCAAGACCAAGACAGCCAAATGGCACTCCTGATGCCTTGAACAGAACCCAATCTCTCCAGGAGGGGTCTGGTACATAAATGGCATAGTTGCCTACCAGACCAAGGATGTAAAGTTGTAGCCCTAGTTACCCATCGCATTCCTCAATATCAGGATAGCCAAATGTCACTCATGATGCCTTGGACAGAACCCAATCTCTCCAGGAGGGGTCTGGTACATAAATGGCATAGTTTCCTACCATAACAAGGATGCGAAGTTAAGGCCCTGGTTGCCCATCGTAGTCCTCAAGATTAGGACAGTCAAATGGCACTCGTGATGCTTTAGACGGAACCCAATCTCTCCAAGGAAAACAATGGTACATAAGTGACATAATTGCCTACCAAGATATTTCACCTAAGTACCAGGATTCCTAAAGCAAGAATGCCAGGCACCATGATTTGTCAATGTGTTCTCGCCTAAGTATCGAGATCCGTGAAATAGGAGGGCCCGGTCCTCAGATTCGCCTATGTGCTTTTACTTAAGTACCAAAATTCCCAAAGCAGGAATACCAGGTACCACGATTCCCAATTTTGGGATAGTTGGTCAGTAAGGTGCTTCTCAAAGAGCCTACCAGAATTTCACCACCCAAGTATTAGGAATTCTGTAAAAATAGTACCAAAAGATCCTTATACTGGTTATCTATTGGTCTCATATATGTCTTTAACAATCTAAGGATTGTCATTACTAGATAGTTTTTTAAATTAGGTACATGCAAAGGACTGGTTCTCATATCACTTCAAATAAAGGCTATGTTCCTACTACAACTTGAGCATGATGCAGGATGCTACCAGGGAGTCAGAATTGAAGTCAACCAGACATATATATATATATATATATATATGTAAAGAAGTCTTTCATTCATCAATCAGAGAGCTCATTCCCCTTTTACAGGCTACAATCATAAGAAAAAAATGAGAATCGGGGTTCATGCAATGTCCTCCTTGTTCACTACCTTTGGTCCACCTTCCTGGTCGACCTCCTTAACAACAGCAGCTCCTTCCTCCCTAGTCTTTACTGCTTGGTCAGAAGAAGTGACACCATTCCCTAGCACCGTTGCCTCGGTACCAACCTCCACTACCACCTTGGCTGGATCAACCTGGGCTTCACCGTATCGGCTGGATCGACCTGGACCTCTGCTACCCCTATTGGGTTGTTTTGTGCCACCTTTTCCTTTGCATGATCAGTTTGGACCACTGCTTCCCTAGTGGGTTCAAGTGGAGAGATAGGTGGATTTGAAGCTCTTCCTTCAGCCTGATCCTCTACAGCAGTAGAGAACTGCGAGCTAGGCCTTATCTCGGTATGGCTCTACATGAGAGTAGAGATGGGTACTGACTGGACGTATTTTCTAGTGTCGTTTTAAAAGATCAATCTGTCAACAATATTTGTTAAAACCTCACGAAGGATAAATTAGTTTGAAAACACAAGTATGGTGGCAAGTGGGGTGTCGTCCACAGGGAGCGGAGTTAGCTAAAATTAGTTATTGCTAAAGTAATGTTAATGTATATAAATAATAAACGAAACATAAAATGGTGAAGATGTAGATGGTGAATTATACTATTAATAACACTAAATTAATTATGCAAACTAAAGTGGGGGGAAATGGAATGAAGGATATATATAGATGATGGAAACTAAGGAGTTAATGGATACAAAAACGAATACTGGGAAATGCAACAAACTTGTTAATAGCACGGCTATTCAAGGCAACCGACCTAGGATGTATAGAGTCGGTTATTTATCCCTAGAAGGTGGCCAACCTAGGATGTATAGTGCCGACCACCTATTATGGATTAATCCGTCGTAAACTACCAACCTAGGATGTATAGTGTTGGTTGTTTATCGGATTCTGGAAATGAAGCTCGTCTACCTAACAATGACTCAACCGATTAAACGTAGTCACACTAGGATGTATAGTGATGACTTCTAACTCTCTCACGGGCTCCGACCTAGGATTTATAGTACTGAAAACTCGATTGAGGTTAGATTAAGACCGCGGTTTAAGAGTCAGAATTCATGACGTTCCGTCCATTCATTAGAGCAATAAACAACTAAATAGGATGTATATCTAGATGCAATACTCATACATAATACAAAGAGATCTTGCAAAGAGGATGTATCTACACAAGAAATCAATGGTAAACATTCATAACAAGAATAGATCAATGAAAGATAGACATGAATATCAATATAACATCAAGATTATGTACAAGCCCAATATTCAACTAACTACTCCATCAACCCCTTAGAGGGGATTTAGCTACTCATTACAACTAGGAAAATAAGAGATAGGAAAGAGAAAGAACCCTTGGAGAACATCTCCTTCCTTGAAGTGGCTTCAATCTCCTAACTTCCTTGAAGTTGAGTAGAGAATGTAAGGATGTGTGAGAGAGAGAGAGAGAGAGATTCTAGATCTAAGTGTGTAAAACCTCTGAAAAACGGAGTCAAAAGCTATCTAAAACATTTCCATACTATTCTATTTATACAACATACAAAAATAGGTCACTTAAGCTTCAAAAATCAAACTGGCACGCGCGGAGTACGGGTGGAGTGCGGGTGAATTACCCGTACTGTATGGGTTGTCTTCATCTTCAGTTCTTGAATCTGGGCAAAAGTGCGGGTGGAGTGCGGTTGAATTACCCGCACTTGACCAGCACTTGGAACCGCACTTTGATCGCACTTGAGTCGCACTTCACTGTCAGGTGCAAAATCTACCTTCTGTCTTCAGCAACAGTGCTGGCATAGTACGGTTGGATGACCTCGCACTTTACCCGCACTCTAATGTCAGGTGCAAATCTGCTCTTCTGGTCTTGGTAACAGTGCGGGTGAAGTGCGGTTGGATGTCCCGAACAGTACCCGCACTCTAATGTCAGGTGCCTCTTCAACTTCTCTGGTTTGGCATTAGTGCGGGTGAAGTGCGGTTGGATGACCCTCACAGTACCCGCACTTTAACGTCAGGTGCAACTTCAGCTTCTCTGGTTTGGCAACAGTGCGGGTGGAGTGCGGTTGGATGACCCACACTATACCCGCACTTTAACTCTTCACTTGCATCAGGTCCGGGCTATGAGCATGAGTGCGGTTGGAGTGCGGTTACGACCCGTACTTGACCTGCACTTGACCCGCACTGTAGAGCTGCTTATGCTCATTTGTCTTTCCTTTTGCCCATTTTCTATCGGAATCACCGCAACATGCTTCCAGACCCATCTTTGTACCGTTTCCTACAACTACGCACAAAATAACCCATTAGAGATACAAAAACGCACGAAAATAGAACACAAGGTAAGGGTTTGAGGGCCTAAATATACTACATATTTGGCCCGATCAGGTACCAGGTCATCGTCGTCAGCGGGAGAACCAGTAGCTCGAGAGGGCCTTGCTACATTTGGAGCGGTTCCCGCTAGTTCAGCAGCCTTGGCCATGATTTCCTCCCGATTCCATCCTCCAATAGAGCCCAGATCGAAGTGGGGAGGGAGTGTCTGTGCCACCTGGTAGGCAGTGAAGAAATACCCATCTGCGAATGAAGCATCTACCTTAGCTTCCAAAGTTGCCACACTACCGCGCATGATCTGGATTTCCTTCTCCAACCGGTCTTTCTCCTGTCCCGCCTTGTTTTTTCAGAGGCACGACACAAGGACCTGAGCTACTCCATATAGTAGGCAGACTGGATTCGTTCCATATCAACCTTCACATTGGCTGCAGCCGTCTCAGCTTTAACCACGACCCGATTCAAGACGATCACACATCTCGCTGTCTTAACCAGCTCATGTTTGGCCACCCCAAGCTCGGCATTGGCAGCATCAGTCTGTTCCTAGAGGGCCACTACATGTTGGCTCATCGCCACATTGAACTTGAAGGCCTGCCAAGGACAAAGCACATGTTAGAAATTCACCGATGCCTAGTCTAGATAGAGTACATAGTGAAGTAGCATACCTCGGCTAGGAGGGCAGACCCCCTGGTGATCAGGACATCGACTGGCATTGAGGTCATGGCTTACATCCCTCCACATGGGCAAGCAATTATGAACTGGGACAGGACCTCGTCCTAGCTGGTGCTCCTCGACCGTTAGTTGGGTAGATTCTAAGGAACATCGAGAGAGGCAGAGAAATGACCAGGCACCCCCTCAACCTGTACAGGTTGATCTGCAACCACAGCAGGAGGGGGAGAGGGGATCGTTTGAGACTAGCCAACAGCAGGGGCTACAAGCCCCTACAACAGCATCGGGGCGATGTGGAAGCATGATAGGGGAGGTCTGTCGAGAGGAAGACTGGTCCTCAGATTGGGAAGGTGAGTCCAAGTCCGGTAATGGTATTGTAGAAATTGCTCAAACAAAAATTAGCACCTGCCAAATTCTTGTAAAAAAAAGGAAGAAGGTTGTTTACCTGGAGAGGCATTTGATATCCGGGGGTAGTAGTCTACCCTACTGGATTCGAAGGGGTCAGAAGTGGGATACTTCATGTTGAGGTAGGACCTGGTGATTATGTTCTTCAAGATTCTCTCCGCCTAGGTAGAAATACTACCCTTCTCCCACTCGGTCCTACCACTAAATCGGATGGGAACCCCAAACTCAGACCCCCCCCCCAATGTGAATCGATCTCCCCCAGTCACCTCCTGCAATAACCCACTCATTACACCAGGAGCTATCCTTTTTTCTAGCTCTAGGTACCGCGAACTTCAGGCGGTTCTTGGGCCGCATGTAAAACTGACCTTTTGGACGGAGGGCATTAGCAGCAATCTGGAAAAGGAACCTGAGTTCATCTAGCCTTGGTTCCCTGGTAATCTGATCCATCTCGGATTGCTCCCTCTATAGTACCAGGAATCCCACCAGGTTCCTCTAGAATCCTAGCGTCAGTTGGAGAGGGGTGAGCTGGAGAGCGTAAAGCACCCTCCAGAGAGTGGGGTGGAGAGGTAATCTGACCCTGCACTCGAAAGCGGATGTCTGAATTGGCTTTCGAGTGGTTATACCCCTAGGTATGGTATGGTAAGGGAGATGTCAGATGTGATCATGAAATCCCTCCTTAAGCTCTTGATTGTGTCGACGGTACATGTGGAGTCTGGGACGCAACAGAAATCACTGGGAAGGGTAAGCACCCCACTAGTCAAGGCATCTACGTCACCGGTTAGTTCTCCACCTTCTTCAGCCTTGCTGGTCTTATCAATTGAATCGTCTTCCACATCAACCGGAGTATCAAGGTCGTTGCTGAAACCCGACTCGATTGCCACGTTACAATTCGACCGACAGTGATGCAAGATAGTGGGGCCTTCTTCGTCTTTGGCCTTCTTGAATGTTCCTCTTTCACCAGTGAGTAAGGCTCGCACTATAGACAGAATCGCCATCAAAGATCTGGTCTAAGCTATCAGACAACATGGTTATAGAGATTGGGACTTTTCTTGTCTTTGGAGATCGAGAAGTAGTGGAAGCAGCGTGAATGAGTCATAAAAAAATAGAGGTATAAATGGAGAAGGGAGACGGTTACCGGTAACAGAAAGGGAAGGTTATTAATGATGTAAGATACTAGGAAAGCGGTAGTAACGGTTTCTAGAAAAACGCGATGGTAAAATATTTCTTTTTTTGAATTTGGCATATCCTAACCAGACACGTGGAAGACCCATTAAACGCAGCGTGCTAAAGGAAGATTCATCCCAGATCACATCCCAAGTATCAGTAACCAACGATGAGAGAAGACAAAAATTCTTAAAGCAGTACAAGATCCTGACTCAAACCCCAATCTGATACCGGTGTTCAAGTCAGAAGGACTTATGTTAACAACCTTTTTTGGCAGGGGTCCAAAAATGAATTTTCCACCTGATCGATACCTGGTAGGACTGGAACCGTGATTACCTCGCTATCTCAGTACCGGATGAACACCACGATCTAAGAAGGATCGGTGCCACATTTCACATTTTCTCTTGATACCAAGTGAAGCTGGTACCGCGATACCACGTACTCGATATCTAAGTACCGCCCTACCACTTCTGGACCAGTATAGTGAGTGTAACTTATCCACCCAGTAAGAAAAATGATATCGATAAGGTACTGGAACACCAGGGAGGAACAACGCCAGTGAGAATAGATAGGTATACTTCGAATCATGGTACATTACCGCCTCTAAAGGAATAAACCTAATTTCCCCAGGCAGAGGAAATAATTGACTTCTTCACCACTTAAAGCGTCATAAATGAGATCAAGAAGTCAACCAAATCAGAGTTTAAGTGCAACAGTAATTAGAGGGATCAAATTCCCGCCCATTTAGCCTAAATCAACGTCATTCATCGCCTAAATAAGGATTCCAATGATTCTCAATAAAGGGACCTGATTTTCAGAAACGGAGAGGGGGGATTTGGAATCCATAAATACGTCAATTGAGGACGAGAAAAGGGATCTAGAAATTGAGAGAAAAGGACTCCATCGCCTAAAGAGTCGACTAGCACGAGTTCACCATCGCCAACTGTGTAAGAAAGAGTGATAAAAAAGATAGTTATGTAGTCTGAGTAATCTCCACCATTGTTATAAGAAACCAAGTGATCAACACAATAGTCCTTTCCCCATTTTTTACCATATACGTGTTGTTGTCTCATTTTTTCTTTGTTATATTTACTTTGTCAAAACCACGGTATCTAGAGATACCTCCCCCACTGCGACCTACCAGGTTGTAGCTTTAGGGTGTTGATCAGAATTTTGCTCTCATACGAATTTTTTGTTAACAATGGCTTTTAACAATATAGAATTAAGTCATTTGCAAGTTTAAATAATTTTTTTTGAACTACAAGTTTAAATAATTTTTTATGCATAAATTTTACAATGTATTTTATATTCTTGAGTAGTCCATTATTGAATTGGTGTTATCTTATTATTAAAATATTAAACAAATAATTTCATCAAGAATCATATAAAAAGTTTGTTATTCTTAATCAATACATGTCTTGCACTGACTTTATTATATCAATGTGATTGAGATGAAAAATCACAACAGTGTTTTCTTCATTGCATACTGAATTTAATAAATTTAGTGTGAGAATTTGTGAACCATTAATTAAACATTAGAATATATTGACTAAATAAGAGGAGATATATTCAACTATTGATAACTAGTGAGCTGACTTTGTAATGTTAGTGTGTAATGAAGGGAAAAAAAGAGACTATTTATATATATATATATATATATATATATATATATATATAATTTAGCCCGCACATCAAATATTTTGTGGGTACGCGCTCTTAACTTCACTTTTCCTTCTTCTTTCCCGTTCTCTCAAGAAAATCAATTTTTTTTTACTTTTTAAAGGAAAAATCTCTCAAGAAAGATGTAAAGTAATTGTAATTTTATCTTTTCTGTAACTGTTTGAGACAAAAAAAAGAGAGGAATCGACGAGAATAGGGAACAAAAAAAAATCGTGAAAGAACATAAATGTTAACAGGGTTTTTTGGCAAGGGTCCAAAGGAGAATTTTTCACAGAGTATCTACCTAGTAAGGACCAGCCCCTGCTCCCAGGTACCTCACGAGGCTGGTATTGCGAGCCTGACAGAAGCAACACTTGGTAAGACCAGAACCTCGACTACTTATCTACCCAGATGAAGCGTCTGAGATATTCGCCCAGGAGGAACAAGTACCTCGCTGAACGTCCATGCTGACATCTGATGGGAGGGGTATCATGATATCTCGCTTCTGGTACCTCGCAGGTACCCGATACTTTCCACCTGGTGATGGTGTAAAATCGTGTTATAAAATACTCACTCGCAAGTGCACGAATTGTGAAGATAAGCACAGTGACAAGTAAGGATCGTTCCCACGAGGAAAAGAGATTTATTAATTAAAACTAATTCTACTTAAACTTAAATTAAAGTAACCAAAAGATTTGTTGTTTAATTGATTAAACTAAAACTAAATTAAATTAATCTAAAGAAAACAATTAAAGAGAATATGGTTGTGATCAATGGAAAGAAAACACTAAGTCATCAATGATCCCCAATTATGAACACTCAAAGTATGAAATTAATTTGTAAACAAAATTCAATCAATTCAAGGGTTCATTCTTTATCTTTAATATGACTATTACCGTATGGTCATGGGATGAGTCACGTGCTCCCAGCCACTATTCACCTTTGGTCTATGGTGTGATCAGTGATTGGAAACCCTTTAAGCGCAAGAATTAAGAACCAAATTCTATACTTTGCTTGGCCTATGCTAAAGATAAAATTCATTCATTCAAAAGAGCATTAATCAAGATTATGTTTGGTTTATACTCTAACCCTAATTCTCAGATAGTCTTAACTCTAAAATCATGTCAAATAGTTATCCACAATTGGTCTATGGTGTGAATAAATATTAAAACTAATGAGGATTAAGCAATTAAGAACAATGAATAAATCAAGAATTGAATTGATGAAATAATAATTAATCCATATATGAGCATTCACAAAAGGTTCACATTGATTCCCTAGTTATGAGATTAGTTACACATCATGAAAATAAAAAGAGAAGAGACAGAAAAGATAAAACCCATTAAGATCTTCAATGATGAATTCTCCTTCGTCTTTGAATCTTCAATATGTAAAGATGTTTAAGAAAATTGTGAGGTTGTTCTAGGAAGAATAAAAGAAAGGTAGTTTTCTGACTCTCCCTCTTTTTAGAAGAATAAGAAATATTTATATGTTCTCCAAAAATTAGGGCTTCAAGATCTCCGCCAAAAACAAGGAATACGCATGACCGCTCTCCATACCGCTTGGCGGACACATGCCTGGACCGCGGTCTGTGCAGCAATGTACCTACTGATCTCCAACGCTCTGTGGACCGCGTCTGAGGGAATTCTTGTCAAGCGGTATGTACCGCGGTTAACAAAGGAGTGCCTACTGAACTTCACCGCTAGATAGACAACGACTGATGCATTGTATGGCGAGCGACCTCCACAGCGGTAATTGACAGATTTGCCCCTTTTCTCACTTTTAGACTCCTCTTCTTGGAAAAATCAATGAACATCTCTTCTAAGGAAATGTGACCTACACATGCTCAACAAACACATAAAATACCTAATTTTACTCAAGAACAAAGCATAAATAATAGGAAATGGGGACCTAAAACATGTATAGAAATAGACCGATCACCTGGTACCTCGGTACCGCGACATGCACCCGATATCCCAGGGTACTTCAATACCAACCCAGAAATTCTATCAATACAGGCATCCTACCAGCCCAGCGGAACCAGCGTTACTACAAAGTCGCCATTATGAGTAAAGCAAGCGCTACAGACCAGCTTGCCAGTGTATCACGTCGTGAGATCAGTATTCTCCTCAAAGTAACTCCAGCAGAAAGAGTTGATTCCTTCGCCATTTAAAGCGCCATAAATGAAACCAAACGGTCAACCGAATTAGAGTTTGAATACGGATAGTGATTAACAGGATCAAATCCTGCACATTTAGCATCACTCAACCCCTTTCAACGCCTAAAATAGGACTCTAATTAATCCTCATCAATACAACCGGATTCTGAGGAATATTAGGGGCCTATATATACGGTTTTGAAAGACAAATGGGGGGAAGAAGGAAAATTTTCTAAAAAGAAAAGAAAGTTTGACATTCAGAGGAACTCCGTGAGAGCTCTCTGAAAATCAGTGATCGTTTATATACTCTCACTGGATAAATAATAGCCACTTATCGACATAAACAGAATTCTCCATCTCCATTTTTGTATAGAAAGAGTGAAAAAAAGATCGTTGTACCATTTACACAAATTTTTATTCAATAAAACAGTACTTACTTATATCTCCTTGGTTCCTTCATACTTGTCCACATCGATCTTCAGCATAGAAAGGAACCTCGGTACCGAAGGTACCTATCCTGCTACCACCTACCGGTAGGGAACGGGGGTGCTAACTGGAATTCTGCTCCTTGAACAAATTTTTCTGTTAACAATAAATCAAAAGAAAAAATGAAGAAACGATCTAAAATAATTTCCATAAACTAAGTCTCTGATTCAAGAAAAGAAGTCTCAAATTCAATGAAATAAATCTCCAAAACTTATCCGATACTTTTTTTCCTCTTTCCGAGAATTTTTTTGGTCTTTTTGAGATTTATTTTGAAATTCAAAACTTATTTTGGTATTTTTGAGACTTAAAGTTTTACTGATGCAAATATCGCCACTTTTGAACAAATTTTGATATTTTGTTTAACAATTACTACAACAAAATTAGTATGGATGAAACGACCCACCAAAATTCCTATTGACATACATGGAATCGGTTATCATCATATGAGTTTCATTCTTCATTCACGTAGGTCATTTTCATTGTAAGGTATTACTGAATGTGCCTAACTCTTTTTTTTTGTCAAAATGCTTAATAACTTTTAATATGAATAATATTATATTTAATAATTAGTGGAAGGATTAATCTCAAATCTTGTTCAGTTCCGAAAAGTCTAAAAGGATATATAATTAGCATCCATAGATAAAATGACAAGTCAAATGTTCAATGACAAGTCAAATGTTCAATAACAAGTTTGTTTGCAGTTGCTTTGGCTATTTGGAAAGGAATTCTTTGGGGACGTGGGTTCCTTGAGGATGGCTGTAGATGGAGGGTTGGTTCAGGTACATCTCTTTTAATCTATAATGATAAACGGGTTCCTAGGCCCTCTACCTTCAAGATCATTTCTCCAAGAGTTGATGAGCCATTTGAAGACTGCATTGGGTGGATGGAATGTGGCTCTGTTGAAAGAGAATTTTCTGAGTGATGATGTGACTACGATTCTCTCTATTCCTTGCTCTGAGGTGCATTATGATGATTCTATTTGTTGGCACTACTTGAAAGATAGGGAATACACGATTAAGAGTGGTTATAAGGCAGGTACTTTGCCATCAAGTTCCTCTTGTTCTGCGGGTAGAGACAATTGGTTGAGGAAACTTTGGTCTATCAAGGTTCCTCAAAAGGTGAAGATCTTCCTTTGGCGTGCTTGCAAAATTTTTATTCCAATGGTAGTAAATTTGGAAAAAGCGTAGAGTGCCCGTTGATGGAATGTGCCCCATTTGTGGTTCTCATTATGAGACTACTTTGCATGCACTTTGAGATTGTAAGAGGTTGAAGTACATTCGGAAAGGAGTTTGATTTTCTAAAAGGTAAGCATTGTGAGGTCGTGGTGAGCTTTATAGACTTAGTTCAGTGGTGCTTGAGTAACTTATTGGCTGATGAGATGGCTTTCTTGGGTATTTTTTGGTGGAGAGTGTGGTTTTTGAGGAACCAAAATTATCATAGGAAGCTTGTTTTGGTTGATGCTTGGGTTGTGGTTTGGTCTGAGAGCTACTTGGAATATTTTAAGGTAGCTAACTCTGTGGTTTCAGGTGGGAGCCTATCTTCTAGTTGTGGTGTCTTTGGTTGGAAGCCGCCGGATGAGGAATGTTTTAGATTAACGTGGATGCTGCTCTTGATATGGATGGCTACGTGGTGGGGTTTGGTTTAGTTGTTCAGAATTCTCATGGGTTGGTGGTGGCTTCAAGTGTGCAACGTGTTATTGCAAGTTACAGCTCTTTTACTGCTGAAACAATGGCAGTTCTGCAAGGTCTAAATTTTGCAATTGATTTGGGTGTAAGGCCAATTGTGATTGAGTCGGATGCATTAGCTGCGGTAAAGTTGATTGATTCTGGGGCTTATTCGTCGGCTGATATAGGCGTAATTATTGGGGAAATTTTAACTAAACTTGAAGGCATTGATGGCGGGTCGGTGCAGTTTGTTTCCAGGGAAGCAAATTATGTCGCTCACACGCTGGCAAGAATGGGCCTTTCAATTTCGGATGACGTTGTGTGGCTTGAGGATTACCCTCTGTGCGTGGAGAGGATGATTCACGGTGAAGCTACAGCTTAATTGTGTCTTTTGAGTTTTGCTTTCAAAAAAAAAAACAAGTTTGTTTGCAGTTGTTATTATTGCAATGATACCATCATAGATTAAAGAACGGGGAAACCTTCCGTTGAAACACCTGGAGCTGTAGGGCACTGCGAAAGGGGACAATGATCTTCCACATCTAAACCCCACCAGTTAACTCCATATACACCACTCATCTGCAGAGTCATACTAGTTGACAGAACTTGAAAGGCAACTCCCAAATCCAGCCCATATGCCAACAGATAATTGTACCTACCCCACCAATCTTTATACTTCCTATACACAATCCAATTGAACACAATTCCCACAAAAATCCAAGACCAGTAACTCACAGTACCAGCTGCCAACAATGCTGAGGCACCTGCCATTATAATTGGAATGTTGATGCTTTTGATCCACCCTTTCTCAGGAAATAACTTTGACAAAACCCAAATCAGCAATGGTGTGATCGCACCAATCAAAAAGAAATAGTATAACTTTGAATACATCCCGTCAGGAAAAAACATACGCTTTGGACCAATCACACCCCAGATTACTGAGAAATCGTAGGCTGCTGTCATTTGAGGACATGTCCATGGACTACCCTTCGGTAACTTTTCTTGCTCACAAATATTCTCCACTGTTGAGATTAACCACCAAGATGTTGCAAAACTAGCAAGAGTTGAGATAATTGTTCCTGTAGTTTGTGCGACAAACATTGATTTGGGGGGAATCTTCATGTAATGAGCCAATTTGAAATCGCTGATAAAACTAAGAGCATGATAGTTGGTAGATAAGCAAAGATCTCTGAAGACCATATTGGCTATCGGTTTGCCAGGATAGATGTATCCTATTAATAATTCTGAAGCAACACTTAGTGTAATATCCTACAAAACATTGGACATGTATAAATATGATAGAAAATTAACAATATATATATATAGCATAGACTATAGATAAACACCACAATAATTTAAAATAATGAGCTTACTTGGCCGGTGGTAGCACTAAGTACACCAAGGGGAAGAATAAAAATCATCACTAAGAGACATGATAACAGGATTCCCCAATACGGAAGTTGGAACTGCTTCCCAAATCCTTCACAAGAGTAAATTAGCAAGCCGATTGTGGAAACCATAATGGCATAAAACCACCACTGAGGTATAGGATTGTATTTCTTCATTAGCCGATTATGGACATCTTCAAATGTACTATTGTTGCTATTACCATATGCTCTCTTAAATTGTTGCCATACGTCCCTGTACATAATGTGATCCATTATTATTGTTATTTTATATATATATCAATGAATAAATAAATTAAGTAGAATAAAGTACTTTGTAGGTAAAACTTATGTATAATATAATAAGCTAAGAATGTTGTCCATACCTTCCGTGAAAAATTATAAAATGAGTGAGCGAGGCTGGGGTGAGGGCAAAATTAAACCCGTATATATATATACTAAAACAATACTCATATACAATTTAGAGTAGTTTTTGTAACTTTTTTCGTTGAAGGTGAGATCATTCTCATTGAGAACTTTTGAAACATTATATTCTTGACCACTATTATCAAAGAGTGTGAGAGAAAGAAATGGAAAATGCCTTGCATTGTTCCAATTAGTCAAATACGCAATTGGACATATAATGTAGACCATTAGTATGAATCCAATTGCTGTATTAACGATTGTAGAGAATGGGAAAGCTAACGGATTTGATAAGAAGCCAGATATAACATTCCAGTCGAAGCTGAAGGAAGCAATGCCAAAGCCATTACGGCCGGAGCCAATAAGCTGAGCTATAACTGAATTTTTCCAGAGCAAACAAACAACAGAAAGAGCACCTATGGAAGGAAAGAAATAGCCTGGTATCATGGCATAAGCAAAGCTTGCGACTGAGACTACAACGAAGAACTGAAGCTTCGTGATCCCTCTTTTAGGCCTCACTTCTACTTCATGCAATGCCCTGATGAATATATAAGAAGAAGAAATTCATGATATGTATATATAGCTAAGTAATTTCTATGTGTGCATACATATAAATAGCAGAAAAGATCAATTACCTGTAGAAAGACACATCGAGTAAGATGAAGGGGTACCACATGTAGGGATTATATACCAGGAATTTCATAAAGATTCCTGCAAACCCATAACCAAGCAACTGCACGCATGTAGTATATACATATATATCATCAGTTATTAGATTTCTTAATTATATTAAAATTGAACAACTTGTTATTAAAATTTAATATATAATAGAAAATGATCGATCACCTGGGTTG
This sequence comes from Dipteronia sinensis, assembly GCA_033220585.1. NCBI lineage: Eukaryota > Viridiplantae > Streptophyta > Magnoliopsida > Sapindales > Sapindaceae > Dipteronia > Dipteronia sinensis. The sequence continues at coordinate 39,357,962 of CM065643.1, forward strand.
TCATAATCATTAGTAATCCTGGCCAAAAATTGACATATTTATGGTAGTAGAGCTTCCTCACAGCCAAAGTTGCGATATTGAAAGCACCATCTGACCCTGTGGTGGCCAGGATAGAGAGCAAGACATGTTCTTTAATGTTAAAAGGCCCTGGATTCATTGAGAAACTCCAACTTGTTCCTGGAACTTTCACTAGTTTAGAAGGAAGTGTTCCCGCCATTGATTTTCCAAGGATGGCAATCAAAATCTGGACACAAATATTTGGTATGGTGAAGAGGTTTTGACGATAAATGGAGAACTGAAATGCGAAAGCTAGAATGGCGCATATAAGGGGACCTAACACCCATGTTCGAAATGTTAGGGTGGGCAATGTGGGATCGTCCGTGATTGGAACCGTAAGCCTCACTTGTTCTATTGGAGATTCATCCGTGATTTCATCACCATCTGTGCATACCAACATCCATGACAATTTATCACAACTTACATAGACAAAACTAATAAATCATAATGCAGTAATACACTATTTTAATCTAATAAACTGAAAAAAAAAAAAAAAAAAAACTACCACTGCCCGTAATGTTCACGATTCGAATCGGCATACAGCAGGTAATATATATATATATATATATATATATATATATATATATATATAAAACTGTACCGGGAGACCCACAATAATCAATCATTCATTCCTTTAAAAGTGCCACAAAGTGGTTTATCGAATCTTAGTTTCCATCCTATTGTGAGATAAATTTGTTCTAATTTTACAGCAAAATAACATCAAGAGTTAGACATATAGATATTTAAATGAAAGGAAAAGATTCAAAGAACATTGAAAAAAAATACTTAAATTGATCTTGTTCATAATATATCGTTTTATCTCTACTAGAATTTTAGAATCAACTTGTAGCAACCACTAAGTTTATACCGTCATTCGTATGAAAAAAAAAATGACTATATATTCAACTACATTAAGACTATCAGTCGATTAATAAATCGAACCACACTAGATAAATGATCATTGCATGATAATGACGTAATATGCAGAACATACCTCGGTTCATTTGGGTTTTCGTGTTTTGATCCATAGGTAAAATAGCTATGGAGATTAGCTTCTCTCAATTGACATGTAGGGACGATGGAATGGTTAATTTCTTTGTTGGAAGGCCTTCTGTATCATGAATCATATAAAATCAAACACAATTATAAGTTCCAGCTAAGAGATCAAACTAATTGAATTTGGATTCCCTCCTCACCTCACTTTGTTCTTATCTTGTTCTCACTTAAATCAATGGTCTTGATTAGTTTTATTTTTGGATAGTGTAAAAACATAAAAATTAATAGAAATAATTCAGACCATTTATTTGTTATATTAAACATGTGGCGATAGATTATAGAGGTGAGGACAATTAAAGTGATGAGAGAATCAATAACCGTTCTAATTACCATATACATTCAATTTATTGATGAAATTATAATAAATTTTTATATATGTACAGATTCTTTAAAAAGTAATATGTGTATATATATATATATATATACTGATATTTTTTCAAACATTCTTTAAAAAGTATGATTTTTCAAACAATAATTGTTATAGTTAAAAAAATAAATAATAAATAACATCTAGTCTCGATATGTTTTCTGAATTTATTTATTTATTGAAAGGGCAGTGATTTAATTCTAAGACAAATTATATTCAGTTCATTTTTTTTTTCAAATTCAGGAAATTAATTAATCTTGAATATACTATAAAATAATATCATATATATACCATTTGTCAATAATTGTTAACCTGAATGGAAATTAAGAAGGCAATAAAATCTGCAAATTGAGCCATATATAATACAAAATAGAAAGAAAATAATTTCATAACGTGTGAATCCAATCATAATTGTTAAACGAAAAACAAAACAGGAAACTCAGTAATTAGTAATTAATAATTACAGTGTAAGATTCTTTCAAAAAAAAAAAAGATCGATGAAAAGGCCGTAATAACTAATAACAACTCAAAATGGAAATACTGTAATTATAAATTTATATCGCAAATCAATTAATTACAACACAATTTCCGAAAGAATAATACTAGGCTTCTCAAATTTTGTCTCAAAATCTTTTCTAAATTGATGTGGCACATGAGTTGTCAACATCACATCACTCACCGCATAATCTCAGGATTTACAAGATGTTGATAACTCATAAGCCATATCAATTTGTAAAAAAAATTGGGAAAATTGTTTGGAAAGCTCAGGTGCTATCCGGCATAGGGATGGCAAAATAACCCATGGGGACCCGCACTTTATAAATGAAGTTCGTTTGATTTGTTTCGGTATTGTTTAATTGCTTTGAAAATAGAGGTAAAAAAAATAAAATCTCTCGTCCTTAATTACATAGTTGATGGAGAGTTGTTTTTATATTATTTTTGAGTAAATTTTTTTTTGTTATAGATCGTTAATGTTTGTATAATTTTTTTTTGATAATGTCTATTCATTTTAAAAGTTGTTCGCTATTTTATTTGTGAAATTTGTTAAGAACGAGTGTGCTTTAATTTGAAATATAACATATGTTTGGTGGTTGATGTTTTTCAAAGAGTTTTATGTTTTTATTCTAAAATAAAATTATTTCTATTTAAAAAAAATGTAATTTAAAGTCTTTGGTAGGTATGGATGACAAATTATGAGATTTGTTATAATTAAAAGTCATTAAAAGTCATTAATATTTTAAAGTTAATAAAGGTCATTGAGATTTTGAATACCTCCAAACTTTCATAGACTATTAAAAAGTCTTGATTGAATTCACATGACTTTTAAAGACTTTTTAAAAGTTTATAAAAGTCTGTATTGAATATCTCATGACTTTTATAGAGTCATTAAAAGTCTATAATGAATACACCCAAACTTTTAAATTCATTAAAAGTTATTAAAAGTCTTTCGAAATTCTAATCGAATACACCCCCCTTAGAAACTATGAAAACTATAAATGATATTGGGACCATACATTTATTAATAATAATGCCCCTCCTTTAAAATGTATAATTAAAGAACCTTTACAACTTGTTACTTTTATATATAAATGGAAGACAAGTTAAAATTTATGTATTCCTTATAAATTAAACATACTCTATCATGTAATTTTAGATCTTAAAATTGATAATTTATAGAAGTGATATTTTTACATCATGAAACGTAAAGAAACGACGAGATAAGGTTGATCCGGTGGTAAACCCGTCATAGTTGCAACACGAATTGAAGTTGCGGGTTTGAGTCATCCTCCTTCCCAAAAATCCCCTAATTAATATAATACTTAAAAAAAATGTTGCAATATGCCAAAATGAAAAAGAACTTAGAAGGTTGTATATTTATTTACTACATGAGTCAACAAAGCAACATGTATTTTGCTTGCGATCGATAATAAACTAAATAAAATATATTATTTTTACATCTGTAAAATATATTATAAATTACTAAAAAAAAATGCATGCTAAATAAATTGAAATATATGCATATATTCAAACAGAAATCTCATTTGAAAGTAATGTGATTTAATCAAATAATGTTAAAAAAAGAAGAGGGACGTATGTTAAGTACTTTAATTTATCTGTTCTACTAATTCTTCCTTCTATAGAAAATCATTCGGAAGAATGACATACATATAGGCCAAAAAGAGAGGGTTCAGTCTTGCCTTCTGTACTATTATTGGGTGGTTATATTGCACTATTATTGCCTCCCAAAAAACTTCCTGTGATACTCGTTTTTTTTTTTTTCAAGTTACAATTATAAAATGTTAAAAAAAAAATAGAAAAAATATCAGAAATAATCCTCCTGCTTTCTAAACCCATCAACCAATTTTTATGGTATACTTTGAGACCGTTAGACAAAAACAGTTGTGGAGATTATAAGGTGGTAATAAATATTGTGGTGGTACTAATTAATGATGTTGGCAGTTGTTGACCGGTAAAAACAACAAAGTTTATGGTTGTATTGTGGTGATTTTGATTTATAACATTTGTTGTCTGACGGTAATGGTAATGACAATGGTGTTCCGGTGCTTAAGGTAGTAATGGTGAATGGTGATAGGTGTACTACATACAGGACACCGACTCTTTGAACTAACTGTTGAATTTATAATGTGTTTCAGATTTAGACGATGAATTTGATTATCAGATACTTCTTTTGTAGGGTGAGATGAGTAACATCAAAATCCAGTTGTCAATACAACATAGATTAGAAGTTTTAATCTCGAATATGGCTGGTTACATCACATCCCAAATTGCTTTTAGTAACTCATGGCTACACATACATGACATTGATAACACAAAACATTGCTTAAAATACAATCAAAAGCATTGACAGACACACATACAACTTAAAACTAATATGATCATGCAAAACATTGTTTCTACTGCAATGAGTGTTGTAGTGATTGTAGTTATCGATTTCTACTAATAAAAAGGTTTTATGCCAAAATCTCGTCCTGTTTTTGAGCAGTAAATTATGATTATTCAAATAATTTGTCTTTTCTAACATTTTCTCACCAAACAATCAAATAATTTCAGATATACAAAAAGTTATGGGTTAAAAAGAATTAGAGAATATAAAAATCAAATCAACATACAAAGTAAAGTCTCTCCCGGAAGAATTTTCAAGAGAAATTTCATTGTGTGTGCTGAAAAGATTAAAAGAATTCACTCAAAACTGAAAGAACATACGAAAATAGAATGATAAACAAGCTCAAAAAGATTGATTCTTGAAAACAAACAGAAATTCAAGAGAAAAAATCTGGAGGTGGAGGGATACCTTTATCTTAAAAAAAAAAAAACAAAAACAAATTAGATATTTATTGCAAGGTCCAATGAAAACAGCACTGACACGAAGCCTAAAACAAGAAGGAGCAGAACAAAAGAGAAAACACAACGTACGGAGAACAGAAAGCAGGCCCCGCCCGTAAACCAACGCCTCTTCTCTGAAGCTAGAGCAGCAGCCCCAAACGAAACACAGAAAGACGGCAAGAAAACACTTTCATGAGGAAATCCTCATAGTCAACATGAACACCAACCACCACTAGCAAATGGAGTTGGTTGTAGGTTGAGAGCATCCACAGCAAACAACACCTACTCAAAGAAGTTTTAAGTTATAACATTATGGCCTCATTACTCATACGCTTTTCTCAAAAAAAAAAAAAAAATCCTTTTAACAATGATGCTTTTCATCCTGGCATTAAACTGCATTTGGAAGGAAAGGAGGGACTGAAGGAAAGCCGGCAGGCGGAATTTATCCCTTCATGTCCTCTTACTCTATTTTTCTTGTCTTCTTACTCTACTTCTCCTTGCTTGTAATTTAGAATAATGGTACCCTTTTGTTCCTTCCAAATGCAGTTAATGCCAGGATGAAAAGCATCATTGTTAAAAGGATTTTTTTTTTTTTTTTTTATGAGAAAAGCGTATGAGTAATGAGGCCATAATGTTATTAACTTAAAACTTCTTTGAGCAACTCCATTTATATAGTGGCAAACTAATCTACTTTTACTTTTATTGATCTACTATTAATAATTTACTTTTAACCGCAAACTTTCAAAAAATTAAAAAAAAAAAAAAAAAGGAAATTGTAGATCTCTGATTTTCAGATTTTGAGCCCGAGCAAAACATAACCTTTTATGAAATGAATTCACAAGTCATGTGATATTGGTGACAAAAATTAACTCAAAAAAGTCACAAACTATCCATTCACAACACACCCTTCAGCAATTCATTTAGCTTTTGAGTTATGTTTGTGGGGTCCGAGCTAAAAGCTTAAATAATTGAACCGAGTAAATATTGTCCAGTTTACTTAATTGGAAGAAAAGCACATCATAAATATAATAATATCACTTTACCGGAATATAACGTGCATCTTGTAGAGTCTTATTTACTCCGAGATTTTTAATAATATCTCATTCAGATAAGTTTTACAAATGATTTTGTTTTTTTTTTCCGAAAGGATTTATGTTTTTTGAGAATGATAGTTTATTGTAAAATATTCAAAATTAAAATTAATCTAATACTTATGTTGTTGTGGTGCTACTAAAATCGGTAAAAAAAAAAATAAAAATTAAAAGTGCAGAAATTGCAATACTGAAGTACTGAACAAAGAAAATGAGTTGCCTTTTTACAACCATTGCCACTAATTATGTGTGGCAGTACAAGTATAGTAAATTATGTCTCGCACTATAAGTATAGACCAGTGATATTCATACCTCTCAACCAATATTGAAATCCCAAGTCCATATATTTCTCCCTTAAATAAAAAAATAATTAAAAATCTAAATGAATAGAGCTATTCATAAAATCCATAATTATATACAAAAGATTATTTAGAAGCATCCTAAGTTAAATGGTCGATCCCACCATGTTTCGAATCTCGGTAGATTATAAAATAAAAATTAAACAAAAATTAATCAGTAGGACAGCCTTCCACAGAATACAGATATACCAGGAGCTATAGGGCACTGTGCAAGGGGCCAATAATCCCCCACAAATTAACTCCATAGATATCATTTATCGTAGAATTGCACTTATCAGGAGGATCGCATTCATTCCACTCGAACAAAAGCTACAACTGTATATAGGATGTCAGTCAAAATCACCACTTACAGTTTTACACACATGTTCAATAGTCACAGATATGTAGTATGAAAACGATTTGGTGTCCAGAACCACAACAATGTTACACCTGATGACATATTCAATATTATACATTTATTATGAGTTTTTACTTTTATGGAAAATTAATTGTCACTAGTCAGTCAGTCACCAGTCACCACCCACAACTCAAGTAAAATGTCACATATCAAAATTAAGCCACTAGCCCCAAAATAAGATCTTAATATTGTTTCATTAATTCATTGTACAGATCTCACCTGCTACGGCCATTTTCTGATACTTTGATGGATCCAAAAATAAAAATCTGGTTTTATTAAATTAATTCATAGCTTTATTATTTATAACAAGTCCTATAGAAATACATAATTCAAAAGATAATAAATAACTAGATAGATAAAATAGATAAAATCCTATCTTATAACAACTTAATGCAAATTTAAAACTAAAACAAACTTTTATTGTTTTTTTTCAAAAAATATCTAACATTTTTTTTTCTGTTGTCTGTATTCCCTCCCCCTCCTTGCTCTCTCTCTCTCACACCTCGTTTATGAAATGAAACCAATCAAATAATTTTTCTTTTTTCGGATTTTAGTAGCATCACATTAACTAAGTTTTTGCTTTAACCCACAACACATCTTAAAAGCTAAAATTGGTGTGCTGTGCTATCTGATGGCTATATGGCCTGTGTTTGTGCAACATTGTATTCACACAGTGCTCTAATGAGTGGAGATCTTACAATTTCCGGGCCAAACAAAATATTGGAGTACTTACAAAAGCTTTTGATAGTTAAATCATCACATTTTTTTATTATGTTTATTACAATATTTAGAAACTATTAATGCATTTAGGTCCTACTTGAAAAGATCATTCAACAAATGTAGTTTAACTTTAGAGACGATTGTTGGAATCCAATATCAATAATTAATTCAATTCAATTCATTAAATATACAAAATTAAAGAGAAATAAAGAAGGGAGTTGGGGTGGTTTCTCTTGCAGGTAACTTGTATAATATAAACATGGGCACTCTAGAACAATTATTGTAATTTCTTAAATATTTTGCCTTTTCTTCCATTAAAGAGAGAAATTTTCAACAACAAAAAGAGAGAGAGAGAAAGAGAAATGATTATTGCTACCTCGTTTGAGAGAATGAAAGCTTATGATTATGAAATTGAGAGACAAAACTAAACAAAAAGAAACTTTCATGGTTGTTTAATTAGTCGGATAAAACCTACTCTGTTAGTTTAATTAAACATCCGATTGACATTTAACAATTAAAATAGCCTACCTCATAAATTAATATCCAATTTCATGTCATTTGAAAACAGGTACAAAAGTCCATCAGTAGCATGTTTGTATAATTAGCCTTATTTTATAATTGTAAATTGCGTACTTTTTTTTAGTTAGGATTGATCTGTTAGGATTGAATTTAAATTGAGAATTAAATTAGTTTTTTATTAATATTTATGGGTTCAACCTTTTATATATGTGTATATATATATACACACTCCAATAAATTCGTACAATTACAAGTATTTTTAAAATCTATTACAACATCAACCCACCGAATCAATAAAAATATCTTAAATAAAAGGACCAGGATCCTTTTTATTAAGGGTTTGTCAAATTTTTTTTTATTAAAGGTAAATATAGTGGTGTTAATGTGGAGTTGGTAGTAAGTTGATGCTTGCAAATGATAGTAATAAATATATTACCATCTGTAGAAACTATAATTGCAGCCACAATTAATAGCATGTGTATTTCCTTCAACGAGTTCTTTCTTTTTTTGTTTCTATAATTTTAAAGTTTGCTGTTAAGAGTAGATCAGTACTTCTCAAAACTCACATGCAAGCATTTGAACAAAAAAAAAAAAAAATCTTTTTCGGTTTTGGTTGAATCTCGCTTTTGTCCATATGGGTTATGACTTGTTGGTAATAATAAAGGAGAACTCACGGGTTGAGGTCATTTTAATAAGGGTTAATTGTATTAATTTATCCTTACTTTATCGAATCTAGTAAGATTTTTTAAAGATGTTCTAAATTAACACAAATACTCATTAACATCAAATCAATTCGTTAACTTTAACGGTTGACTAATCTTGAAATGTGAAAAACTAAATATACTACTTCTATATCATCCCAAACGTAAAATATGTTTTAATTAAAAATTGAAAATTAATAATAATAAAAAAGATAATATATCGGTTGTCCACATAAACATCCTCGATTCATATAGGAGTCTCTTTTTACCTGGAATTAATATTTTTATTGTTTTTACCAAACTTTCCACTAAAGAAACAATTTTACCGATGCACAATATTAAACACACTGGAATTAAACACACAGATTAAACACGTTAGGAATTAAACTTGTGATGTGTTTAATTGATGAAAACGGGTGTGTTTAATTAAAAAAAAACTAATTTGTTTAATTGAAAAAGACTGGTGTTTTTAATTGAGAAATCATTAAGGGTATTTTTGTCTCATCAGTGAAAATTTTGGTAAAAACAATCAAAACACTAATGCCGGATAAAAATAAAAACTCTAATGATTACAGGGCCGGTTAATTTCAATTTTAACCCATAATAAACTGTTACTATTTTAAATGGCATTTTGATTTTAAAAATATAGTGCTATTAATGCTATTAAATTATATAGCTCAAATGTTAATTATTATTTTTTTAAAATAATTTAATAGCATTTTAAGTATGCTATGATATATCATAAAATCATATAAGCTATCATATATTATTTTATTTTACTATTCTGTCAAACTACCATAACAGGTCAAAAGACTCAATACAGAGAAAAATAGAAAAAGGAGGCCAAAATGTTGATTAAGAACTGATAAAAGAAGACCGCATATATTTTTACATTTAGACTTCCACAGTCATTCCAAGCAGCAATTATCTCGACCATGTATGAGTAACTAACAAAAAAATACAATGCCAACTGGAACAATAGAGACCATTTCTACCAAGAGTTTCCTGTAATTCCTTGCAACACCAGGATTACTTCTCATATCAAATTTCGTAATCACTAGAAGTTGATCACTGGAATAAGAAGACATAAGGTGTTAACTAGTTAATAACAAAACAAACAATTAGATCACCTAACAAATATTTCAAGAATATAGACTATAAATTTAGCTCATAATAATGTATTACGAAAGAGATAGATTTAAGTTGAACCTTATACCTTCCACGAGTGAGAACCATAGGGCATATGCAATCTCTTGCCAAGGAAATTTTAAAACTGCGACTGACAACCAGGTGGAAATTAAGAAGACGAGGGTAGAGATTAATAGGGATTAGAGTTCCTGATGTAATCACAACTAACTGGAACCGATCAAATACCGGCTTTATGGCAAGAGAAGCTTCATGACAACTAAGCTGTAATATGCCAAACATATAAAAATTATAAGATAAGTAAAGATCTAAATATAAAGATAATGGATCAAAAGTATTGTAATTAAAAAAGCTTTTTTTTTTTAGCAGAAAAGCTCTTCCAAACGTGTACCATGTAATATAGAAAACAAAAAGTATATATACAATGCTTTTTCTGCAAAAGCAATAAAATTAGATCTGCCAGTGGCAGACACAGATTAATCGGGCATAAAGAGATGAGAGACAGGAAGCAATTGTTATGTTTCACCAAATGGATGACAGAAATTCAATTTAGAAGAACGAAAAACATTATCTTCAGAATATTAAATCATAACAACATAGATTTTACCGGAGGCAATCCTCGGAATCCATTTGCGAACATCATAGTTATTAAAGGCGTTAGGTGCATCAAAGCACAAGGGTCCCTTTGATCCCGATGTGCAAGGTGCAAGGTTAGGCACACCTTTTTTCAATGGGAAAAATTCAAAACAATTGTAACAACCTATTTTATCTTATAAATTTCAAGTTACTAAGCTAAATGTAAGGTTTAAAACTTTACAAACAATCAATAACACAATATAATTCATAAACTAATTAACATGCAATCATCATACTAACAACAAAGATGTTCAAATTAGTTTCTAGGCTCTAACTATCCCAACTCAAACAAAAACAATTTCATAACATCATCAATGTATCTTCTTATTGGGCTGTGAAGATTGAATTAGTTTTGTTATGCTACATTGACTGCCCTGCCCCCATAGAAAAAAAGGAGAAATTCAACTAGAGGGGACGTCTGGTGCCTAGCGCCTACGACAGCCAGGCACGCGCCTCCTTGCATCGCCGCACCTGGCCATTCTTCAGGCACAAAAGTTGCACCTGAAGGCACCCGACACCTAAGCGCTTTTAATAACTATGGCAAACATAATATATAACTTGTTTTTGAAGATGAAAGTATTTGTTAAACAAAAAATATATATACAGGGTCAGGAATATGTGGCATTCTCATCAAAAGGTTCGACTATAATCGAAAAACGAGTGTATGTACCACAAGTCTTGCAAAGTCACATAGAGTCTGGATGAGTAGGAAGTCATCCGTGTCAGTGATTTCTAGCGTCATCATGAGGGAGTGCAGGCGATCATAACAAAATTTCAGTGTTTTTTGGTCAATTCCAGCATGTGCATTTATAGAGACAACAAAGTTTACAGGGCCTTCTCAACGTTTTAAGTCTACGGGCGCCCTCTTAGATACAGGACCAGTCTATGTAAAACATGCACAAAATGATCATGCTCGGTGAATACTTCCGGGCACAGCCTCCTTTAGAATATCATCAGGCAATGCAGGATTTGAAAGCCAGGCATCCGCGACTGGTTACAGAAAAGAAAGTACAATGTAGGACAATTGAAGAATTATCTAACAAAATGCAAGTTTATTCGGAATAAAAGATATGTGCATCAGCAGGATACATACTACGTAGATTTCTTCTTAGTGCTAAACCCTCAACAAACCAAGAGTATTCAGCACGTATTATACCTCATCAATGGTCTTGAACCTTCCTACCATATCAAACATTTAAAGAACAGATATATAAAACTGTACTTCAGGAAATTCTAAAATAAATCCCTCATCAGAAAAAGGTCCAGCAATTATTTTGTTTTTAGGTGTAGATAACTTTGATCAAAGGCAATGAATTCCTTACCGTGAGCCAAATGTTAACGGGTTGAGTTTCACAAATACCATTGTTTCAATTCAAGAAAGATCATATTTTGACTTGTGTGCACACATGCCTGTCTGAGAATAAAAATAAAGGTTATATTATTCTGAATATCGTAAAATATGTCTGATTCAGTTGTCATAAAAAAACCTATAGGTGCAAGAAATTCTGCAGAAAAAATGAGACTACAGTATAAGCTGGGGGCCCAATTTCCTCGATCTACTAATGAACCTTTCATTTGAGCAATACACACAAATTCTGGACTAGAGGGTAATAAAATACATATTAGTGATCCAGAAAACTCAAAATTAGGGTGAAGAAGAACAAGTAATCGTACCTTTCAATCTTCTGATTTATCCTATTAAGATTTCTTGTGGCCCATTCCAATGTCTGCCTCCGCACGCTAACACTAAGGGGCTCTTTTTTTTTTTTTTTCTTTTTTTTCATTATAAGACTTAGAGGTCGTTTGTTTTTTTGTCTGAAGACTGAACAGTCCTGAATTTTTCTGAAGACTGAATAGGGACTGAAATCTGAACTTAAATGACATGCTTGTTTTTTTTTTCTTCACATCTGAATGTATTGTCAACATGTTTGTTTTTTAAAAGTAAAATTGTCTGAAACTAAGTAATTTTACATTTATACCCACGTTAAACAATTATACATATAATATGGAATAAAACAATCCAAAAATAATAATTATATATGAACACATATGATCATGATCTTCTTCTTCAATTACAAATAAATTTCATTTTTATTAAAAAAAGAAATGGAGCAGCAAGAAAACTCACACAAAACACTCTAAAAAAATAATATTTAAATATATCACCCTAATATCATAATCAAGTATTGATATTAAACACCAATATGAGAAGTGATTATGGTTTTTTTTTTTTAATTTTAAAGCTATTTTAAATAAACAATATATTAAAATAAAGATTTTTGTACCATATATAATTATGATGAAATTGAAAATAAGTTATATATAGGGGATAATATCGGAAGAAAAGATTTTGGATTGCATTTAATTGAATTCAAAGATTTGCAATTAAGTGAAAGGTCATGATTTTTTACTTTTTATTTTAAGTTGTTTTTTAGCATTTTTAAGTTGTTTGACCACTTATAAAACAAACAAACAAAACAACTTAATAATTATGATTCAGACTCATTAAGTTTTAAGTGGAAAAAACAAACGACCCCTTATTGTCTTTTATATCTTAAATTAAGGTAAATCAATTTGTTTGTTTTTCCGACTTATATCTTATTTTAATATATATATATCTTTTAGAAAAATTAAATTTTTTTGACTTTTATCTTATTAAAAAAGCGTTATAGTAGAGTTCTTTTTAGTAAATTTCCATAAATATCCTATAACAATTCATACATTTACAATTTTATCCCCACATAATACAATCTTAAAAATCAATTTTTCAAAAATTCTCAATTTTGAAGAAACCTTAACACAATCTAATCAATTTTACATTTGTAATAAATCATCCAAAATGAAAAAAACAAACATATCATAGTATCTTAATTTATAAGATTTATCCATATATGTAAAAAGTTAAGATCTTATAAGATTTTAGATAAAAAACCAAACAGCCCCTAAGGCCCTTAAGTGCTTCAATGCACACATTATCAATATTATGTGCCTTATCATACTACAGCAGACTCCTGCATTTCCTTCGATATAATCCTTGCCACCTTGGGATCAAGTAAGCACCGACAACTGTAAACTACCACATTCGCAAATTGCACCATGTGCCTCGCCCAGAAATATGGGCACCAACCTTTCTGCTTCCCATATGGTTTCAAATCCTTCAACCGTAGAAACCAAGTTAAATTTTGGCAATTACTCAACATCCAAATAACTCGAATTCACAAACCAGTATAACTAACAACTATGACTGAGTAAGTAAGAGAACTATATAACCATTAAAACACATTAGAGAAATCAAATTTTGTTAAGTTCATGATAAAACCAAAGTGGATCACTAGTAGCTGCCCCATGTTGTTTCACAGCAATCCGTATAAATCAATAAATCATAAAATTCAATTTCTACTACTTGAGGAAAAAATATCAATTCTTCCAATACCATCCAAAATATTCAATAAACCAAATTGCATACCTACAAAGTATAAACTCCAGGAGGCAAAAGCGCCTCAGAAGCAGCTTTCTCATAATTCTCAAAGAAGTCACAAGTTTCGATACTGGGATTTTCAGCAGCCAAGGGAAGAACCCAGCTGGCAGTCGGTTTTCGACAGGCCATTGACAGAGTCCCGATTCTCTGCAGCCAAAACCATAGAATTGACACAAAGACTCTTTCTAGAAGATAAGCCGATGGCAAGAATCTTGGCGGCGGGGCCTAGATGGAGGGTCTGGTAGTTGTGCAACAGCTTCAATTCGGCCAAAGTCTTCTCCATCTCGTGAACGGTACTTGCACAGTTGATGAGCTTGACAGAGTTCAGAGGCTTGGAGAGAGCGTAACTGGTGATGAGAGAGAGTAGAGCTATGGTCTTGCCGGTCCCATAGGCATCTCCAAAAGGCAGTGACCTTTGGCATCTAGGCCTCGCTTCAATTCCACCATGTACAAGTATTGTTCTGGGTAGATGTTGTCATATGGAAAATACACTGTCACGTCTTCTACTTTGAAGATCATTCTTTCTGTCTCTACTTCTATTTACAATGACAGGAGAAGAACAGAACTATTTAGTAATAGGACAACAATAAGGATTTTGTTGGAAGAATCTTATTTCCTGGCCATCAAAATCTAGTTTGACTGTAGGACCATTTGTTAGTAACCGCTTTTAACAATCTTCCAATTAAAGGATACTTTGCTGAAAACTCTAACATAGCAACAAAATTTTTGCTCAAAACTCAAAATTAACTAAATTACAAAGCAAAAATGATCTTCTAACAACACTGAGATCCCGGTGAGTTACAGCAGTGGCCAAGACAACCTCAGGTGGCACTATGACAAAAGGGGCGAGTAATCAGTGAAAAGTGGGTATCGTTTAGGCCTATCGGAGAAGCTCTCAAACTCTGCCTCCAACCCCTCCTCCATGCATAGGTGGTGGAATTCATTGTGGAATATGTGTTTACCCCCCAAGGTAAGGGTCTTTGTCTGGCGGGCCTACCATAATGCGCTCCCCTCTTTGGAAAGCCTCTGGAAGAGGACGATTGTGGACCTCCCCCGCTGTTCTAGGTGCAAGGCCAATGGTGAGTCTTCAACCCACTCCCCTTTTGACTGCAAGGCAGCTAGGAAGTCTGGAAGGGAACTAGCTTTGGCGATTTGTTGGCTTAGGTCAGAAATCTCCTTGTTCTGGATGTCTATCAAATGCTTGCTACCCAGGAGGCCAGGATGGTATAGAGGATTTTGAGTTTTTTTTGCATGATGTCTTGGGCAATATGGGAAGATCGCAATGCTCTGCTAAATTGTGGTAAGGGTAGTGACCCTGGGATGGTGGTTACTCAGGTGACTAATAGGCTGGATGAGTTCCGGAATAGTAGGAAAGCCTTCTCTCTTTTGGCTGCCTCGCTGGTTTCCAGGGCCCCCACGGATTGGATTGCCCCTCCTCCTAGTCAGTTGAAGCTTAACACAGGGGTTTCCCTTCGTTCTACTGCTAGTTTGATTGGGATCAGGGTGACAATTAGGGATGATCGGGGAAAAGTCCTGGTAGCTCATTCTAATCTCTTCTATGGTTCGTTTAATGCGGAGTTAGGCCAGTTCATGGCCCTTCGGGAGGGTCTCATGCTCGCAAGGTTCTACAATTTTCATATTCAGGTGGCCGAGGTTTCTTCCTCTAAGGTTATTTCGTCTTTAAATTCTCCGCATCCCATCTTGGATGATGCGAGGTTCATTGTTTCTGATATTAAGGCTTTACTGTCCGATGTAGGTTATGTACGTGTCTTCTTATTTCCAAGTCAGGAAACAGTTTGGCAATTAACCTAGCCTCGTTAGCCTTCTCCTCTGCGAGGGAGAGTATTTGGCTGGATTACAGCCCTTCTTGTCGGTTTTCTTTGTTGTAATGGTGTTGTAGTTGTTGTTGAGAATAAATCGCACACACACAAATCTAATCACAAATAAATAATATGAAAGCAATAAGAAGAAAAAAAACGACACCAAAGATTTTGCGTGGTTCAGCAATTTGCCTACGTCCACGGAGCGCACCGCACTCAATCCACTATTTTAAAGTTGATTACAATCTCTCTGTCTCTCTACAATTGCTCTCTCTCTCTAGCAATTTTTCTCACACATTACGCACACTAAATATAATGAGAAAATAGTAGTATTTATATGGGAACACTAGGGTAAGCCAAAACCCTAAAGGAGCACTTTTCTTTTCGCACAAGTTTTCCTAAAATTACACAGATTTCGTACCTACCGCGGTCTGGGTCGCGGCTGCAGCCCGCGACCTGGACCGCGGTTCTTCTACTGTCTTCCACCGCTCAGAATACCACGATGTAGGTACTTGTCTATCCCGCGGTCAACACCGCATATCACTTACTGGAAAACATCGCGTCCTATGTCGCGGTATGTGCACTATGTCCGCACCGCGGTCTGCACAGCATCAACCTTCTGTAGTTCAACGCTGTGTGTGTCGCGGCTTGGGCTTCCTTTCTACGCCGCAGTATGCGCCACGCTGTATGCTGGAATCCGTTCCTCAGGATGTTTTCTGGCTTCACAAAACCCAACAGTAGTTTCAAAAAAAAAAAACAACACTGAGCAGAAAAATTAAAGTGTGGTAGGTAGATGCATATGATATGAGATTTCATAACTCATTACTACAACATTTTGGACTTGCATACCAGATCAATTCATCTGTAATAGAATGCGTAAAACTAGTGGAACTGCATATTTGAGAAGCATGATCAGGAGCAACCATTTCCCTATCTTGTGTTTTGCACTTAAACCGTATTTTGTAAGCCACAATCTGTAATAAATTTGCATCTCAAAGTGTCATTAATTAAAGAAGTGGCGTTGGAACATAAGTATGTATTGAAATTCAATCTGTTCATGTACAAGGAAGCTAGAAAGTATAAGCTATTATGGCCAGCAGTTCAAGAAGCAAGAACATTGAACAAAAAAAAAATCATATACTGAAACAGGGACCTTTTATGACAAACTATGCAAATTGGAAAGTAATTCGCTTGGTGATGTTACAGTCAGATGGTCAACATGCACACAAACCAACATGTCCATGTAAAGTTTTTCTGTCCATGATAATGTTAACATCAACAAGTTGGTCTCAAGCAATAACATCAACCTCAAAATATTCTAATCTTTTTAAAACCAAAAAACACAGCACGCAAGCACAAAGGTTGGGATTGTGCACATGAACTGCAACTGCAATCATCTATAATGTTGTCTAAGCCAAGCAGGAACGGTTGCCTATCACATATCTACAATCATTAACTCCACTCCACCAGAATATATTTTCATGGGGAAACATGTAATTTGATATACAATGACAAAGATAAGTAGCATAAATACGACTCTTACTAAGACTTGTCTACAATGTTCATCTATGAACTATGATTGTTGGAATCAAGTGTAGTACCAGATACCCCATCTAGAGGCTCAGATTGTCTAAGAGATTCAGTAGAGTACCACTTTTTTATGTATGTAGCTTACCGTTACCTTTTTGCTGTATCTGAAATCACGTTTGGGAAGAAAATGCAGAGGCATATTATAAGAAGAGGGAGATTTGACCAACAAAAACATCTTAGTAGGCCCTAAAAGAGACAGATATAACTTTCAGGTTTCACCATAAGAAAGTAAATTGACAAGAGTTTCTCAACTCGACACCTGGATAGGAACCAGAACCAGCACCCGGATAGCCTGTTGATATATATATATATATATATATATATATATATATATATATATATATATATAGGGGTGAATTCATAAAGAGCCAAAAAGTTTATCAGTTTATTGTTTTTAACCACAAAATTTATTTTTATTGTTTTCGTCAGTTTTTACCACTTCTGGACAAAAAAGTCCTTAAGTTTGAAATTCAAAAAAAAAAAAAAAAAAAAATTAAAAAGTTAAAGTAGAGTTGGTCGTGAAAACGACATATCAAACTTTTTAGGGTTACAGTAAAAAAACGAGAAAGAGAGAGAGAGGAAGAGAAGAGAAGCCGTCGCTGCCGCTCGCCCTCGCTGCCGCTCGCCTTCGCTGCCGTTCGCCGTCGCTGCCGCTCGCCTTCACAGCCGCTCGCCGTCTCTGCCGCTCGCCTTCGCAGCCGCTCGCCGTCTCTGCCGCTCGCCTTCGCAGCCGCTCGCCGTCGCTTCCGCTAGCCTTCGCAACTGCTCGCACGTCGCTGCCGCTAGCCTTCGCAGCCGCTCGCACATCTGTCACCGTCGATTCGAATAGTTCTTGCCGTCGCTGCGTCGCCATCGCTGTCAGTCGCCGTCGATCGCCACCAGTCGCACCTCTCTCCCAGTCGGTCGATCGCCTCTGTCTGGAGTCCGAATCTGAAGGTTTATTGTTTAACTGACACTTATTTTTTTAATTTCAAATTATGTTAACTTACTTGATTGCTTCTCTGGTTGTAATTATTTATTGATTTATTGATTATCTTTTCTGTCTTCAAATGGTTTCTGGGTTTGTTTGTATTTAGGTTTTTTTTTTATTAGATTGCTTGTCAATAAATTTTAAAATGTCGAAAGTCACTTTGCTTGTTCATCACTGGAAAGTGGAAACTCATTTATTTTTCCATCTATTTATCTTTCACCCGAACCTCATGGGTGTCAGTGTAATTTCCCCCCTTTTAAAATTTCAACTTAGAGAGCTGACAGAATTTAATCCTGTAATTTGTTTGTACTAACATGTAACTTATTTATACTAGCATGTAACTTGTTTGGACTGGCATGTAACTTGTATTCAATTAACTTGTTTATACTATCATGTAATTTGTTTATACTGGCATGTAACTTGTTTGTACTGGCATGCAACTTGTTTGTACTGACATGTAACTTTTTTTATACTGGCATGTAACTTTTTTTAATACACACTAATGCATTTATTTATTTGATTTTGTAGATGGAGAACATAAATTATGCCGATTTTCTCATTAAACGGAGGAGTTCGTGGATAAAAAAATCCACCACCAACTTATACTGCAATTTAAATGGTCTCACTGATATTGTAAAGGTTCTCCAAAAAGTTGGAGAACTACAAGAGTTGTGGAAGACCTGTTTTGGGCACCTACTCGGTTTTCCTAAAGAGTTGACTTTTTCTTCCGGCGTACTTCATAACTTGCTATTGAGGCAGATACATGTACCCGGTGTAACCGGAGCAAATGAGTTGCATTTTTTTGTTGGTGGTAAACTGGCGAAATTCTCACAAAGGGAGTTTTGTTTGGTTACGGGGCTAAAATTTGGGGTGATGTCGGACATATTCTTGAAACCGTATGCTGCCACTAAAGATGGGATCCATGTGAGGTATTTTGCGAATAATGAGAATATACGACTTACAGACGTATGGGCAAGGTTTATGGCTGGGGGATTTGATCAACCAAAGGATGGTCTGAAGATGGCCCTAGTATTGATCGCGAACAACGTGTTGTTCGGTCAAGATCTTAGGAGGAAAGCCACATTATGGCTTTTTCAAATGGTGGAGGATTTAGAAGCCTTCAGTTCTTTTCCATGGGGGAGTTATGTGTATATGATGACAATTCACTACCTACGACAAGGATTTCGGTCCGCAAATGCACCATTGAAGCACATCGCGCACTATAACTTGTACGGTTTCCCTTGGGCATTAGAGGTGAGATTTCAAATATTATATTAATGCATTTCTCTATAACTTGATTTTTTTGTACAAATATTTGAAGTTTGTTAAAATTTTAGATATGGGCAATGGAAGCTTTCGGATCGTTGATTGATTTGGTGGGGAAAAACTTAGGCCACAGACATCCTCGTTTGAAGAATTGGAGAATATTTAAGAGGCCTCACGATTTCTTTGGGAAATTTGCAAAGTATGAAAAAGAAGTGGCAGATGGAAAGGTTCGTTTTTTGTTTCCCAGTAATTTGTTATAACTGGCATGTAACTTCAATTTGTCCTGACATGTAACTTGATTTTGGCCTGGCATGTAACTTTAATTTAGGCTGGCATGTAACTTCAAATTGAACTAGCATGTAACTTGCATCATGTAACAATACTAGAATTTATTTTGGAACTTGTGTGTCAACTGTGAAATATGTTCTAACTGGCATGTAACTTGAATTTGCACTGTCATGTAACTTGAATTTGCACTGGCATGTAACATGTGGCATGTAACATCACTGGAATTTGTTTTGGAACTTGTGTGTCAACTGTGAAATATGTTCTAACTGGCATGTAACTTGATTTTAGTCTGGCATGTAACTTGAATTTAGCCTGGCATGTAACTTGCATCATGTAACAATACTGTAATTTATTTTGGAACTTGTGTGTCAACTGTGAAATATGTTCTAACTGGCATGTAACTTGAATTTGCACTGTCATGTAACTTGAATTTGCACTGGCATGTAACTTGTGGCATGTAACAATACTGGAATTTATTTTGGAACCTGTGTGTCAACTGTTAAATATGTTCTCACTGGCATGTAACTTGATTTTAGTCTGGCATGTAACTTGAATTTAGCCTGGCATGTAACTTGCATCATGTAACAATACTGGAATTTATTTTGGAACTTGTGTGTCAACTGTGAAATATGTTCTAACTGGCATGTAACTTGAATTTGCACTGTCATGTAACTTGAATTTGCACTGGCATGTAACTTGTGGCATGTAACAATACTGGAATTTATTTTGGAACTTGTGTGTCAACTGTTAAATATGTTCTCACTGGCATGTAACTTGAATTTAGCCTGGCATGTAACTTGAATTTGCACTGGCATGTAACTTGTGGCATGTAACAATACTTGAATTTATTTTGGAACTTGTGTGTCAACTGTTAAATATGTTCTCACTGGCATGTAACTTGAATTTAGCCTGGCATGTAACTTGAATTTAGCCTGGCATGTAACTTGCATCATGTAACAATACTGGAATTTATTTTGGAACTTGTGTGTCAACTGTGAAATATGTTCTAACTGGCATGTAACTTGAATTTGCACTGTCATATAACTTGAATTTGCACTGGCATGTAACTTGTGGCATGTAACAATACTGGAATTTATTTTGGAACTTGTGTGTCAACTGTTAAATATGTTCTCACTGGCATGTAACTTGAATTTAGCCTGGCATGTAACTTGAATTTAGCCTGGCATGTAACTTGCATCATGTAACAATACTGGAATTTATTTTGGAACTTGTGTGTCAACTGTGAAATATGTTCTAACTGGCATGTAACTTGAAATTGGCCTGGCATGTAACTTCAATTTGGCCTGTCATGTAATTAATTTCATTTTTGTTTATATCAATACTTCAAATAATGATGACACTTTTGTTAATTGTACAGCATGTTGTGTTGGAGGAATTACATCCAACCGACGATGAAAAGACACAGCCTTACTTGGTTGGTGTTGACACAGATTTGTCAGAGGGTCCACAGTTTATAGCACTCAATGTTGAATTAGACGATGGTGAGACACAGCCTAACGATGATGTTGATGATGATGGTAATGAAGATGGTAATGATAGTGGTAATGATGGAAGTCAGTCACGACCTCAACAAAACAAGCAAAAACCGGTGAAGAGGAAGGTGTCACCTCATAAACAAAAAATGCCAGCAAGGACCAAAAGGCAACGTACATCTCCAGGCATGTCACCGGTAAGTCAATACCTGACCGATTGTAATTGTGCTAAGATAAATACCTACAAATATTAATTGTTTGTTTCTTTCAAAACTTTAGGTGGGTGATGACTCGACAGACTCTTCTCGAATAATGAGGGAAGTAATAAGTGCAATGTCAGATCAATTTGAAGACATTGTGAAGGAGATTAAGAAGGAGATTTCGGCAATGGAGGATCGCCTAAACGCACGCCTTACCCGTGTGGAGGCAAGTTAGGCTCAACTTGTTAATCAACATCGTCAGGTAACTAATTATGACATTGTTTTAACGGTCATGTAACTTCGTTATGTAGTAGCCATTTTTTGTAACTTGGTCATGACATTGAATTTTTTTGTGCCACAGAGTACCCCTGAAGTGCAAGAGGACTATGTGGGGGGTCCTAATGTTGGTGGGGAGGGTACCGTTGGAAAGGGGGTTGGTGAGGGGGATGCTAACCGTACTGAGGCGTTTGATGGGGGTAATGGTACTGTTGGAAAGAGGGTTGGTGAGGGTGATGCTACTCTTACTGAGGCGCTTGATGGGGGTGATGATACTGTCGGAAAGGGGGTTAGTAGGGGTGATAATGACCAAGGTGGACCTGATAGTACCCTTGGTGGGGGTGATGGTACCTTTACTGAGGGGATTGTTGGGGGTGATGATACCCTTAGTGAGGGCCTTCAGATTGTGGTCCATAACATTTTGCTTCAGGAGGGAATAGTGGTGCAGTCCCATCCCCCATTTGAGGACGACTCAACTATGGTAGACTACCTCGCTGTAAAGAATGAGCGTGAGCAGCGTTTGAAGATTACATCTCGCTACATGAATTCACCCTACATTGACCCTTTCCAAGCGCATGACAAGGAAAAACAAAAGTTAAAGACAGACTATTCACGTTTTAAAAGAAGCAGAAAAGATGCAGCGTAAGTCTCTGTATACATTAACCTTTTTCATACAATCATTTTGGTTTATAATAACTTGTAAGTTAAAAATGTTTACTGTTCAACACAGGTTGAACGTCGGTACAGACTACTATGCAACAAAACAATTCTTTGTGGAGATGGAATCTCCAACATGTTGGTTGTCTAATGAGGTTAGTGATTTCAAGATATATAATTCTGTAACATCATTGACATTTCTGTGAAGAACTTACTTCCATACAAAATTATTGAAAAGTACTAATTTTTATTAATATATATCTTCATGTAGCATATCGACGCGTATATGAGCTTGTTATGTAAGCAAAGACGGTTGAAACCTGATATTTACAAATCAGACGTTGCAGTGCTATGCTCGGACTTCTTTGTAAGGATTTTATAATAATTATTTTTTTCCTATATTCCGTTGACAAAAATTTATACATATAGTAAGAAAATATGTTTATTTTGTAGGCAAAGTTGTGCGAGGAATGGAAGAAATTCCAACCGTATGAGGATGCACCTTTGACAGGTGAATTCGATGCACCGTCGTATAAATGTCCAACATATTGGTTGTTGTATGCATCGGGTGACAAGCCTGGATGGGGAACATGTTGGTCATCTGTTCGATATGTAAGTACTGTTTCACATGTTATATAAACAAATACATTGAACAGCACTCATTTTTTTAATCCTTTCTTGCAGTTGTTGGTCCCATGTGCGGTTGGGGATCCAGATGGACATTGGATCTTATGTGTAGTTGATTTGGAGAAACGAACTGTTTGCATTTATGATTCATTACACTGTCAGAAGAAGATTCCCACTCGTAGGAAGCAAATCACCCCACTTCTGCGTTTCATTCCAGTCATTCTACAGGAGTCCGGGTATTATCAGCAAAAAGGCATACAACCCAATGCGTCAATGTTTACTGTTCAACAATCAATTCCGAAAAAGTTACCAGCACAAATGGACAATGATAGTTGTGGCGTTTTCATATGTCGATACACAGACATGTTGATGCGTCATAAAAGTTTTTGGGGATGGGGAACCAAGAATGTCCCCGGGTTTAGGGAGGAAATGGCACTAGAGATATTTGCAAATAGTGTAGCATCAGATTGATAACTTTGTTGGTACATCATCATTGTTTTTGATGTTCTTGAAATGTATGGAGTTGTTTACATTGTTAACTGCATAAGTTCTTGAAATGTATGAAGTTTACTGTGAAAATCAATAGTAACCGGCATGTAACTTGTAACTTGCAGCATGTAACTTCAAAATGCACTAGCATGTAACTTGCAGCATGTAAAAATACTGGAATTTGTTTTCAGTTTTTTAAAATACTGGCATGTTACTTCAATTTAGCCTGGCATGTAACTTCACTTTGGCCTAGCATGTAACTTCAAAATACACTAGCATGTAACTTCAAAATACACTAGCATGTAACTTCAAAATGCACTAGCATGTAACTTGCAGCATGTAAAAATACTGGAATTTGTTTTCAGTTTTTTAAAATACTGGCATGTAACTTCAATTTAGCCTGGCATGTAACTTCACTTTGGCCTAGCATGTAACTTCAAAATACACTAGCATGTAACTTCAAAATGCACTAGCATGTAACTTGCAGCATGTAAAAATACTGGAATTTGTTTTCAGTTTTTTAAAATACTGGCATGTAACTTCAATTTAGCCTGACATGTAACTTCACTTTGGCCTAGCATGTAACTTCAAAATACACTAGCATGTAACTTCAAAATACACTAGCATGTAACTTCAAAATGCACTAGCATGTAACTTGCAGCATGTAAAAATACTGGAATTTGTTTTCAGTTTTTTAAAATACTGGCATGTAACTTCAATTTAGCCTGGCATGTAACTTCACTTTGGCCTAGCATGTAACTTCAAAATACACTAGCATGTAACTTCAAAATGCACTGGCATGTAACTTGCAGCATGTAAAAATACTGGAATTTGTTTTCAGTTTTTTAAAAATACTGGCATGTAACTTCAGTCTTTAAAAATACTTGAATCTTACTTCATAAAATCTAAAATACAAAATATAAGAATTACAACATCATTGCTAATACCTACGTCGTACCACCAACGTCCAATGTCAATGGACATTTCTGTGAATTGTGGCCTTCTTCTCCACATTTCCTACACCTGTACGGTCTACGTGGTCGCTTCGATGTTGAAGATGTTACAGATGTTGCAGATGGACATGGTTGAGGAGCCTGACATGGTTGAGGATTCTTACAATTCTGTCGGTTGTGACCAGATTTTTTACAAATCGTGCAATTTCTGGTCTTTCCATTTCCATGCTCCCCGGCAGATTTAAATCTTTTCTTTTTTGGCCTTCCTGCTTGTGCACGAAAAGGAGGCGGATGAACAACCTTTGATCGCATATCTTGAGGAATATTCCATTCACTAGGATGCCCAACCGGGAAGATGTTCCCGGAATATGCTTCAAGCCAACTAGTAGTTTTGTAGCAATCCCCACAAAAATCTGGAAAAGGCTTCTTTGCATACCTACAAAATTATAGATTATGAGTAATTAAATGAATCATATTTCCTAAGATGCTAAGGTGCAATGGGACAAAAGGATAATAACCTTATTGCGGCTAATGCATGGCGACATGGCAATTTATCAACTTGAAATTTCGTACAGCTACAAGTCTTTTCAGAAAGGTTCACCAAACCATCTTTATTTCCATCCTTCACATTGAAGTTAACCGAATCAATTGGACGAACCGTGTACTTTTCTGAATCTTTATTTCTTTCTTGTATTAATTCAGTGGCCCATGGAGTCAATTGTGTCCGGGTTTTTTCAGCCTTTGTACGGCGCTTATAAAACCATTTCTGGAGCATCTCTCTAATAAACTCAACCATGGTTGTTATTGGCATTTGGCGAGCATGTACCAAACATGAGTTCATTGACTCGGCAATGCTTGAGGTCATCAACCGATAACGCCTAACAGGAGAGTAAGCACGAGACCACCTTTCGGGCCCAACATTCATTAAATCTTCGAATGCTACCCTATTAACCTTCATCATCTCCAACATCACTTCCTTGAAATCAGCTTTCCGGTAAGCCTTCCATGCTTGTTTGAAAAGAAGACTCACATCTTTCCTTTTGTAATCATTTTTTATGTTTTGAGCCATGTGAAACACACAATATCCATGCGGTACATTAGGGTACACTTTCTCCATTGCAGCCTTGATTCCGAGGTGGCGGTCGGAAATGATCATGCAATCCTTAGGACTACCAATAGCATTTTTAAGCTCATTTAAGAACCAAGTCCATGACATTTCATCTTCAACGTCGCCAAACCCATATGCCAAAGGAAAAACCTGGTTGTTTGCATCCAAACATATAGCTACAAACATAATACCAGAAAATTTACCCTTCAAATGAGTACCATCAATGGCAATAACTGGCCGAATCACGGTATGAAATCCATGAAGTGATGCAGCATGGGCAATGAACAAATATTCAAACTGATTTGCAACATTTGTCTTCATTGTAGTAATAGTCCCTGGATTTACTTCTTTCAATCGATGACAGTAAGCAGGCAACAGTTTGAATGATTCTTCGGGAGGACCAAAAACAGAAGCCTCTGCATGATCCTTTGCCCTCCAAGCCTTTGTATACAACAAATGAAGTCCATGATCCACTTGCATTTCTACCATTATGTCTTTGGGTTTTAGAGAGTGGCCGTGTACTTGCAACTTTGGTGCTAATAGTTCGCCGACAGTCCAAGAATTTGCTTGTCGAAGACGTGCGTGGAAACCATCTATATTGCAAGTATGATCCTTCAGGAACATTCGAACCACCCAATATTCTCCTTTTTGCATCTTAAATGCACGTAATTGGAATTCACACTCGCCATCCTTACATCCGGCCTCATAACGTGTCTTGCTAGATCTTCTAATCCGGACTTCAAATTGCTCCTTCAAAGCATACATATGCAACGTTCGCTTCAGATCTTTCTTGCATTGAAATATTGTACCCTTGTATAACCGGCCATCATCTGAAATCGATTCCTCCGTGCTAATGGGTTCGAACGAATACCTTTCGGATCCTGGAATAATCCAAGCTCGTGGGGAAGCATTTTCACAACTTTGATCAACACCGTCACCCAATCCATCCTCTCGAAAGGAATCACCACTAAATGTAGCAAAACCCGATGGACCAGCACATCCATATCCTCCAACACTCCCAGCACCAGAACCCACACTATGATTGCAATCTTCATCTCCATGACTACCTCTGTCAATGTCGGGTATCGAGCTATCATCCCTATTATCGGTGTCTGATGACTCACTGTTCTCTTCATCATCAATGGTTTCATCATTACATACAATTGGGTCTAACATTGGAATGGACCCACATGCTGCCAGTTGCCGAAGAAACCCGCCATACACGGGTTGTGGAGTAGGTAGGTTACATTGTTGAAGAAACGTTGAATGTACTAGGTTGTCATCTTCCTCCAATATAGTACCATTCTGCACACACTGTGATGCTACCTTCTTCGAAACGGTAACATAAACCTCAGGTAATAGCTTATCTTCATCCATCATACATGACACGTCTTTGTCATTCTCAATTCTCGGACGGGCAGTACCAGTAGTCGTAAAGGCCAACGAGCATAATTCTAGGGTAGACCTATGAGCGTCAACTTTAGCAACGTCTTCAACCAACTTCACCAAGTCATAAGTCAAACCGATAGGAACATGGACCCACTTTGTCATACCACCCTCGTAACAATTGGCCGCCCAACTTCCACCGTGATGGATGACCAATTTCTTTGCACCCATATTCCTGCATGTCAAGTATTTACATGAAACATTTAAACTGGCTGGGAACTGACATGTAACATGGGTACAAAAAATTACAAATACACTATCATGTAACTTTAAAATAAAATGGCATGTAACTTTAAATACACTATCATGTAACTCAGAAATACACTATCATGTAACTTAGAAATACACTATCATATAACTTAGAAATACACTAGCATGTAACTTACAAATACACTAGCATGTAACATGGGAACAAAATATCACAGTAGTAGGTTTCGCTCTAAACTTACAAATACACTATCATGTAACTTAGAAATACACTATCATGTAACTTAGAAATACACTAGCATGTAACTTACAAATACACTAGCATGTAACCTGGGAACAAAATATCACAGTAGTAGGTTTCGCTCTAAACTTAGAAATACACTATCATGTAACTTACAAATACACTATCATGTAACTTAGAAATACACTATCATGTAACTTAGAAATACACTAGCATGTAACTTACAAATACACTAGCATGTAACCTGGGAACAAAATATCATAGTAGTAGGTTTCGCTCTAAACTTACAAATACACTAGCATGTAACTTACAAATACACTATCATGTAACTTACAAATACACTACACTATCATGTAACTTACAAATACACTATCATGTAACTTACAAATACACTACACTATCATGTAACTTACAAATACACTATCATGTAACTTACAAATACACTAGCATGTAACTTTAACATAAACTAGCATGTAACTTGGGAACAAAATATCACAGCCACTGGTTTCACTCTAAATTGAAACCGATCTCTTTAACTTCATATCAAACATAATGATCCTTGTAAAAAAAATGGGTAAGAGATACATACCGTTGAAAAACGTTGTTTGGCTTCGGATGGTGGTGTCTTTGCCCAGAAATTTCAGCTTCGGATGGTGGTGTTTTTGCCCAGAAATTTCAGCTTCGAATGGTGGTTTTGCCCAGAAATTTCAGCTTCAGATGGTGGTGTTTTTGCCCAGAAATTTCAGCTTCGAATGGCGGTGTTTTTGCTCAGAAATGTCAGCTTCGAATGGTGGTGTTTTTGCCCAGAATTTTCAGCTTCTTGCCCACAAAATTTCAGCTTCAGATTTCGTGAGAGAGAGGGAGAGTGAGCTAAAAATTTCGTGAGAGAGAGAGAGAGAGAGATCTGAAAATTTTAGTGAGAGAGAGGGAGGGTGAGCTAAAAATTTCGTGAGAAAGAGGGAGAGAGAGTGTATGTTTTGGGTGGAAAACAAATTGGAGGGATTTGGAAATAAGAGAACTTATTTTTGGGGGGAAATATTGAAGGAAGTAAAGACAAAATAAGGCTATATTTGGAAGTTCAAGCATAAAAATGATAAATATAATCAAAAATATATATTTGGCTAAAAACAATAAACTCATATATTTTATGAGTATTTCTTGCAATTTCCTCATATATATATATATATATATATGAATGTATGAGATATACGAAAGATTGTTGGTAATAGACTAATAGGATTCAATCCACCCACGTTTGTTGACTTAGTAATAGAATGATAATTGGGTTAATAATTCGTGGGCCTTTCTTTAAAAAAATATATGTATGGTATTTTGAACTCATTTTATGGGTTTGTTGGTTTTGGACCTCTTTTAAACTCATGTATAGGTTAAATTCATATATGGGTTACATGCAAAATCAATTTTTTTTTCAACTTTGGGGGCCCTTACATATTGGGGGCCCTAGGTGGCCGTCTCACTGGGTTCCCCCTAGGGTCGGGCCTGTCTCTATCACGGTGATGGATTCCATCTCTGAACTTCCTTGTCCTTCTTCCATCAATTCCATTTCTTTACACACTGAAATTTTAAGTTTGGAATCCAAGTTCGGGCGAGATGGAAAATTTACGAAGATATGAGTTCCAAACCAAATTAATACCGAACTCAAGGGATTTACTGCAAAAATTGCTTTCAATCGGTGATTATGCAAATTTTGTATATTTATTTACTCGGGACTTTGCTATTTTTATTTTATTTTTAGATTGCTCGCGCTTTACTAATTTTTTTTAAAGATGGAACTCGGGCTTTTGCTATTTTATTTTTGAACTATTACGATATTTTGTGATTAAAGGAGGAAGTATGACTCGAACTTATAAATCACAACCTCATGATGTATGTATGAAAGGTAGAAATGGCAACTTTACTCGGCAGGGCGGAGTACCCGGCCTTACCCGAGTCGGAATACCCGGATAATACCCTGATATTTCTTACTTGGGACCGGGTAAGGAATATCTAGGTACCCGGCCGGTTGTGTACCGGCCCTGGCCCGGGTCCGGGTATACTCGGTTACCCAGGGGAGTACCCGGTTTAATTATTTTTTTAATTTTTTTAATTTTTTTAATCTATCAAATTAAAAAAAAAACCTAAACCCTAATTTTTTTCAAACTTGTAAAAAATAAATTTGTTAAATTAAAAAAATCATTACCCCGGTTAAAAGAATACCGATTAAAATAAATTGTAATAAAAAAAATACCGGTTTTGGAATCAATTGAAAAAGAAAGAGTGAAGTGTGAGTCAATAAAATATTTAATGTTTTGTCTAGGACTTGAGTTTCTATTATTAATATTGTGATATTGGTGTGCTTACTTTATCCTAATTAATGTAGTATTTAAATTGTAAAAAAGAATTTTTTTAAAAAATTGTAAAAAAATAATAATTAAAAATCGGGTAAAATCTAGGTATGGGTACTCGGATACCTGGCCGGATCTTTCCGGGCTGGGTACCCGGATTTCAAAATCCGGGTTTTTCCCGGGTGGATGATCGGTCTATTTCTATACATATTTTAGGTCCCCATTTCCTATTATTTGTGCTTTGTTTTAGGGTGAAATTAGGTATTTTATGTGTTTGTTGAGCATGTGTAGGTCACATTCTTTAGATGAAGTGTTTGAAGGTATTTTCAAGGAAAAGAGCTTAAATGTGAAGAAAAAGAGCAAAGCTGTCATCCACCGCTGTGTAGGTCGCTCTTCATGCACGACCTCCACCGGGGCACGTCCAGTGGTACATTTCAGTAGGCTTTCTGTTCTTTTCCACGGTCCATACCGCTTCCCAGGCATCAACCTCAACTGCGGTCTATGCCGCACATCATTCCGGGAAAGGCTGATTCGGCCAGTGCAGAACAGCCATATTGCGGGGCCCATATCTCTCCACTCCAATTGAATTATATGTCCTATTACCTATGAATGGAAATCCCTGGAAGTCTAGTTTCTGGCGCACTTTACGGATCGCAATTCCGATATTCCTAGAAGAAGTTATGCTCGTTTAGTATCTGATGGTCAGATCAGTCATAATTCCGCAAATAGTGACAGGATTTATTTTGCAAGTTGTCGGAACGGGAAATATTACCTTCTTGGACATGAGTGTGAGTCTTGGAAAGCAAGTTGACACCTAATCCTTATCATCCTTCAATAAGTAATCAATTTGAGTGGATTATGAAAAAATTAAATCCCAAAAAAGGTAGAGTTCCAAAAGGGAACCAATTTCCTTGTTGTTTAAGGACTTGACTTATCATCTAAAGCCTATTTAAACCCCTTTGAAGCCTAATTTTGGGAGAGAAGCCAAGGGAGGTCCCAAGCCACCAAGGGGGCCGTCCCCTATCACTCCACCACCATACATCACCACACACTCATCCATCTTTACACATTGACGATTAGAAGACGAAGGAGAATTCATCATTGGAGATCTTAATGGGTTTTATCTTTTCTTTCTCTTCTCTTTTTATTTTCAATATGTGTAACTAATCCCATAACTAGGGAATCAATGTGAACCTTTTGTGAATGCTCATATATTGATTAATTATTATTTCATCAATTAAAATTCTTGATTTATTCATTGTTCTTAATTGCTTGATCCTCATTAGTTTTAATATTTATTCACACCATAGACCAAGGGTGAATAACTATATGGCATAATTTTAGGGTTAAGATTATCTGAGAATTAGGGTTAGAGTATAGACCAAACCTAATCTTGATTAATGCTCTTTTGAATGAATGAATTTTATCTTTAGCATAGGCCAAGCAAAGTATAGAATTTGGTTCTTAATTCTTGCGCTTAAAGGGTTTCCGATCACTGTTCACACCATAGACCAAGGGTGAATAGTGGTTGGGAGCACGTGACTCATCCCATGACCATACGGTAATAGTCACATTAAAGACAAAGAATGAACCCTAGAATTGATTGAATCTTGTTTACAAATTAATTCCATACATTGAGTGTTCATAATTGGGGATCATTGATGACCTAGTGCTTTCCTTCTCTTGATCACAGCCATTCTTTTTAATTGCTTTCTCAATTTAGTTTAGTTTAATTCAAATCTCAAACAAATCTTTGGTTACTTTTAGTTTAACTTTAATTAAAATTAGTTTTCAATCAATAAATCACTTTTCCTCGTGGGAACGATCCTTATTTGCCGTTGTGCTAATCTTCACGATTCGTGCACTTGCGAGTGAGTATTTTATAACACGATTTTACACATCAAGTTTTTGGCGCCGCTGCCGGGGAATAGTTGAATTTATTGATTAATTCTAGTTTTAGTTTTAGTTTAGTTTTAATTTTTTTTTTAGTTAATAGTTTATTTTTATTTTTATTTAGATTTTGTTTTCTTTTTATTTCCTTTTTCTTTTCTTTCTTTCAGGTATAATGGATTTCTACCGGCAAAACACTTATGATGAGGAAAGTGAAACACTTCAGGGATTTGCTATGCAACTGGCGGCTTTAGTGCCACAAATGGAGAGATTGATAGTTTCAGAAAGAGCACAAGCCCGAGCAATGAATTCTTACAATCTGTGGCCTGTGCATGAACCTTTTGAACATTCCTATAATCCGTATCCTATCAATGAACCATATGGAAATTCCCACTGTCAGTGGTCGAGTTATGAACCATATGACAATACTTACAACCCGGATTGGAGGAATCATCAAAACTTCTCAAGGAGCTACAATGAAGTCCATACCTATGAGCAACCGATCTCACCGTCACTTGAACAGACAATGAAGCAATTCATACATATATGGATCAGAGATTGAATCAAAGTAAACAAGACACTAATGTGAGGTTTCAAAACATTGAAGCTTCGATAAGGAAGATACAGGTGAAAATTGGGGAATTGGATGAATCTTTTCAAAAGAAGGAGCCCCGAAAGGTTCCCGAGCCAACCGGAGCAAGAAGATGCTATCATCATCCCTTCTAATGGTGAGATTGTCGATACCATAGTGAGCCATAAACTTTCTAATGATTTTTCTAGTGTTGTAGATGAAGAAGTAGAAAAGGAGGAGACAGAAGAAAAAGTGAAGGAAGCGGAAGATGTACCTTTCGATTCACCGCTCCTATACAAGGAACTCAAGCCTTATGTCCCTCCCATTACTTTCCCGAGCTGCCTACACAAAAGCAAATGGAATAAGTGGTTTTCTGAACTTATTTCATCACACTTTATAATGAACATTTACTTGCTTTTGGTTATTGTGTGTAGGAACATGCCGACGAGTGAAAATTTTTTCCATGACTTGATCTCACGAAAACGGAAATTTGAGACATTGGAATTTGGTTGAGTCATCCTTGCATCCGTCTTGCCAAGACGTTAAATAAAGCGCTTGGTGGGAGGCAACCCACCTAGGTAATTTCTTTTTCATCTTTAGTTTTTAGTTTTTAGTTTTCTGTCTTTAGTTTTTGTGTTTTGAGTTCATACACGCCATGCTTTTTTCTTTATTCTTTGTCCATGTTCTTAATGTCATATAAACATTGAGGACAATGTTTAGATTAGGTTTGGGGGTGTGAATTCGTGTTTATTTTATTTTTTTGTGTTTATTTTGAACCATTTGTTGAAAAATTGTGAAAAAGTAACCTGTTTTGAAAATTTTTGAGTCAAAAGTTTTGTTAAAACTGTATTCATTGGTGAGGAAATAAATTTTTCTGTCCACGTGGGGTTCATCATTTTTTCGATACGAATCTAACGGTATAAAGAACGTAAAATTCTGGGTGGTGGTTTAAAAGTTATGATTGTTTCTTCAACCAAAGGTCATGGGCGATGCCCTGTTTTTGAAATTCTGCACGTGAATGTTTTTCGTCGTCTGTTTTCTCACTTTTCCGATTCGAATTTTGAGATGATTTCTAAATGAAAAGTGTGAGTTTGCATGTATAATTTCTTGTGTTAAAATTTGGTTAATATTTGTTGAGTATTTTGAGAGATATGCATTAAAGAACAGACGTACATCAATTTCAAAAGTCACCAGTTTTTGAATTTTTGTCCTTTATGATTAGATGTTTCTTTTGTGTGCTTTAAAAGCCGTAATATATGCTTTATTCACTGAGTTTAGACTAACATCTTGCCACTTAGAGTATTGCATTGCATTTTTCAAAATTTAT
Source organism: Dipteronia sinensis (assembly GCA_033220585.1). Classification (NCBI taxonomy): domain Eukaryota; kingdom Viridiplantae; phylum Streptophyta; class Magnoliopsida; order Sapindales; family Sapindaceae; genus Dipteronia; species Dipteronia sinensis. The sequence continues at coordinate 39,391,598 of CM065643.1, forward strand.
GACATGCTCTTGATGTGATAGTGGATAGGATGCTTAGTTGAATTGCCATGATTAATAGTGGAGACTACCCTTGTGAGTTCACTAAGCCAAAAAGCGTTACATAAATATAATTATAGAGGGTTCTTTTGTTTCTACTCCTAAACACTCATTAGGTTCTTAGTATTAGAAATTGATCTCAATAGGTTATGCATTGGATATTAAAGAACATTCATCATAAAAGATATCACATGTGGACTTTGCTCTTATTTTGGTTGAACCATTAGAAGTGATATAGGTAATGTGTGCTTGAACTACTTAAAAGACCTTAAATATTTCCTACCTTTATGTGTGTGCTCCATAGCCAATTTTGAAGCCAAACACTATAAACCTTTTTCTTTCATCACCCACATTAACTTAACCCCAATTAGCCATATTTTAGCCGTACCTTATAGCTTGGGATCATATTGAGGTGATGAAGATGATTGAAGAGAGTTCGAAATGGGTGACTCATGAAGTGCATGTACCAAGAAAAAAGTAAGAAGATCAAATGCAAAGAAGGTTTTTGAAGAATTATGTAATTGATGTAAAATTCTCATCTTAAAAAAAAGGGTTAAAAAAAAGAGAAAGATAAATGAATGAGATGATGAATTAAATGAAAATAAAAAGGAATAGAACTTTACAATGAAGTGATGTGAAAATCAAAGTCAACTCAAGGAGGAAGATGAACGAAAATTGTTCAAGAAGCCTAGATGCAAGTGGAATGAAGAATTCGAAGAAATTCGGCCAAGTTTGAAGATTGCCGAAGAATATCTTGATGTGATCCTAGGTTTGTTTGCTACACCCAATGGCCCCGTTACAACCAAAGAAAGACCTAATTGATCTTTTGGGAATGCTAGCTCAAGAGTAAAGGTAAACATGTGTTCTATCTTGTTCTTAATGTCTGATTCCGTTCATGAGATCCTTTGCATAAAAATCAAGTGTTCTTTCAATTATAAATTCATATGCGATAATATCTTGAAATTTCTTGTGCATAATTTCATTCGCATATGCTTGATGAGTGTATTTGCCTAGGTTCTGTGTGAAATTAATGAGCGATATCTTGTGAGAATTAGAGTCGAGGCAAATTATATCTATGACATTTGACGAATGTGTTTTTGAAACTAGAGTGTCTTGAGTATGGGCTTTTCATTAAACCAAGCATGCATTCAAATTTGTGGCATAATTTTAGTTTTTACTTAATGGCTCTAGCATGCATTGGCTTTGAATGGTACATTTCGTTTGCATCTTAATTATTTGATTTTTCGCAGAAATTTATGTTTGTGGGTAGCATATCTGTAAACCCTCAGGAGACAAAACTCCTCCTACTAGGGACACCTAGAGGTTTAAAGGCTTGTAGCATACGCTCAATGCTATCGTGTTCCCTACGAAAGTGGCTTAGTTTATTTTTGTTCTATTTTTAGATTGTTGTTTGTTTTTAATTTTTGTTTTATTCTAGTTTTGCTCGAGGACTAGCAAAAGATAGGTTTGGGGGTATTTGATCGGTCTATTTCTATACATATTTTAGATCCCCATTTCCTATTATTTGTGCTTTGTTTTAGGGTGAAATTAGGTATTTTATGTGTTTGTTGAGCATGTGTAGGTCACATTCTTTAGATGAAGTGTTTGAAGGTATTTTCAAGGAAAAGAGCTTAAATGTGAAGAAAAAGAGCAAAGCTGTCATCCACCGCTGTGTAGGTCGCTCTTCATGCACGACCTCCACCGGAGCACGTCCAGCGGTACATTTCAGTAGGCTTTCTGTTCTTTTCCACGGTCCATACCGCTTCCCAGGCATCAACCTCAATTGCGGTCTATGCCGCACATCATTCCGGGAAAGGCTGATTCGGCCAGTGCAGAACAGCCATATTGCGGGGCCCATATCTCTCCACTCCAATTGAATTATATGTCCTACTACCTATGAATGGAAATCCCTGGAAGTCTAGTTTCTGGCCCACTCTACGGATCGCAATTCCGATATTCCTAGAAGAAGTTATGCCCGTTTTAGTATCTGATGGTCAGATCAGTCATAATTCCGTAAATAGTGACGGGATTTATTTTGCAAGTTGTCGGAACGGGAAATATTACCTTCTTGGACATGAGTGTGAGTCTTGGAAAGCAAGTTGACACCTAATCCTTATCATCCTTCAATAAGTAATCAATTTGAGTGGATTAGGAAAGAATTAAATCCCAAAAAAGGTAAAGTTCCAAAAGGGAACCAATTTCCTTGTTGTTTAAGGACTTGACTTATCATCTAAAGCCTATTTAAACCCCTTTGAAGCCTAATTTCGGGAGAGAAGCCAAGGGAGGTCCCAAGCCACCAAGGGGGCCGTCCCCCATCACTCCACCACCATACATCACCACACACTCATCCATCTTTACACATTGACGATTAGAAGACGAAGGAGAATTCATCATTGGAGATCTTAATGGGTTTTATCTTTTCTTTCTCTTCTCTTTTTATTTTCAATATGTGTAACTAATCCCATAACTAGGGAATCAATGTGAACCTTTTGTGATTGCACAATGTGCAGCTTTTTGAGTTACAAGACCTCATAGTGCCATGGCTTACGGATGCTGTGAACTACCTAGCTAGTGGGATAGTGGCACCCGACATGAATGAGCACCAAAAAAGGAAATTTTTCGTTGAATTGAAGTTCTACTTTTGGGATAAACCGCTCTTGTTCAGAACATGTAGAGATGGAGTGATTCGCTGATATGTGCCCGAGGAGGAGATGAGTGATATCTTGAGCCATTGTCACTCTAAGGAGTGTGGAGGTCACTTTGGTACTTCACGAACAACTAGGAATGTTCTCCAATCGGGGTTTTGGTGGCCATCATTGTTCAAGGACTCAAGGAGCTTCATGAAGGCATGTGACCGGGGCCAAAGGACCAGTAACATAACAAGAAGGGATGAGATGTCAATGAACATCTTGTTGGAAGTTGGGCTTTTTGATGTTTGGGGCCTAAACTTCATGAGGCTGTTCCCAATCTCGTATGGGAACAAGTACATTCTAGTGGCTGTAGACTATGTATCAAAACGGATTGAGGCTAATGCTACTCCGAATGCTCATGCATTAGCTTTAAATTGACAAGTTTTATAAAATGCATGTTCTAGGACTATATCTAGGAAATGACATTCTTGTGTGTTCATGTGTTTGTTTTTTTATGTTTTAAGGACTTCAAACTTGAATTTGATCTTATATTATTCCTTATTGAGTTCCGGTCGTTTCGGTTACTCATTCATTAGTTTTCAAGTTCTTAGTAAAAAGTTACGAAACTTTTCGGTCACTGACCATGCATTGTCTTCGTCTTCGTGTATTGAGTCGAATTCATAATTTCTAGTCTAAGTTTCATAGTCATCCATGTGCATGAGAGAGTTCCAGTTCATAATCGGAAAACATATTCGAATTTAGAGTTCTGAGGCCGGAGAAGGTCGAAGAACATAAAGGTGCGCGAGGGAGGAAGCAAGTGGCCAAAGGCCAATTGCCACCCATCCCCGAGGAGGCGTGTGGCCATCTCGGGGAGGAGGGCCTCCTGCCCCCGAGATGGCCACGTGCCTCCTCGGGGATGTGAGGTGGCACATGGCCATTGGTCCTCCTTGTTCTCTCTCTCTCACTCTCATTTAAATTTACTTTCCCTCTCTCATTTTCATTTGAAGAAGAAAATTTTCCAAACAAGTGCAGAATTTTCTCTCCAACTAATTTCATCTTCCAAACACTTTAACTCTCTCAAATCAACTCTGATTTGAGTGATTAAAGTTGGAGAATCTTTGTATTGAAGTACCCTACCTTCTCCAAGTTACTTTGTTGTCATTTGTTCAAGTTTTATGGTGATTTTATAGTCAAAACCCCAACTGCACGAGATTATAAGGTATTGATCTATTTTTTGTGTTTTGATATTCAAAGTCTTTAATTACCTTGGGTTTTCTTCTTATATATGTATGTGTTACTTGGAAAAATGTATTTCAGAAGTAGAGCTTCAATTATAAGCTAATCTAGTCTAATTAGAGATTTGAATGTGTACTAGTTTTCTAGAAATCTAGGTTTTCCCATGTTTGTGAGTTGTATTGTGATTAGCTTATTATCTAGGGCTATGTGTTCTTTGATTGACTTTATTTTCATGATTGATAGTATTATCATGTGCTAGGACTCATTAGTTGAACATATTTTGGATTAGCACATTTGATTTCATATTAAGAGCTAATTAGGTTTTAATTGACTTGTTCATAAATACATGCTCTAAATATTTGCTAGAATTTTCATTGATCATATCTTTTGAATCTAGCATGTTTATATTTGTTGCTAAAACCTTGAATGTATGCTTAATGTATATATTTGATTCAAGTTTTAGTCACATGAATGATTCTAGGAATTTAATGTGTTTAGGTGTTTTCACATGCTCTAGAATTTATTCATGTTTAGTAACTAGACAATTTTGATTTATAAACTCACATGTTTATGTCTAGTTCCCAAAGAATGTATTGATCTCATATTCTATGTTGAGTGCTTGTTTGCATTTTGCATTCATTGATCACACTAGGAAGTCCTTGTAAAAGGCATGAAGTCTTGGCTAGGACATGTGGTCTGGATAACTAAGCAAGAAGTCTTGATTAGGACATGTGGTCCTGATAATCAAGCATGGGAGACTTTCTAGAGGCATGGGTGCCTTGGATAGAAAGTAGACTTTTTATTGGTAGACCCAGGATATTAAGATGCGATGGAGTCCAATAGAGAGTGAGTCATTTATTGCTCACTCTTGAGGAATTTTCAACTTCTTAATGGTGTTGTGTAGAAGTGGAGTCCAATAGGAAGTGTGTCATTTGTTGATCACTTTTGAAGAATTTCCAATCTACCAATAGGGATTGGGTAGATTTCGAGTCACATATAGAGTGTGTCATTTGTTGGTCACTTTTGAGGAATGTCTTGTCTACTTTCCAATAATAAAAGTACCCGATGGTTGTATTTAACCCGAGGATGTTTCCTCTTAGGAGGTTTTACCACGTTAAAAAAAATCCTTGTGTTAATTCTTCCCATCTCTATTTTATACTTGTTTGTGTATGTTTGAATCTTGTTTCATAAACTTCATCTCTAGATTTTTGTTGTAAACAAGATTGTTGTAAAGTGTGAGATGCAAGCACTTCATTTGATCAAAGTTGTTAATATCATTTTATTTGTATTTAGATTTATTTGTGAACAATCATCTTTGATTAAGTACTTATACATATTGAACAATATTGTGAATACATGTATTCTTTGTTTTTAGTTTTATTATAATTCTTTCACTAGCAACTTGCAAGCTTGTTTGACAATACTTTAATTGAGAATACACATTGATTGTCTGCATATGCTTTATAATCTAAAGTGTTGTGATTCAAGCTAGCTAGAGGGACAAACTTGTGTTTTTTTCAAGGGATTGAAAAAAGGTGTAAGAACCTATTCACCCCCCCCCCCCCCCCCCCCTAGGTTAGCTTAAGACAATTAAACCGCGTTTGTATATTTTCAGTTTTAGGGTACATATTGAGGCTCAGAGTTTGTGATTTCACAATAGGAGTATCTATGAGCTTATAATTGCTCATTTCGAATCAACTCTCACTCCTAATATACAAGCCGCTTTGCTCATATAAATCTCAATGAAATTTGAGAATTACCATTTCATTATGGTTTTACAAACTCTTCATTATTTATGGCTAAACATATAGTCCACAGATATAGATAATATAAAAAATTATCTTCAACTTGTTTTGTGTACTTACCATGGCTATCTTAAGTCATCATTAATCTATAAGATATTACAGTTTGATGAAATCAAAGAAACCACTTTCTAAAGGATCGTTTCAACCAATACATTAATTAAGCAAGCATACTTATGCGCTCTCAGTCTTTTGAATCAAAAGAATTATAGGATGTTCTATGTAAATCTCTTCCTCTAGATCTCTATCAAGAAGTACAATCATTACATTCATATGGTGTAATTTCAGGTACATATATGTAACGAGTGCTAGAATAAGGCGTATGGAAGAAAATTTTACTTCCAGAGAATAAGTTTATTTATTTGTGACTATTTGCGCCTTATACCTCTCAATAGTACTTTCCGCCTAACGTACGATATGTGGAACCCATATGTTCACAATGGTCTAATGACCAGGCAGTACATGAATCAAGTCCCTGACATTATCACTTTTCTAGACTCCATCTCCCCTTCCATTGCTTTCATTCATATATTCTCTTATTAGATAGAAGTGATAGCTTAATTCAAAAATTCTAGGCTCATCACTATCAAGTGAAGTAATCATCAAATCTTCTCTTTTAATCCCCAAAAGATGATATGGTATAACTTTACGATTATTTCGACGAGTTGGTAAATTATCACGGTGGCTGATTCAACAGCTGTTTCACTCCCACTAGGGATGAAAGATCCATATGGATATCCAATTTCTACTCCCACTAGGGTGTAGACTTCTAGTCCCACTAGAGATGGAAGATCCAGGAAGATTCTATTCCCATTAGGGACGGAGGATCGAGTTAGATTTTAATTTACCACCACTAGCATATTGACACAGATCATCCAATTCTTAAAATCAGATATCTATATCAAACTCGCTTCTACTAAGAAATTCATTCTCTAATAATGACATCATGTGATTTTAATTTAGTCACACTTCTATCTAATTGTACACCATCGTTTATTTATCCTTTAGAATGCGCAAAGTATCAAACAAAGATACAATTTATCTTCTTGCTTCCAATTTCTCATTTCTATGATGGACATAACCCACATACCCATAGGGTTGTAGATTAGTTAGACCAAGCTATCTACCTGTCTAGAATTCATAAGGTGTTGAAGTATCTGATCTAGCGGAACATAATTAAGTATGCAACAATCAATTAACATATCTTCTAGTAAGATACTAAAAAGATTCACTTACTCCATCACAGACTCAACCATTTTCAACAATATTTTTACTTATTTCTGCTACACTATTTTGCTGCGGAGTCCTAGGAATAAATAAATACCTTTCTATACCTTTCTTGCTAAAAAAATTTCCTTGAACTGTTCACAAAGATATTTACGTACTCGGTGTATACTTTAAACTCAAAAGTCTATCATCTAATTTGATCATCAGCCAAACAATCTAATACAATCCAATGTTTTTGATTTATGGGAAATCAAATAGACATGACTGAGACGTTAAAGATATGAATGAATGGTAACTAGATATGAAATTTCATGTCTAGCATTTTCACTCATTCAATCACAAATTTTATAATGAATTAGCTACAATGGAAGTCCTGATCCAGTTCCTTACTAAATGGTTTTCTAGTTGTTTTTCTTGCTAGATAATTTGCATGACCTTTTAGATAGATGAGTCCAATTAGTCATCTCTGACTGATATACTCATTCTATTTAGTCCAACATGACTTAATCTAGCATGCCAAAATATCAACATCACCACCATTGCAATGATTGAAAAACAAACAAAATTATAACTGTCCACACTGACGTATAATGCTACAGAACCATTAAACAACTATCAAGTACCATATGAATATAATTTGCTAAAATAATATTCATACAACCATCAAGATTATTAATGATAACCCGAATCAATGAGGGGCAGACACTAAACCCAGTTAGATCTCAAGTGTATGTTAGAACATCATGGAGTACAAATTTAAGCTACCACACAAACCCAGTTTGTAGGTACTTAACTCCAAAATTGTTCTAACACAAATACATCTTGTCTCTAATAATCTAACTTTACTCAACGTATGTTTTACAATTTCTTATTAGATGGTATATCTTCACTTATCTATAGTCCACAAAGGACGAGATTTAGAAAGAAAATACCTAGCTAGAAACTTATGCATAACTTAACAAATTCTTGAGTTTGGGTTTTGCTCTTTTTGACTCAGTGCATTTATAAGTGAAAATGACCCAGTTTGTCACAATTGTAACAAGTTATTTTAGACTTGTCCTTCCTCAATTTGTCATCCCTCAACTTCTTGCATATTCTGATTTAAGATTAATGGTAGCTATGACTATATCCTCGTTCTCTTTTGGAAATATCTAATTTCACCAATACGCTCAAAACTAAAAGTTTTGTACAAGTTGGAATCTTTCATATAAAATTGGCTAGAAGCCTAAGCCGCCTCTAAGTGCTCATCTTCTACTACAGAAATGACAGAATTGATACGTGTCAGATTAATTTTATATATTCCAACTATCAGAAAGATCAGATCGTATAGTCAGTGTATCATGTTTTAGCGCTTCTTATAAGTACTTAAAAAATTGATACCAAACCTAATAAAATTTTAGTATACAAAATACTACTAAAACTGCCCTTCAAGCCAAAATCTCAAAGTTAAGTCACTTGACTTAAATCCTATTATACTTATCAAACACACATGTAAGGCTACTCCGCAACATAATGCTAGTAATTTAATTTCTAGCTTTATAAGCCTTCACATCTTGTATGTCAAGCAAACAAGTACTATGCTGAGGTTCAATTATGATTCATGTTATAGTCTCAAAGAGCCTATTGCTCTTAAAAGATACACTGAATCTTATAGTGCCAAATCGCATAGATCACACAATTCAGCTTATCACTATCAAATTGGCCACAATAATATAGATATATAAGCTTTATCTTGTACTAATTTTTGTAGAGACATACAATCTACTATGGAAGCATATCAATTTCCAAAAATACATACTTTTAATTGCTGCAAACACAAACCGAAAATACGATGAAATAATTTAAGGTACTTAATCGAAAAAGATCGTCAAAGAGCCTAATTACCATCCATTTCCAAAAATTTAATCATCATAAATTTAGTACTTTACACAAAATTCTAATTCGAATATTGTCCTCAACGATTTAGAATTTCCAAAACATGTGATCATATAAATAACAGAAAAACATATTGCACAAGTCCCTAGAAACATTTGATAGGTCAAACCGATTTTTACTACAAAGTAAATAAACCAAAAATATTTACTATAGAACAGTTTATAAAATAACAATGCTTTCTAAAATACGGGACTTTGCATGCTCTTCATTCTTACATCTCAAATTCGTATTGATCACCACTGAGAAAGACTCTCTAAGTCTTCATAACTCATCTAACTGCCATTTTCTCGAATCTTGGTTTTCTTTTGTGTGTGCAATAACTCATGCGCCTAGCACTATGAATATTCATGGCGGATGTAATAGATGGCCTGACATTCCTAAAATGTGGCTCTCCTCTACGATTTCTAGTTCACACGCTATCTGACCAAAATACATCGTGGTACCTTACTCTAGCTTTTCTAACCTTATAGGTCTAGTAACTCTTCGGAAAGTTTCACTAAAAGACTATCAACGTCATCTCTCCACATAACAGCACGAGTCCAAATTGACCGTAGCTATATGTCATTAATAAGATTCATTAAATTTTCTCCTATAAGACATATGAGATTAGGCAGATTTATCCTAAAAATATTCTAAATCACTTAGAAACATTTGTCTTTTAATAACCTTGTACATTTACAATGTATATCCTAATGAAATTTATTATTCTCGATTGCATAATTATTTAGTCTGGGTGATTTCAATTCGAAGGCACTTCAATCTGGCTCCCACTGAAGTTAAATTTTAGTGGTCGAAATTGTGGCGGAAAAATTCCATGACCGTTAGAAAACAGTGCTGAAATTCCTGTTGGAAAATTCAACAGAGGCCGAAAATACCACTCGAATTGACGTCAGAAAATTCCGCAACCATCAGAACCTGTCTGGATTTCCGTTGGAAAATTCCACAATGGCCGAAAAATATCATCAGAAACCGTCATTGGGATCCGCAATAGAAACTATCATCAGAAATTTTTCCAGAAATCGTCACCAAAAACCGTGCTGGAAATCGAAGCAAGAAACCACATAGGAAGCAGTCACTGGAATCCGTACCAGAAACCATCACCGGAAGTCATGACTGAAACCGTCACAGAAAACCATATAAAAAACCATGATCAGCAACTGTTACCTAAAATTGTAGCCGAAAACCATGATGGAAACCACAACCAGAAATTGTTGTCGGAAACTTCGCTGGAAACCACAATCAAAACCGCATCGAAAACCGTGCCAGAAACCATAGTTGGAAAATGCAATCGAAAACTGTGCCAAAAAAATCACTAGAAAACCCTACATGGAAGCTGCACCGGAAAACAGTCACCGAAAAATCCGCATCAAAAAATTGTAACTAGAAATTGTGTCAGAAACCGTAGTTGGAAACAGCACCAGAAACAATCACCGATAGAAATTAAAAAGGAAATCATGCCAAAAACTGCAGTCGCACGTTGGAAACCATCTACGAAAAAATCGTAACTAGAAATCGAGCCGAAAACCAAATAGGAAACCATGTCGAAAATCATCACCGAAAAATCTATAATCGAAAACCATGCGAAAAATCACAATTTAAAACCACGACGGAAACCATCCTAGGAATATCCGCAATCAAAAATGGTAACCGGAAACAACACTGGAAGCTGTCGTCGAAAAATCCACAATCGGAAACCGTACCGAAAACCATCATCGAAAACTACACCTGAACCCGTCGCCAGAAAATCCGTAACGAGAAACCGTGTCAGAAACTGTAATTAGAAACCTTATCGAAAACCGTCTTTATAAAATCTGTAACTGAAAATCATGCTGAAAACCGTAATCAGAAACTATGTTGGAAAATTCCCTAGGTTTTTTCATAGAACACGGTGTCATCCTCATACTAGGCCATGTGGCACCTTCATGGTGGGACACATGTCACTCTTACAATGGATCATGCGTCACTCTATGAATGAGACACATGTTATCCTCGCAGTGGACCATGTGACTAATATATGGCTACATGCACAACATTATTAACTTACCCACTCTTGCAAGTGGCGCTTGCGGTGCACCCGCGAAGATTCTGATATTTCCCGATTATAGGACCACAAACATCCGACTCAAAATCTCATGGGGAATTTAATGGTTCCATTGGTTGTGATGTTTAGATTAGGGGTGAAGTGCACTTGCCACCCATAGGCGAGTGGCTCATGTTCTTCATGTTCTTCACCCAAATTCAAACTCTAAAATTGTTTCCATATTTTAATCTTCGATTGAAAACTTCAAAAACGTTTTTCTCACTCTATACTAAACCAAATCATGCAAATGACATATCATTGGAATGCTCTTGGAATGCTCTATCTAATAGTACCATGATCGTAGAGAAAATAAATAACAATGAGTTTTTGACCCAATTATAGTCACGAGTTTTATAATTTTAATTCTTCAAAATTTTCAAAATTTTAATTCTTCAAAATTTTCAAAATTTTGAAGTCAATTCATGGCATGCATTTCCAAAACGTATAATAACATATAATAACATATAGACTAATTGGATCTAGACCTCCTGAATTGTACGTGAAGTTGCAACTTGCCCCTTAAATGTTTTTTTAATCGTTAAAGCCCATGAATTATCCTTTACTTGCACCAGTGGTCCAAAACCGTACGCAGTCCATATTTCTGTCATGGAAAATTACACTAAGTTACCCTGATTATATGCATAATTACATTAAACCGGAAATAATATATAATAACACCAACATACCCCTCTAACCAGTAGACTTGGCTTGTAATCCAATACAAATTTGATAAGTGTCATCAAATTTGAAAATTAAAAATTAAATATTGAAATAATGGTTAAATAATAATACTAATCCAAATTATTTTTATAACTATTTATTAAATATCCCTAAAAATAATATTATATCCTTCTATTACTATTCTTTTTAATTTAAAAAAAACAAAAAATAATAATTTCCAGATTAAAAAAACAAATCAACCTTAAAAATAATAAATAGAAATTAAAAAATAAATATTGAAAATAATAAGAAAATAAAATATTGAAAATAAAATATTAAAACCCCAAAGACCACCAAACATCATTATATCTTTCTCTCTTCGCATCGCCGCTCTCATCAAATCCCATCATCATCTTCAACATCATCAAACCCCATCATCAATTCGCTTTCATCATCTTCACCGATCACCACCATCAAACCCCATCATCAACATTAATTCATCTTCAACATCTTCAACACCAAACACTACCACCCAAACCCACCACTGCCAAAAATCAGAGCTCAACCCACCTTCGTGTAGCGTCGCCACCGCACCATCCCTTCTAGATACTGGGAGGTTTTAAATCACTAACTCTTATAGTAAAGGATTCTCTATGCATAATAGTGATTGTCACATTAAGTACTTGAAACCCATTGAATCAAAGAGTGGGTAATCCTTGCAATTTAATAATATGGAAAGAAATATAACTTCATATATATTCAAAAGCTTATATTGTTATATTTTCCAATTGAAACCTCCTTTGTGTGAGTATTCCAATTGAGTTATAAAAGGAGTTAAATAAACCTTTATTCTAAATACCAAGAGTGGAACCTCTAACCTTAGCATACATATTTTTATTTGAGTAATTTTATCATTACATTTATCCATCATCCATCAATTAAACTGTTTTATTTCTTGATAACTCTTAAAATTGTCGTTGGTTTTGTAAACCGTAAAACTCCTTCCTTGAGGATTGACCCCATACTTACCGGGTTATATTATTACTTCGACACTCCTGCACTTGGGAGTAAAATCCTTTTTCTGTACGTGTTCAAGTTCTTGGCGCCGCTGCCAGGGGAAGTGGCAATTGATATTCAAAACCATCATAAATCTTTTCTTCACCTTCGTTTTTCTTTTTGTGTATATATTGTTATTTTTTTAAGTTCTTGTTTGTTTTGTTACTTTTGTTGTCTCTAGGACTTGCATGAAACTTTGGTCATGTACATCAACTGGTAGACTTGTTAGGGAACCTTTATCTACACTCGAAAACATGGCTGAAAACCAAGTTGATAGACTTACTGATACTGGGGACAACCGTTCCCAACATAATGACCAAGATCAACCAAGAACACTTAGAGAATTCATGAATCCCACAAGAACATGTGCACCATCTTGTATTGTTTACCCTCCAGATGCATCTAATTTTCACTTTAAGCTGGGTATTATTCAACTCCTACCCAATTTCCATGGCTTAGAAGCTGAAAATCCATATTTGCATCTGAGAGAATTTGAAGAGGTGTGTAACACCCACAATGTCAATAATTGTAGCGTGAACACCATCAGACTTAAGTTTTTCCCTTTCTCTTTGAAAGATAAGGCTAAAACATGACTACAAAACCTTAGGGCTGGATCAATTAGAAATTGGGAAGAAATGCAAGAACAATTCCTGAAAAAATTCTTTCCTCATCATAGGACAAATTTCTTCAAAAGACAGATCCACACTTTCACCCAAAAATTAGGAGAGACCTTTTATTAATGTTAACAGAGGTACAAAAAGTTGCTTAATTCTTGTCCTCGCCATGGCTTTGAAATATGGATATTAGTCTCACATTTCTACAAAGGTTTAACACCTTAGTGTAGACAAATGGTTGAGATGATGTGTAATGGAGAATTTAGTGATAAAGATCCAGAAGAAGCATTAGAATACCTAGACCTTCTAGTAGAGAATGCCTAAAATTGGGATATTGCAGGTACCCATGAGGCACCCAACAAAGCTTTGCCACTTACATCTGATAGAGGCATGTACAACCTTAAGGAATAACATGACCTCCAAGCCAGATTTGCATCATTAGCTAGGAAAGTAGAGACCTTAGAACAGAAAACGAGTGGTCACTTGAAATCCATTCAAGAAATTGTATGTCACATATGTGACGCCAATGATCACTCAACAAATGACTGCCCAAACCTACCTACCTTTAAGGAATGTCTCCATGAACAAGCCAGTGTCCTAAACACTTTCAAAAGGCTAACTCATAACCCAAACTCACAAACTCACAAACTTACAATCCATATTGGAGAAATCATCCAAATTTTAGTTGGAGGAATGATAATCATGCACAATCTTCAAAACCTCCTCCTCGGACTCATCAAAACTTCAGAACTCTCAAGGTTATGCACGTCGAGAGATGAGAGAGAGAGTCAAAGAGAAAAATGTTTTCCCATTCGGTCGAGTTCTATCAAGGAAAGAGCTTCAAGGGAAAGACATCAGAAAGGATTTTCGGGAAGGCTTGGTGTCTATTTTCATCGATAATTTGAATCCAAAGGTGGACTCTCTTGGTCTATGGGGTATTTTTAAGCCTTTCGGAAAGGTTAGGGATGTGTTTCTTTCATCAAAGAAGACTCAAAGATGCATCCGTTACGCTTTTATCATATTTGAAACTATAGAAGAAGCCCTTAAGGTCGCAAAAACGGTGAACGGAAACGCATGTTTATGAGTAGCCTATAATCTCAAAGGTGGCAGCTCGCGGTTGGACCAATCGTAATAAACACGATTCTTGGTCATATAGGAGGATCTGCCTTCTACAGGCAGGCCTCAGTAAAGGCTAACGACAAGGAAGAGCTAGCATAGGATGGTAATTGTGGAGAGTCGAAGGAGGAGAACGCAGGACCTCGGTCTTATGTAGAGGTAGTGACAGGGTTAGAGAAACGCGGTTCCAAAGTAATAGAGAATGAGCTTGTGATGTCATGGAGTTATCAGAACAGTGAAAACGAATGGCTTTCCTCGATGCGCGATAGGCATCCTGAGAGAATTTGTCAACGTAGAAAGTGTTAACTACCGACTGAGCTCTAGAGGTTTCGCATTCTCGTCAACATTTCTGGGCGACAAACTTATCCTATAGTGCTTCGAAACAGAGTGTGAGAGAAATGGCTTCGTGAAGAATAGATTTTTTGAGGCGATAGATTCTCATCTACAGCGAGATGGTCCTAGCAAGTTCACCCCTCAAGCACGGCTAGTATGGATAAGGTGTAAAGGTGTCCCACTGAGGTTCTGGAAGTCAAATTTCTTCAACAAACCGGGGTGGTTAATCGGTGAACCACTTTTGATAGAAGAGGATACTGTACTAAAGAAGAGATTTGACTAGAGGAAAGGTTTTACTCCTTATACCTAAAAACTCTGTATGCCCAAGCAAGCTCAAAGTTCTAGTTGGTAGCGCTCGTTCGACGTTCACATTTCTAAATAACCCTCATCGGCCGACGTTCTGTGGGTAATAAGTTTTTTAGGCTTAAAGACAACTCAGTTTGAGACTTTTTTAAATCCTTTTCCGATTATGGAAAGGCAGAGGGGATCAAGTGGACTTTTTAGAGATGACAAGCACCTAGATAAAGACAATGCTAAAGGAGATGTCAGAGGACAACTAAAGAAAAAGCGAGACAAGGAAATCCCAACCTCACCCAGTAGAAAACCCCTGTCAAATGAGTGGATTCACAGTTGAAAAGAGGGTTGGCAGTCACTTACAACCATTTCAAGCTAAAAGGTATGGATGCGGACAAACGAGGCATTAGGTTGTGTTCCTCAGACAAAGGAAAATGGATGTGGCTCCCTAATGTGAAAGTCAGACCTAACATATCATCTATGAGAAGTGCTAAGCTGGACCTTGATAAGAATAGTAACTCCTCCTCAGATTCCTCAGCCTATATATGGCCAACCTATTTTCCTAAGTTGGGCAGGGGTGAATGCTCGAACAACCCAAGGTCTATTGGGCCACACTCTTTGGATAGCAGGGCACATATTAGTTTGGTTGTGGACCTAACCAGTAATCATGAAGAAAATCATCTACAAGTTTCAAGTCTAGAAAGGCCAATTGAAACGAACAATAATGACATTCCAGGCAGGAGGGCTCATTTGACCTCCTCAAGTCCAAGCCCTATTCGCGTGTTTGGACTAGAAGCTGCTGGCCTTCAAACTCCTAAGCATTTTACAAGCCCATCTCATGTCCCTAATGTGTGGCCAAGTAAGGACCTAGGTAATCATATGGTGGAGGTATGAGAGATAGCCACAGGTAGGGAATCCCCATCTCTTCCGTAGATAAAAAAGAGGAAGGAAGAAAGGCTTCTCCTCCAAGTCGCATGGCATGAAGACAAGAAGTGCAAGAAGATTTCCTGAAAAGGCGCGGACAGAATGAGAATTGAAACGAGACGGAAAGAAGCAACTATAAAGAATGGAATTTAGACGAGGAGATTGCCAAGGTGATAAAAAGAGGTCTGTCAAAAGGGTATGATTTCAACACGAGAGACCAACAGGATCAGCTTGTAGATAACTGGAGCTTGGATGAGGAAGTTGGGAAGGTTATCGAAGTGGGAGTATCCCTTGGCTTCGATTTTAACGGTAAAGAAAAGGTACATCTTTGGCAATCCTTCGATTGGATCTGTCGTCATCCCTGACCTTCGTTTAGGCGACATCCGTCCATAGCACTTACATCCATCCCTCATTGAGGAGGAGATCGCGAGAAGGGATTTTTTTTCAAGTGCAGGTATGAGAGCCTGAAAAACCAATAGCCTCTGTCGGGACCAAGTGTCTTGTTCTTTATGTTAGCTCTAACATGGAATGTCAGAGGTTTGGGGTGCGGAGAGAAGAGAAGATAAGAATGGTCAGATCGCTGATGGAAAAACACAAGCATGTACTCTTATTCATTCAGGAAACAAAACTTGCAAGTTTTGATAGCAGAATTGTGAGAACTCTAGACGGGTCTCTTCTCAGCAGAGGAGTTAGTGTTAAGGCAGAAGGGTCAGTGGGGACTCATAACGCTATGGAATGAGAACATGTTTGATTACAAGGCTTGTACCACAGGTAGAAGATATATCATTATAGTGGGCGAGTTGAGGGCTTTGAAACAAGAGGCAGTGTTCTGCAATATCTACGCCTCAAATGATGAAAATGAGAGAAAGACTTTATGGGACTTTCTCATTGACATTCAAGCTACCTTCCCAATATTGTGGTGTTTGGGGGGCAATTTCAACACCATCCTTAACCCTACGGAAAGAAAAGGTGGCCAGTGTGCAGCTGGGTCCAAGAAAAGCTTCAACGAATTCATCCTCAAGGCAAAGGTCGTTGACATTCCGTTGCTTGGTTCGTAGTACACTTGGTCCAACAATAGAGTGATGGCCTCATGGGAGAGATTGGATCATTTTTTGTTTTCTCCAGCAATGCTTATGTGGTTCCCTAAGTTAACTCAAATGGGGCTTCCTAGAGCTCTTTCGGATCATCATGCGATTATTGTAGGAGAACCGAATATCGACTGGGGGCCGAGTCCTTTTAAAGTCTATAATAACTGGTTGGAAGATAAGAAATTGATGGGTGAAGCTCTCAACGGTTGGAAAGAGTTCGAGGTTACTAGTTCAAAAGGGTTCGTTCTTTTTTCTAAAGTTAAGGCAGCTAAGCTACGGTTGAAGAGCTGGTTGAGTAAGGTTAAAAGGGAGGATAATGAGACAGACAAGCTTGAGGATAATTTGTCTAAAGTGGAGGAGAAGGCATCCGTAGAGGGCTGGTCAGATGGCCTAAGAAAAGAAAGGTTGAGATTGTTGGCGGACCTGTAAAAGAGCCTTCGTTTGAAGGAACCAAAATGGAGACAAAAGTCTCGTATTAGGTGGTTGATCGACGGCGACAAGAACTCAATGTTCTTCCATTGCATTTTCCAATCAAATAAGAGAAAAAAAATCAAATTATAGAGTTGGTCGTGGACAAAAAGAGATCCAAAGATCCAATGCAAATCAGATCAGGTATCTTTGATTTCTTCAAAAGGCACTTCAGCAATGTCAAGTGGCATTGACCCAACATTTTCGGCCTCAATTACAAAAGGTTACTTGCTGAAAATAGAGAGGCTTTAGAAGAAGATTTTAGTGAAGAGGGGTGTAGGATGCCTTGAGCGGGTGTGATAGCAACAAGGCACCTGAGCCGGATGGACTGAATTTGATTTTCATAAACAATAATTGGGTGGCTATTAAACGCGACTTTATGCAGTTCATTTTTGAATTCTAAAAGAGTTCCATTGTCAAGAATTTGAATAGAACATTCATTGCACTCATTCCTAAGATTGGAAGGCCGGAGTCTATGAAAGACTTCAGACCCATTAGTCTTGTATGGTCAATGTATAAGGTGCTCGTAAAGGTTCTGGCTAACCGATTGAAGAAAGTCATGAACTTGATAATCGAAGACACTCAGATGGCGTTTGTAAAAAATCGACAAATAGTCGATAGCTTTGTTATTGACAATGAGGTTATTCACTCGTGGATGAGGGACAAAGAAGGCGGCCTTTTAATCAAGCTCGATTTCGAGAAAGCCTATGATAGTATGGAGCTCTCTTTTCTAGACTCTGTCCTGAGGGAAATGGGCTTCGGTGATCGGTTGAGGAGATGGATGAGAGATTGTGTCTCCACCCCGACTTTATCTATCTTGGTGAACGGCAGCCCGATCGATCAATTTGGAGTGGAAAGAGGGCTCTGTCAAGGTGACCCATTGTCACATTTCATGTTCAACATAGCAATTGAGGCTTCAAATTGCTTGTTCAAAAAAGCATCGGATGCTGGTATGATAAGAGGCCTTTTTTTGTTACAATAAGCTGCACGTAACTCACTTACAATTCACGGATGGTACCATCCTCTTTGTTAAACCAAAATTGGAGCTCCTCCTAAATGTGAAACGGATTCTACAGTGTTTCGAGTTGGCTTCGGGTTTGTGTATAAACTTTCATAAATCTTGTATTGTCAAGGTGGGGAAACAAGGCCATTCGAAGGGTGCTTGGGATGAGTTCTTTAGATGTAAGAATGCCACTCTTCCTATCACATATCTAGACCTCCCTATAGGGGCAAATCCTTGCACTAAAAAGTTTTGGGAACCGATGCTTCAAAAAATCGGGAATCAGCTATCGCCATGCAAAATGAGATTTTTGACCAAAAATAGGAGGTTAGTGCTAATCAAGGTGGTTCTCTCGAATATCCCAACTTATTATATGTCAGTGTTTAAGATGTCTAAAGGGGTGGCTCAGAAGATTGAGAGGCTGCAACAGGAGTTCTTTGGGGCGATGGGATTGAGAAGAGGAAAATCCACACAGTTGATTGGGCTTCGGTGTGCATGAGCAAATCGAAGGGTGGTCTTGGGATAGGCCAAATTGTGGATAAAAATGACGGGTTGTTAGCCAAGTGGATTTGGCGGTTCGGCTGTGAGAAGCATTCACAATGAAGAAGATTCTTTGTGCTAAATATGATATGAACTGCAGTGATGTGAGATGGCAGTGGTATAACTCGAAACAGGACTCAGCCTTTGTTAAGGCCATTCACAAGCTGTTCGAGAACAATACTAGCACTACTTCTTCTCTGATGGAAGGTCTTCAAATTGTTATAGGTCGAGGAGACAGAGCCAGTTTTTGGGAGGATATTCGGTGGGATTCAATCCCTCTAAGAGTAGCGTTTCCACAGATATTTGCTCTCTCAAGCAAAAAGGTTGGGAAGGTGTGTGAGTTCGAGAAATGGCAAGGTGTGAAGTGGGAGTGAGATGTTCCTTTGAGATGACTTTTATTCGATTGAGAGAATGAACAATGGAATTGCCTCCTAGCAGCTCTGGACAGTGTGAAGTTACGTAATTGGATTCCTGATACGATTGCATGGTCCATTAGCTCGAATGGGGCATTCTCGGTCAGCTCTTTTTGAAAGTGTGTGGAGGGAACATTGGTGGTCAATCATTGTAATTCTATGCTGGTCTGGAACAGATTTTGTCCTCCAAAGGTAGAGGTCTTCGTGTGGAACCTCATGAAAGGTGGAACCCTCGTGAAGGATGTGATGAGAAGATTCGGGATGGATGTATCATTGAATCCAAGCTGCACTTTCTGCAACTCATATTCTGAAACTATTGACCATGTATTCTTGCAATGTGATTAGTCGTGAATCTTTGGAAGGACTGCATGAATTGGTGGGATGTCCCCTACTGCATCAATAACATTTAAAGAAATTGATTGAAGGGTGGCTAGGCTTATGTCCATCGGTCTCCAGCAAGAGAGGCTGGTGTATTCTTTTTTCACCTATTGTTTGGACAATTTAGGAGTGTAGGAATCAGGTCGTATTCAACAAAAAAAAGGACTTCCTTTGAGAGTGCTTCGGACATGATCAAATTCAGAGTAGGATGGTGGTTCAAGTACTATAGGAAAGGTTCACAAGATACAATCACCAATATATTGCTAAATTTAAAAAAGCTTTGTAAAGACAGAGTGGTGATCAAACGTTCTATCAATGTGGACTAGTCCCCTCCTTCTTCGAACAGACTTAAATTCAATGTGGGCGGGTCCGCTAGAGGTAAGCCGGGCCCAGCCGAAAATGGTGGAGTATTACAAAACTCTAAGGGCGGAATCCTCTGCTTTTTTTTTCCTTTTTATTGGGGATGAAGACTCTAACACGGCTAAGATTCTAGCGATTCACAGGGCGAGTGCGATATGTGCCTCTAGATTAGATTTCGTTGGGAAAGAAATTGTCATTGCCAGTGATTCGAAATCAGTTGTGGCTTGGGTGAACAATGTTTATGGTAAACATGTGGGTTTTATCTATGACATTCCTAACTATCTCAGGGTCCTAGGTAACTCTTCGGTGGTTTACAATCCTAGATCTACAAACTCTTTTGAGGACAACCTTGTGAAGATGGGTTCGAACAAGGAAGGTGACAGGCTGGAGTGGAGTTTGAGCTAACCTTTCAAGGCCTTTGCTATTGTTTGTGTTTTTTTTTGTTATTCGTGCTTCTTTGTTTTTTGTCTTGATTTTGTTTTTAGTATTTTGTCTTTCGGTGATTAGGTTGTAGTAGAGTGGGACTCTGTTTTTCAGTTTTTTTTGGTTCCCATTATGGTTGGGTGTTCTTGTTTTTTACTTGTTGTTGTTGTCTTCGGTAGCCTTTTGTATTGGTGTGGGTCTCTGTTTCTCAGTGCTCTTGGTTCCCATTATAGTTAGGTGTTCTTGTCCTTTTTCCAATCTTAACAGTCGATGAATATATTGTGCTGTTCTAAAAAAAAACTCTCAAGATTATGCACCTTATGTTCCACCATCTAGGAAAAATCTTGAAGAAACATTGCATTCATTCATTGAAAAGTAAGAGTCCACTAACAATCACAATGCGCAAAAATTAACTGATTTAAAAATCACTCTTGCCAAAATTGCTTCTGCAATCACCATTCATGAGAAAGGAAAATTTCCTTCTCAATCTCAGCCAAATCCCAATGGTCAATACAGTTTAGAAGAAGGTAGTTCAGGAAGCCAACACATGGACCAAGTCAAACCGGTCATAACTCTTCGTAATGGTAAGGTCGTCGAAAAACCCATTCCTGAACCTTGTGAGAAGGATGATGAATCAGTTTACAAAGGTAAGGAAGGGGTTGTTAAGCCTACAACTATCAAAAAAAAGACCAAGTTTCCACTTGCACCTCCATTCCCTCATGCATTGAATAATCCAAAGAAATTGAACCACAACCTTGAAATTTATGAAATTTTCAAGCAAGTAAAAATCAACATTCCTTTGTTGGATGCTATTAAACAGGCACCCTTTTATGCCAAAATTTTGAAGGACTTGTGCACAGCGAAAAGAAAATTGAATGTGAAAAAGAAAGCTTTTTTAACCGAACAGGTAAATGCCATTTTTCAAAATAATGATGGTTTGAAATACAAAGACCCTGGTTGTCCTACAATTTCATGCATTATTGGCGATCATAAAATTGAGTGAGCTTTACATGATCTTAGTGCTAGTGTTAATTTACTTCCATATTTTGTTTAACAACAAGTGAATCTAGGTGAGTTAAAATCAACTTCCATAACTCTTTTACTCGCCAATAGATCAGTTAAGGTGCCAAGAGGAATAGTGGAGGATGTGTTAGTATAAGTCGATAAATTCATATATCATGTGGATTTATTGTCTTGGATACACAACATGTTGTTAATGGGTGAAAACCAATTCCTATTATATTAGGTCATCCATTTTTAGCAACCTCTAATGCTTTGATTAATTGCAGGAATGGGATAATTAACCTATCTTTTGGGAATATGACATTGGAACTTAATGTTTTCAACATGTGTAAGCAACCACGAGATAAGGAAGATGAAAGTGAGGAAGCAAACATGGTTGAAGTTATTGTGGATGATCATCTTCAAACAGGGAGTTTTTTTGAACCCTTGGAAAATTATTTAGTCAATTCATTTGATTCAAGCATGCAATTAGATTCCTGATATTTCTAATATATGTTCTTTGCTTGATTGTTCACAAATAATGGAGAATAAAGGCTGGACACCAAAATTTGAAGAGTCGGGACATGACAATGAAGATATACAGGAAGAAGTACCCAAGCATGAATTTGAAGCCTTTGCCTGAAGGATTGAAGTATGCATTTCTTGGAGAGAAACAAACCAACCCAGTGGTAATTTCTTCAACTCTCACAACTGAACAGGAAAGTAAGTTGATAGAAGTATTAAGAAGTCATAAAAAAGCAATTTGGTAGGACTTTAAAAGACATAAAGGGCATTAATCCATTAATTTGTACAGGTAGAATACATTTAGAGGATAAGGCTAGAACATCACAATAACCTCAGAGAAGACTGAATCCACACATGAAAGAGGTAGTGAAAATATACAAAGTGTGTCTGATACAACCTAAAGGGGGAGGGGTGAATGGGTTGTTAATCGATTATTACCAACATTTTAGATTAGTCAATATTAACAATAAAACCCAATTCAATCAAACAATCAATCAACGAAATTAAAGTGTGGAAAACAATAAATAACATGTTGAATTGATTTACGTGAGAAACCCACCAACTGGAAAAAACTCACGGGATATCCTTCTAGCCACACACGGTGACAGAAATCAACTATATGAATAAAAGGTTACACCCTCAAGTGATAATCGGACTCTCACTCTCAACAACCTTATGCTATGGACACTACCACTCACCACTCTTGATTCAATCCCTAGTGAAATCTTCTGATCCATTTCTTTTGGCGTGAGCACCTCCTACTCTACCCACATGCCTTTTTACAGTGGCACGTGACCAACGCTTGCCAACCCACCCTTGGTCGCAAGACTTCACTTGCTTGTGCAAATTTACCTAGAAGTCACAAGACTTTGACTCTATGAAGAGTATAAAGGTCTAAGTGAAAATATGACAATATAGTCAAATGCAATAATGTTTAAGACCACACACAATATGTTTAACTAGATGTTATAATGCAATTTAACATCCTAGTTATCAAACAATGCCTACATGCCCATACATGAGGTATCAATTAGAGTTGTAGAGAATTCTAATCACCTAATTGTCAATTAAATCCATATGAATATTCAATAAAGCTTGAATAGATAAATAAACATTAATCTATCAACCTAATCATCAACCAAAATTACAAGAATGTTCTAAGGTTAGCTATTTAGGGAAAATCAACCTAATCATGTAAGTTATCACAAACAAACTCAACCATGTTATCAATATTCATAAATATATGCAATAAAGAGATTCAAGGTATTTAATCAAGCAATAAATACTTAATCTAGAGTAAGAACAACAATAAATGAGAATTAATGTAATTGTAACTTACCTAGTCATGAAACAGAGAAGACCCTTAAAAGATTGATGCATGAAAGATTTCATGGATGCATGGGTTTTGGGTTTGGAGTGTTAAAAGAGAAATATTGGTGCTTTCTCTCACTAGGATATGATTTTGTGAGCTCTAGATCAAAACAGGGAAGAAGATGATGCACATATATGATCCAAGTAATGCCACGTCGTTTTGGGAAGAGAAACATACAAAACAGAGCCAAAACACGTCACAATGTGCGTGGTCTACTATGCTGGTAGTTACTCGCATACTACCTGAACACCGGAACCATGAAAAAAACCCGAGAGGACTTCACGGGTGACTGTGTGGGTGACTGCAGGGGTATGGACCAGGGCAATGGAAATTCAGAACCCCAGCCTGGTTTTCAAGCAGCTTAAAACACGACCAAACGACATCAAAATTTATCAAATGATATACAGGTGGAAAGATATAGATGTCTACTTTCTGCTTCTTTTTACAGAATAAGGTTTTAATGTCTGTAGAAAGAGTTATGGTCATTTCAGTGATCAAAGGTCAGATTCGGACAACAACATAGTTGCCATGTTTTGGTGGTCTCTTCGGAGATTTCAAAACTAATCCAAACGGTCAAGAAATATATGAATAATATACCGTTGTAAAGGTAAGGGTGTCTAGTTTGTCCAAAAATTTTCAAAACTCAAATTGGATCTTTATATAAAACATTATGGTCACAAAACCATACAAATGTCAATTTTGAAAAACATTTAAATAATTGAAAGCCAATCTTTTGAAACTATACATATTAGTCCAAATAACCAAACCAAATCTAACACAATTAAGCAACATGCACACAATAAGATATCACATGATGAAATGCAATACATGATCATGGAAACACAAATGCAAGATGAACAAACCATGCATGAAGTGTGTGTGTGCACCTAAACTCTTCAAGAGACAAAGTCAAGTGAATATACATTTCACTGTTGAAGTCACGGAGATGCTTAAAAGCATGCCATCAATAATTATCAAGAAGACATAAGCTACCCATTATACAATTATCCTCAATGTGGTTAAATAAGCCAATCATAAATAGAGGCCCTTACAAGTAGTAAAAGTTGAAGTTCTTAAACTACTTGATGTATGAATTATCTACCCTATTTCTGATAGTAAGTGGGTAAGTCCTACACAAGTAGTAAAAAATGAAAAAGGTGAGTTAATACCAACACGGGTCTCATCTAGTTGGCCAATGTGCATAGACTATAGAAAATTAAATACTGCCACTAGAAAGGATCATTTTCCTTTACCTTTACTTGACCAAATTCTAAAAATAGTAGCAGGCCACCCCTACTGTTGCTTTCTTGAAAGGTACTCAGGTTACTATCAAATTCCCATTGCACTAAAGAACCAAGAAAAGACCACATTCGCATATCCCTTTGGCACCTTTGCATTTAGAAGGATGCCTTTTGGACTTTGTAATGCTCCAACAACATTCTGAAGATGTATGTTGAGCATTTTTAGTGCCATGGTTGAACACTATTTAAACGTTTTTATGGATGATTTAACAGTGCTCAGAAATTCTTTTATAATTGTCTTGATAATTTGGAAAATGTTCTTAAAAGATGTGAAGAAAAAGGTCTTGTGTTAAATTGGGAAAAATGTCATTACATGGTTGCCTTTGGAATTGTTTTAGGCCATGTGGTGTCTTCTAAAGGACTTGAAGTCGACAAGGCAAAAGTTGAGATAATTTCTCATTTGCCCTTGCCAAACACAGTTAGGGAAGTTCGCTCATTTTTAGGGCATGCAGGATTTTATAAAAGGTTCATTAAAAATTTTAGTGCCATATCTAAACCTCTATGTAACCTTCTATTAAAAGATGCATCATTTGAATGGAACCAAGATTGCCAAAAATCTTTTGAAAAGATAATTGGTCATCTAACATCTACCCCTATCATGCAATCCCCTGACTGGTCTTTGCCGTTTGAGTTGATGTGTGATGCTAGTGATTTTGATGTTGGTGCTATTTCAGGGCAATGCAAAGAAGGTAAGCCTAAGTGCTTTATTACACAATTAGAACTTTAAACAGTGCACAAATGAATTACACCACTATTGAAAAAGAACTACTTGCAGTAATATTTGCATTGGATAAATCTTGATCTTACTTGATGTCCTTAACTATATATTATTTTTACTAACCATGCTGTTGTTAGATACTCAATGTCTAAACAGGATGCCAAACCCAGATTGATACGGTGGATCTTATTGCTCCAAGAATTTAATATCACGATCAAAGATAATAAAAGAGTGGAAAATGTTGTCATGAATCATTTGTCAAGACTCACGACAGAGTCTTCATTTGACATCACACCTATCAATGACTCTTTCCTTGATGATTTTTTGTTTTCTATTGCTACAATCTTATGGTTTGCTAACATTGTCAATTTTCTTGTTACAGGTGAAATGCCATCTCAATGGACTCCCCAAGATAAAAGGAAGTTTCTAGCTGAGGTAAGAATTTTTTACTGGATGATCCATACATGTTCAAGTATTGCCCTGATCAAATATTTCGAAGATGCATACCCGACAATGAGGTAAGTAGCGTCATTAAATTTTGTCATTCAAAAGCATGCGAAGGTCATTTCTCATCAAGAAAAATGGCTGCAAAAATTTTTCAATGTGGATTTTATTGGCCTACTTTATTTAAAGACACCCATGCATTTTGCAAAAGTTGTGACAATTGTCCAAAATTGGGATCTATCTCTAAACGAAACATGATGCCTTTAAATCTCATCCTTGTTATTGAAATTTTTGATTGTAGGGGGATAGATTTCATGGGTCCATTTCCACCATCATTTGGTTTTGTGTATATTTCAGTTGTAGAAGATTATATTTCAAAATGGATTGAGGCGATTCCATGTCGAAACAATGATCACAGAACAGTTCTAAAAATTTTAAAGGAAAATATCTTGAGTCGATTTAGAATCCATCGAGCCATTATAAGTGATAGGGGAACACATTTTTGTAACAAGTCTTTTGAGTCCTTAATGAAGAAAATATGCAATTACACACAAATTTGCTTCCCTTTTTCACCTTCAGACAAGTTGAATTAGCAAATAGGGAGATAAAACAAATTTTGAAAAAAACGGTTAACCCAAATCATAAAGATTGGTCTCTTAGACTTAATGATGCACTTTGGTCTTACCGCACTGCTTTCAAAACATCCTTAGGTATGTCACCCTATCGTCTTGTTATGGTTGTTAGGTTGATAAATGTTGATATTTGAGACCCCTAATTCCTATGTTTTATGCTATGTTCTTGGGTGAAATTGGATATTTTAATGCGTTTGTTGAGATTGTGTAGAAGATAGCTCTTGAAGTAAATTTGAAAACAAAAAGGTGATTTTAGAAGATTGGAGGTATTAAAGAGTAATTGTCATAAGAAAGGTCTAAAGTGTAATTAGATAAGTCAATTTGCAACAATTGAAAGCAATCATCGATGTGCCACCGCTTTAGCTTTCACACAGCGGCCTTGGTTAAATATTTACCGGTGTCATTGAAAAACAGGTAAACAAAAATAATAAAAACCTTGCAAGTGCACAAATCGTAAACGATACAACAATGGGTAAGCAAGGGTCGTTCCCACGAGGAATAAATTACCTACTGAAGTTATGAATTCGAAAACACTAAATTAAGACACTCTACGACTCTAAAACAACTTAAATAAAACACAGCTCACATACGCAATTGGGGGGTTTTTGAATTGATTATTAAAAACTAAGAATTTAAATTAAATTAAAATTAAGAACGCATCAACAAAATTATTTAGATAAATCAATAAGGAAAAGCTAGCTAGAACTTCCTATCCACCACTAAACATTCATCTGATCCATAGACAAATATGAAGTTAGTAAATAACCAAACATGAAGAAGATATTCACGGCAATGTGTTGGCATCTCACTCGAGTTGTATAGATTCTCTCTTAGTTAGTATGTAAGTTGCATGGCATCTACATAAATACGTGTATTCCAAATTATAACCTAGCATGGACATCTACCAGATTTAATAATAGGAATCCATTAAGAACAAAGAGAATATGAATATCACACAAACCCTAGAATATGACATTTATTCCTAGTAATTCATCAATTTCCCTTAATTGAGTCTTATTTCAATTAATTGTTGCATGCAAGAATATGTTTGTATGGCATTGGAACTCTATCCTACAACATAGATCCTAAAAGCATGCTCCTAAGGTGATCAATCAAAGAAACACAATAAAAGAAAAACAATTATTTAGGAGAAATTGAAATCATCATGTAAGAAAAATAATACTTCATTAAAACAACTTCTCTATAGATTTAGAATCATGTATAAGGCTTCAAGTTAGCCCTAGCTGATGCAGCGGCAACAAGGGCTCTAGATTACTAGAAAAGCAAGGATCAATGCAAGGCGGATAGTCCAGCTGGAAGGAGGCTTGAGCTGGACAAAACGAGATGAGGTGGTAGACCTCATGAGCTAGCCGAATGGGTTCCTTGATTGTTCAAGAATGAGAGTCCAAGATTATTCGGAGTAGTGCAGCCGAATTCTATTTATTTTTGGATTAGTTAGTTGTTTTAGAGTTTGAGTTTTAGGATTAGTTAATTGTTTCAGAGTTTGAGTTTTCTTTTGTTAAGGTAAGTTAGTGCATATTTATATTCTTGTTTTTGCATTAGAAACGTGGTTGATTATTAATAAAATCTGAGATTATTTCTTAATAACCATGTACAACATTCTTTGCGAAGATTGAAGTATTTGAAGCCCGATAACAATCCTTCGTGCGCGAAGTTGAATGTTTTCAGTAGGTTGTTTCCTAATTGTTTCTTGCAGGTTTTTCTCGTTATAGCTTCTGCTACACCAGTTTGGTATCAGAGTCATGTTCGTTCGGGACATCAATATGCCACTGAAGAGACAACAACCTAACTGGATCTCCGTAGAAGAGGCCAACGAATGTGATCGTGTGGCACAATTAGAGCAGTAGATGGCACAAATAACGGAGCAACTCGTGACCTTAATCGCCAACCAAAATCCTTTCCAAGCCTTAAATTCTAACGGTGGTGACGTTGAGGATGAGAGTGACGAGGAGAGTAAGTCTCAAGTGGAGGTTCCACAACAGCGACGTCAAGCTCCAGAGCCTGAAGACAACCGGCGGTGGGAATCTGGTATGAGGAGATCTTGGAGTTTAAAAACTTATCGGTGAATGCAAGGGTATCCCGTGACAACTCGGCTTCGGGGACGAGCTGCAGCTTGGTGGCAGCAAATTAAGCTCACACGAACTCGAATGGGAAAATCAAAAATCACGGATTGGGAGAAGATGATCCGTAAATTACGCTCTGAATTCTTGCCCCATAATTTTCAAAAGTTAATGTATCAGAAGTTGCAACGGAATTCTGACAAGGTTAATTGGTAGAATTCCGTTGTATAGTCATCAACCGACAAGGTTCGAGGTCGGTTGATGACGATACAACGGAATTCTACCAATTACTTGTATGCAATGACATCCAAGAAACTCAAGATCAAGTAGTGTCTAGATTGTGGAGGATTGGGAGCGCAAATCCTAGAGGTAGTGAACCTCTTTGATCCGGTCACATTGCCTGAAGCTCATCAGAGGGCTGTGCAAAAATAGAGAAAACTGTAACTCGAAGAGGATACGGTGGATTGTTGTCTTATGGCAGTGGTGTTACAACGGGAAGACTTGGGGGCAACAGCAACAACACCACCAGCCGACCAACGGCAGTGGGTAGCAGCGGCAGCACTCAGCAAACCTTCAACAGTTCGACCCAACAGCCGAGGACGATAAGAGGATTTAAGTGTTTTAATTGTGGAGAAGTGGGTCATCGACAATCAGAATGTAAGAAACCTAGCAAGAGAGTCTTATTCGTCGAGACTGATGAGGGAGACGAAAATGAGGCTGTCATTGGAAAAGAGCCGTAATTCGATGAAGATGATGAGGTTAATGAAGATGATGAGGTTAATGAAGATTGGGTGGAAGGTGATGTTGGTCCATTATTGATGGTACGTCTTGTGTTTGACACAATTACTGAAATTTTTGAACCAGAAAAGGGTAATCTGGTAGAAGAGTCTCCCTCCCCGCTGGTCAACAAAGATGGCCCAGGGTACAGGGATGTCACAACTGCCCAAGGGACAGCCATGGTGGTGCAGCGCACTTGCTTGGCACCTCGCGCAGATGAGAGCGATTGGCTTCGGAACAATGTATTTCATTCAACTTGTACCATCCTGGGTAAAGTATGTCGATTCATTATTGACGGAGGAAGTTGTGAAAACATTGTGTCTGCGAAGGTGGTTAGTAAATTGGGAATCAAAACAGGACAGCACCCCAAACTGTATATATTGGCTTGGCTTCAAAAGGGTGGAGAGGTAACGGTTTCGCAACTAGCACTGATATCCTTTTCTATTGGCAAGCATTACAGGGACCATGTATGGTGTGATATTGTTCGCATGGACGCATGTCATTTATTACTCGGACGGCCGTGGCAGTATGATCGCAATGTAAAACACGATGGTTGTAAAAATACTTACACTTTCCTTTACGATAAAATGAGTATTGTGTTGTTACCAAGTAAGCCACGAGACAAGCCTACAGTGGCGAAAGGATCCAATCTCTTTTCTTTTTCTGAGTTCGAATTGGAGATGGAAGATGTCGATACATTGTATTTACTGTTGAACAAGGAAGTGTAAGCCAAGGTTGAGGTCTCTGACACTGCAGTTCCTTTACTTGCGGAGTTTACGGATTTATTTCCCGCAGATTTGCCTGAAAGGCTTCCACCGTTGAGAGATATTCAACAACATATTGATCTCGAACCGGGGGCTATGTTGCCTAACCGACCACACTATCCGATGAGCTCGAGTGATCATAAGGAGTTGCGACGACAAGTGGAAGATTTACTCACCAATGGTCATATCCGTGAGAGCCTTAGTCGGTACGCAGTACCAGCACTTTTAATCCCATAAAAGGACGGATCATGGAGAATGTGCGTAGACAGTCGTGCAATCAATAAAATTATGATGAGGTATAGATTTCCGATTCGTCGACTAGATGAGCTCTTAGACCAACTGAGTGGGGCGACATTGTTCACAAAACTTGACTTAAAAAGTGGTTATCATCAGATAAGAATTCGACTAGGGGCTGAGTGGAAAACAGCGTTCAAAATGCAAGAGGGGCTCTATGAGTGGATAGTTATGCCATTCGGTTTGTCTAACGCACCCAATACTTTTATGCGTGTGATAAACCAAACTTTACGGCCGTTTATTGGGAAATTTGTGTTCGTCTACTTTGACGATATATTAATCTATAGTGCCACTCAAGACCTACATGTGCAGCACATTCATGACGTTTTAAATGTGCTTCCAAAGGAAAAATTGTTCGCAGCAGTAAACAAGTGCGTATTTATGGCTTCAGAGGTATTATTTTTGGGTTACAAAATTTCTGGAAAGGGTCTTCACGTGGATGAATCGAAAATTGAAGCCGTTAAATAGTGGCCACAGCCGACAAGCATAACTAAGGTGCGAAGCTCCCACGGGTTGGCAGCGTTTTATCGAT
Source organism: Dipteronia sinensis (assembly GCA_033220585.1). Classification (NCBI taxonomy): domain Eukaryota; kingdom Viridiplantae; phylum Streptophyta; class Magnoliopsida; order Sapindales; family Sapindaceae; genus Dipteronia; species Dipteronia sinensis. Next base: position 39,422,653 of record CM065643.1, read on the forward strand.
GATTCATTTCTCACTTCAGCAGTATCATGGCTCCAATCACCGATTGCATAAAAGAAAAAAACTTTCAATGGCCTCAGGACGCGAAGAATGCATTTCAACTCATCAAGGTACGTTTAACTACTGCTCATATACTAATCTTACCGGACTTTTCCCAACCCTTTGAGCTGCACAGTGACGCATCGAAATTAGGAATAAGGGCTGTGTTGAGTGAAGCATATATGCCAGTTGCATATTTTAGTGAAAATCTCACAGGAGCAAGGGCACGATACAGTATATATGACATCGAATTCTACGCAGTGGTTCAAGCCGTGAAGCATTGGAGGCATTATCTTTTTCATCGTAAGTTTATTCTCTACACTGATTACGAAGCATTAAAACACCTCCATAGCCAAGACAAGATTTCAGCCTGTCATGCCTCCTGGTCCGCTTATCTGCAACAATTTACTTTTGTGTTGAGGCACAAGACAGGTACTACGAATAGAGTTATCGATGCCTTAAGCCGACGGAGCAATTTGTTGTCACAATGACAGTCTTAGTTCCGGGGTTTGAAACGTTTCTAGATTTGCTAAAAACTGATCCATACTTCGCAGCTATCATGTTGAATTTGAGTGCCGCTGAAAACAGAGATTTCTTGGTGGTAGATGGGTTCTTATTCCGTGGAAATCAGCTATGTGTGCCTTACAGCAGCTTACGCTTCCAGATTATCAAAGAGCTTCATGGAGAGGGACATGTGGGAAGGGATCGCACATTGCAGCTGATCAAAAAGGATTATTTCTGGCAGACAATTCGGAGTGAGGTGGAGCGTTACATGGCGCGTTGTCAAGTGTGCTAAGTTTCTAAAGGCAAGGCGACAAACTCGGGCCTATACATGCCACTACCCATACCCATACAACTGTGGGCAGACCTAAGCATGGACTTCGTGTTGGGATTACTAAGAACTCAACGAGGGTTTGATTCTATATTTGTGGTCGTTGACAGGTTTTCCAAGATGGTCCATTTTATTCCTTGTGAAAAGACGACAGATGTAGTAAACGTGGCTCAACTTTTTTTTCATGACATTTATCGTCTTCATGGCCTGCCAAACTCAATTATGTCCGACCGTGACACACGGTTCCTTAGTCATTTTTGGAGAAGCCTTTGGAAGATGGTAAATACACAGCTGAATTTTAGTAGTGCGTATCACCCGTAAACGGATGGTCAGGCCGAAGTGGTGAATCGGTCACTCAGAAACTTATTGAGATGTTTAGTTGGTAACAATGCTCTTGCCTAGGACCAGAAGCTTAGTCAATCGGAGTTTGCTCATAATCATGCGGTGAATCGAAGCACTAGTTTTAGTCCGTTTCAGGTCATATACTCAGTGGTACCTCGTGGACCGTTAGATTTACTACCTCTACCATGCAAGACACGGGTTCATGGGGGGGGCTGAAGACTTTGTACAGAATTTGCAAAGCACTAATGCCAAGTATGTGACAATTTGGAGAGGTCCATTAGAAAATACAAATTAGCTGCCGACAGGAAACGAAGACATGTGGAATTTGAGATTGGCGATTTTGTATGGGTTGTCCTAACTAAGGGTCGTTTCCCGGTTGGAGAATACAACAAGCTGGCTGCAAAGAAAATTTGCCCATTAGAAGTATTAGAGAGGATAAATCCGAACGCTTATCGTTTGCGGCTTCCTAGCCACATTTGTACGACGGACGTCTTTAATGTGAAACACTTGATACCGTATATTGATGACCCTCTGGGGAGGATACGAGTTATACGTCGAGGTCACCGTTTCTTCAACCTAGAAGGGATGATGCAGCGACAACAAGGGCTCTAGATTACTTGAAAAGCAAGGATCAATGCAAGGCGGATAGTCCAGCTGGAAGGAGGCTTGAGCTGGAAAAAACGAGATGAGGTGGCAGACCTCATGAGTTGGCCAAATGGGTTCCTTGATTGTTCAGGAATGAGAGTCCAGGATTATTCGGAGTAGTGCAGCAGAATTCTATTTATTTTTGGATTAGTTAGTTGTTTTAGAGTTTGAGTTTTAGGATTAGTTAGTTGTTTCAGAGTTTGAGTTTTCTTTTGTTAAGGTAAGTTAGTGCCTATTTATATTCTTGTTTTTACATTAGAAACGTGGTTGATTATTAATAAAATTTGAGATTATTTCTCAATATCCATGTACAACATTCTTTGCGAAGATTGAAGTATCTGAAGCCCGATAACAATCCTTCGTGCGCGAAGTTGAATGTTTTCAGTAGGATGTTTCCTAATTGTTTCTTACAGGTTTTTCTCGTTATAGCTTCCACTACACCACTAGCTATGAGAAGTTTAGCTACACATCATAACTTTGAGAATAAATAAAAATATTAAAATTAAAGAAAGGTAGAAGAAGGGAGAAAATAAGACTGAGAAGGATCTTCGGTCTTCAATATTGAATAATGAATCTCCAATCCTTTCTCTTGAAGAAACTCTTGATATTTATAGGTGGTTACTCCTTGTATATTCCCAATTTGCTTTGATGTAGGAAACACATCAAGTAGGAAAGTATAATGAATTAAGGAATAAGAATCTTTTCCTAACTTTGAGTTTCTCTTTGATGATTAATTCCTAATTTGAGTTTAGGATATTTTCCAAATATGTCTTGATTTTCTAGAGTCTTTAGGGTTTGATTTGGGAAGTTCTGGGACAATTTTGGACCAATTCGGAGTGGAAATCCACCAATAATAAGCAACGACCGCTGTGAGGACTGATGTAGGTGTCACAACGCTATTGATAACGAAAAGCACTAGAGATTGCATCATTTTGAAAATTCAAAGCAGTTTGACAGAACCAAAAACACCATAACCACCGCCAAGAGAACCCAGCAACACCCTAGAATCCAGAAACCCTATCTCCACTGCCCAACAAACACCCAGAAACCCTATCTCCACTGCCCAAATCAAAGCCAACCATCACCCTAAATCAAATAACCATAGCCACCACCGCACAACAACCCAAACCTAAATTGAAATAAAGTACAACCACCACCCTAAATCAAAGCAACCATAGCCACCACCCCCAATCAGCCAATCCAAAACCCTAAATCGAAATCAACCAAGATCTAATTGGATTTGAAATGAGAGAGAGAGAGAGAGATAGATAGATAGATAGACTGGAACACAATCTGGTGGCGGCGGTTAAATGTATGGGTTTGGTGAAGAGATTCGAGGAGAGAGGAAAGAAGTTAGAGGGTGACGATGGTGGTTAGAGGGCGGCGGCGGGTTTGGTTAGGGTTTGTGTTTGAGTTATGGTGGATTAGGGGTTGAAGAAGATGGTGGAAGATGTTTTTTCTTTGATGGGTTTGGATCTGATGAGAATATGAGATAGAGAATAAGATTATTATTTTAATATTTATTTATTGTTTAATTCTTTAAAAATATATATTTATTATTTAAATTAATAATATTTATTAATTTATTATTTAATATTATTATTATTTTATATTTTTACCATTATACCCTCACGTTGCTGACGGAAACCTAACGGAATTAGACGGTAGGAACGTAACCAACCATAAACTTAAACTATAGGGACCTGTTTGGCCAATATTGAAATTAAGAGGGCCATAACATATAATAGGGCAAACTAGAGGGACTAAAAACATATTTACCCTATTAAAAATGATCCATGTACTGGTGAAGTATGAAAAAAAATAGTAGTACTGGTGAAGTATGAAAAAAAATAGTAAACTGTGAGATATATATATATATATAGTTTTTTTTTAAATAAAAAATTAAATTAAGTGAAGATATTTTAGTAAAAAGATACAAATTCCTCTTTTTAATCAGGAAAGAAAACTTGATTTCTAGGATGGATGAGGGAAATCAAGTTCTCTTTCATTTAGGAACTTAATTCCCGATATGTGTGTGGGGTCCATAAAACTTAATCCCCTACAAATTTAGTAAACACAAGAATTTAAATATTAGGAACTTAATTCCCTTTTCCAGATAGGATTCATAATTAGTAAACACGCTATAAAAGGGTTTTGTGCAATAATAATATACTTGACTTGCTAAGTTGCTGATACAAATTGTGTTAGAGTTTCTATATTTTTCCAAATTGTCAACAGTAACAAAAATAAAATCAGTAGGGTCCTCCCCGTTATAAAAAACACCTCATTTTTGTTTTATCTTATAAATCCATATTTCTCACAAAATAACATGTAAAATATCTCATCGATATTTACAAATCAACTTAATATTTACAGCCATTGAAATTTACAACCATTGAAATTTACAAAAGAGTTGTATTTTTTTTCAAGGAACTACATCATCGGCTACCAAACCTCCATTCAAGTATACACAACACTATAATAAGTCCACGTGTGTATTAGTTTGTTTGAAATATTATTAAATTATATATTTATAATATTTATGTTAAGGGCATTTTCATAATTTCATTTAATATAATAAGAGTAAAATGGATTTTCATCGGTCAAACACGGCCAACAAAGGTAAAACTGAGTTTTTTTTGGTTAAAGATAGTCATCGGTTAAAACTTAAAACTAACAAAATTGACCAACAGCGGGAGAGATCAATGTTAATTTTTTTAAAAAAAAGTTTATTTTGAGTGAAAAACAATAAACCTCGGGTAGATTTCCTGTAATGTGTTTAACAATTTTTTGAGTTTAGTGGTTGTGTCAATCTTTTTTTCATATTTGTTATACACTCTTCAAGTGGATTCAGGTTTTTATAGTGAAGTGACTAGTGAGGATCTAAAACTTAATAATTTGGGGTTTGGTTGAGGATGACACAGCTCAAACCAACAACTATGAGGGATGGTACTGAGTTGGATCGTGGCCCAATCGGCATGACCTAAATCCAAAACCTATTTTAGCAAGTTGTTCCGAAACCCAACCCGTGACTCAAATGGGTTTTTGATTTCAGCCCAAAACCGACGCGAATGAAGTGGGGGTACCACAAACTCGATCCAAATTGACACACTTTATATTATGGGGTAATTATCCTGGTGGCCATCGACTTTTGCCACCACTCACAAAATAGGCCACCAGTTGGGAATTTGGTTTAGAAATTGCCATTTTTGGCAAACAAAGTTACACCGGTGGCCATTCCGTTATAACACCGTTAACTTTTTCAAAGAATGTTACACTAATGGCCATTAATTTGTGCTAGTCATACACATCAAATACTACTTGTCAAACTGCACGAGTATACCAAAATGTGTATGACTAGCTAAAATTATATTGAATCAAATGAATTATTTATTTTCTCTATTGAAATGAAATTTTATTTTTAATGATTGCTTACTTTATTTTTCTAATAGAATATAGTTGTACATATAATGATTATTTTGATACCAATTAACCAAATGGATGGTCAATACACATGTTTTAGAAAAAATGGGACAATTATAATGGTCATTTTGATACCAATTGACCAAATGGATGGCCACTAGAGTAATTTTGGAGAAAAATTATTATAATGGCCATTTTGATACCAAGTGAACAAATTAATGGCCATTAGTGTAACATTCTTTGAAAAAGTTAACGGTGTTATAACGGAATGGCCACCGGTGTAACTTTGTTTGCCAAAAATTGTCATTTCTAAACCAAATCCCCAACTGGTGGCCATTTTGAGAGTGGTGGTAAAAGTCGATGGCCACCAGGGTAATTACCCCTTATATTATATATATATATATATATATATATATATATATATTCAAGTCAGTACGCACTGATATAACTTTATCAGTACGTTGGATGTGGACTATTAGATTTATATACTTTGACTCAAAGTATATGCACTTGTCAAAACCTCTCTATAATATGTGGTCCACATGCAACATATCAGTGCGCACTGAGGAGAAAATGACTATATATATATATATATATTCAAACAATTAAATATACAAATATATTTAAATTTAAACATACATACACTTAAATTTAAATATAAACGACTAATATATATATATAAATTCAAAGTTTAGTATGCACTTAAAATTCATATATAAATTTAAACATAAAATATAGTTAGATAATTAAAGAGATAAAAATTATAGTTTTGATTTTCCTTAATATTTGTAATATTTTAAAAAAAATTATATAAATAATTGGTCAATCAGGTCAGGACGGATCATAGTGGCTTGACCAATACCCGACCCGATTACAAATCGGGCCAACAATATTTGATCCATACTCAACCCAAACCCCGTTTAAATTGCTCCAAACTTGTCCTAAATGGATCGGATGTTCACCAGTTTGGGGTGAGTTGGAGATTTTTGCCATCCCTACCTATAACCTTATAATAATTTAGGTGCGAGAGTTATACCGTCATATAGCTTTAAATTATCTAGATTAAAAAGTTGTTGACAGGTGAAGATGGCTTATATTATTTTATATATATATATATAACCATCTTCATTGTATATGCCAATATCATTGTTAAATTTGATATAAAAATAGTAAAATATTATATTTGGTACATCATTTTAATATTATAATTCAATGTAAAATTTTATTTGATATGATATTTTTTATAATTTAAAATTATTAAAGTCAATAAATATAAACAATGCATTCAATATTTTTTAAAAATTATTCAAATCTCAATTTTTCCTACTAAATTTATTAAATTTTTATTATTTAAAATTTAAAAAGTCAACAAATACGGCAGCATTAATTATTGTACCAAATTTGACATATGCTATACTTTGTGTCAAAGCACAAAGTATAGCATATGCCAAATTTGACACAACTTTTGGCACTATATTATAACATGATTTTTTATTTTGTACTAAATTATAGCATTTGTACAATAATTTAGTATTACATTGGAGATGTTCTTATAAAAGATGGCTTGTATTCATGAGTTCGGTTGGGTGGGTGGCTTTTATTTTGGGTACATGACAAAGTGCCAATACAAGTTTCAATTAAAGCAACCATGGAGTAAATTGTTTCATTTATTTAAGAATAGCTTTATACTTTAAGGGCATGTTTGGTACATGAGATATGATTGATTTTTGTTCTATCTCTTATGTTTATTTTTTACCTGGGATGAGATTATTTAATCCAGCAACTTATACCATACTTCAGGAAAAAAAAACAACTAATCTCACCAATGTGGTACTAATTAGTCCCGCTACAAATGGTGGGAGTAATATTAATTCCAACACTTTATACTTTTATTTTTTTTATTATTTTTTTCTCTTTTCAATTTTATTTTGTATGTGATTAAAATATAAATATATTTTAATAATTAATATAATATTTTATTGTAAACATTTTAAAAATAATAATTTTCAATTTTAACAAATAAAAATAAATATTATTTTGATTAAAATTGGTTTTTAAATATTTTAACTTTTTTTTCAAAATTTAATTTAAATAATTATTTTAGCCGGTTCAATTCTATGAAACCATTTTTTCCAAGTGATGTGTGCTATTTAGTCCCATATATTTTTTAAAAAAAATTCTTCTTTTACTTTTTATTTAATCATCTAATTTTATATTTATTTAATATATCTTATTATAATATTTAAAAATATTTTAAATTTTAAATATTAATTAAAAATGTTATTTTCTTTAATAATAATTTTAAATTTATTTATTTATTTTTTTAAAAAAATAAAAAATTTATTTATTTAAAAGTAATTTAATTTTATTTTATTTTATATTAATTAATTTTACATTGTATTAAATACATGATAAAATTATATTTTTATCCAATTCAATCTCATACAGCACCAAACACATCACAATACTAATTTTAGTCTAATCTTATCTTCTCCGATCCAATCTCATAATAAATAATCATATCCTACCTTGTACAGCAAACGAGTATTAAAAGCTTCTAATATTAAATAACGGGAAGGCCGCCGATCCATTGTAATTTTGAAAAAAAAATGGAGTCAAAGAAAACAACAGATCTAGTTGCGTTAATTTTGAAAGACTTTTGACTGGTTGAATTAAAGCTCCAACAATGTTTGATTTTATTCTTTAATATCGGTGAATGCATTTACATTCATGACATTTTTTTTTAATTTAAATACACTTTTTTTAATGGAAAATGTAAATACATTTTTAAAAGAGAGAATTTCAACTTATGTGTTCATGGGATTGAAAAATGGACAGATTTCTAGTGTTATAAACATGATTAACAGAAATAGTGCTACACTTTTTTTTATAAAAAAAATATGAAATTCTCGTCCTAATAAAGTGATAATTTATTTATAACTCATACATAGATGATGTAATTACAGTCACATGTTGTATCCTTATACATAAATACTTTTAAAAATGCAATATTAATTGTTCCTATTAAATCATATCAATATTATATGACGGGAAGAAGTTGGTTAATTGTTTACTCTTCATACCCATAAAATAAAGTTGTAGGTTTGAGTTACGTTATTCTTTTAGAATAATGTAATAATTCAAAAAATAATAGTTACTCAATTAAAGAGATACAAATTAGAGAAATCAAACACTAAATTCAAAGCATTTCGGTCACAACCCTTTTATACATCAACTCTATAAGCTTCTCCTAAGCTTTAATTTTTTTTTTCACTGTAAGGGTCCTAAAGACTCGAAATTTACCCAACACAATATTTTGATGATAAATGCATTAAACTCTACAAAGCTTTTCTCATACTTATTATTGTTATTTTTATCAATCACTATAAATATATATATATATATATATATATATATGCAAATATTCATCTCAATGCGTACTGATAAATATTTATCAGTGCGTTGCATGTGGACCATTAGATTCAATTGCTTTGACACGGTCTGTATGCACTTGTCAGTATTTATCCATAATCTATGATCTACATACAATATACTGATGTATTTTAAATCAGTACGCACTGAGAAGAAAATGACTTATATATATAGTGAGTTTCTCATGAGGGGTGTTAACCGGTAATATACAGTAGATATGCAAGACGTCAGTCTTTCTACTGTCAGTTCGTCGTGATATAAAATATATCATGACGAAGAATGTGGACCATAGATTATAAAGAAGTTTTGACAAGTGTATACACTTTAAGTCAAAGTATGTAAATCTAATGGTCAACATTCTTCGTCCTCATATATTTTATATCAGGACGAACTGACAATAGAAAAATTGTGCAAGACGTATGCCATTTAATCTAGACAAAATCCCTTACCCGACTATTGGGTGTCAGAATTTTTTATAAAACTTAAATAAATAAGTAGTAATACTATATAATAATAATAAAAATTAACTCAAAAATCAATCCAAATGATGTGGTAAATGAGTTGTCATCATCACACAAATTATGGGGTGATGTGGTAAGGACAAATCACGTTATCAGTAATATACAGTAGATATGCACAACGTACGCTATTAAATCTCGACAAATACCTGACCTGACTGTTGGGTGTCAGAATTTTTTATAATACTTAAATAAACAAATAGTAATACTATACAATAAAAAAATAACTCAAAAGTCAACCCAAATGATGTGGTAAATGAGTTGTCATCATCACACAAATTACGGGGTGATATGGTAAATGTAGGGATGGCAATTTGACCCGCACTCGCGGCACCCGCCTAAACCCGACCCTGTAGGGTCGGTTTTGGGTAGTGAATTTACAACCCGCGAACCCATTTAAACAAAAACTCAGTGGGTTGGAGTGCGGGTGTGGGTTGGGAAAACGAACCCACTTGTGAACTCGCGAACCCATATAAATAAAAATTATTTAATATTTATTATTTAAAATATTATAAATTTAAACTCAAATGTAAACATTTTAACCATATAGAGAGTAAAATATAAAAAAATTACTCATTCTAATTTTGAGAATTACAATTCTCAACTTTCATTTATATATAGTTAATTGTAGAATTTTGTACATTTTTTTTTCAGTGTCGGACTTATGAAAGTCTCACACTGAAAAAACAAGAGTGCAAGGTTCCACCAGTTTTGCTTCTTCTCTCAATTAAGAAACACATTTAAAATGAGTTGATATTTTTACTCTATTAAGTGTTTTTAATTTTTAAACTCATAATATTTAATATATTTAAATGATATAGAAATATTATTAAAAGAAAATTTAGCGGGTTTGTTGGTGCGGGTGTGGGTGCCCCCAAAATTTACGGGTGAAACCTGCTCGTAAACCTGTGAAAAAAAGGGTTAGACAAATCACTTTACAATAACATTCGGGTTATTTTTTGGACTAAATTTTTGAATCGACCAGTATTATTGATAAATAAATAATCTCACTTATTTTACAAGTAATTAAAATGAAAGTTAAAAAAAATACCTAATCACAATATCACATCACAACTTTAATCTATCTAATTAAAATAATTGTGCGGCGCTCCTTTAAACTCAAACAAAACCTTAATATAGAGTCAAGTTACAAGTGGCCTCGTGGGTCCCACTTATATTTTTGTTTCCTGAATTACCCTTCGTATGCGCGCGCGCGCGCACACACACACACGTTACACTGCACTGACGGAAAAACATCTCCAACATTTTGTCTTCAGTTGATCACGATGAACGGCTAAGATGAGTCTAAAAAGAGCCTTGAAACCCCAGACACTAAATAAAACGGTGAGCGACGATGTACAGGCACAGACCAATCGGAGGAATCAATAAAGAAGAAACAGACAAGTTAGTTTTGTCTTGTTTGGGGTGGGACCCAACATGCCAACCTGGATTCTCAAAGGCAAGCGTGTGCCACAAATTTGAAGCCCAGAAAGTTCTCGATCTAATCTAAAGACCCATCGTTTCATATTTTACTCTTGGAGATATTTTCACATATTTTAGCTGCCACCCAAAAACTTAATTTTCTTTTGAGAATCTTTTGGTTCTGGGGTCTGAAGATATAGATGGATAAGTCTATGGTTATGTGACTAAGTGACGAAAATAAGAGAGATTTAGGTTCAGAGACTTGGATTCCGAGCTCAGAAAATTGAGAAAACATGGTCAAGCTCTGTTTGATGGCTTCTCATGGAAACCCCCCTACAGGGCTTGCTCTTCACCAAGAACAGGCCATGGGCAGGGCAATCAAGGTAATTATAAATTACTTCTTCGAGTTTTATTACAAGTTTCTTGTTTGTTTGGTTTTGTTTGGTCTTGACCTGGTGATCTGGGTTGTTGTAACATGTTGTGATCGTTGTTTAGGTTTTGTTAGGTTTATTTCTTTAAGATGGGAGAATTTTCTACTGTAGATTGTTTCCTGACGTGTTTCTTTATTGAATTTAATAGGTTTTGTATGTGCTCAAATTCAGCGGTGCATATTAAGTGTATGTAATATGTTGTGACTTGTGATGCTAACTGGTTCTTAATTTGCCTGCATACATTTCTAATTTGTGGTTATTCAACAAGTTTGATTTTCACTTCGAGTTTAGCTATACGATGCTCATCTGCTCATGTTTAGTGCTCAGGTGGGCTGCTTCAAGTTCATCAATGTCCTATATTCCTATAATTACATAGATTGTTTGCATATATTGACTGGTTACTCGGTTTTTGTTTCAATGATTGCTTTGAACTGTTTGGTACCGTCTCATGGTAATTTCTGACTGCTAATAATTGAACTCTTGTTGATCTTTGGTTTTGCAGGATTGTCAAGCTTATTTGCCATTTCAGGGCACTAGACAGGAGGTAATAAGATCCGATTGCCTTAATATCAGGTCTAATCAAACAGAGGAGCCATGGAAACCGATAAGTGGGTTGTGTGATGCTAACCAGTTTGTCAAGATTGACTCAACGGTTGCAAAGCCTGTTCTCATTGACGTAGCAGGTTTGTAGCTGACGAATATATTGTTGGATAACTAGTTTCCCACCCTCTTATCAGTTTGTTTTGCTATCATTTGTTAAAGAAAAGTTGGAAAAGCATTGTAAATAAATTAAATAAACTTGGTGGAGTCTTTTTGTCATTCTTCCATGTAGAATCAAATTTTTAGGTTACAAATTTTACTTCTATGATAATGTTTATATAAACATGAACATATGCAAGTCAAGTCTAATGCCAAACAAATGAAACAACCTACAATGTCTTTGTATCTGACCTATCTCATCCGATCTATAAACCTCTTATGTCTATCTAGGTTGATAATAGAAAAGTGCAAGAAAGATGAGGCTGCTAATTGCATAATTGGATAGTGTAATGAGAATTAAATAGAATATAAAATGTAGCAGAATCAGGGAACAACTCAAGTGGCTAGTAAAATGATGAAGAGTCAAATTGGTGGATGCGGTTGATTAGCTGTGCCGCAATATCTTGGAAAAGTTTGAGAGAAAACAGATCAAGTGTGATTTTTTTTTAAACGGTTAGAAACTGTTAGCTTCTTTTATAAGAAGGCTTGGCACCTTATGCTGTTTAATCGTTTTTTGTATAACTTATGATTTTCATACTTTCTGCAGCTGCATTTTGCATGAGTTATTTAATTGACTCTAGTGTCTTTGGATCTTTGCAGACAATAGGCCAGATTCAGTACTCTTTAGCTTTGGAATAGCTGAGCAGTGCTCAAAACGTGAAAAAATCTTGAACTTTCTTATGTCTGGATCAACAGAAGCAGAGGAAGGTGTTTTGGATTTGTCTTTACTGTCTGCCTTGACTGGACTTGAAACATTAACATTTGATGCACATCAACAGTCTTCAGCACCTTCTCTCATTTACCCTACTAATCTATTTTCTGCCCAGAAGCCTCTCCCAGACTGGGTGGGAGATATGGCCCATAGTTCGAAAATCACCATTCATCCGAATGGTAGAGTCTTATTTGCGGGTAGTAGGACTGAGATGAATGATTTCCTTTCAGTTGTTGCTGAGTTTTACTTATCACAGAACTCAACCAAGTGGAGAAACCAGTCAGTGCTGATCCCTCACTTTGACTGGTATGGAACTATGGATATGTGATCTGATTGATTTATATTTATTGTATGCAGTTAGTTAACAGACACCAATGTCTTTGTTCTTGCGTATTTTCATAATTGAACTGGGACCAAATTTCTGTACTTCACATTAATCATTGATATGTCTTGAGGAGTATGATGGAATCAAGGACTTCTAAAAAAATGAGATGTCTATGCATCCATTGAATTTCCTATAAAAAAATGGGATTTTTTCAAATGAATGATGCTTTCGAACAGACGAGCACCTGGTGGCTGTTTTTTGCTTGTCTTTTCTCTTTCCTGCTTCTATTACATTCAAAACTATAGTTCTTGTAAGATTTTGTTTATTGCATCTCTGGTAAATTAGGTTTAGTATCTGTTGTTTTACTTGGTCTTGTGCTGTTGGAAACTGTTGATGTAACTATACAAATGCTCATGCACTCATAAATTTTTACATTTCATTTTAACTCAATTCCTCACTATTGTGTGTATTATTGCTAAAACATCTAACCCCTAATCATCTTTATTTTACAGGTGGGAGAGCAGAGAAGCTCAGGCTAATATTCACAAGTCTTCTTTGAAGGTTGAAGCAGTGACAGTTGCCCCTTTGAAGAGGTAACCAAATCATCATTGGTTTTAGCAATGCTTCACTTTACTCCCACGTACCGGTAATCTGGTTCGTGCAATAACTTCTGTGTTATGGTGGTGGGAAATTGTTGAAAACAAATGCATTAAACATTTTCTTATTTTGAAATCTTAGATTATGTGCCTAAATTGTTTAAATGCCCCAAATTGGTGAATCTTGGTTTTAGGGAATTTTTTGGAGGATGATGTGAATCAAATTTATTTGATTTCGTTATGAAAATGTGAACCATGTCCAAGAACATATCTTGTAAGCTGCTGCACAGGCCTCTCACCTTTTCTCCATGTCCCACCCTTGTCTGATTACTCAGTTTATTTGAATAATTTGACTGTGGATATACTGTTCTGGCCACTATTGTGCATGCATGTTAGCTAAAATGCCATACAGGTGAAAATATTTACAAAATGATTTAAGATAATCACGTTTTTGCAAATAGTTTTATGTTGGGAGATTGCCATGTATTTACCTGCTGGTTTTTTAGCCACAGTGGGATACTTATGCTTTATTGTAAGTATTTTGAATTAGCTTAGTAATCATACAGATAACTAAGAGAATACAAATACATTTGACATTGGGAACTTATTATATTCATGTAACTAAAGATAAAGTTTTGAATTAAGGTATCTAAAATTAGACAGGATTTTTTTTTTTGAAAGAAAAATTAGATAGGATTTACGAGCTCAAATAATGTTGTTGTTTGGATGGAGGAAATCCTGAATTTTGTTGTAAGTGATGAAGTTCACAATTTTGGCAATTTATATGTTTCGTATGGTGACTTGGCTATGGGTTTGGATTTCCTCACCTCAAAATTGGCATGCCTAAATATTTCTATCATGTGAATTGGGGTGCAAGTCAGACACTTACCTTAGAAGTGCCTCCTTCCATCTACTCTTATTTTTTCTTATGTAATCTTTTTTGACAGCCCTGAGAAAATCAAAGTCAAACCTTTAAGGAAGAAGAAAAACAATGGGAAGATTGGCAGAGAGAGGGATCTCTACAAAAGGAACTACTTCCATGCATGTGAGAGCCTCCTATCCTTGATGATCAACAAAAGGCGACATGGGAAAATGGCTTTCCTATCACTAAAGAAATCTGGCCCTGAACTTCCCGAGCTTCTAAGTCAGTTTTCTGCTGGCATTGCTGGGACTGGCCTCGCTGTTCTCTTCTCTGTCGTTTGTAAAGTGGCTTCTGGGAGGGTTCCTTTCTGTGCATATAAACTTTTCAACACTGGGCTGGGGTTTGGGCTGGTTTGGCTCTCTTCGGCCGTAAATAGTCTGAGGGACTCAGTAGTCCATATCGGTAAGAACACAAACAAAATGGGTTTGGAGGAGGAAATGATGAGCAGAGTGGATAAAAGTGTAAATGACATCTACTTTAGAGCTGCAACTTTGATGGTAGTAGCTGCACTGAGGTTTGCATGAGCATCAAGTACATTTCCGTGCTGAGGTTTGAAGACTTCCCAACTGAGCAGCAACTATAATTGTACATGTTGTAACTTACTTGGCTGATGATTAGATTGGCTCGAGCTTATTGGACAGGCGTGAATCTTAAGTGGATATGCTTGAGTCAGGAAACCTTTGTAGGGAAGATGGTTCTGATTTCAGGCTAACCAATCTTTAGATGACCTTGTACTGAAGTGAGTCTTAAGTTCTATCTGATCATCAGTCAGCTAGTCCTCGTAGTAATTTTGATATATAGGCTGTAAATTGATAGAAGTGTTACAGGCGAAATGTTTGGACGGAACGGTTGTATCATATCTAACGCAACGCAAATTTTGTTCGTTAAACTGAGCTATTTTTGTTATCAGCGAATGGTTTTTCTGATATTTTGGTGCAAGGATGGTGTACTGATAGCATCCAAGATAGAATGTGGAAGAAAATTATATCGAGGGATGCACTTCATGTGTGGAGAGAGTGTTGCAGTGCATCTGTAACTGGTCATTGATATAGGCATAAATCACAATGGTTTAAAACACAAACTACACTGTCATTCAAATCACAATGGTTTAAAACACAAACTAAACTGTCATTCATGCACGACTAAAATCATTTTGTGTTCAGTAATACTATTGGAATTATCACACATTAACATTTATCATGAACACCTCTACAAAGCCGTGCAAGTATTCTTGAGCATCTTGTCAATGTCTAGTTGCCTAGATTATTAATTGAAACATCCCCGGTTTTGCTTTAGTTCGACTGCTATTATAGTCATAGGAACATGACAGTCATAGACGAGACATTAAATCTTTAATGATGCTTCCAACTTCACAGCAATTCAATTTTGCTGGGATTAAACCACCATACTCGCTAATTCATAGTGCATGAGCTTGTCTCAGACTAGTTAGAACCTTCATTTGCTTGTTTCTGTTTTCAGGTACCACCTTAAACTGCGAAGGTTGGAAAGTGGTATGAATCGAGACATCAACTCACGAAGGTAGTTCGGTTACAAATATTTCAGGCTTCAAGAACTCCAGTGGCTGATCTTACAACCTTTTACCAAGTCATGCAAAATCTCGTTTATGTGATTAAAGTGCCATGCAAACTAAATCAATTACAGCATCAAGGAAACATGACCATCTGTACTGTACTATGGGGATCCCCATTCTTGTTACATAGGGGTGCTTGTTCACCATACAGTTTTAACAAGAGTATTATTTTCAATTCACAGGAACAAAATAATGTTTCAAAATGAAATCAAAATGATGTTCACCAATTTGCTCGTGACAAAATCGGAAATCAAAGATAACCTTCCCTTCTAATTTTCTCAATTTTAAATCACTATCTTAATTCCTAAAACACAGCACTGAAAGCAGACATTATCGGGATATCACATGGCATATATTCCATGAAATGACATAAAAATTAAAATGTGTAAAGTATCAGGAACCACATTGACTCAGCTCATTACTTTTGACACTACCCCTGCACCGACGGTTCTGCCTCCCTCTCTCAAGGCAAATCTTTGACCTGTTCGTCAACAGCAAACAACATAATTAGACCAGTACTGCTTAGCCATATTTTATTATACCAATTGCATATGAAAACTATTAAAACAAAAAAGATAGACGATACACGCACACATGAGAACACCCTGATAATACCCATTGGAAAGGCCAATCTTTCACATAGTGGCTGTCAAATCAATTGCTTGAATGTGGAGGTGTGTGCATGTATGTATGTAAAAAGTGTATACTATGTTAGAATTTCAAGTTCATTATAATGAGAAAGAAGAATTGCTTCACTTAATAAAAGAATGGATGGAATTGGCAACACAATGAGAACTACAATGTGCTCATAATTAGGAATTTAAAAAACCTATTGCAATAATCATTACAAATTTAGCTCACAATCAAGTAAATTTCAGTGAAACAATGCATAATAATTTACTTTTGATTAGTGACATAATGATTTTCCCAAAAATTTATATTGTACAATATATATATATATATAAAAGAATATAGAGATTAGAGAGTGGCCTCAAAAAGTTTAAATAGTGAACAATGAAACGAAAAAGAGTTCAGGATTGTCAGCATGCATTAAATTGATTTTCAGAAACAGCCTACTTAACTACGAAGAAGTTCTAAACCACCTGCTGGGCTGCTGGAACATAACTCTATATTCATTATTCCAAATTAAGTAAATTCTAAAGTACTACACAATAAATCTTCCAATCTGCCTTACATTGAAATATATTAAAATTAAAGGCAAAACACAAAGCACTCTATTTTAAAAATAAAATAAACTTGGCATACGCTATAGTCCCATGGAAGATAAAAAAAAAAAGTGAATAGTTTCAAGGAAGACAATGTTGAGCGAAACACACCTGTTTCAAGTGGCACTGGTAATATCAGCTCAAAAACCGCAGTCACATTGTCCCCAGGCATAACCATCTTAACATTTTCAGGCAATTCTACTTTTCCAGTGATATCTGCAGTCCTCAAGTAAAACTGAGGCCTGTAGTTTGAGAAGAAGGCAGTATGACGTCCACCTTCATCCTTTGTGAGGACGTAAATCTCAGCCTCAAACTTCTTGTACGTCTTCACAGATGCTGGCTTTGCAATCACCTAATCAATATGAAGAAAAGGAGAGTGACACGCTTGCATATAAAGTACATATCTACAATTTAATGCTAAAAGTTAGTTCATAGCATATTTTAGATAATTTCTGACATCCTTCACAATTTTACGAGAACAAGTTCAAGCATTGTGAATATTAGGCAATATATCAAAAGAAACAATTATCTATGTTGTTTTAATTTATGAAAATTAACTGAACTTATCCAGCCATTCAATCAACGAAAAAAATTATAAGAGAAGATGGTATACAATCTGAAATCTTATACACATTGCTCTAAGCTTGCAACTTACTTGTCCTCGCTGCACATCTTCTCGTTTTAGACCACGTAGAAGAAGACCAACATTGTCACCGGCCTAGTAAAATGTACAAACCCAATAATAATACAATATACACACACGATAATGATTAGTTTTAAAGAGTGTCCAAAATCATTCACTTACTTCCCCTCGATCCAAGATTTTCTTGAACATCTCAACACCGGTTACAGTAGTTTTGAGAGGAGGACCCTAAAGAAGAAAGCTCTATGTTAGAGTCAATCATTGCTGGTAACAGTCTCTGACAAAGAGATATCAAGCATCTATCTAAAACAACATATACAACGCGAATAGCGCAAAACTAATGCATGATTAACAATTGCAGAGGAGATTATAACTGAAGGATTTTCTTCAAAAAAAATATATAAAAGCTTCACCAAACTTAAAAAGACTTGATTTACCTGTGTTAACCCCAAAACCTCAACTTCTTCACCAACCTTGATGGTTCCTTGTTCAACACGGCCAGTTGCAACAGTTCCACGTCCCTTCAACAAAAGAAAACATTATCAAAGCTGAGTAAGCAATCAATACCCGAGAAAAGAAACCTTTTTGCACAAAGCCAAGAAATTATACAGATAGACTAGCAGTCGACAGCAGAATAGGCAATACCCGTCTTTGGTTCACAACACGTACAGTTTATACCTTCATAGATGGGTGTTTCAAGACAAGATCCGCCAATTGGATTTTAAATTAAATCTCAATATTAGTTTGGAGAAAAAAACTAATATTAAATGGCAGCTAAACACTTTTATGCTGCATCTTAATAATATACTCTGCAAAACCCATTGAAATCATAATGTAAATTCAAAATGCAATTAGAGATTGCAAAGGTTTTCTTGTTGCACTTTAAGGACAATGTTTATAAACTTGGATTGGAGAAAATTCAAAATCAAGGAGAGAAGTAAAAAGAAAAAAAAAATAAAGCAGTAATTATCAAATAGTACTCTAAGCAGAAAATGCCAAATGCATCTCCTTTGTACCTGAATTGAGAAAACATCTTCAATTGGCATCAGGAAAGGCTTGTCGAGTTGGCGTACAGGATCAGGAATGTATTCGTCCACAGCATCCATTAATTTTAAAATAGCCTCTTTGCCTATTTCTTTATTTGTACCCTGTAAGGCTGACAATGCTGATCCCCTAATGATAGGGATTTCATCCCCAGGAAACTTATAGAAGGTAAGAAGCTCTGCAGAAACATAAGCTCGTGTTACACACTTACAGTGAAGTTAAAATCACTGCTAAGCAAAAACTAACAGCAAATGAACACAGTGACCTCAAAAGGTCAACCTACCTCGGAGCTCCATTTCGACAAGCTCTATTAACTCTGGATCATCAACAACATCAACTTTGTTTAGAAAGCACACAAGTGAGGGCACGCCAACCTGTGCAATGCATCCAGGAAGTTAAAAGTATATATTTGGCACCTACTGAAAGGCAAATGTAAAATGTAAAATGTGCAAGTCAAATATACTTCACATGCTATTAAAGGATACCCACCTGGCGTGCCAGCAGAATATGTTCCTTAGTCTGTGGCATTGGTCCATCAGGAGCAGATACAACCAAAATACCACCGTCCATTTGCGCAGCACCAGTAATCATGTTCTGCAATTCAGTGAAAACCAAAAATCCAATGTTTGAGTATTCTGGTGGCTGATTGAAAAGCTATAAACAATAGTAGAAACTTGCTGACATCTCTGAAATGAAAAGGTTAGGAAAATTTGCTAAGGCACTCTGTAGTTGAAACCAGACCTTCATCATTAAAACATAAATGTAGGTCCTATAAAAAGTTACCATGCCTACCACAGAAAATGCATTAGCTAAACAAATGTCCAAATGTCTATTCAATAACTTTTATAAGAGATGAAAATTTAGTTTGTACATTTTGAATAATAAAGCAAAATACAAGAACAAAATAAGTTGTTGCCAATGAAAATTTTAGTATGCATGCCAAATATCTCCCTAACACCTCCTATTTGGATCTCAGATCCTTTGCATGGTTATGCAACCAAGAATCTAATAACTAAAATTATGTTCATAAATGTCATTATGGCTTACTTTAACATAATCAGCATGTCCGGGGCAATCAACGTGGGCATAGTGACGCTTAGCAGTCTCGTACTCTACATGGGCCTACAATACCAAGGGAAACCGTTTGAATTTAATGGGAGACATATGAGAGCTACACTTATCTTCTAATGGCATAACCAAATGGCAGAAATAAAAAATTTAGTGGAACGATATCCCAACTGTTGCAATGGTAATTCCTCTCTTTTTCTCTTCAGGAGCCTTGTCAATTTCGTCAAAGGCCACAGCTTTTGCTTTCCCATCCTCTGCTAGCACCTACACATAGTAGACAAAAAGGCATTGTGAATGCAGAAGGATCAATTCATGCTATTATGCGTGTATCTAATTATACAATCACACCAAAACTTTAAAGAAAAAAAGTTAAAAATAAAAAAATAAAAAAACCCTTGTAATTGCAGCAGTAAGTGTAGTCTTCCCGTGATCAACATGTCCGATTGTTCCGACATTCACGTGAGGTTTCCTGTTAATATAAAAACATGAAATAAGAACAGCATTTCAAATCCAATTCACAGCATATACCCAAAATTGAAAATTTCCTCTTATTTTTTATAGACGAAAAGGAAAACCGTGTCACTCTCATCACTTCATCATTGTTTCTCATGTTTCAGTAACTTTCGCCGTAACATATTTGGTAGCTAAATCGACCTCTAAAAAGCAAATAATGATAAACCAAAATACGTCTACTTTAAACGCCATCAACAGCAATACAGGAACAGAAAACTTAAGTTAAAGAAGTTGTAAGAGTTAGATCAGAGAAATAAAGTACGTGCGAGTGAAGGTGGCCATGGATCTCCACAAGGGCAAAACGGCGGGGCCGGAAGCTCTGTCATTTGCAGAGAGGGTGTCAGAGACGGAGACAGAGGCGCGACAGCAAGAGTAGATTTGGGACGAAAACGGTACGATTCGCCTGGAGTTAGGGTTTCTGAGAGCGACTGAAGCCATCGTTGATCGATGTTTAAGTGAAAATGAGATGAGAAAAATGTAAAACCTCACTCTCTGAGAGGCGGATTCTGGGTGATTTTTGGGGTTTTAGGGGTTCTTCGAGGGTTTTAGATAGACAGATCACGTGTGCTTCCAAGGCCCATCTGGCACGGCCCAACTCTACTCACTTTTTGTTTCGTTTTTTATTTATTTTTTTATTAAATCGACCCTAAATGGGTCACAGACCGGGTCTACCAAGATCTATACAGATCAAACATTATATGTGCGACCTTGATATATACTTTCATGATCGAGAGATATCCATTTCACAACATGTTTGTAGAATGTGCAGCCTCAGATACTTACTCCGGAAAAAAAAACAACTCATCATATCATATATAACCATAAATGTGTATGATGAGACTCGAACTCGCACTCACAAACCTGTAAGGAAATGTTTAACTTTAATTGTTTTTATATATAAAAAGTTTCATGTTTAAAATTTTTAAATTTTCGAAAAAAATCAATTGAATTTTGATTAAATATTTTAACTGTATTTATTTATACAATCCATAAATTCTTAAAAATAAAAACCAGTAAAATAAAAAATGCTAGCTGCTAGTCGATCCACTTGTAATTTTTAATAAGAAGAAAATATATAATTAAGTTTCAATTTTCAAAATAAGAAGCGAAGAAGAAAGATTGTTGTGCAAGAAAGAGCGAGTGATTGTTGGCAAGAGATTTCTGATAAAATCAACCAATTCAAGACCTTAAAAACAAAAATTACATATTAACCGAACGAACTGGAATTGATTTCTCACCTGCTCAAGAATCAGTTCAGGTAATTAATTCTCTTGTCATATTTATTCACAGTTCATCACTTTAGAATTTGTAGAGGTTTCTCATTTCATCTCCTTGTCAAAATTCCAGCATCACTACCACTTCAGA
The DNA here is from genome assembly GCA_033220585.1 of Dipteronia sinensis. Classification (NCBI taxonomy): domain Eukaryota; kingdom Viridiplantae; phylum Streptophyta; class Magnoliopsida; order Sapindales; family Sapindaceae; genus Dipteronia; species Dipteronia sinensis. The sequence goes on from CM065643.1 coordinate 39,444,498, forward strand.
ACAAACATTTTTACAGGTTCTGCTTTTTCGTGCGTGCAACAATCTTTAATCTACCCAACATAATATGAGAGGCGATGAAGGATTTGAAGTGATTGAATTTGAATATGTTCAGCAATCTCCAAGTTTATGACTAGCTTCCAAAATGTAAGACATCTTGATCTTATCTTGTACGTGTCCAAACATTTTGGTGAAGTTTGTTACTCTCTAGAATTTTCATCAACCAAACAAAACATATTTTGTTTTTGTTTGTTTGATTGTATGTATAGCTGATATAATCACTTGTTTGTGTAGGTAAATTATAAGTCATCATGAGTTATGACATCTTCTTTCTGGTTTATTTTATGTTACTTGTTTCTGACTTGTAAGACACCCATCTCTTACCAAACTTGGTATCTTTGCTTTCCAGCAACGTTTTGGTAGTTGTTATAGCTTTTGTTTCAGTCAAGGTCCTTGTCAGTTGTCACTTGCCAGCCTCGTTCCTCTTTCCATGGCTCGAAAATTCTATGCTCTTCAGATACTAGCCTTAATTTTTTCATATTTTCCTATTATAATTAGCTCCTTGAATTTCAGTTATCCTGCTGTTTTCAACTTCAGGGATTCGAATTCAGACACCGGTGGTCTTGTTGCCGGAGTAGCTTTTCCACTCGGACCACCTACTGGACAAACCTACTTCCATGAGCCAACTGGGCGATTCTGTGATGGCCGTTTGATCATTGATTTCCTGAGTAATGTCTCTTTAGTTATTGCAAGTTTATTGTAGGAGCATTACCACTGATTGGCATATAAGTTGGTGAAACTTATTCAGTCTTCTTACAGAAAATAAAATCTACAGTGTGTTACTTATTTGCATGACAATGCAGCAGTGGATGCAATGGACCGGCCATTTCTCAATCCGTACTTGGATTCTGTCGATACCCCCAATTTCCAGAGATGGTGTAATTTTGCAACTGGAGGATCTACTATACTTCCTACTAATGCTGCTTCAACATGCCCTTTTTCCTTTAATATTCAGGTGGCTCAATTTATCAGATTCAAGGCTCGAGTACTCGAATTGCTTGCAAAAGGTACTAGCGATATTCTTGCAACATTGCAGGAATCAGCACAAGGATAGCATAGAAAACAAAACAATTATGCTAATGAAACCACTGACTTGAGATATGGAATTGGTTTATAGAGAAGGAACTGGAAAACTATCTTCCTTCAGCAGATTATTTCAAGCAGGGGCTTTACATGTTCGACGTGGGTCAGAATGATCTTGATGGTGCATTCTATTCAAAATCAGAGGCCCAGGTGCTTGCTTTTGTTCCAACAATATTGTCACTATTTGAGACCGGAATTCAGGTTGGATCACATACTTTTGTAATTCAGACTAGTTCCTACATTGCTTAATAACCTGAACATTGAATGAGCGCCCTTTACCACCAAACCAAATTGGACGGTGGTTACTAAAACTTTTTTTGTCCTCGACTATCAGAAATTATACAATGAAGGTGCAAGGAATTTCTGGATTCATAACACTGGTCCTCTCGGATGCTTACCTAGAATCATTGCGAAATTTGGAAAAATATCATCAAAGCTGGACCAGCTTGGATGTGTAAAATCACACAATAAAGCTGCTAATATTTTCAATCAGCAACTTCATGATTTCTTTACAAAGTTTCAGGAACAATTTCCTGAAGCTAATGTCACTTACGTTGACATTTTCTCGATAAAGTTGGACCTCGTTTCAAACTTTTCTCAATACGGTGAGTCCTCGGTTCTGTCCATCTTCAAACATTAATTTTTGCTCAAATGTTTGGATCCTTCACAAAAAACTGCTTTCAGGATTCGAGGAGCCTCTGGCTGCTTGCTGTGGATATGGGGGGATGCCGTTAAATTTTGATATTCGGATTGCTTGCGGGCAAACGAAGAACCTGAATGGGAGCACAGTGACAGCAAATCCATGCAATAACACTGCTGAGCATGTAAATTGGGATGGAAACCATTATACAGAAGCTGCAAATCAACATATTTCAGAACAAATACTGACAGGAAATTACTCACACTCTCCTATTTCAGTGAATCTGCCATTTTTCTTCGGATCCCATCTTAATAAGTTAAAAATGTTGTAAATATATTACATATTTATATAGTTCTCTGCAGTTATTAATTCTAATGGGCAGGATTAGACTTAGCATGAAAGTGAAAAAAAGTACATTTTAACTTAAAGAATCAGTATGGGATTATGGTTGAGGTTCTTTCAAGTTCATCTTCTTTTGAGTTGATAATTAAATCAAAGCAATCAATCACAAACCATTACAAACAAAGAAAGACAAATGTGATTCTTTTAATTTCAAAAAAAGAAAAAAAGAAGAAGAAGTGATTCTATTGATATTTGTTAGCTGGTCAAGACTATAACATATGGTAAAAAAAACACCAATATAGTGGGTTTGTTGAAACAATAATGACCACAGGCATCTAAGGCCCAGTTTGGCGCATGGGTTTAGACTGAGATTTGAGTATTTGACTAATTTAGTTCCAATCCTGCGTTTGGCGCATGGGTTTGGACTGGTAATCCCAATATCAAAATAGTCTCATGATCATGGGATTAAATATATCCACCTCCAACCCCACATTTATTTATCCCACGATTATTTTACATATGGACCCTACCTATTTAATTCATCTCACCAACCCACACCCACCGTCTCTTTCATTAGTATCATCTCCCTCATCACTTTCTTCTTCATAAAAATCTCAGCAAATCATATCAAAAAATCAATGGCACCTCTTAAGCAGCCTGTGTAAATCTCCATTTCAGACTCTCAATCGAAGGTATGAAAGTTACTCAGGTCTTACTTTTGTGTGTTTTTATTTTCGCTTTTCGTTTATGTCTCATTGTTGGCATGTCATTGTTTTGTCTGCTTCAACGCATGAAATTTAAGGGCAGTGGAAAATTAAAACAAAGCAAGTGACTATTAAACAACAACAACAATTCGGGCAAGAAAACTGGATCAAGTTAATCTTGAAAATTCTTTACTTCTTCAGCAATTCATGATTTATGGACTGACTTTTTCACCTCTGAAATTAATCTTTCTTGTTGATTTTTCTCTCAATAAATTCTCTATTAAATTCTTTACTACGTGTGTCAGTGTGTGTTTATCAATTATGACCAAAAATGAAAAAGAATTAAATTCTATTATGAGTTCAAAAATTAAATAAAAATTGTAGGTCATTTCCGAGACTTTTCAAGCATTGCCGAGACTTTTGGTTATTTCTAAGACTTTCTAGACAAAACTGAAATTGTCCAAGACTTTTCATTTTTACCCAGAAAGAAGTCTCGAAAAATTTCATTTGTATTCAGAAAGTCTCAAAAAATTACCAAAAGTCTAGGAAAATTTTATTTTTGCCCAGAAAGTCTCTGAAATTACTAAAAGTCTTGGAAATGCTTCAAAAGTCTCGGAAATTACCTGAAAAGTCTAGGAAAAAAATATGAAAAGTCTCAGAAAATACATGAAAAGTCTCGGAAAAATATGAAAAGTCACGGAAAGTACATAAAAAGTCTCGGAAAAAAATAAAATTTTACAAAAAATAAAATTTCCCGAAATATTTTTTCATCTTCTTCTTCATCCTCCATTGGAGGCCGATTTCGACCCTCATTGGAGGCTGATTCGACTTCCATTGAATTATTTTTCTCATGTGATATATTTCCTTATAATATTGCATATTCAATTAAGTTAATTGTAATTACATTTTTGTTATGAACTAGATATGGATCAAGAATATACTTGTTATTCTTAATTGCACAACAGTTTTGTATACAAAGGATTTTCAAATCTTCAATGACTTGGATGATGTATTATGTGATGGCTCACAAATATCAAAGGAGATTGCTTAATAATTGTACTTTTGTATGTAATGCAACTCGTATGACTTATATAATTAGCATAATTAGCTACAATGATATACAGTGTGTGAATCAATTGAGGATGGATAGAAGAATTTTTGCGGTATTGTGTGAACTACTTCGGGGTACCGGAAGGTTGAAGAACGATGGTTTGGTTTCTGTTGAAGAACAAGTATGCATGTTCTTGCACACTCTAGCTCATCATATCAAAAATAGAACCATTCATAATAGGCTTCAACGATTTGGAGAGACAGTTAGTAGGCACTTTAATTCAATTTTTACGTGCAGTTTTACAACTGCACAATATTTTATTAATATCACCGGATCATGTGCCTGAAAAATTGCAATGATGAAAGTGGAAATGGTTTAAGGTATGCAATAGACATAATAATCTAACTATTTTAATTCTTTTTCTCATTACCAACCTCATTTACAAAGTGTACTTGTGTATAGAATTGTTTAAGGGCATTAGATGGAACTTTTTTTCAAGTGTATGTACCTGAAGTTGATAAACCACGATTTAGATCAAGAAAATGTGACATTGCAACAAATGTGTTAGGAGTATGCTCTAGAGATATGATTTTCACATTTGTTCTTCTGGGATGGGAATGTTCGGCTTCAGATTCTAGAGTTCTTCGAGATGCATTAACTATACCAACTGGTTTGAAAGTTCCCATTGGTGAGCTTAATAGAATGATTCATTTAAAATCATCATAAAACTTATTAAACATAAAAAAAGGTACATTCTTAAGAATATTTTCACATCTTTATAGGTTGTTATTATCTTGTGGGTGGTGGATACACAAATGGTGAAGGGTTTCTTGCACCTTATAGAGGAACAAGATATCATTTATCAGAATGGAGAGATTCATGTGCCCCTGTTAACCATGATAAATTCTTTAATATGAAGCATGCTTCAGCAAGAAATGTAATTGAAAGTTGTTTTGGATTACTCAAGATGCGTTAGGCAATTTTGCAAAGTCCATATTTTTATCCATTGAAAACTCAATGTAAAATAATAACTGCATGTTGTCTCCTACAAAATCTTATTATGAGAGAAATGTCAATAGATACAATGGAAGACAAGCTAATTGAACCCGAAAAGGAACCAATGGATCATGAATTCATTGGTCAAGTTGGTTCATCCGAACATTGGACGACATGGAGGAACAACTTAGCATTAGAAATGTTTAATGAATGGAGGGGAAATATAGTTGGTTAATTATGTTTTGCAATTATCGATGTAAACTTAAACAATTAATATGTGTGTGTGTGTGTGTGACTATTTAATATTATATATGTATGTCGACATTTATTAATAGTATGTATGTTTTATTATATGTTTACACTCATGTTTACTTAATTATTTGAAAATAAAATTATTATTATTTTTTAAGGTTTGTTGCATATTTTCTTTGGCTACCTATTTATAGGAGTGGAATGTTGGAGGTATTTTTCAAGCAAATGAGCAAGAAAGGAGAGGAGTTAGGCGTGTATGGACAAAAGAAGAAGAATATGCTTTGCTAAGTATCTTAGATGAAATTGTAGCAAGTGGTGGACGTGATGATTGCTTCAAATCAGGTACAGTAAAAAATATAGAAACACAAATGGCATTTGATGTACCTAATTGCGGTTTGAAAGCTAACCCTCATATTGAGTCAAAACTGAATTTTTGGAAAAAGCAACATGCAGTTATTTATGACATGTTGAATACTAGTGGGTTCGGATGGAATGACGTTAGAAAGTGTATTGAAGTTGATAGTGATGAAGCATCAAAATCCTATGTCCAGGTTAGATTAACATTTCACATGTTCTCATTTCTAAATTGCTTTCATTATTTTTTAATGTAACATATTCAAAGTATGACCTTTTTTTTCTTTGCAGCACCATAAACAGGTAGAAGGATTCAGAGGCAAGCATTTTCCACTTTATGAGAGGTTAGCCAATATATTTGGTAAGGATCGTGCTACTGGAAAAGTAGCACAAACTCCTGATCAACAAGCTGCAAATTTTGATGAGGGAGACAACTTTAGCAATGAGTTTGAGATACCTGCCAACTTTTCACCAATGTCAATGAATCAAAGTCAATCTGACTTAAATGGAAATCAAGCTACATCCCAACCTTCATGTAGAAAAATATTGAAATCAAAATCAGCATATCCAATAGCTTCAAGTATGAATAGATTTTCTGAAATGATGAAAGAGACGATGGCAAAGACAAATGAGGCTTTAAAGGAGTTTGGTCAAATACTAGCTACAAACAAAGCTAATGAATATGAACGGATAGCACATAAGCTACAAAATATTGGCATTCGTCGTATGGATCAAGTACGAATAATGAAAATGTTTGTGCAGAAACCTGAAATCGCAAGAATCTTTAAGGCTTTAGATAATGATAAAGATAAACGTCAATTTATCATGGAAATTCTTGCAGGTGAATTTGATGACTGATGTGTATGTTATGGTAGTTGTTTTTTGGACTATTTTGAAGCAAAAGATTGAAGCCTACTTATTTTTTTGGACTAGTTTACTATGTCAAATGGCATCTGGGTATGAAAGTGTTCGGTAGGTGTAGTCCTACTTGTTTTTTTTTTGTATATATTTAACCATGACTAGTTGGTGATATTAGGTTCTTGGTTAATCTCATCAACTCTTTTTTTGTATATGGGTTACCGTATAGCTAATTGGTAACCATGGATATATGTTTTAACTATGATGATGATGATGAAATATTAAATTTGTTACATATATTTTGATGCTTGGTTTATGACGTTTAATTAGGTTTTAATGAAAAATAAATGTGAGAGAATTTGGGGAGAGAAAAAAGCTTCGGTGCTTCAATGCTCCAGTGCTTCACTGCCAGTTATTGGATACGCAATTTCAGAATAATATGGCTCATGCTACTATTGCCAGATATTGGACACAAAATTTCATAATAATATGGCTCATGGCTTAAAATTAAGAACACATCTAGTAGAAGAGAATAAGAGTAAAGGAAAATATTAAAAATTTTAAAAAATTATGTTAGTGGGGGTATTTATGTAATTTTGGCTACAGATCGAAAGAAGTTATTGCAAAGTGGTTATAAACAATATTGTTGACGGTGATTTTTGGATTACGTAAGGTTGATCACGCATCACACAAGGTATGTTGAATTAACAATTGTATAATGAATCAAGAAGAATAAAAAGATCATGCAAACAAGATTTACGTGGTAAAACCTCAAGGTGAGGAAACATCCACGGTTGCCAGTGATTGCGAGAAAAGAAATTCATTATGAATAAAACAAATTACACACTCAGACTCTCTTGCTCACTTGTATTCTACGTTTCATCCATCTTACGATATTATTATAGAGTCTATTTATATGTGCATAGAACCCTAAATCTTGGTATAAAAGTAAGGAAATGTGGTGGCGTTTAATTAGGACTTGTTGAAGTCGTCTTTATCTTATTTCTTATTTCGCATCTTCCATGAATTGAATGAATTAGATTTGTTGCTTGATTGGGACTCTGATATTTATAAGGAAGTTTATTTCCTTATAAGAGTGTACTGCAAGGTGCCTTGTTTAAATGTGACGCTTCCTCTGCGTATTTGAGTCGTGATTGTCTTCAATGTCTCCCACGTGTTATCTAACTGACCAGTTATCTAACCCGACCAGATCTCTTTTCCCCGAAGGATTGTCTTTACCCGACCAGGTGATCTCTACCCGATCGGTTAGTTTCCCCGACCAGGTTATTAATACCCAATCGGTTAGTTTTCCCGGCCATCTTGGGTAAACTTGATCAAGCTTTGAGATCATCTACTGGTCACCTTGGGTTGATCTTTTCTGGATGACTTTGGTGACGTGGCATATCTAATCACCGTACTTTTAGGTGATCATGCTGACTTGTCATGCTATCAAAAAATCCCTATAACAATACCCCATCAACTCCGTGAAATGAGCTCTAAACGGCTCAACGAGGGGGATTTGAATACTTGATTTTTTAGTGCTTATGATCTTATAGCTTTATCCCGATCAAGTATCTTATTAAACTGATGTTTTGGGCCGGTCGGTGTCCCGGCTCTTTGCTCAGGATAATTCCCGACCTGGTAACTGGACCGGTCGGTGTCCCGGCTCTTTGCCTATGATAATTCCAGACTATCTTGGTCCTCGAAGTTGATTCAGTTGGTGTCCCAATTACTTGTTCAGGATAATTCCCGACAGTCTAGAGTCTTAAGCAATATGTGTTCTGGGAACCTTGCACCATTTTCCTTGTTTTTCCCATATAAACAAGTCACTAAGGACTTTTCCCGGTTTTGTCTGCTTACAAGGGTTTGGCCTAATCGTTAATGTAATACTAACACAGTCGAACGCATCTCACCAGGTTTCCCCCAATGGCGTCTGTTTTTTCTCCGGTAAAATCGGCATCTCAGGGTGGCCGGATGGTTGCCGGATTGCTGACAGTGCTTTATATGCACCTAGTCAGTTCGGCAGGCAGGCCAGATCTCTAACAACCGATTTCTCAGCCTCTCGGGCACCTTCACCCACCATGGCAGGTGTCAATGCTACGAGTTTATCTTTGATAACAAATATGATTATAAAAAATTTGAACACCGTTCTTGGCTTTTTTATTGATCTGTAAATTAACAACATCAAAATGCCAAAAATAATTAGAAAATCTAAACATAAAAAACAAACTAAAAATTTCTTAAATTGAAAGCAACTAAACTATCTCTCTCAAGAGTAGGGTTTTTTTTTGTAGGGTCCTCAAAAAATAGTGTTGACTGTCCATTCGCCGCTGTCTCGGCCAGGGCTTCGTTTTTTTCCTGGTTTCCCATGGGTTGGTTGTCCCAAAGGCGATCCTTCTGCTGATCGTCTGCCCTTTTAAGAATTAAATCCTTGAGATGACCCTCGCTAATGAGTGTCTTGATGTGGTCTCTTAGCTGGTAGCACTTTGATGTATCGTGACCACTTTCCTTATGGAACCTGCAGTATTTTGTGGTGTCTCTTCGAGCGTAGGTTGATTGTCTAGGAGGATATTTGACTAGCTTCTGGTTTTCTACGATCGCCAGGATTTCCTCCTGTCTCTTGGTGAGGGGAGTGTAGTTGGTTTACTGACCATGGAACTTTTTGTCGCTCCGACTGTTTCTACGATTCCTGTCACTCTCCTAGTGATCACCATTTTGGTTCTTTGCATAGCCTTTACTTGTTTTGGCGTTCTCTCCGGGGCAATCCCCGTGCATATAACTTTCCCCCTGAGCCAACTCCTCTTCTTCAGTCATTGCATAACTGCTCGCTACATCCATTAGGTAGGCGTATGTATTCGGGCTTTCCCTTCTCAAATCGAAGGATAGCCTACCCTTCTGTAGGTTTTTGGTGAAGGCTGCCACCACAGCCTCATCCTTGGGATTATAGATTCCTAACACTTCCTGAGATAACCTTTTTAGGTAATCTTTCAATGATTCGTTCTTTCCCTGTTTGAGGGTGGCGATGTGAGCTATTTATTTTCTCATTTGTATATTTCCCAGGAATTGTTGTGAAAAAGCTTGGGTCAATTCTCAAAAATTCTTGATTGTTCCCTGAGGGAGCCTTCCAAACCACCTAGATCCTAAGTCCCCGAGCGTTCGTGGGAACGTCAAGCATAATAGTGGGGGGTCGTTGAAAGCGTACTGTGCCATTGCATTTCAGAAACGTCTCACGTGTTCCTTTGGATCCGTGTCTGCTTTAAATTGTTCAACTTGAGGCATTCTGAATCTTTCCGGGAACTGAGTTTAGAGAATGTTGTTCACGAATGGGTTTTCAGAATCATCATCCAATAAATCTTGTGGCCTCTGGTGACGTTCTAATGCTTCTACCTTCTAGGTCAATTTCCGTATCAGGATATCTCACTTTTCTTCTGGCTCATTATCTATCAGTGTTCTAGTAAACGCTAGGTGCTAGTCGGGCGGCAGACCAACGTCTAGCGTCTAGACGGTCTAGACGGCGTCTAGGCGGATTCCTAGACGGCCGATTTTTTTCTCTCTTTCTTCTTAGTTCTATTTATTATTATTTTTTAAAAGTTTATTTTTTACTTACTATCATGTATTGATGTGCCACCAGACAGCTCACAAACATTAATGATGTGGGACCACACCATAATATTTTCAAATTCTTTTCCCCATAAAATATATTTTTTATTATTTTCTTTCTTAACTTTATCATCTTCTTTTCTAGATCTTTCCCCCCAATTCCAGTTTTCAACGCACATTATCTCAACACATACACCGATACACTCTCTCTCTTCATATCTCTTCATTTTCTCTTCTCTTTGACTCTTCGACATATCTTCATCTCAACACTCAACGATTTCATCTTCATCTTCTTCTCAGTTCTCAAACATCAACTTTTTATTTTTATTTATTTTGCTGTCAATGGTGTCAAATCTGGACACCAGTCACCTGGTTTTTGTTCTCCGGCTTCCTGAAGTTTTTGGTCAGGGTGGTGACAATCCATTAACCGGCGGTGGCGACCTTTGGAAGACGGTTTGACCGGCCAAACAATTTTCGTCGACGGCGGGTTTTGGAACGAATAGGCGGAGTCAACAATTTTGACTCTGTTCAGCTTGATTTTTTAGGTTAATCAGTTGATTTTTCCAGTCAAATAAACCGATTTTCTTCTGGCCGCCTAATATGGCCGATTTCACCGAAACGGGACTGCCGGCGTCTGCCTAGCGTATAGACGGCCGACTTTTCCGTTTTCTCGAACACTGTTATCTATTCCCGATCACTGACGGTCGGTAAACCCTTGATGGATTTTATGAGGACCCACCTTTAGGGTATCAAATCTTAGCGGGGACTTGCCCTTTCGACATGTTCTGCGGGGTGGTTGATCACTGTCATCCGAGGAACTAGATCGATCCCGTCTACCAATATCTCTACGGGTTTCCTCCGGCTCAGAATCTGTTTGATATTGATCTTGCCTACCCCCTCCGTTAATTCCTCTATCTCCCATTTGGGAGTGTTCCCCATTTCCAATGCCATCTGCCTTATCTCTACTAGTCTTACGGGGCGAGCCTGGGGTCACGTCTACTATCTCAGAATGCACCTTGGGGTCTTAGGCCACCATAGGTGTAGATATTTGGTACGGTGAGGTCAGATTTGTAGTTGCTGTTATATTGATTCCCTGTCTAGCGGCGTCTTCAATGACTCTCCGCAAGGACTCTTGGACCTGCTGGAATGAGTCTGGGAAAATTCCTGGGGGAGCGTTTGCGGAGGTTATCACGGCTTGACCAGTTGAGGTTGGAGTCACGGAGGGTAAACTTCCTTCAGCGATGCTGGCGTTCGTTGGAACATACTTGTTAACACCACGAGGGGTGCCAGCATCATGCGGGGGCTGACTTTCATCCCTATTATCCGCCATGTCGCTGCTTCACAAGTTCTTAGAGGTTAACTTAGCAAAAGTTAGTTCCACCACACACACCCTCTCCTTCTAGCGCCATTTGTTGACGGTGATTCTTGGATTACATAAGGTCGATCACGCGTCACACAAGGTATGTTGAATTAACAATTGTATAATGAATCAAGAAGAATAAAAAGATCATGCAAACAAGATTTACGCGGTAAAACCTCAAGGTGAGGAAACATCCACGGTTGCAAGTGATTGCGAGAAAAGAAATTCATTATGAATAAAACAAATTACACACTCAGACTCTCTTCCTTACTTGTATTCTACGTTTCGTCCCTTTTACGATATTATTTTAGGGTCTATTTATATGTGCATAGAACCCTAAATCTTGGTATAAAAGTAAGGAAATGTGGTGGTGTTTAATTAGGACTTGTTAAAGTCGTCTTTATCTTCTTTCATGTTTCGCGTATTCTATGAATTGAATGAATTAGATTTGTTGCATGATTGAGACTCTGATATTTATAAGGAAGTTTATTTCCTTATCAGAGTGTACTGCAAGGTGCCTTGTTTAAGTGTAACTCGTCCTCTGCATATTTGAGTCGTGATTGTCTTTAATGTCTCTCATGCGTTATCTAACTGACCAGCTATTTAATCCGACCAGATCTCTTTTACCCCGAACGAATTGTCTTTACTCGATCAGGCCATCTCTAACCGATCGACTAGTTTTCTCGACTAGGTTATTAATACCCGATCGGTTAGTTCCCCCGACCATCTTGGGTAAACTTGATCAAGCTTTAAGATCATCTACTGGTCATCTTGGGTTGATCTTTTCTGGCTGACTTTGGTGACGTGGCATATCTAATCACCGTACTTTCAAGTGATCATGCTGACTTATCATGCTATCAAAAAATCCCTTTAACAACAATTAAAATATGAAACTAAGTTAAAAACAATTTCCCCATAATCTTTTTGGCTATATTTGGCAATTTTTCTCCCTTTAAAAAATAATATTGTTAAAAATAATATATATCTATATTTTAAAAAAACTTTTGGATAATGTTATTTTAATAATATATAAATGAAAACATTTATTCTTCAAATACATATTTCAATATTTTATCATTCAATTTTGAAATATTATCAAATTAAAAATATTATTATATTTAGTCCAATCTCATGTTTCACCAAACAAAACATAATATTAATTCAGTCAAGTCTCATGTTTCCCCAAACACAGTATAATATTAATTTAGTCCAGTCTCATGTTTCTCCAAACACAGCATAGTATTAATTTAGTCCAGTCCAGTCTAGTCCAATCTCAACTAATTCCAGTCTCATCTCAATCCAATACAATTCCATAAAATAGTCAAATCCAATCTCGCGTACCAAACGAGGCCTAAAAAAAGTTATTAGTACAATGTCATCATTAGTCATAGATTTAAAATTTGCTACTAATATACACAAATTTGAAGAAAATTCTATTGACATCTTCATGAGTTATTATAGTCTAGCAAAATATTGAATAAATTTTAACGAATTTTAAGATTATTTTAGTTGACAATATGAGATTAGCCCAATAAAATGCCTCTCTCATCTACACTATTTAGATGGTGTTTTTTAGTGTGTCCCTTTCCCAAAACTTCGAATTAATTTTAATTTGTAATAGTTCTATATATATAATTGATGTTCAACTGGTTATACTCCTAATTCTGTCTGTATCCCTCCATTCTACCCAGTCGACACTTGAAGACAAATACCACCCACCGTTGGCAACTAAAAACAAAACTCACCTACCAGACAAGCTATTGTTCCCCACAGTAAAAAGGTGTAATCATTAAAGTTTAACCAAGGTTGCTTTACTCAACCAAGGTTACTTCAAATTTTACCCGAGTTCATTCCTTCTATATAAGAAGAACTCAGACCAAGTTTTTCTCTCCAAGTTTTTTAAGTTCTTTAAGTTTTTTCACAAAAACCACTCTAGAAAAATTATCAAGATGTACACACTATTGCCGTGTAACCAACCATCTGTGACCATTTCTTGGTCAAACCACCTTTGAACCAAAGCCCCGCCAACTACTCTGATCCTACCTGGGTCTCTCTTAGACAAAATCACAACAACTTTTGACAAATGTGGATGCTTTGACCCCAAATGGGTCCCTCCATTCTGCCCAACCGACGCTTGAAGACAATTACCACCCACCGTTAGCAACTAAAAACAAAACTCACCTAACTTGGTTAAACTTTAACGATTACATTTTCTTTACTGTTGAGGAACAGTAGTTTGTCTGGTAGGTGAGTTTTGTTTTTAGTTTCCAATGGTGGGTGGTATTTTTCTTCAAGTGTCGATTGGGCATAATGGAGGGACCCAGGCGGGGTCAGAGCATCTACATTTGTCCAAAGTTTTTATGATTTTGTCTGAGAGGGACCTATGTAGGGTCAGAGTAGTTGGCATGGCTTTGGTTCAAATGTGGTGTGGGTTTTCAGAGAACCATTTTGAAACTTTATCTTTGCCCAAGTTGGTGAGATTCATGTAGCTCCACCACTTGATTCCCTTCCTTGCCCTGAATCTTTGCCTTCACATTATCGATCGTATCAGAGCTATCCACCTCCAAAGTAACCGTCTTCCTTGTCATAGTCTTAACAAAGATTTGCATACCATCACGAAGACGGAGCACCGGGTGAAGAGTTGATTCCTTTTGGATGTTGTAATCCTTTAGGGTCCTACCATCCTCCAATTGCTTCTCGACAAATATCAACCGCTACTAATCTAGAGGCATCTCTTCCTTATCCTGGATCTTGGCCTTGACGTTGTCAATCATGTCAGAGCTCTCCACCTCTAGAGTAATCATCTTCCCAGTTAGGGTTTTGACAAATGAAAATACAACTCAAGCATGTGTCTAATAACCTAGAGGGGTGAATAGGTTTTAAGCAAGTTAATTACCAACTTTTCTTGATTAGTCAATATTAAAAAATCACCTCATAAACAAACATACAAAATCAAGTGTAAAGTGCGGAAATATAAATAACACTTGATTTTTACGTGGAAACCCTTCAACAAGGGAAAAACCACGGGCTATCCTTCTAGCCACACACGATCCTCAAATTCACTATTGGAATGATGTTTACAACCTAGGTTGACCTCTAGTCACACCATTCTCGGTCACTAACCCACCACTACTACCCAACGAGCTTTTATAGTGAATCATTGATCACTTTGCTTGCCAACCACACCTCGGTTGCAAGACTTCACTTGCTTGTGCACTACACCTTATAGTCACAAGGCTTAACTCTCAAATAAGAGATTAACAACCTAAGTGAATATATGAATATTCAAAATGCAAATAATGCTAGACAACACTAAATGCTTATCTAGGAATTAAAGATGACACTAAGTACAAATCCTAGATATTAATGTCTATATGAATGCTCATAAAGACCTAACTAGATATAGATATACAAGTCTAAAATCTAGTCATCAAACAAAGCCATATCAACACATGTTGTCACATAAAATGGTAAGGACAATAAATGCAATTAATAAATGCAATCAATGAGGTCCTAAACAATAATATCTAAATGCAAAGCGAGTAGATTTAGCTAGATGACAAAATGGTCCTAAATACTATCTATAACAATACAAACTCAATCATGTTATCAAGACTCACAAATATATGCAATAAAGTAGAGCCCTAGCATTTAATCAACTAATAAATGCAACAAAGATATCATCTTGGAATGTATGAACAAATAACAAAGAGGAATTTTTGTTCAACTTACCAAGTTAACTCAAGATGAAGACCCATGCCTTAATGATGCTTAATGATGCATAGATGATGATGGGTTTTGGGTTTGGAGAGTTAATGAAACACTCTTGGAGCTTCTCTCACTAAGAAAACACTTCCTCTCTCTAAAAATTAATTTCTGAAGCTCTAAAAATGAATTGGGAGAGAAGAGAACATATATATAGAAGCCCTAGACAAAACTACATCGTTTTGAGAAAGTTTGCAAGAAGACAAGGCAAACCTGACGTAGTGTGCGAGTGCCACTGCGCTGGTACCTACCCACGCATTGACCCGCACACATGGGCCTTGCTGGTTCGTGACCAGCGAACTCACCAGTGAACCGGGGATAAAAATGCCCCACGACCAACTGTGTCGGTCTACTGCGTGGGTATTTACCCGCGCACTAAGACCCGCACACTAGGTCTTTCAGCACACTAAAGGGAAAAAATCCCTTATCAACACACAAGAATAATGCCTATCTTACATGAATAATGTGCAAGTGTGAAGTGAGTGAAATGCACACAAGATGAAGCACAAGAATAAGAAAAATAGGCAAGCATGAGAAGTGTGTGTGTGCAACTAAATCTCTTTGGGATCTTGGAAGCTTGTTGATAAAGAAACACAATAAGACCTAAGCTACCCATTACAAATAATCCCAATGTGGTTTGTCATGAAATAAGCCAATAAAAAATAGAGGTCCTTACAACAAAGATATGCATACCACTACGGAAACGGAGGACAAGATAGAGGGTTGACTCCTTATGAATATTATAATCGGCCAAAGTGCGATCTTCCTCAAGTTGCTTGCTAGCAAAGATCAACCTTTGTTGATCTAGTGGAATTCCCTCGAGATGGGATTGGATTAGATTGGATTAGATTAATTATAATGTTTCATGTGTTTGGTGCAACTGTAGGGAAAAATTAACTAAAACCACAGCGGAAGGAGAAAAGTAGATTTTCGTATAGTTTAAAATTTTTCTCAAGATTTGAACCTTAACCCTTTAATTAATTAAACACAAATATACGGTTAGAGTTAAATACCTCTTGTTGCGTGATCCGATTGACTTACGTCAATGATAATCCGCAAGATCTTCAATCCTAGCACGTACGTGAATCACTTAGGAGCGTGGTCTCCCTTTTTTTCTTTGAATTGCTTACCTGATAATGGATGTATGGAACTTCTGATCCTGATCTTCAATCCCAAAACACCAAGAGCCTAGAAAAATAGTTCCGGTCACTTTTGAATTCACAATCGATATGATTGGAACTCTCGTAACCCTAAATCGAAAGTGTGCACAAAACCTTTTGATGTTAAAGGCTTGCAAGTGCACTATCGAATGAGAACTTATTTTTCTTTTTCTCTCTTGGCCGAAATTCTATGTGTATTGAGTAAGATTTTTATTTTTCAAAGCAAACAAAAATCTCTCTCACTCAAGCTTCTTAGTGGCCGAAATTTATCACCTTATATTTATAAGGTGACCGAAATTTCTCCTTCTCAAAATAGGGTTGGCCGAATTCTTTGTGTAGGAAATCTATGGTTGGCCAATTTCCTTACTTGAAAAGGAATTGTGCTTTTCCCTAATTCCTATCAATTTAAGAATCCTAACCCTTATAGGACTAGGGTGGCCGAATTCTTTGTGTGGTATGGAGTGTATGTGGACTTAATCCTTACCACATTAGGACTCCTATCACTTAAAAGAATTCTAACCCTAATCCAACACATAGTATTTTATTTACTGATCAGGAAAAGATTTTGATTTAAACTATTAATTAATTAAATAATTAATTAATTTCCATTTAATCAAAACAATAAAATAAAATAATATCTTGGGCTATTTTATTAGCCTTGCCGCCCACACCATATATATATGGGCATAATATTATTTTTCTTATTTTATTTAATCCATTAGACTTTAAATAAAAGCCCACATGTGAACCAGACTTATTCTTATTAAAAGAAACAAACACATATGTCTCCTTTTAATATATTAATATAATAGAGTAGCCCATTAAATAAATAATAGACATATTATATTCTTAATATATTAAATGCAATTCTAGATGGACCCATAAATTGGTCCGGTAGAATATATCATGTGATCCATGCAAGTACGTGTGGATTGTGGATCTTGGCGGGCTATCTAAATTTAAGCTTCAATAGACATAACCTAATCACAATCAACAAATGATTCACTTCGGTTCGATCTATTAATTTTTAACTCATTCCACTAAAGAGCTAAAATTGAACTCTTAAATAAAGATAGAATAAGGAGATGTTTCTCATTCATACCCTAGACAATCTTATAGGAGATGGTGTATCCTCGTGAATAATATCAGTAATCGCCAAGAGCTCATAGACCGCCTATAGCTCTCTAAGTTACCATATTTCCTCTTATGACCACATTTTGAACTTGGATATTTTGACTTGTCCAGAAGCCATGTCTTCAATCATCATTATTGAAAACTCAACGTTGAGATTTAATATCCAATACCTCAAAACATCCATATGATGATATTATACTCTCATTTAATAAATGGAGCAACGATGTCCATATCTATAAATGAAGTCCTCTATCGATTAACAAATGAATACCACCAAACTATCGAGGATAGACTATGCTATATAATCGTACTCATTGATAGCTTAAATGATAACACTTGCAACCATAAGTCCATCATTTATCTCAGGATTAAGATCGACTCTCCGATTGTCCTAATAATGAAAAGACTTATATCTAGTGACAGTTCTAGATAAAGTATTTCATTGTGATCCTGTTCAATGCACCAAGTGCACTAGATTCTTTTACTCGAAAACCTTTCGATGATTTTAGACTCATCATAACTCATTTGATCCCACTCAAATGCTAGTAAAAGAATTCTACAACTTTATCAAGATAGAGGTGCCCAACCTTTAACTTAAGTTGTGAACGTTATTCAAGACTAACTAAAGAATTGTGTCTACCTCACACATATCTGGATGTACGAACAATTCTTCATTTCTCATAGTCTTTTGACCTTACGATTATTTACCTTGACAATTATAATAATAAATGCTATAAGTATTTGTAAGAATCAAAAAACACTTTATTAATATGAAAAGATTGACAATTACAATATTACACTCTTGCTATTGAGCATAATCCTAACAGCAACATGGAATTGGACTTAAAATAGTTCAATCATGTGTTTGGTATGTGATGGGATTGGATAAAAAAAAAGTGTCCAATCTCTTTTAACTCCTCTTATCTCTCCTCTCATCATCAAACTCTATTTCTCTCATCTCATCTGTTGACTTGCTCTCAATCTCTCATCACTCATATGACTGATCTCTTTCTCTCCTCCATTTTTCATTTTTATTCTTCTCATTCTCTCATCCGTTGACTTGCTCTCATCACTCATAAGACTGATCTCTTTCTCTCCTCCATTTTTCATTTTTATTCTTCTCAGTTCTTCAACCTAAAATTCTCGCCCAAATCAATTAAAAGCTTTGATCTTTATTTTATCTCAAACTTCATGTTTTCACCAGAACTCCATTTTTGAAACTCATTGAACAAAAAAAAAATAATCATTAAAAAACCCATAAAACCTTCAAATCCAGATCTCTCATTTCAAGTCCTGCTCATTTCTTCTTTTTCTTTTCTTTAATTTTCTTTTTTGTGAACAAATCTAGGTGTTCCACGATTTCCTCTCTTAGTTTTTTCTTTGTGAGCATATTTTGGTTTTTCTATTTGAACCAATATGGGTTTGTGAGGTGAGATATTGTTTGATTGATGATACATGATGGGTTTTGAACCAGAGAATTTGGGTTTATGAAGCATGAAGATTGATGATCTGAGTTGGAGGGGTGTTTGTGTATTAAAGATGATAGGAAAGAAATTAATCCCATCTATTTGGATGGTATTAATTTATCCCATTGCAATGAGATAATACGGGCAGATGGGATTATTTTTATCCTATCCTGTTGGTGAGCCAAACATGGGAAATGACTTAAAAATAAGCCAATTCTATCTTATCCCTTCAAATAAACGGGCCCTCATTGTCCTGGATCTTGGCCTTGATGTTGTCAATTGTGTCAGAGCTCTCCACCTCGGGCGTTATGGTCTTCCCTATAAGGGTCTTGACGAAAATCTTCATACCTCCAAGAAGACGGAGGGATGAATATATATATAATTGATGTTTAACTGATTATCACGTGTGATAATCCTTGAGACTGTATGAAAAATTCCAGGTTTAATCATAGTTGGAGAAAAACCCTATATATATAATGAGTCTCGCATAAAAGATCCCTTATTTTAATTTCGGTAAGGACCACCATAAAATCACATCGGTTTGAATGAATTTCGATCTAAATTTTTTTGTTGATGATAAGTTTATCGAAATCTACCTATGAATAAAATTTAAAATTTTTTCAAGTATTAGAACTATTTATCCCGATTATTTTAAATATGAAGGAATCGGAAAAATGAGTGAAATATAGGAAATTCAAGAAAAATATTTTTAGCCCTGAAAAATTCTTAAATTTTATTCATAGGTAGATTTCGATGAACTTATCATCTACAAAAAAAAATTCAAATCGAAATTCATTCAAATCAATGTGATTTCATGGTGGTCCTTACCGAAATTAAAATAAAGAATCTCTTATACGACACTCACTATATATATTATTTTTATGAATATAAAACGCATTAATGTATAAAATCCAAACTCATCACGAAAACGATATTTTAAAAAGTTGATACTAGACATCCCACATTCTGTATCGAATTGCATCTCAATCAATTATATGAAAACTAGTAAATTGATAAACATTAATGATGATTTATAATACTTGCCATATATCATATGAGTTTCACATTAGTTTGGGATATAATCAAAAGTATATATAAATATATATATATATATATATATATATAAAACTTGTGATGTAATAAATAAGGGTACGGATATTGACACCCATAAAACTTATTAGTACATCTATTTTTATAAGTACACCTATGTCTAAAATTTTAAAAATAAATATTACTATAAACACCCATCATAATGCCAACAGTAGCCTCATTGAAATAAATATATTCATTTTAATACAAATTATTTATAAACACTCTTAAATTATTATCACATCCAATTTATATAAAAAAAATCATATTATTGTTGGAATCAAATCATCTTTTAATGATGATCCAATTTACATTTGAAAATATCTTGAATGTAGGAGTCTTATAAAAAGGAATATGTAGAAACTATATATGAGGTTAAAAGATTTTCAATCTAGAATTCTCGTATTTATACAGCTATCTTAAAAAAACTTATTGATATCTATGACTATCTTTAAAAAAAAACTTGTTAATATCTATAGCTATCGTTAAAAAAAATATTTTGTTTATCGATAGAGTTCATAACTATACATAAAAGAAAGACAAAAAAAATATGATAATCATGTGATGATGATAAATTTTGATACTTGAAATAAAATTAGAGTCTAATTAGGGTTTATCATAAAAATTGGGGTTTATCGTATATTAGAATTTATCATAAGTTTTTTTTAAAGGTAAGTTTTTTTAATAAAGAAATATAGTTGAAGATATGAGTGTAATTAATGAGTGTATATAATATTTGATTTATTTTTAATTAAAGTAATTTATCTTTATTGGTAAATTTCTATTGGGATATTTTTGTAATTAAAATTTTTAATAAAATATTCTTGTACTAATAAGTTTTATGAGTGTCAATATCGACACCCAATAAATAATTGAGTTAAAATTCCATTTTAATGACACAAAATTAGGTTAGTTTAGTGGATTACCCCTCACACATACAACATGATGTTGTAGATTTGAGTCAATTCTCTCCTCAAATCCTGAATTATTGTAATATTTTTTTTTAAAAGAAATCTATTTTAACAACGTCCTATAGTTAAATGGTTTGCATGGGGAACCTTTCTTATCCGTGTTCTAGTAAACGCTAGACGCTAGTCATGTGGCAGCCCAGCGCCTAAGCGGTCAGGAATTTATTTTATTTTTTGATTATTTTTCCTACATACAAAACCAATATTCAATCTCTTCAAAAAAATTCAATATTCAAAATTTAAACAGTGTAACTAGAATATAAAAACGACTTTGACTCCGTCTAAATGATTAATCGGTAAAATAGGTTGACAAATTGGTTAAATCACCCGTTTTTTTAACCCGCCACCTAATATGGATGATTTTGTCTTAATCAGGACGGTTGACGGCCGCCTAGACGAGTATTTTCGAACAATGATTGTCTATTTCTTATACGTACCAACATATGTTTGCAACGGTTGATTTCGACGGAACATTTACCCACGTAGATCGGTAACACTTGATTTGGGTAGAAATCGGATATTAAAGTAGCGTGATAGTGTGATTTTTGTGGGCCGGACATATGAACAGTGGACGAATAAATTAAGCAATCCAGTTCCAGTACAATTGAGTTGGGTGTACGGTGTAGCTGGGGCCTGAGAAGCGAGGAAGATAACTTGATAAGTCATAGGTAATAGGTTCATAGATCATAGTCACGCGCTCTAAGAATCGTAGAATCACGCACCACCTCACGCCTGGTTACCTCTCTCGCACTCCCTCATTTGCTTCATCCTCTCTCCCACTCCTCGAATCCGATTCTGTTCACAAAATCTGCGTTTTAATTCAATTGTTGCCACTATTCTACATTGTTTGGCTGCTCCTCGTATCGTATGCAAGCAAATGAAGATCGTCTTCTTCGATAGAAATTGAGAGATTAGGGTTTTAACGCTGATGATGATTCCGTGGGGCGGCATCAGTTGTTGCTTAAGTGGAGCTGCGCTCTATCTACTCGGCAGGAGCAGTGGCAGGTCCACCTCTTCCCTAGTTTCTCCGCTTTACTATCATAAACATAACTATGTATTTTAAGTTTTGTCAAGCATACTCTATAATTACACTGAATTTTACAATTTTTTTGTTTGTTTGTTTTCCAATTTTGTGCTTTTTTGCAATGGTGCAGGGATGCTGAGTCTCTTAAAACTGTTACCCGAGTCAATCAGCTCAAGGAATTGGGTATGTCCAATTATTATTATTATTTTTTGAATTGTACTGTTATTGTGCTTTTGAAAATTGAATTAGGGATATGTGAACAAATGGGGTATGATATCTTTCTGAAACTAGGATTTTTCGTGTTCTTTAACCTTTCAGCACAGTTACTTGACACTGACAGTAAAGTTTTGCCACTCATTGTTTCTATATGTGGGAGAGTCGGCTCTGAGACACCAATTAGTTGCGAGTATAGCGGGCTGAGAGGCGTCATTGTGGAGGAAACGGTGAGATGAGAAAAGAGCATAAATTACACTGATATGTTGTTGGCATTTCTTTTTTGTAAACATTCTTGTTGATATGTTGTTATTCAGGCTGAACAACACTTTTTGAAACATAATGATGCCGGGTCTTGGATACAAGATTCTGCCTTAATGCTATCAATGAGTAAAGAGGTTCCTTGGTACCTAGTAAGAATCTCTCTCTCTCTCTCCCTCAGTTTGCTTGCTCAGTTGCGTTTACCATTGGGGAATTGTACTATAAAGTTGGTCTATGTCGTTGTAGCTTACATGAATTGATGTAATTAATTGTTTGGATGAGATAATTTCCTCCGCAATACTTTTTTCATGATAGCAAAAAATGAATGAAACCAAAAATAAAAATAAAAATAATGAAAAGAAAAGTGAAGACAATATTAATTTGACTCGGTTAATTATTATACACTATAAATGCAAGAAAGAAAGCCAGCTAGCTTTTTTCTTAATTTGGATAGCTAGTTAGTATAGTAGCTACTGCTTACCTGATCGCTTAGCATTCTAAAGGTAACTTGTTCAAGTGAAATTTCATAGGTTTTACAACCCACCAACTGTGCTAAAACTCTTAGCTTCTATAACATTAAACAAATTTTATTTAATTATCACTTTAATTACATCCCTTCCTAATCATACATATTAAAAGGTAAAACAAGAACACATAATTAAAAGTAGACGGAAGGGATGGACACCTTTCTAATGGAGCTGCAGCAGCCTCACAACAAATCCTAAGAATTTTGCAGCACGGGCAACGAAAGTAGGTTGGAGCAGCTCCAGCGCTTGCTCCTCCTACAGAGAGGAGGAGGAGGAGGAGGAGGAGGAGGAGGAGGATGGCCATGCGAGCAAAACGATAAAAGAAACAAGAAGCCATGGCTGTTGAAATGTGTGTGTATTTTGGCTAGCTCAAGGCTCGGTTCATTTTATAGGAGGTTTTCATGTGTAGTAGCTAGCATGCACTCTCCTTTTGTGTGAGTTTTAAAAATTAAAAATTACTAAATCGTAATAAAAAAAATAAAAAAGTGCTAAATTGCTAGCTTCATTAAGTAGTTTTGGGGGCGTAATATATATATATATATATATATATATATATATTATACTCTGTTACAGTATCTTCTATATATATATATATATATATATATATATATATGGCGGTTTGCCATTGGTATATATATATATATATATATATATATATATATATATAAATAGAAGATATTGTAGCAGAGTATCATATATATATATATATATAGAAGATAAAAGATATTGCATATACAGTCCTTTTCTCCTCAGTGCACACCGATATAAAATACATCAGAGCATTGCATGTGGGCTATAGATTATGAATAAACACGGACACAAGTGCATACATATTGGGTCAAAGCAATTGAATCTAATGGTCCACATGCAACGCACTGATAAATATTTATCATTGCGTACTGAGGTGAAAATTATCCATTGTATATAGATATTGTAGCAGATTATCATCTATATATATATATATAACTAGTTTTGGGGGGTTATATATATATATATATATATATATAGAGAGAGAGAGAGAGAGAGAGAGAGAGAGAGAGAGAGAGAGATGGTGGTTTGCCACTCAGATATATATATAGAACCCCCCAAAACTACTTAATGAAGCTAGCAATTTAGTACTTTTTAAATTTTTTATTACGATTTAGTAATTTTTAATTTTTAATTTTTAAAACTCACACAACATGAGAGTGCATGCCAGCTACTACACATGAAATCCTCAAGCCTTGAGCTAGCCAAAATACACACACTTCAATATCCAAAATACACACTTCAACAACCATGGCTTCGTGTTTCTTTTACCGTTTTGCTCTCATGGCCATCCTTCTCCTCCTCTCTGTAGGAGGAGCAGAGGCCGGAGCTGCTCCTACCTACTTCCTTTGCCTGTGCTGCAAAATTCTTAGGATTTGTTGTGAGGCTCCATAAGAAAGGTGTCCATCCCTTCCGTCTACTTAATTGTGTGTTCTTGTTTTAACTTTTAATATGTATGATCGAAGGGATGTAATTAAAGTGATAATTAAATAAAACTTGTTTAATGTTTTAAAAGCTAAGAGTTTTAGCACAGTTGGTGGGTTGTGATTCATATCCAAGATTTGATCTTCATATGTGTTTTTTATGACCTATTTTGCTCTCTCTCAAAATTAGCTAGGCAGCAAAATCAAGAACTCCAAGGTTCTTGCTCTGAATCTATCCTCTTAGATCTCTTTGGTTGGTTTTATCACTGGTTTGATTTTCTCTCTCTCTCTGTTTTAAGCGCATGCTAGTTTCTTGACAAGTCTGCCGAAATGATTGCTTCTGGATACCTGTTTTGATGAAATGGCTATGTCGAAAACCATACATGAATGCTTAAAATCATTGATGTATTATTCTATATAAAGTCTGATACTCTGATGCTTTTCTGCTTGATTTAGAGTATCCAGTGATTGTCTTTCTGGAACCTTTCATATCAGGATGACGGGACTGGTCGTGCATTTGTAGTGGGAGCCAGAGGTGCCTCAGGTTTTGCATTAAATGTTGGAAGTGAAGTGTTTGAAGAATCGGGACGATCACTTGTACGTGGAACATTAGATTACCTGCAAGGCCTCAAGGTTTTTATTGTTTTGCAATGTTTTCATTTATAGAAAAAAAAAACTCACAATGTTGTGTCAGCTTGTTTGATGAAGATATTTATTTTTAGATGCTTGGAGTCAAGCGAATTGAACGGCTACTCCCGACTGGTACTTCCTTGACTGTGGTTGGCGAGGTATGGCTTTGTCCAGTGATGAAATTATTATGTAATTTTGTCTCCTACGTATGCAAATATTGATGTTACATGCTTGTGATACATGATACATCATGTATAATCACTATACTGGCTTTAAATATCAGATAATCAAGTAAAATGGTTCAAACTTCCCCTTTTGTACAAAGAAAAAGGTATATTAAGAAGAAAAATGTTGAAAACTTGACATAATTAGTAATGTTTCCAATACTGGGATTTCACTCCAGATTCTTATAGCTTCAGAAGTAACCTTGGTGTCAGCGTGTGTATTGGAAAAGTTTCCTGCTTGCTTCAAACAACTAAATATTGTTATAGTGTAATGCATCCAATATTTTCCTACCTATAATTTCCTTTCCTTCCCCAATTTTATGCTGGTATAAAGGAAGACAATATCTCTAAGTTCACCAAATATGTTTGCCTGTTATTATATATAGTTATTTACTTGCTTCAGTTTTTGTTTTTCAATTTGTTATCAGGCCGTTAAAGATGATATTGGGACAATTCGAGTTCAGCGACCTCACAAGGGGCCTTTTTATGTATCTCCAAAACCTATTAATGAGCTGATTGCAAACCTCGGGAAATGGGCAAGGTTGTATAGAAAGGCACATGATTGTTCATCTTTTTTCTTTACATGAATTATATAGTTGAATACATTGGGCAACAAAATAAAAAAATGGAGATGTATTTTCCAGGTGGTACAAGTATGCCTCTGTCGGTTTGACAGTCTTTGGTGTTTTCATGATTGCTAAACATGCTATCCATTATATCTTGGAAAGAAGGCGTCGTTGGGAACTGCAAAAAAGGTATGTCTCATTGGTGTTTGGAAACAGAATTCAGATACAATTTGATCAATAGTATTGTATATTGATGTTGCCACAAACCATTAACATCAAGCTCTGTTCTTAAATGGAAGCATTCACTTGCAAGTTGATGGAATTGTGGTCAGGCAGTTCTTTCGGTGAAAATTTATTGCGATATCTTATATGACTGCTATTCTCTTTTCAACGCTGCTATTGTTATAAAACTGTTAGTTGATAACTCTAGAATCATCTTATATAGGTTTTTGTTTTACTTGGAAAATTAACATTTAATCTGTTACTGAGTTCCTGGTCTTGTAGTGCACTGGTGCATGGATCTATTATCTATACCAGTCAGGCAGTCAATGTTGTGACCTAGGTGTAAATAAAAGACTGGATATTGCTTTTCTTTTGTTTGATTACTGGTCATTTCAACTGCATTTGGTTGTCAATTAATTATTGTAGGTTTCTTTCATCTGTAGTCGGCTGTATGGTTCAGTGGGTGAGGTTGATTAAAAAGTGGTTGTGGGATTTAGGTCTAAGCCTTCAAACTCAAGGCCAAGTTAGTTAGAGACATGGTTGGGTTTACTTAGGTTGTATAAACTTAATATTAACTTTGGAACCAGTTTAATTGGCTCTTGCTAAAATCGACATGTATGTGATTTTCCCTCCTATACTTTCCCCTGTTTGATCAGAGTTTGAATAAAAAAATTTAAGCCGGGTCACTGTGATTTTTAAAATTCACATCACAGGCAGTAAAATATGTTATTCTTTCCATTTCATCAATTCAAGAATCCAAAGCAATAAGCGGGTTTTCATTAATTACATATCATGAAAATGTTTGAATGCAAATCTCTTTCAGTTTCCAATCAAATAAATAGAAAATTAAACAAAGCATACCAACATATCATTATGGTGATACAAACATTCCTCTCTGTTCTTATTTTCTGTCGTGGCAAACTGAGTTGTGAAGCCTTGTCCATGCAGGGTTCTTGATGCTGCAGCTAAGAGATCAGGGCAAGAGGTTGAAGGTAAATTGGTTGTTGTCTACTTAATCGTTGATTTCAAAAAACTTTATGTGTATATATTTACAGTATAAGAATGCTGCAATTGTTTCAGGTTCAAATGGAAAAGCCGAGAATGGATCAGATAGTAATAAGAAAGACCGAATGCCAGATCTGTGTGTGATATGCCTTGAGCAAGATTACAATGCTGTTTTTGTCCCGTAAGTTTGTTAGCTTTCCCCTGCTTGATAGCTTGATTTATGCAGCCTGTTGAGTTGTCTCTATGTTTGTCATAGACTCCCATGTTATAAATTCTCTGTTTTCTGAATATCTGTAAAGTGATTGACAATTATGGAATATGATTATGTACCTACTTCATTATATCTGTCTTTCTTTAATCAATGACAAAACTTTTGTAAAAAAATTTCCTAAGGTGAAGTGAGA
The DNA here is from genome assembly GCA_033220585.1 of Dipteronia sinensis. Lineage (NCBI taxonomy): Eukaryota > Viridiplantae > Streptophyta > Magnoliopsida > Sapindales > Sapindaceae > Dipteronia > Dipteronia sinensis. Next base: position 39,471,904 of record CM065643.1, read on the forward strand.
ATTACTCTTAGTTTCTGATCAAAGGAAAAAAAGTGAGAGTTACTTGTTTTATGTCAGTCATATTAAAATTCATGTTTAAGTTATTGTACCTCGGTTACAAACTTTGTCCATCTCTAATAGGAAGCACTAGTACCATGTTAACTGTTAAGTCTAATCAGCTGATTGCATTTTATATAACTTCATTTACATTTCTCCTACTCCACCGAGAATTCCCTTTATCATATCCTCATGGACTAAGGCACCTTGAAAGCTAGCTCCATCACCAGTTGTCGTTTACAATTTGACTTAGTTACAGAACTCTGACCTATATTATCAGCATTTAGTATCAAAAATGGTGTTAGCAGAGCCTGTATTTCGTCATTCTTCTAACCCTACCACTTAATTTGTCTAACCTAGATAACGAGGCCAGTGAGTTAACAAGATTTACTTTGTCGTATAGTTATTAATTTCTTTATGAGTTTAACTTCTGCAGTGTTTAATGAGTGGCCTTCTGGTTATGATTTGCAGTTGTGGTCACATGTGTTGTTGTACAACATGCTCTTCACACTTGACCAATTGTCCTCTTTGCCGGAGACGGATTGAGCAGGTGGTGAAGACGTTCCGACATTGAAGATATACTCCAAAGATTCATAACAACTGTACTGGATGACCTGATGGCAACACTTGGATGGTCAGCATCTTTATTTTTTCACCGATGTAGGATTTTGAAGGTGTAATACGTCAAGCACTCAAGATTATCTTGACATCTTGCTATATTTACATCTTTCTGTAAATATTCCCTGACATGGATGTCGCTTGGATTAATCTTTGATAAATCTCTGCAAGGATCATTTTCCATTGTAGATTATTTACCTACGGACATAACATCCTTGTATTTATGTTATTCACAATGAGATATATGTGTATATATATATATATATATATATACACATATATATAGGATAATTTTCATCTCAGTACGCGTTGATAAATAATGATAAATAAATATTTATCAGTGCATTGCATGTGGATCATTAGATTCAATTGTTTTGACCCGTATGCACTTGTCAGTGTTTATCCATAATCTATGACCCACATGCAATGCACTGATATATCAGTGTGCACTAAGAAGTAAAAGACTATATATATATATATATATATATATATATATATATATAATATATATACATAGGCACTTGCTCATGCCATTTTTCTTTTGCCAATGTATTTCCGTTTCCCTGTGTACGTGGAAGTTGTGTATCATGTTGTGTTCATGACTGCTACCACTTTCTATTCCCGTGATATATGATAGATGTTGGTTGTGCATCACTCACAAGTCACAAGAAAAGGGTGGTTCAAGACTTTCAAGTCTCGCGGAATTAGTAAAACTGCTACCAGTTTTACCCGAAATGAAATTCCAAATTTGATTAATATACTTTGTAGTTTGCAGAGAGATGTATCCTTAGAGATTTGTCGATTTTGGTATCTTCTTCCTCCAAAAATGTACTGGTGCATGGTCTACATTCGTTCTATTAAATGTTATTGTGTGCTTTTAGGGCACTTGTTATGATTTATTTTACTAGCAGAGAATTGAATTCGCATACTCAAAATGTGTTTAGAGGACTCTACTTGCTCTGACTAATCTACATTGAGAATACAGTGGAATGAATCCTGCAGAAACACAGCAACACTTTAGGGATTGAAATTAGGCAGCTCTTTACTTAGAAAAATCATAAATTCCAGAATTGGGTATACAATATAGGTCCAGTGACATGAAGATCAACATAAACTATTAAAAGATAGGAAAAAAATGCAGGTTTTATATTCCCTTATCATATTTTCAATCAGAAAACAAAACATTTTTTTTTCTAAGAATGAAAAAAAACATCAAAAAGTTGAGATTCGTCTGAAATATGAATACAGAAGTGTTAAAGTTTTCCAATAGCTTTTGATAAACTTTGAATTTAGGTGAGTTAGAAGCATATTCACTTGTATTGATTTGTCTAATAATCCAGAAAACCACATGAGAAGTAAATGAATGTGCAATGAAGTTACCACAGAATCTGACACCAAAGAATTGTAGTTTCCTTACCTAAAACATTTTCTTTGGTTTTTGTCGATAAGTCATATTTTCATTTTCTACACTCAGAATGCATCCGATACCTTTCTTAATGTCTTTTAGTTGCACTACTCATTATTTCCATATGCTCTGTCGTGTTTTGTATGTACAACAGCTAGAGAGAAATAAAATCTCTTTCAATTTCTTGACCTCCAGAAGCTGTTCTTACATTTAGATTCTTGATTTTCAAGGTAAGTTCCTAAAAGGGTGAAAGAAGAAAGAAAAAATAAAAAAGCAGGAATAATATGATCCAGAAACCATCACATCAGTTTGAAAAAATGGTAAAGTTTTCTCTTTACTCTTTAGAATTTAGAAACTTGTGTTTTGGAATCTTGGCCGAAGTTTCCATCTCTGCAATCATAATTTAGTTTTCCACAATAATCACAGCTATGTGTTGTCATTTGTTTTCAATATTATTAAATTGTTTCAGGTTTCTGTTTCTGCTCACTCCTGTAATCCCGATGCAAGTATAAATTCCAACTCCTTCAGCTTCAGATTTTCACAACTGGGTTTCTATCAAGTCATTTTATAGCTTCATATTCAATACCTACTTTAAACTCTTTTTCAACTACTTTTCAATGGAAAAGAAAAACAGCAATTGTCCCCTGCTTGCCTGTGATAAAATGTTCAAAGCAATTGCTTCCAGTTCTCCTTTCCGTCGCCGAATCTCTCACTATCCAAGAGATCCTGTGTCTGCCAATCATGCACCAAATTCTTCATCACCACCAACCTCTATTCCTGTAGCCTTTATTCATGATCCCCCACATCATCCCAAGCCAGTAGAAGGCGCCCAACGCCACAAACCGCCTAAAAATATCGAGGCAACTGAAGCAGCTGCTCCAGTGAAGTTCAGATATCCAGGTCTGCCTACTTATGCTCCAGTTCAAAAGAATGGAAAAGTGTCCAACAATATTGCACCAAAGATGGAACCATTGGTCAAAACCAAGCCTAATATGATCGAGCCTGGAAACACAGCGATTTCAGGACATGGTCGAGTTGTCAAAGTTGCTTCCAGGATTGAGCCTGAACCACCTGTTGTTCCTCAGAAAAACAAGATCGGGACAGAGAAGATTCCCCACGATAACAGGATTGAAAGTAACAAATCAGGAGCAAATGCTGATGAAAGGTTTACCAATTACATCAATCGCGCAAAAATCAAGATCAGGACCACATCTGCGAATTTCGGAGAAGGGTTCAAGAGCAGAACTACATCCAATGTTGGTGACGGAAAGATTGCAGTACCAGGAAGAGAAGATAATAGCAAAGATAATTTTTCGGATTATATAAACCGTGCTAAGCTTAAGATGATGAGAACTGTGTCAAGCTTTGGAGGTGGAAAGAGTGACTCCATGAAATGAAGAATCAGGGTTCTATTATAAATAAGCGGCGAGTGCATCAACTCTTTTGATTGAAAGTTAGATGAAGAATAAGGCTTGTCCTGGAAGTTTCCTACAGAAGCCTGTTTACAAAGTGGTGTTATTTGGTTTTATATGATATCATTATTGGTTAGCAAATTATTGGAAGGTTATTGTTCTACACAAAATAAGTTTGTTTTCAATTTATTATTTCATTATATTTTACTATTTTTATTATCCTGTAAGGTGTTAAAATCCCTTCTGATTTCTGATATAAGAATATGTTGTTTGTGTATCAACAATGTATATCTGGTATTAATTGATGCAGTTTCTTTGAATCAATGCCAACAATTGCTTAATAATTTAGATTTCAGAGTTGGAGACAGAAAATGCCAGATCAGGTAGTAACCCCCACAAAAAAAAAAAAAACAACTCAAAAAGGATGAAAGTTAGAAGAGAGCATGTCTAAAGGAAATTTCTTTTGACATAAATTTGAGTAGGTTTAACGTACGAGATCAACTCTATTACGTCACAGAGTTGATTCCTTCAGAATCAATCCCGCACCTTAAAATTATGAAATTAAATATAATATGACTTTAACTAAGTTCAACTTAATTTGAATTCTGGACATTTTTTCAAGTTGCACTTTCTTTTAAACGTGGAAAACCAGTGTAAGAACATTCCTGGGAATTGGAATAAACGTTTATGTAAAGACTTTTCAGGAAAAAAAAAAGTGTACATTAGAGCTACTCCTAGAAGCAACAAAAGGGAATATATCAAAATATTATAAACAAATCGAACTTTTATTGATCTTAATTATTCTAGCGTATTAGATTGGATTTAAATGTTAAAAATTTAAATGGATTGATTCGATAAAACAAATTTGTCAAAAACCAATGTCATATGAATTTATTACGTATTTCTCATGTCAATAAATAGTCGTTCGAATTACCTCAAAGTGGTTTGATGGTAAAAGGTGTTCATTTAGTATATCAATGTCTTAGGTTTGAGGTCGTCGACTCGCATATGTATATAAATAGATGTACGTACTGAACTCAATTCATTCGAGATAAAGCTAGCTAAACTCATTTTAGTTTAATCTAACTACACTGAAAATCAACCTAAGATTAAAAAAATAATTACAAACTTATCAATACAGTATAAGATCCAATTAAACTTTATAAACAAATTCTATACCTTTCATTTAGTCTCACATGTCATACTAACTCTTAATTGAGTTGGTTATAGACGGTCGAGTTCCACTTTACTCATATATGATATGAATTGTCGTACATGGAAACCATTCCCGTGTTGTTGAAGTAGTTACTCTGACCGTGATCATAGCGATTGATTTAGATCAATTCCGACAAAACCTTGACCTTACCAGTGTGAGCCCTAAAATAAAAAAAATAAAAATAAAAATCGGTCTCCTACTTAATGCCTCTTGTACCAATAAGCCCAAGCCTGGAAATGACAATGGGCTAAGTTGATAATGGGCCTGGATCGAACCAAGCTACCCTTTATTATATGTACATATTCAAAGGCTTAGCCTTACAAACCTTATGGGCTAATTTAAGATTTGTACAGGTTTTGAATCAAAAGGAATCAACAGGTTTCGGTACTAGATCAACTCTTTAACTATGCAGAATAACACGGTCACTTTTAGGAGAGTGAACATTACAAAGCCGATCCCGCACTAGATAATTATTAGGTTCTGAATACTTGATAGATGATGACAATTCAAGCAGGCAATGGACTTGTCAATTCATCTCCATGACTAGTAAATTATGAGCTTGTCAGCTTGTGTGTTACATTGCCAAAAGCGTTGTTGTTTGTCATTTCACTTACTTTCATCATTTCCTAAAATTGTTCATATATTTTCTTCTCCTAGTTTTCAAGCTCATCAATCTTGTTTCCATCAACTAGCTGCATTTATTTTTTCTCAGAATTTCTCTATTTTGGATGTTTTATTTGTCATTCTCTGCACAAATAAATCCGGTCTCGTTGATAGTGCTAGCAGACAATTTTAGAACATAATATTATATAAAAAATTACTACAATGGGTTTTTTTTTTCTTTATTAATTTAATTACCTTGATGCTCCACTTGAACCATAAAGACACACATGTAGAATTGACAAAATACAAAATACAGAACCGAACATGTTTGATCTCTGTCTTATCTTATGCAGCAATCACACTTCTCTATTTTATAACATTAGTTTGAGATTTTCTTCCAAATATTAATTTACCAAAACAATTATGACAAATAGAGCCAAACAAAGCCGAAACTAAAAATAAATTCGGCCGAATTATGTTTTTTTTTTAAGTATTAAAAGAAGGATTCCAATAATTTGTGATGCCGACTGGACCCCCCACTTTTACATGAAAGAAGTACTGTCATCTGTGTAACCATTTGTGTTAAGATGTGATATTGTGATGTGAAACCAAATTTTAGTTCTATAATATAATTTAGGTACCAAAATGATTTGACTATTCATTCGATTCTGTCTTCCTATTACCATTTTCAGACATCCCAAAAGCTTAATCTCACACAACCTTTATGAGAATTGTTTTTTTTTTTTTTTTTAAAAAAAAAAAACACTAATACATTTATCACATAAATTAAACATCAATTTTCCCTGATGATCAGTATCATAATTTTATTAATGGTTAGACTATATCAACTTGGATTTATAATTTCAATTTTCAACAATTTATTTACCTTTAATTCAACAGTTGATTCTATTGCTTAGTTGATATACATTCTTTTCTGGATTCAAATATATTAAAACCTTTACAATAACTTAGACTTCTGTTGTATATCAATTATCAAACAACATAGATTGACAGAAAATATAACCTGACCAACAACACTTGAACTCTAAAGAAAAGTCCATCCTCTCAAAATATTGTTTTCTAATGAAGGTAATTGGCCCTATTTAATTAATTATATGATCATGGAATAGGATATGTATAAATATATATATATATATATATATATATATAGTACGTTTCCCAGGTGCAGATCCCCAGACATAATTGAAGTTTATATATAGAAGAATGGCTAATAGATGTAATGGAAGGTTTTGACATAATTAAACCGATCGATGAGAGTTTGAATAATGCTTGAATATGAGGTCCGTTGGGAGTTGTCAAAGAGTAGAAGACAATTTATTTATGATGCCTGCTATTTTTATATAAAATAAAACAGTGACCTAATTAAATAATGCACCATCTGCTGGTTACTGGCATGCACGATGAGCATTGCCTCGTACGTTTTTTACTAATTAAACATTATAAAATGATCTGCTTTCTTCTAAGCTTGAACAAATCAATATATACATTTAAAATTTGTTGTCTAACAGCCTATATTATTTGTTAATTGTATGTTGAAGAGGAGCATGATAAAAAGGGTACTTGAGGTTGCTGATGGAAGAATAAGAAACATGTCTCTTTTTGGAAATGAAAAAAAGAAAAAAAAAGAAGAAACCTTTAATGAGTAATTTTTTTTTCTTTTTTAAATTGATTTGTTACGTTCATTATATGTATAATTACACATCCAATTCAAGAGAAGGAGAGAAATATACGACAACATATGTATGTGTACATAATTTCCATTGTCAAGCATGCTACTAGATGAACGGATAAAATTATAGAGCTGGTTTTATGATATGATCCATAGGTGCAGAAGGTTGTGAAATGTTATAGAGCGGGTTTTATAACATTACAAAATAAAATTAAGAAATTTTTTATTTCCCAAAATTTTCCGCACTATGAAATTGTTACTGATCTATACCTACAGTTGAATTAAGATGATTTTAAAATTTGTTAAGAGATTTTTTCTTCATTTCTGTTGACTAACAATCTCATACAATACAACCTCCTTAAATTAAATTAATACTCGATAATATAATAAGAGTAATGTTATTTTGTCTAAATTTGGTGTTCAAACCTGGTGCCCAAATGATGTGGCAATACTTTAATTCATTCATTTAAATCATGCAAATCTAATACAATCTCAATGAATAGACTATAATGTTGCCACATTATTTGGACACCAAATTTGAACAAAGTAGTATTATTGATGATATAATACTTTTTTCCGATCCCAAGGGGATAAATCAATAATTTCAATAACTTGATAAGTTAATAATTTCAGAAAACCCCTATATAAATCTGTGGTTCGACAGGGGAGAAGATAGGCAGGGGCAAACAAGGGCCATGACCCCACGACCAAAATATTTTCAACAAGTTTTTCATGTATAAAATTGTCATAATGTGTTATATAAACAAAGATATCTCTAACTCATCATATTATTTTTTAATTATAAACATAATTATTACCTTTTAAAGTCTGGTACAACCAATATATCTAAAAAAGTTTGATGTAAGGCAACATCAGCAGCTATCCATTATATGAAGAAATTATTCATATGTTCCTATTTAATAATATATCTAATGAATATATATTATGAAGATTATTAACCATGATCACTAAGAAATATTGGACGTGATAGATTATTTACTAAAGTAGTAAGTTCATTTTGTGAGACATGCAACATAGATGTTCTAGATAGTAATGCTTGTTACAATGCAATACGAGGTCGAACTCGACATCAACAAGATAATTTTGCAATTAAACAGTGTTATTGGGTATGTATATAGTTTATGTTGCAATTGATTCTCAACTACAATAATTAAATATGAGTATAGATTCGATTATAAATGATTTTTTAGATTTTAAAGAGACATTTTGAGTTATAAAACTTATGTTTATTTTATTTATTAATTTATGAGACTAAACGGTATTACATTTATTTTTTTAATATTAATATATATGTCTTCCCCCCACACCCCACCCCACCCCACCCCTCCCCTAAAAAATATTAATATATATGTCTTCCCCACACCCCCCCTCCCCCCAGTCAAAATCCTGGCTTCACCCCTAGACCGGTTCCATTCATATCATAAATTAATAATTTGCTAAAATTACAAATATAATTTACTATTATATTTTTTTTAAATATAATTTTATTATTGCTTCTTTTAAATTATTAAGTGTTGTTGATGCTTTGAGTGCATAATGAAATTAATTTTTTTTTGTTGATTTAATGTATTTTAGTTGATTAATGACTTAGATTAGTTGAATTTTTGGTTGGTCATTTGTTTATACATTGAATCATAAATATAATCAATAAATTAATTTATCGATTAATTAATAATTTTGAACAGTCTGACATTATTAATTTCTTTTGAAAGTATTAGAAGTTTTTTTTTTAGAGGAGGACTCGAACCCGTAATTTATAAAGGTTTTACTATGTACAGATTAATTGTAGATGAAACCATCCACATAAAAACAAAGCTAATTGATACATCTATAAATCTATTTAATAAGGTTGTCAGTGATCGGAATTCGTAGATAGACCTTGAACAATACATAATAATAATATTCATTAATTGTTTTTCTATAGTCAATAATAATAATAATAATAATAATATCCATAAATTGTTTTTTTTTTCCTTTTCAAACTCTGGTCTCAAAGAATTGGAAGCATGAACCACATAAATTTAGGAGTTGAATGCTCACAAAAAAACATAAATAAAAGTTGTCCGATCCCCTGCCTGTCATGACATAATTAATTAGGATAGTTTAATTAACAGTGGCCAATGATGATAATGAAGAAGCATGTAGCCCGTGCTGGCTCTTCTGCAAACAAATTAAGTTTATATTAATTAAATAAATAATTAATTCTATTAACATGTACCTTAGTACACATTATCAATTAAGGTTAGTGTTAATCAATACCCTTAAGATATATGTTAACAACTAAAAAAAATTTCAAAAAAGAAATTATTAACTACATTTATTGTTTTAGTCAATGCAATAAATGTTTTCTACCTTTAGTAAATTTTTAGTTATTAACAGGTGCCCTTAAAGCACAAGTTAACACTACCCATCAATTAAAAAAAATGGATGGTGTTAACCCGTACCCTAACGACACAAGTTAACAACCAATTAATTTCTATAAATAGAAATAAACACACATTTCAATAACTATATTTATCATCTTATTACAATAAATGATGTGATTATTTTCCATTTATAGTAATTAATTGGTTGTTCTACCTCAAAAAAAAATACCTAAAAAGGAAAATATTAATTACATTTATTATTTTAGTCAATGTAATAAATACATATTTATAATAAATGTTTTTCCTTTTTAATAAGTATTTAGTTGTTAACATGTGTCATGTGTCCGGAGGACACACGTTCACACTACCTTTAAATAAATACAATATTTTGTTGTTTTCACATGATATCAACATATAAAATATAAAATGTTTATAAAAAAGACACATATCATATATGTTGTGATCACAACCTCATACTTCATGTGGGGATTGGTTTATATGTACACTCATCTACCTAATATAATATGTTTATTCTTGCAAGTTCTTACTCTTGATAATAATATAATTCCAGATAATAATAATATAAGTAATACTACTTTGTCTAAATTTAGTGCTAAAATGATGTAGCATTATTTGGATATTAAATTTGAATAAAATAGCATTACTCTAATAACATTATATATGCATCCACGGATTCCACGATGCAGAATCTAATAGCCAAGGCCCAATTTTTTCTTGGAAAGTCGATGAGTTAAAAAATGACTACTATTTGTACCAAAATGGATTGATAACGATTTTAGTATTTACTATAAATTACTATGCAATCTTTATCTAGTGAGATGATTGTATTTCACTAAAAATATGGTTGTCAGTTGTCATAACTATTGTATTAAAATTATCAAATTTTCAAACGTTCATTAACTTATACAAATTTAACATTCAGCTGTATATATTCTAGATTTTTTAAAATTATTTAACGTCTTGAATCTTGATGGTCGGTTCGGGTCAAATTAATCAAAGAAGGTTACATAAACATAGCAAGGCAGGGGTTGATAAAGAGTTAGTGACATGGTTGCACGATCAAATTAATTATTATTGAGAAGTGAAAGACAAATGTGTTGAAAAAGTAAAGATATTTAAAAGGCGAAGAAACAAACAACGAAGCTCGCTTGCTTGCTTTGGTTTAGGCAGCGTCCGGTTCCACAAAACCTAACTCGCACGCAAACGCAATAATAGTGTAATAAAAGGCATATAATACATTACCAATCCAATCACACGAGTCCTGTTAAGTGTTTACATCACAATTCACAATTCATCTTAAATATTGCTGTCACAATCTTTTCTAACCAGATATTTCCTGTCAAATGTATATCATTTTTTATTATTTTTTTAATCTTTTGATGTTTATTTTATTTTATATATACTATATTTATTGTTCTGCGGCGCATGATAATTGTCGTTGTATTGCGTAAACGAGGATGAGAGAGAGATGTAGATATATAAACAAATTGGAGGAGACGATCAAAATATCAAATGGTAACACCAATTGCATCTCAACTTGTGTCCACAAAAATCAAAAACATATTTCTCGATCTTAAACCAGTAGGAGCAATGGGTAATGCAAGTATGCAACAAATAAATAAATTGAACAAACACCTTACCGAGACCCATCGACATCAAGCTCTATATGTGAGGTATGAATATTTGTTACGAAAATTATAAATTCAAAAGCAATCAAACAATCACATACGAAAGCAAAAAAAAAAAAATATAAAGATATGTGAGATTTTAAGTGCTTCAACGTAAGTCTACATTCATAAACTCTAAGAGCATCTCTAAATGTATATTGCTCTAATGCAAATATGCATTTGGAGAAAATTTAGTGCCACATAGGATAGATAGTTAAAAAGTTAGAAAAACTCTCTCCAATACAATTATCTAACTTCAATATGGAGATGATGTGGCAAGAAAAAAATTAGAGAATATGTAGTTGGGTTTCTAATTCTAGAAACTCTCCTAGAAATGTTGACTAAGATTTCCAACTCTTACCACCAATAATATTAAAGCTCATTTAATTGTAAAATAAAAGATGAGTGAATGAAATAATTGTTTTATTATGATTGGTCAAAAATTAGATGCATATTTGACTTTTGATAATTGCACTGGAGATGTGAATATAAATTTCTCTAAATTATTTTTCAAAAGTGGGCCTACAATGAATAAAAATGCTGATGTGGCACTATTTATAAAATCAAAAATGCATATTTGCATTGGAGATGCTCTAAGAATATAAGAGTTTAGGTAAAACTGAAGGGTCATCGTAGCGCAACAAGACTGATTAAGGCCTCACAACCAAACAATATTTACTCTTACAATTGAGAGATGTCTATAAATTTAACAAACACTATATGCGTTTTTCAAATATCTACTCTCATAATACCATAGAGAAAACTTCTTTTACATACTTGTTGTTAACAGCATTTTTTTGGTAGGGGTCCAAAAAAGAATTTTCCACCTGTCTACCTAGTCGAAGTGCCAGAACCATGACTCAAGAAAAGGGAAGGTACCGTGATACCACGTGTTCAGTACCTTGCAGGTACCCTGCGTCTCATGTTTGACACCTAGGTACCATGGACATCTACTTGAGTACCCAAGTACCTCGACGTCTACCTGGTACCCGAGTACCTCGACATCTACCTGGTACCCAGTACCTTGACATCTGCCCAGAATCCAACCGAGATAAGCGTTTTACCTACCAAATAGAACGACGGTCACCATGAAGATACCAACACGCCGTCGAGAATAAACTCTATCTTCAGCGAGAGAAGAACAAACACCAGCGAGATATAGAGAAGAATAAGCGCCACACCAGTAACTCAGACTGGTACGCCAACGTACCACACCACCGGGATACGGAATCAGTATTTCTCTCCAAACAACGTAGGAGGGAAAAGTTGACTCCTTCGCTATTTAAAACACCATAAATGAGACCAAACGGTTAACCAAATCAAAGTTTAAATACGACAGTAATTAACGGAATCAAATTCTGCGCCTTTAGCCTCACTCAACGTCTTTCAACGCCTAAAGAATGACTCCAAATAATCCACATTAATATGACCGGATTCTCAGAAATATTGGATGTCTATAAGTAAGGCCATGAAGGACGAGAGGGAGCAGAAATTTTTTCTGGACCGGAGAGAAAGCAGTGAGAGTCTTTGACAATCACTAGAGGATATAGCCACTTATCGACATAAACGAATTCTCCACCACCATTCTGTGTGAAAGAGAGAAAAAGAGAGTGTATTGTAAGACTTGTATAAACTCATATTCAATAAAACAGTGCCTATTTTATTCAACTTCTTCTTTACATTTTCTTCTCTTAATCTTCAACGTAAGACAACATCCTGGTACCGAAGATACCTACCCCACTGCCACTTGTCGGTAGTGGTTAAGGGTGCTAATTGGAATTTTGCTTCCCTAGTGAATTTTGCCGTGCAATCCATTCAGGGTACCGGGACTCCCTGATGAACTTTACCTTCGGTAGCTTGTCTACCTACTCTTGCACCGTGGAATTCATTTCTAGATTGAAATGCCTCCTCTTCTGCTTGATTGGCATAAATGTAGGGTCTATTGCTAATCTGTAAGCTGTCAAAGTGACGGGAATTCTTGGCATATCCTCGTGGCTCCAGGCGAAGATGTTGCTGCATTCCCAAATGAGCTTTATCAGACCTTTCTTCACTCCTATTTCCAACGCCATGACAGTTACCTGCGCACATTGTTTGGCAAGTGCCACTGGATTGGTAGATACAGGTGTAACACTTGCGTGTTGCCTGCTGGTCTCCTCTTATCTCGCCTACCTTGTCCCCTATCGGAAATTTTAGAATGTTGTGGTAGATTGATACTACACCCTTAATGGCAGATAGGAAAGGTCTCTCAAGAATGGCGTTGTAGGTAGACGGGATGTCGACCACAACAAAATCTGTCATGAGGTTTTGCTGGAGTGGCGTTGTTCCCACTATCACAGGTAGGATCATTGATCACGTGGGTATCGATGAGTCCTCAGTGGACCCATACAACGAGGTGGTGTAGTTGTTGTAGCAATGGTTTTTCAAGTTGAACTGCTCCAAAGCACCCTTGAAAAGGATGTCAACGTTGCTACAGGTATCAGTAAGGAAACGGTGGACCAGACAATTTGCTATTTGCACGGTGACAACCATGGGGTCATCATAGGGCTGCACAGTGTTGTATACATCATCCTTGGTGAAAATAATTTGGGATAAAGGAGGGAATCTTGGCGATCCCCTGGCGACCCGGAGGACATCCTGGCCTGCATCTAACCAGGGTACTTTCCTAGCATGATTTTTTCTGGAATTGTTAGAGGTTCATGCCTGGGTGGGACCTATGCTGATGGTGTGGGCTATTTAGATCTGCCCTATCAGATCCTTCCATTTTGCTTTCTTTTTCTCCTCAGTGGTTGTCGTGGATCGATACTAGAGGTGGAAGGCTTAACTTGTCAAAGGCAGGTATCCTGATATCCGGTTGGTTGGTCTGTCTCCTGGTGTCTGGTACAGCGAGCTGGTGGGTGCTACCTTTCCCGACCATTCAAAGGCAGATGCTCTCAATGAAGGTTGCGACCTGTTGGTCAAAGCTGGCTGGGTCTGCTACCGGAGCGGCAGGTATCTGAGGGGTAGCCTGCGCGATAGCTACTGGTGCTGGAGTGGGATTGAGATTCTTCCCCCTTACCTTGCTTCTGACCCTTTCGGGTTGAAGTGATTGATTGGTGCCCTGATGGATGGGCTGATCCTGAGAAGATCAGAGTCTCATACTGGCAATGCTGCAAGAAAACGAGATTCACATGCTTTTTTTAGGGATGTGAAAACTTCCCACAGACAGTGCCAAAAAGTGTTAACGGAAAAATTCACTCGGGAAACGAAATTCTAATTAGCACCCTCAACCGCTACTGGTAGGTGGCAGCGGGGTATGTATCCTTCAGTATTGGGATGTTGTCTTACGTTGGAGATTAAGAGAAGAAAAGGTAAAGAAGAAATTGAATAAAGTAGGCACTGTTTTATTGAATATGCGTTTATACAGGTCTTACAATACACTTTATTTTTCTCTCTTTCACACAGGATGGTGGTGGAGAATTCTTGTATGTCGATAAGTGGCTATATCCTCCAGTGATTGTCAAAGACTCTCACTGCTTTCTCTCTAGTCCAGAAAAAATATCTGCCCTATCTCGTCTTTCATGGCCGTACTTATAGACATCCAATATTCCTGAGAATCCGGTCATATTAATATGGATTATTTGGAGTACAGCTTTAGGCGTTGAAAGATACTGAGTGAGGCTAAAGGTGCGAGATTTGATCCCGTTAATTACTGTCGTATTTAAACTTTGATTTGATTGACCGTTTAGTCTCATTTATGGTGCTTTAAATGGCGAAGTAGTCAACTTTTCCCTCCTACGTTGCTTGAAGAGAAATACTGATTTCGTATCCCGATGGCGTGGTACGTTGGAGTACCGGTCTGACTTTACTGGCATAGCGTTTGTTCTTCTCTGTATCTCGCTGGTGTTTGTTCTTCTCTCATTGAAGATGGAGTCTATTCTCGAAGGTGTGCTGGTATCTTCATGGTGACAGTCGTTCTGTTGGGCAGGTAGGACGCTTATCTCGGTTGGATTTTGGGTTGATATCAAGGTATTGGGTACTAGGTAGATGTCGAGGTACTCGGGTACTAGGTACACGTCGAGGTACTCAGGTACCGGGTATATGTCCATGGTACCTAGGTGTCAAACATGAGACGATGGGTACCTGCGAGGTACTGAACATGTGGTATCGCGGTACCTGTCTTTTCTTGAGTCATGGTTCTGGCGCTTCGACTAGGTAGACAGGTGAAAAATTCTTCTTTGGACCCCTGCCAAAAAAGGTTGTCAACACTTGTAAAATACGTATGGTGTGACTGAAACCTCGACCACTAACAAAGAAAGGGAGATACATACCACCAGGAGTGGAACCAGAAATTCAAGTTTGGGGGTTATTATTAAAAAAACAAAAAACTTTAAGGGGTTCAAGGTGAAAAAGACTTAAAACTTGATAACATTTTTAGAAATTTTATAAAGGGATTTTAGAAACCTTTTGAAGGCCGGAGGCCGGAGGCCGTGACCCCCACCAACCCCCCTCTTCCTCAACCCATGATACCATATAAGCTAAAAGAGGATGTGTATAATAAATTCTTTTTAAGTGGAGTGAAAATGGGTGTGACACATGATTATTGATACTTAGAGAAGGATAAATTTTGAAATGTTATCAACAAGGCATATATAGGTAAATGATTCTAAGCTTCTCCATGACTAGCTTTAGCTTTAATGCTTTATGATGGAACCATATAATATATATAGTTATACTTCACTTTCAAAGACAACATAATTTTAGGTTAACTAACTATCATACAGCATCAGGGAAGGAATCCTGTTCCTTATTTATCTTTTCCATATTAGACGGTCCAGATGAACCCACGTGCATGCAATTTGTGCACTCGTAGTGCTTTAATTTTTCATGACAAGTGAAAAAAAAATTTAAAAAAAATCCCATATTAGTTATATTTTTGATGGTCCATGAATAGATTCTCTAGTTATCTTGATGATTCTCTACCGTCCAAATTTATTAAAACAAAAACGGAAAGAAGGAAAGCACAAACACATTAAAAGTATGAAAAGTGTGAAGGAGAGATAGAAAGGACTTACCTTATTGGTAGATAAGCATTTTTGCTTTGGTTGGTTGGATTCTCATTTTTGCAACCAATTATAAGTGAGATATTAACTTCTTTTTTTTATAATAAAAACAAAATTAATTTATTTTGCAAGATGCAAATTGGAAAGATAAACACTTCAATTACAATCTTTTTTTTTTTGTTGGAAGCATTTACAATCTCTCATTTCATTTTCCAAATATAATCACTACTTCCAAAAACAAAAAACAAAAAATGGGTGTTGTTTACAATATTCATATCTAAAATCATACGTGGAAGATTTATTTTCTCTTTGTTTTTTACAAAATTGTGTTTAAACCACTTTTATAATTTTATTTGTATCTTATATTTTGAAAATTATTTTTATATCACAAAAAATGTCCCTTCTTATAATATAAGTTTTTTTTAAAAAAAATTAAATAATTAATTTATAAAGATGGTTCAACAAATCATAAGAAAATTCTATAATTACTAAATTTATTATATAAAAATCTTACTAATATCCATTAACCTTACCTAAGATTAATTTTAAGCCTTTCATTTGTGACTATATATACATAACTCATTAATTGGAAATTTGAATCTTGTAGGAAAAAAATATAAAATTCTCGTATTTAATAATGAGTTCTTCTTTCGTTATAACGATTTTTTTTTCTTTCAAGTCCGTTATAAAATTATGCATGTAAATGCATAAATCGAAAGAGATTGATGGGTATAGATTTAAAGTTGTAATTGGAAACTAATTGTAATAATAATAATAATAATAATAATAATAATAATAATAATAACAACAACTTTTGGTAGGGTAAGAAAATAAGCAAATTTGGAATTGACTTTTATAGATGGTTGTGTGGGCGTGAGTGATGAGATGGTCTCCATCCAAATGGCACACTTTTGAAGGAGAGAGAGCTTTCTCTCCTCTCTCACTCACACTCATGTGATCCCTTGACCTTTTGTTTTAAAAGACCTATGCAAACATGCCTTTATTTCGTGGATCCCACTTTTTTCAACAAACGCTTTTAGCTTACCTTGGCTTGGCTTGGCTTATCAATTTAAGTGCTTCTTGTTCAAGTGGCTTTTTCTTTTTTGGTTCTGTTTGTTTTAGCTAAGAATCCTATAAAGCTAAAGTGATAAAGTTAAGTTCATGGAAGAAGTTCCTCTCATCTCATGTTTTAAAGTGTTGGCTTTTTCACCTTTTTAACGCCAATTTGTTTTGGAAAAATAACAATTCATGAAAGTGACTCGTGTATATTAGGCCAAAAGGGTTCTTCATTTATTTATATATTTATAAAAAAACTATTTTAAATTTTGATTAAATTTCAAAATCAATTATATAACTGATCGAGTAAGAGATTTGTCGGAACTAATTAGTGAGATAAATCGTTATAGGTGTAGCCCGAAAAGTAACTCTCACTACCAGGAAGAGATCTTCTAATCACAAAGCTACGAGTGCATGTTCTTTGATTATATATATTTTTGTCCACTATTTGAATTTGCTTGAATTTTGAGTAAAAACATATGAGAGATCACTTATAAATATAAGAATTTTTTTTTATTAAAGGCAAAGCAGGTAAGGTTATATTCTTCAAATCTTCAATAATATACATTAATTTTTTTTAAATAACTTAATGAAAGTGATTAATGATTGAATGCTTTTGATATAAAATAAATACACCAAATAATGTTGGTAAATATTAGATTATATGAAAGAAAAGAACCACAAAATTTATGGCAAGGCTTTGTATGTTGCAAAGTTTAGAATAATTAAGGAAACTTATTACTTTAGCTTTATAACAAAACAAGGGAATAAGACATCAAACCTCTTTTTTACATCCTTTAACTTTTGCAAATTAAAGGGTCTAAAGACTTTAAACTAATGTAGGAAATTATTGGAAAAGTGTTATGAGTTAAAATTGTATAAAAGCATCCCGTTTAAAGCCTTAAATGTGGGTTGAACACTCGTTCAGTTTGATAATGTCTCATGTTCAATATTCTTATCAAAGTGGTTAAACACTTCCCTTTTATTTCAATGATAGGGTTCAAATCTCACATTTGCTCTTTTACCGATAGCAAGAGTTGCAATTGGAATGTATTTATAACGGTTGATTTCGAAAAATCTCAATTTGACTCTTGACCTAATTAAAAAAAATTTGGGTTAGTGATTTCTAAAGCCACTGATTTGATGAGGTTGTCCCTAAATGGTCATTAATTCTTTAAAATGACTCAAATTAGCCATTTCATAGAAAAAAAGTATCGATTGTTGCCACTTTGATTTTTAATTTTTTTTTATAGAATTTAACATTATGTAATTTAAACAACAAGCTCAAAAATAACAAGTTTTAGTCAAATTGGCTATATTTTGGAATTTAAACAACAAATTAAAGAGACATCTTGGATGTTCAAATAGCGAAAAAAAACATCATAAAATTTTAGTACGATAAGAACTAAATTATGTTCAAGTTTTCCGTGATTGATGTGGATTTGTTCTCAAGAACGCTTCCCAATTTCAATGCTTGAAATTAATGTATAAGTTGCAGTTCTTTATGGGTGTCATGTTACAGATAACAACAACTTTCTGTTACATTTTAACATAATGGCCGCTAATGAACAATGTTTTATTGAAATGGTGATTTTGAAACAATTTAAATAATGAATGATCATTTTGAGACTCCATCTACCGATTAATGGTGTTTAATGATATTTTCTCAAAAAATTACAATAAGACAGAAAGAGCCAAGCCGGTTGTGGCCGGCTAAGAAGTCGTAGGGAGTGTCTTTAATGGTGGTGGTAACGGGTAAGGGTATCGTCTGCATGTGCGCAATAGTACTTCGGTGGCCACACTCACACACAGCCAAGCCAACCATCTCACAGCCACCCGCTGAGCCACTCTCTCTTTCTCTAAAAACTAAAAGCTTTGTTTTGGGGTACCCTCGTCGTCTATAAGCCAACAATATAGTCAGCTCCCTCCCTCTTTCTCTTGGGACCCTCACGCCCTACGACCGCACCTCACTTATGATGAAGCCGGCCCCACACACATGCCTCCTTCTCTCTTGTCCATGTCATCATTTTACTCTAACGCAATTGCACCTTTCGCACTTCATATTCCTTACGGCAATGTCCTTGCCTATCTTAATGTTGTTCACTTGGACTATACCTAATTAAAAAACATTCAAAACTATGCATTGCTTTTTTGAAAAAAATAATTTAGTTTATTTTATTCAAATTTTGAATCTTTAATGTGTAATCTTACTCCTCAGGACACACGTTGATTAGATATTTTCGTCAAGATAGGATCAATTATCAATACCTTGTTTGGGGAGAGTATGTGATTGGCAACTAAAGAAAACAAGTAGGAAATTTAGGTATACCTTAAGTAATGAAACTATTGTAACGATATAAGATTGACCTAGTTAAAGTTGGGCACTGAAACCTAAACCAACTTGAACCATATGACCTAAACCAAAAAATGTGTTATGGGTGCAAATCACGGACCGTTGGTTAAACAACTCGTGTGCGTCCTGCGTACATGAATGTTGCATCATTCGAACCGTGGGTGAGCAGCACCGGTTTTTTTCCCTATCAAAATTTGATCACTGAATTAAAACATTTATTTCCGAATTAATGTGATTGATTCCTCACTGAATGTAATGTATATAATATTGTTCTTTATCTTGAAAAAATTACTGTCCTTCGTTTTTGCTCACTTTCTTTCTATTCATCTGGTAAGTTCTGACCATAATTTGAGTTAGCTGAAAGTAGTCGTGTTGTGTATACACTTCTACTGGTTGAATCGTTATATCCCGAGAGACAAACGTCAAACATATACGGTGTAGAAGACAAATTTGTCTTAAGGACACTTCAAGCCATGATTTTAGGTTCTTTTGAACCAGATTTCTATTGTGTTTATTTGCTTATCGTTGTCTGATTGTCTGAAAATAATGAACACCTTTATTACATATTTTCCTTCATTCAGTTATCTTTGGCTCCATTATTTTCTAGTTCGTTACTGTAATATCTCTCTTTGGTAAGTTTTCATTTGTTGCCATTTTTTACTTTGAGTAATGCTATACAACCCAAAAAGTTAACCCAAATAATCTGACAAAAGAGTTGTCATCACCATACAATATCAAATCACTTGACTCAGTGGTATGCCCTCACACCAACAACAATGAAACTATGAGTTCAAGTCATGTTCCTTCATTAAAATCCATGGCCGGAGCGAAAAAAATTTGTTTGAGCTAGTATACTAATATACAATATTTATGGGGTAGTAAAATTTTAAATATATATATATATATATATATAAAGAATATTTTATTTTATTTTATTTTTTATTTAAGAGGCGGTAACCGCCGGGTTGCCCATTTGTATTTGCCTCTACTAAAAGAGTGATGCTATTGACACCCCCACTACTGAACTATTTATGCCTCAATTTGTAAAATTTTGATTTAATTATATACAATTAAATGGGTTTATTAATTTTTTTGATTTATTTCCAGGATTAACCTTTTACATATTTTTCAAACTTAATACACCCTATATCTTTTTCAAAAAATAAAATAAAAATAAAAATACACTTCATCTCTGATCTTTATATACAGTTTTCTCATATCTATTTGCAAGACTTATTTTTTTTTTCTTATTTCATGGTGAAACTATCCTTATTAGATGCGATTTTTTTTCTATAGTCGATTGAATTGTTGGTGGTATATTGTGAG
Organism: Dipteronia sinensis; assembly: GCA_033220585.1. Lineage (NCBI taxonomy): Eukaryota > Viridiplantae > Streptophyta > Magnoliopsida > Sapindales > Sapindaceae > Dipteronia > Dipteronia sinensis. Next base: position 39,492,733 of record CM065643.1, read on the forward strand.
TGTGCTATTGATCGTCTAATGATTTTTTTGTGCGATTGAGTTGGAGTTTTGGTGTGGTTTCGTTTCGTCAGATATTATGTTTTTTTGGTTGCGATTCCTGGTGCAATTTCGTTAATTTTTTTTTTGTAAATAACATTAAACTAAATTTCGAAGATCCAGAATAAAATCTACAAAAAAATTGATACAAATCATTTAATGCCTCTGAAAGAAATAAACTAAGAGAAAAAAAAATAGTAAACATGGATCTGGAATTTGAAAAGAAAAACAAAACAAACATGTGAAACAATAAAATCAATAAATATTAAATATGAGACACATGAAATCGAGATCTAAAAGAAAATATAAATATAAATAATAAACATTCAACGATTTGAAATAATCAATATCATTAGGGTTTTGAAATAAGGAAAATAGGGTTTTATAAGTTTTACTTTGTACATGATTTTTTTAATAAAAATTATATGTCTCTTTAAGTAATTTGATAAAGAAAAAAAGAATACAAAATAATTTAAAAAGAGGGATATAAATAGTTCAGTAATTGGAGTGCCAATATCACTACTTCTACAAAAATCTCATATCAATTATAAAAAGAAGAGGAGAAAATTACTTTAATGAACAAAAAGAATATTCTAAAGCATATAACCAATGATGGTGTTAATTTTTATTTTGAAATATGGTATAAAATCTTAGATATAAGGTATAAAATCTTATTTGCAAGTCATGGTAAGTAATTTTTTTTTAAATTTTTAATTTTTTGAAGTATTACACAATTATATAAATTCAAGGTTTTTTTTAGGGGATGAGATGACTTAAACCCGCAACCTCATGATGTATGTGTGAGTAGTTTACCACCCGACCAACCTCATCTCGTCAAGTTATGGTAAGTAATTAAATGTTTAATTCTACAAACTAATACACCTTCGCATATGACAAATGTGACAATTACGTTTAATTTGCATACTATTTATTGGGATCATTGATTATTCCAACTGAAAATGCAGAAACTTACTCTTATTAGCAACAGCAAAAAAATCTATCTATACTGGAGACAATCCGGTGGAGTGGATCTCCTCTCAAAAATCAACATGATTTGTACAGGTATCAGCAATTAGTTGTGTTTCCAATGTAAGCACTTGTACCAAATTAGTCCACATGCTCATATTATATATGCTGATTAACATGTATAATCTTCTTCTACAACTAAGTGTACGCTGTCATGTCGCTTTATATGTTAAGGTGTTTTTAACTCCGCATGATGTAATTCACTTGCTTATATATTGTTTTTCTAGGGCTTCATGTTCGTGACTTTCAAAATTTTAAACTTGGCGATTATTATTTTGGTCCCCGAGTTTTATCGATTTATTAGGTTTTTTTTAACTATGTTTACATTTTTTTAAATACGTGATCCCTAAATTTTCATAAATACGTGATCCCTAAATTTTCATAAATACATCAATGAGGTTCCTTATTCATACATTATTTATAACAAGATTTAACTAATTGTAAACTTATTTTCATACATTATAAGAAGTTATAATATTCAAAACATCTCTTTTTCCCAAATTTTACCCTCGTAGGCATACAATATAGATATATTTATAACATACTAATACACATCACCACATTTTTATCATATAAGTAATATAACCTTAATCATAATAATACATATGGCAAACGTGTGATGACGTTTATTAGTATGTTATAAATATGTTTATATTGTGTGTCTATGAGATAAAAATTGTCATTTTCCCTTATTCATCTATATTTTTCATACATAAGCATTTATATTATAATTGCATGTCTTAAATTCATGATCGACATGCAGGGTTAAATAGTGGATTTAATAACAGTTTGGTAACGAAGCACATGCTGCTCATGTAGGGCTACACCAAAATTAATCAATAATCATGATGATTAAATCTGATGCAAATCAACCACGTTCAGAAAGTACTATCTTTTTTGTCTACTATCCAAATACATGAAAATCCTCACAAAACTAAATTTATCATGTGTAAAATGCAAAATATTTTAAATTTAAATAGAAGGGTAAATTACACTCACACCTTTAATGTTTGGGTTTAAAACATCTAAATGGAAAAGTTTCCTTATTCTACACTAACACCATGACACTTAATCAACATTCGTTAAAATATAACGACAACGAGTTAATTTTATCATTTTTCAAAAACTTCATTTATAAAATATATATAAAAAAGAGAAAACAGGGAGGCCAGCCGCCTCAAAACCCTATATCTCTAGAATATAAGAAGAAACACCTTCTTCAACCAAATTCATCAAGCACAATAGTGAGACATCAGGTCCTTCACCGATGTTCTATATTCCTCTTCTTGTTCAACATGATGCTATGACGGGTTTGTATTTGTCATTCAAAATGAGTTTAAATATAGTGTTATTTGAGTGTTTGTTGGGTGAAATGAGATTAAAAAAAGGGATTTTTTCACTGTTACAATGATGTAACAATGAACGCACCACCTTTTCTGTAACAATGTAGGAGGCATAGCCTCAATGGAGAATGTCACACCTCATCCACTATTGTTAGCATCCTTCGGGGAGGTAACCTGCGACAGTGCCCTCCATTTTCATCTTGTACTATGGAGGCCATATGTGATGGTGGCCTATTTTTTTTTTCTTGTTACGATTCCAACTCTTTCTTTATTATATTGACGTAAATGTATTATTGACATTCCAAAGGTTAAGCTCGATCAACTTAACAAGAGAATTAATCGACTATTGTTAAATGTAAGGATATTAATGTAGAATAACCAAAGTTTTCCATTTAGTTGTCTTAACCCCAAACCTAAAGGAGCTGTGTGTAATTTGCATTAAATAAAATAAGGAAACCATTTTGTTTTGGTAACACCCAAGCCTATTTTGGTAAATTTGGTGTCACACCTGCCCCTCCTAAGTCCTAACCATCCTTCTTAACCAACATTCGTTTCTAATATGCCACGTGGACATCCTCTAATAGGAAGTGCCATGTCATCACTACGTCTCCACTTTGTACGGATGTGCCACCCCCGACCTCCAGTATATAAATCCCCACCTAAAAAACCCACACTCTCCTGTGACCCAAACCCTCTTTCGATTTTTCTCTCTCTCTCTCTCTGTTTTTGTGTATCTCGAGACTGCCCAAACGCGATTTATCCCGATATATCGGAATAAAAAAACGAAACTTTTTCACCATTTAAGAAAAAAACAAAAAAAATTGAAAAGACACTTTTTTTTTTAAATTTTACTGTTAATTTTTTTAATATTGAACGTACTTTTGCTTGGTGATGCCGACGATGGCGGCAGGGCCAGTAACTCCGACGGATCGAGCTCCGGCCGTGGGTCCCACGGGGATGGTGCCGATGCAATCGCTGCCGGTAATGGTGATGTCTGATGCGTTCGCTAAGGACGCCATCCTCGCCTGGTTCAGAGGAGAATTCGCGGCGGCCAACGCCATAATCGACTCTCTCTGCGGGCACCTAACGCAGCTAAGTGGAGGCGGCGGTAGAGGAGAAGGATCGGAGTACGAGGCGGTGTTCACGGCGATTCATCGCAGGAGGTTGAACTGGATTCCGGTGCTGCAGATGCAGAAGTACCACTCGATTGCAGACGTGACGGTGGAGCTCCGCAAGGTGGGGGAGAAGATGGCGGAGCTGAAGCGAAGTGGTGGCGAGAAGAGGATTGACGAAATCAATGATTATACGGAGGAAGAAGAAGTGGTTGTGGTCCAAGATGGCGAGAAAATGACTGAAAGTGAAGAAAAGTTTGAAGCTGAAGAGGCGGTTGTCGTTGAAGAGGACGATTCACCTAACAGTGACATTACTGATTCAGGTAATTTTATCTCTCACCTTTTCTTAACTCTGTTCAATTTTTCCTTTTTTGTCTCTGTATCGGGATTTGTGATGGAAAATATATCGGCTCCGCGAAAGATTTCTCTGCAGCGGATTCAGATTTCTCTGTTATAATTTGTTTGTAAACAGTAATGTCGAGTATCTTGATTTTGAAGATTATTGATACCGATTCCACTTCAATAATTTCAAGTATTTTGTTTTTTTTTTTTAAATTAACGTTTATTTTAATTGTTTTGATGATCAGAAAATACTCGAAGAGAGAACAAAGTTTATACCTTTTGAAATAAAATCGTCTTTTCACGAGTTTTAATATTATATATATATATATATATTTTTAAAAAACTAAAAGCGAAAAAAAGGAAAAATATCTGAATTTTCCTCCCTTTTCTCAGTTTCCAAACAAGAACATGTTTTTCTCCACCAGATCCGAGATTCAAAAACTTAATTTGCAAATTTCTCTCCCTTTGAATTCAACGTTCCGTTAGATGATAACTAACGATAAATGTCGCTTGTCTTTGACGTTTCCATCGCTCAAAAGTCCGTTAGTTAGACAGTTGATTCTTCAAACACCATCCCCAAAAATCCTCTATTACACCGCCCAAGGTTTTTTAACTCTCCGATTCACCGTTTTTCACTTTTTTAATTTTTAATTTTCTGATAACATAATATTAAAAAAAAAAAAAAAACGTAGTTGGTATGTTCCCGAGGTTTAAGTGGGGTTTAAAATATCGAGGTTGGCGAAAAAGGTTTGGCTGCAACCGGTGTTACAGTTAGTTTCGGGACTAGCGAATCGCGATACGTTGGTAAATGTACGGGGATGTGTTCAATGAATTTTGTTGTAGGTGGCGGTAGACAAAACCGTCTGATCTTTTGATCGACGTCATGATTGGGAGTGGTGTTAATTGTTTGATTTTCTTGGGTGGGTTGTTGGGGGCCTGGGGCATAGGGATAATTTTGTCATTTTTACCTGCGGAATCGCCTGGAATATCCGCTCCTTGTTGGGTCGACTTGTTTGACTGGCCCGAGTTGGCGGGTCAAATCCGTAGTCACCGGAGGAATGGAGGGTGGGAGATACAATGAGGTATTGACGTTAGCGTTTTGTTTGTCGAATTAGGTGTGGTACATTGATGTACCTTTTTTTTTTGGCACCATTAAACAGTTGACAGCGAAACTGTTTTTGTCGTTTTCCAACTTTCAATCTACCATGCATATTCAGATATTTTAATTTCAATTTACTTTTTTCTGAATTGCAAAACACATTTCTTCTGGTGTTGGGCATGCAGGATCTCAAGAAGTGCATCCTGCTAATGAAAATGTTGAGATATGTTCAAACCATGAGGATTGCGATGCACGACGTTCCCAGATCAAGTTGACAAAAGGATTCTCTGCCAAGGAGCAAGTGAAAGGGCACATGGTGAGTTCCTTTTTTTTTTTTTTTTTTTTTTTCACAACTTGATATAATTAAGAGATTTGGTATCTGGCCATTATTGATTGACAGATAAATTGAAACTGGCAGGTGAATGTTGTGAAAGGGTTGAAGTTGTATGAGGACGTGTTCACTGATTCAGAGTTCTCTAAGTTGACCGACTTTGTCAATGAACTGCGGCTTGCTGGCCAGAATGGAGAACTCTCAGGTGATCCCCTGTAAAGACCCTTTTTAATTCTTTTATTGATTTGCACTACTTTTATGTTTTTGCTTGTGTTAGACTAGTAAGATGAAGATGTGAGATGTTAAGCCCATTTTTGTAGCTATGTTTGAACACTAGTGTACTGTAGTCATTAATTTTTCAATGTAATTGAAGGCATGTGTAACTCAAATCTGACCTACGCACGATTTCAACTAATAGAGTACCTCGTGCTTTTGAGTTTTGAGGTTGCTTTTCCTAATGTAGGTCTATTATACTAGCCAAAAGGAGAATAAACCAATGTTGTTTACTGTAGGAAACTCTGTGACAAATGAATATCATTTGAAGTTGACGAAATATTTGTTCACATCATCTAATTGAATTTTTATGAATGAATACAGGCGAGACCTTCATTTTATTCAACAAGCAGGTGAAGGGAAACCGAAGAGAGCTGATTCAGCTTGGTGTTCCAATTTTCAGACACATAAAAGAGGAAGCTACAAGTGACAATCAAATGGGTAAGACATAAAAGTTTTTTCAGATATACTCTTTCTCCTCAAATTTGTGATTAGTCCTCAAAGTTAATTATAAATACTCTTTTCAAATTCTAAGATAATTTTTGTAACTAAGGCTTTCACTTTTGCAGGTAACTTGGAACCGATTCCTGCTCTTCTTCAATCTGTTATTGATCACCTGATTGATTGGCAACTTATACCAGAATATAAAAGACCAAATGGTTGCATCATTAACTTCTTTGATGAGGTAAATCTTCTTTTTCTGCATTATCTTTTTTCCACTGTTATTGTTAAGTAGATAGTAATATACCTTTAGATCTTTTCCACAAATTTCTTGATTTATACTTTTATAGTCATCAGTCTATTTCGGAGAGAGTATGACCTGAGGTCACAAATACTTGCTTCTTGCTGCAGGGTGAATATTCACAGCCTTTCCTGAAACCACCTCACTTGGACCAACCTATCTCTACACTTCTCCTCTCTGAATCATCAATGGCTTTTGGACGTACTCTTGTGAGTGATAATGATGGAAACTACAAAGGGCCACTCATGCTATCACTGAAAGAAGGGTATGTATTAGTTCTTTCAAATGTAATTATACATCGACTTATTCAGAAAATCAATTTTGTCAGACTATACCACACTTGAAGAGAACTATATGAAGTAACTATTGAAGGATGGAATGAATAATACTAATAATATGGGAACCATTTTAGAGGGGTAATCACAAAGTCCTTCAGAATCTGCTGCATCCACTGAATATATGTAAAGCAAACTTTAATGGATAAGACATTATATATTAGTGTAATTTTATGCCTAATGGGGATATAGCATTTTTAGTTCAAATAATGTGGATGTTAGTTGCTAGCTCCATATTTCTAAATCTAATGTTTTATGTATTTCTTTGTTCACAAATTCCATTTATAGCCCCCTTTTGAACTATTCGGTCTTAATCTAGAGATCTTCAGTTTTGGTAAATCTTAATCTCCACTGCTGCTGAAGTAAAGTTTTATTCATAGCCATGCCTTTGTGAAAAAAAAAATTCCTTATCTTCTACACAAGCTTTATAAAAGTATGAGACTCAAAGTGTAGTAATGTCGGTGAATATTCCGAGATCCATGTTTAGTCTTGTTTTCTCACATCAGGTCTCTCATAAGTTGTGTTGCATTTGTGATCACAGTGCTGTAAGACCAAGCAGCATCTGTATGCATTCTGCTACATTGAACACTAGAAAAAATCTTGTAACACAATTGATTTCCCTTTCCCACACCTGGAAGGTTTTGCCCATCACTACTAAATGTTGCATCTGACTTCATCCATTGTAATTAACAAGTCAGCATACAATATAATTCTAAAATCCTTGCAGGTCTCTTTTAGTCATGAGGGGAAACAGTGCTGACACAGCAAGGCATGTTATGTGTCCATCTCCTAACAAAAGAATCAGCGTTACATTCTTCAGAGTCCGACCTGATTCCAACCAAAGCCAGTCTCCACCAACTACTCCAACTGGTCCCTTGAATGGTGCAATGACTCTATGGCAACCAGGCATGACAAGCCAGTATCCAGTGCCAAATGGAGCTCCCAACGGCTATGAGGCAATGGATGTGATGCCCAATTGGGGGGTCCTTCGTGCCCCTGTGGTTATGTTAGCTCCAGTGCGCCCTATGGTGTTGAGCCCTAGAAGAATGCCTAGTGGTGGTGGTACTGGAGTTTTTCTTCCCTGGTCAGTGGGGTCAAGGAAACCCTCAAAGCATCTCCCACCACGTGCTCAGAAAGGACGACTTCTCACTTTACCTTCCCCTGTTGAAACATTTGTAGCAGAGACTGCTTCTGAACCAGGCATCAACGTTGAAGGATAATCAATTATGAAGTTAGCTCAAGGCATCCCTGGGCTAAAGCAAAATGAACCGGAGTATGTATCATCCTTGTTCGCTTCATGCTCATGAGTAGCATCTTTTATTGTACAAACAGAGCTCAAGTGCTTTTTTTTTTTTTTTTTTTTTTTTTTTTTAAATTTTTGGTTTCTCTCTTTCTCCCTCAGTAAGATTAGGTTCTAGTCTTTGTTCACCACAGGTTTTCTTGGATGCCAATCATCATAGGTTTTAGGGATAGTTGAGCTTTAAAATCTGAGTGTGAATTAGCTCGAAATTGAAGGCAGAATTTTGTATTCAGTTCAGTTATTTATATTAATCTTTCTTATAGACAAATGGTATATCTTTCTGGTTGCCTTTATGCTGATTTCCTACATTTATCCAGGATAAGTGGATGCACATAATTGTCTTCATTGCTCTGCCCCGATCCCTCTGCTTAAATTTTGATCAGACTCTTTCATTACTGGGATTTTTTTTTTGTTTTTCTTGTGAAAAGAAGAGAAATTTTTTAAATGTTCACTGATTTGAATAACATACTATTTCAGAATTTGGTATCTGCAGATCTAAATTTGCTGTTATGGGGAAGGAAGCATGAGAAACAAACGATTAAATGGAAACAAAAAAGGATGGAGATATTCAAGTTCTTTTTGCATTTTCATGTTTTCAGGTATTCCAGCACCAACAATGGAAGTAAGCTTTATCAAATGCACTTTGGTTCGTTCTCCTCAATCCTCATGGCCTGAAAATCTGGCTTATCCAAATTACATGCAGTGTACTTTGTATATGTTTGATCTTCTCCCAGAGTTGTCTTGAAAATAACTGGTAACTGCCAATACTAGTTAACACCAAATTTTCACCTAGTGTTACCAGATTTGCCCCATATAATTAGGCAGCTAGGGTGTATAGGTTCCAAGCAGAGTAGAGCAGAGGTGCTTTGTTTTTGTAACTGGTCAGCTCCTTAAACAATGAATCTCCTCTGCAAACATAAAGAAAATGAATCATGGTGGTGTTGGCAGAGTTGCTAACCCCACTAATTTTAATGGAGGAAAAATATTGATTATTGAGCATAAAGTAAAGAGAAGAAGAAGATGGAAGCAGACTGGCTCCTTGCCTTGTATGGTGACATTAATGTTTGTTTCCTCTTTAGGAACATTCTAGAAGAGTGGTTTTCCAATGATGTGATTCCATTTGGTTTGTAAGCCATGTAGGATGTGCATAGTCAGAAAATAATGCTCAGGTGGCTGTGCAGCATAGGTCCAGGTTTGCTTTCAGTTGTAAATCGTATTCATTTCAACCATTATTCAATGTTAATGATTTTTAGACTATTATACATTTAGGTGTAGGATGGAGACAAGATCAGAACTCATTCTAATTGATGTGCATGTGACGCCTCTGCTATTTAACTGTTTTACTTCACAAGATCCACATTCAATAAGACAACACACCACAAACGGTGAAATATACCAATAGTTTGTCTTTCCAATAATCAATGCACCATAAATACAACAAAAAAGGTAAGAGTTTATTACATAAAGTTTTGCATTTTCAGCTGAATTACTGAAATCCACAATGCTAGACTGGCATAGCCTTGTCATTGTGTCTAGAACATCAATTCAGTGAGTTTATCTGAAAAGTATTTCCCACCAGAACATCTGTTTTGACTGTAAATACCTCACAAGTATCAAAAAGAACAAGCCCTCCAAACTAACATAGCTCCTAAACTTCTCTTTACAGAAAATATGTTCCCACCAGAGCATCTGTTTTGAGTGCAAATGCTTCACAAGTCTCACCAAGAAAGACGCCCTCAAAAGTAATATAGCTCCTACACTACAGTAATTAATAGAAGCATCCAACAGGTGAAGGAAACTAGAAGAGGATATGAACATATACACAATCATAGATGATATTTGCCTAATTTACAAGACAAAAATCAATATCCATAAGAACAAGAAACACATTTTTTTTTTTGATGTTCAGTGTAGACAATAACAATCATGGATGATATTTGCATTTGAAACAAACATTTAAAAAAAAAATACAAATTCTCCCCCATCTACATATCACTTACATAAACAATTATGGAGGACACAAGAACATAATGCAATCAATCTAAGAATTATGAACTTCAGATAGAAAGTTGCATCAAGATTTAACTGGTTCATCCTCGTCTTCGATATCCCAACTCAAATCTTCCTCTTCTTCGGCAGTACTCAGTCGCTTCCTCAAATCAGCTTTGTTTGGGCTCCCACCATGAGTCACTTTCTTATCATCAATGCTGCTAAGATCCTCAATCTCATCCCATCCAAGATCTTCTTCCTCGGGCATAGACGGATGGCTTGACACAACTGAAAAGTCACTACCTTTACTAGACTCCGCTGGGTCAGTCTTAGCCGCCAAAGATACTTTCTCATCAGACTTCAATCCCACAGATTCCTTGTTGGTTCCATCAGACTTCTCCTTATCCACTTTCTCATTTACAACATTTTCACCACTTGACTCTGCAATATTTCCCTTGCCAACTTCATCAACATTAGACTCAGAAATCTTCTCTCCCTTCTCATCAGCTGATGAACTCTCCCCCTTCACAATTAGCTCTGAGACTTTATTACCCGACTCCTTCTCGGATAAATCACCTTTCACAGCAACATTAGCCTCTTCAACAACATTTTTCTCCGAAGTTTTGCTACTCATTGCCTCAGTTTCCTTCAAATTCATTTTCTTTGCCACATCACTCTCTGTCTCATTCTCTTCCTCATCGTCAACATCCCAACTCAAATCCTCATCCTCTTCCCTCGAAATAGCTCTCTTCACCAGATTAGCCCTCAAATCCTCAGCTTGTTTAAGCTTAAACACCCTATAAAAGTACCTACACCAGAAAGTCTCATGATCAACACTATTAGGCACAACCCTTTGATATATACTCTCCATAGCACCATTTTCATCAAACAAGCTCTCAATTTCCTCACTCAAGTCATCCAGTGAAAACCCAGATTTCCACTTCTTAAAATCATCCAAATCATCAACTTCCTCGCAATAAGTATTTACTTCTCCTTGAATCGCACTAACCTGAGCATCAAAACGACTATACTTTTTTTGTTGCGCACTATTATTGAGATTATTATTATTACTATATAAATTGCTATCAGATGAATCGGATTCGTGATCAATGGCGAGTATTGCTTCCTTACCCTGAGAGATGATCTGAGCCGTACCTTTCAAGACGGAGCTTCCAATCCCGTCAATGGCAGTACTCACAGTCCCCAGCGATCCCTGGGCCACCTCAAGTTCCTTTTTGAGACCCGATCCGAACTCCTGGAGATCGCGGCGGTAGGTTTCGATGACCGTTTCAGATTTGGCGGATATTGTTTTGATTAAACCACCAAAGCTCCACCCACCAGCAACGGTGCTAGGGTTAGGGTTAAGAGGCAAATTGGGATCTGGGTTCTCTTCCTGCTGCTGGTCTTTCTTGGGGGATTCGGATTCGAATTCGAATTCGGATTTGGTGGTTGGAGGATCTGGCTCGTCGGAGAAAACGGATTTGAAGAAATCCATGACAATACAGATTAGGGTTTGGAGAAGCGATAGAGAGATTGAGAAGAAAGCGAGTTGTTTTGGGATTTAACTAGAAAGTGGTTGGTTGTTCCATGATGTGGTTTGATGGTGCACTTCAGGAACCTGGGGTTTGACCGGGCCGGTTTAAATAAAAACCGGGATAGTTAGTTACTGGCATATAGGTAATTTCACTAAAATCTTTACTTTTTAATGGAATGTCACATATTTAAATGTTTTAAAATATTAATAACTCTAATCTATTGTTTTTTTCAAAATATATAACTTTAATCATTTGATTCAAAAACTAACGGTTAACTATGACTATATGTATAAAAGTACAAATTTACCATTGTTAATATATAATACAAGTCCAAATTGTTAATATTGCACCTTTACTTTAAAAAAAATTCAAAAAATCAAAATTTTAACATAATAATTATTTCAAAAATAAACAATATTTATTTATCGAAAATAAATAACTAATATTTAAATGGTTTACAAAATTAAATTACCACTCTTTCACTCCTGGTTCGAGGCTATGCTGCTTCTAAGCTCTCCTCACTTTCACGGCAAGAAGGCCATAGCAGCGTTTGGGGCTGCAGGATGTAGGTTCGACCGCATGCTACAGAGGAACGACAAACGGATCAGAGCAACGGATAAGCAGATGGGCCGGGCCCTTCAATCTATAGATTTAATAGCACTACTAACAAAGAAGCCGTTGGGAACCATTAATATGAAAGAAAAAAGATTGAGATCTGATTCACCTAGAAAAAGAAAGGTTGATGCAATTGAGAAAATCCAAAGCAGACAATGAATCCAGAGGAAAGGTTTGACCATTTCAAATAACCTTAGGAGAGGCGGACCCACGACAATGCTCAATGCGTTAAATCTGACCATCCTTATTATCCCTCCTTAATGGTGATGGCAAAAAAGAATAAAGAATGGCAAAACTTCTTTAGCGATGCATACAATTTTTTTTTTGAAAGATACACAAAATTTATTAAGATCTAAAAAAAGTAAAATTTATGGATAATAGAAAAATATTTAAAAAACAAACAGTTACAGTTTTAAAAGGAAACAAAATTAATGGATAATAATAAAATATTTATAAAAAAGATTTATACTTTTAAAAAATAGAAGAAAAAAATTTAAAAGATAATAGACAAATATGAAAAAAAAAGTTTAGGCAGCGATGGAGATGATTTCCACTTGCTCGCCATGGCCATCAATTTTTGACAGGAAAAATTCTCTCTAGAACAAGGATCTCCTCCCTCGTAACGATCTCATCCGGTTTCCTTTTTTTTCCATTAATTTTAACATCTAACAATAACACAAACGAAATTCGAATCCAACCAATATAACCAAATTCCAGCGGTCAACAATTGAAGATTTTTTGGAGAAGTAAGAGAGAGATCATTATTTATTTTATTTATTTTTGCTTAAATTAACTAATTAAAACACACGGCTTTCAGTGGTAAAATCTACTAAGTGCTTATTTGGTTCAGCTTTCTACTGCCTCAAAAGGTCTACAAACGTCTATTTAAGTTTTTTAGAGTTGTTTGGTTGGGCTTTTGAGATTGTCTATTTTAAATTGAGTGGATGCTAGTAGAGTTTAAACCTCTACTAGACGAAAACTCATGGGGAGGTGCTTCTCCAAATAGATTTTTTTTTAAAAGTCTATCAACCAATCCATTATAATTGTTTTTTTTTTCAAAAACTCTATTTCTAAAAAATCTACTACAGGTAGATCTTTTACCAATAGAGATTTTTTAAAAGCCCAACCAAACAATCTCTAAATATTTCTAAGTAAATCTGATATGGATGGGTTTTATTTTTGTTTTTTCATTGAGATAGAGAGAGAGAGAGAGAGAGAGAGAGAGAGAGGTGTTGGAGTAGCGGAAGAGATGCAGATAAAAAATAATTATTTTTTTTATTATAAAAAATAATAATTATTTAATAATATATAATATCTTATTTTGTTTTTTAAAAGCTAATTTTGTTGTTATATGTTATTATGAAAAAGACTATAATAACCCTAGTTCCATTAAGTTTGACTAACATTTGACTAACGAAAAGACTAAAGTGATTTATTTTAGAAAAATAAGAGACTAAAATCACTAATATGACAAAAACGTTTAAATAAGTGACATTTCACAAAAAAAAATAGGGACTTTAGTGGAATTATCTGATGTAGGACAATTGGCTTGGGAGTTTAAAGAAGAGTTGGATAGAAAATCGGGTAAAAGAGTGGGTTTGAAGAACCGGGCATAACTTTTAGCTCGGTTGTCCGATTTCCTATTATAATATATTTTCGGAGAGTGTTTTCCGTGCTCCATACCGTCCCAACTTGGGTTCCCTAGTTGAGGTTGTTTTCATCCTTAAATTCTCTGTTTTAGGCAGGCTGTCGGGTGGTTGAAGTTTTATTGTTTTATTGGTTTTTTGTCTTTAGTTGTTATTTGTTTAGTAAATGTCTAGTTTGGTATTTTTTTTCTTAGGTTAGGGTTTTCAGAGCCTATTTATGCTATTGGTTTAGGGATGATTATTATCGAAGTCTTTAATAAAATTTAATTATTTTTCTGGTGGATTCCAGTTTCTGTGTTCTTAGGGCTTACATTGGTAAACCCTTATACTTCCGTTATGCGTCAAGTGGTAACAAATCAGAGGGATTTGCCTTGTTCGATGGCCAACAACGAAGCCGAAAGAGTTAACTTTGGTGACACTAGTCGTATGGATGCTGATTTATGGGTAGCGATTGACAAGCAGCGACAGTGGATGGTGAGGTTGGAGACCATGTTGCAGCAACTGTTGGTGCAACAACCTAATCCTAACGCCCATGCTGCCAATGCCCCTGCTTCTGCCAACAGAGATAGAGTCAATGGAGTTGCCCTTGGCCGCCCTGGAGGTGGACGACCGCCTAGAGCGGCGAGACACGAGCAGTTCTAAGAATGAAGTGATGAAGACTCTAATGAAGACCATGTTGCAGCAACTGTTGGTGCAACAACCTAATCCTAACGCCCCTGCTGCTAATTCCCCTGCCTCTGCCAACAGAGATAGAGTCAATGGAGTTGCCCTTGGCCGCCCTGGAGGTGGACGAGCGCCTAGAGCGGTGAGACACGAGCAGTTCTAAGAATGGAGTGATGAAGACTCTGATGAGAACTTTACGAATTACCACAATAATCGGCATTGAATACACTGACGTTGTAATTGAGAAGATCGAGAAACAACACCAAAACTCAAGAGGACCAACAACTTTTTAATCCAGTTGTAAAAATTTTGTTTTTCTAAGTTTTCTTTTTTAACAATAAATAATTTTTTTGTTTGATTGTTTAACATTAACTATAAAAGATGAATATCTTTTTCATTAATTTTGATCAACGTTTTGTTGACGTATATGTACAGAACTTGTGTATTCTACAGATAAGAAAATTTAAAAACTAAGAGATCAACTCTCTACCTACATCAAGATATTTTGTGATAACAACATACTGAAGATAAATACAAAATACAATTATAGCTAAACTGAATTATCCTTAACACGCCCCCGCAAGATGGTAGGCATATCAGAGACACCAATCTTGGACTGCAATAGAGAAAATAGTGTCCTGGACAACGGCTTGGTAAATGAATTAGCCAGTTGATTGGAAGAGGTAACATGTGACACCCAAAGCTGACCGGTATGAACCTTCTCCTGAACAAAATGGAAATCGATGGCTACATGTTTCATTCTTGAGTGGAAGATCGGATTTGAACAAAGATAGGTAGCACCAATGTTGTCGCAGTAAATTGTTGGCGGGAAGGCAGGAATCAACAGCTTCCGTAAAAGAGAAGAGAGCCAAACTAATTCAGAGGCAATGAGTGCAACAGCTCTGTATTCAGCCTCAGTAGAGGACCTAGCAACAGAGCGTTGCTTGCGAGAGCACCAAGAGACAACATTCGAACCAAGAAAGACGACATAAGCACTTGTTGAAGTACGATCGTCCTGATTTCCTGCCCAATCCGCATTGGAAAAGGCATGCAAAGAGACTGGTGAATCACGGCGCAATAACAGGCCATGGCCAAGTGTACCACGTAGATATCGTAGAAGAAGTTTTGCAAGGGATCAGTGAACAGTTGTTGGACGGTTCATAAACTGAGCAAGCTTGTTGACAGCAAATGCAATGCCAGGACGAGTAAACTACAGATATTGTAAAGCTCCAATTACCTGACGAAACTTAGTAACATCTGTGAGAGATGTACCATTAAGAAGCTTAAGATTATGATTTGTAGGAAGTGAAGTTGAAACCGGTTTAGAATCAAGCATCTTAGTACGAGTAAAGAGATCAGTCACATATTTCTGTTGTGAGAGAAACAAGCCGGCAGAGCAGGGTTGAACTTCAACACCAAGGAAGTAGGATAGAGCGCCAAGATCCTTGATCAAAAAACGCTGTGCAAGTGTCTGAACAAACTTGTCAACAAGGGTGCCATCACTTCAGGTGACAATGATGTCATCAACGTATACCATAAAAAAAATCACACATCTATTAGCATGGGAAATGAACAAAGAAGTGTCTGAAAGAGAATTGACAAACCTGCTCTGAAGAAGGAACTGTCGAAGCTCATTATACCATGTCCGAGGCACTTGTTTGAGACCATAAATGGCCTTACGAAGACGACATACATGTGATGGATAAGCAGGATCCGCGAAGCCCTGCTGTTGTGCCATAAAAACCTCTTCAGCCAAGTGTTCTTGAAGGAACACATTGTTCACATCCAGTTGGCGTGGAGACCACCCTCTTGATACCGCAATGCTTAAAAGAACTCGAATTGTAGTTGTCTTAACTACCGGATTGAAGGTATCAGTGTAGTCAAGACCCGGCCGTTGGTGAAATCCCTTGGCCACCAAGCGTGCCTTGTACCGAGAGATGGAGCCATCCAGAGATCGTTTTAAGTGAGACACCCATTTGCACCCTACAAATTATGAGACGAGTCCGAAGGAACCAAATCCCATGTTCCATTCCGAATGAGTGCATCAAACTCATCCGACAATGCACGCTGCCATTTCGAAACTTTAAGTGCTTGAGATACACAAGTGGGGTTAGTTTGAGTAGGAGATAGAACACTGGTAAAGGTACAATTTCGTGAGAGGTTTGTGTATGTTATTTTTTGACCTAGTGATCATAGGATGGCCATTATTTTGTGAGGAATTCTGTGTGGGTGAAGAGGCCTGCGTGGTCATGGGTGGAGGCTGATGCACAACTGGTTCAAGAGCATTTTGAGTCATTGTGGACTATGAGAGAACTGGGGTGGCAGATTGAGCTCGGGAATCAGAGAGCATTACCTGAAGAGGGGTCTCATGCATAACCAAACCTGTCGAAGAATGAGCATGGATGATCGGAACATTGACAGTTGGAGCTGCATGGGGCAGCCAGAAGCTGCAAGTGTCAGTGTCAGTGTCAAGTCGAGAGAGATTTTATGAAGTTTATTATATGGAAAGACCGACTCAACAAAATCAACATGCCGAGAGACAAAAATACGATCTGATTCTGGATCCAAGCAATGATAAGCACTTTGTGACAAATAATATCCTATGAAAACGCAAGCTCTAGACCGAGGTTCTAGTTTGTGATTATTGGCCACGGGTAACAGAGGCACCCAATACACGCAGTTTAGCATACGACGTACTCGTACCGAATATTTTTTCAAAAGGAGACGACATGTCTAATAGTGGCGTAGGCATTCGATTAATCAAGTAAACGGCCGTGGTGAATGCATATGACCAGAATGTAAGGGGTATAGATGCATGAGTGAGAAGAGATAACCCCATCTTGACAATATGGCGATGACGACGCTAGGAGACACCATTGTGTTCCGGCGTGTGAGGTGGTGTGGTAAAATGGGAGATGCCATTGCTGGCAAGTGTTTGTTTTAAGGTAATATACTCACAGCCATTATCACTATAAAATGAAATGATGGAATGATTGAAATTTTTTTCGTCCAGAGATTTAAAACGAATGAATACCACATGAACATCCGATTTATTTCTCAAAGGATACACCCACATGTATTTCGTAAAATGATCAACAAATAACACATAATATTTATAACCATTTTTAGAGACAATCGGAGAACTCCAAACATCCGAATAGATAACATCAAGTGGTCTATAACTGAGAACAGTTGAAGCCGAAAATGGTAATTTGTGAGTTTTATTACATTTGCAAGCAACACAAGGATCACTAGACTTATTAGACTAAATAACAGACATTTCTCGAGAGGACACTGATCTGGAAATTAATGTTGATGACGGGTGACCTAAAGGATGATGCCAGTCAGGGAGTGAAGCTTTGACACAAGATAAAGCAATGATAAGGGAGGTTTTAGGTTGAGCATGAGACGGCCACTCATAGACCCCGTTCCTAGTCCGTCCTTGCATGAGTTGCGCCCCCGTACGAAGATCCTTCATAACAAATGAAAATAGTGAGAACTCAACAACAACTTGATTAGATATACAAAACTTTGAGATAAAGATAAGATTTTGTTTCATATTAGGCACACATAAGACATTGGACAGCAAAAATGATGAAGATTCAGAAGGTAAATTAAGGGAACCAATGTGCGTAATGTTTAAACCTGAGCTGTCACCAATCATAATGTCATTGGTGCCATCATACGGAGAGTGCAAAGACAAATTTTGCAAATCAGTAGTGACATGATGTGAGGCGCTAGAGTTAAGAAGCCATTCTGGCGCAATAGAATTTGGAGCAGCAAAATTTGCCCGAGGCTGCCATTGTCTCGTTGGCTAGTTCAATTGAGATCGAGGGTTTACATGTGTGAATGTAAATGTGGGGCAACGTTTAGTTGTGTGACCCTGCTCACCACACAATTGGCAGAACCCATGATAGGGTTTGGGCTTGTTTGATTGGTTCTGAGAGTTCGAGTTTCTTGAATTCTGATTCTGAGGAAAAGAGTCAACCTGTTTGGTGTTTATAGAATTCAGTGGAATGGTGCAGTTGTTGTTGTAAGTTCGATGGTGAGTAGATTGGTGACCTCCAGAGAAGGGTTTGGCAACATAATTGGCAGTGATGTGAAGTCGTTGATTTTTCGCAGCCGCTTGTTTCAGGATAGCTTCAAAGTTGATAAGTTTCTCCCGAAGTTCTTCAAACGAAATTGCAGAGTCATAAGCATGGATGGCAGATGCTATGTCTTTAAACTCATCACCCAGTTCATTTAGGATTTTTACTATCAAGTCTTCAGGATTCTTTGGAGCATCAAGCATGGCTAATTCATCAGCAATACTTTTGACATGTTGCATATATTAAGTAATTGATTGATTACCCTTCGTGACAATGGTGAGCACAGCCTTTGAGATGCATGATATGTCCCCTAGAAGGCTTGGCATATGTGTTGGCAAGTGCAGTCCAGGAATCATGAGCAGTTTTAGCGGAAACAATAAATGAAACGATGAATGAGGATACTGAGCCAAGAATTGCATTCAGAAGTAATTGATCCTGTCTGGTCCATATATAGTATGCTGGATTTGATGTAGTAAAATCATTTGTTGTGATGGTGGCCGGTGAGCATGGATGTTGACCGTCAACAAACCCTATAAGATTAAACCCAACGAGAAGGGTATGAAATTGAAGTTTCCAAGAACGATAGTTTGTCGCTGTAAGTTTCAAGGGTGCTTGAGCAACAACATTGATAGAGATGATAGTGTTTGAAGAGGAGGAGGTGATGTCATGAGAAGAAGAGGAAGAAGAAATAATAGTCACCGAAGTTGAGGAAGAAGATGAAGAAGTGGTATTAACCATTGTTGGACCGTGGACTTTTTTGAGTTATTGTTGCTCTGATACTATATAGAAGATGAATATCTTTTTCATTAATTTTGATCAACGTTTTGTTGACATATATATACAGAACTTGTGTATCATGCAGATAAGAAAATTTAAAAACCAAGGGGTCGTTTGTTTTTTTCACTTAAAACTTAATGGGTCTGAATCATAATTATTAAGTTGTTTTTCTTGTTTTTTCAAGTGGTCAAACAACTTAAAAATACCAAAAAACAACTTAAAATAAAAAGTAAAAAATCATGACTTTTCACTTAATTGCAAATCCCTGAATTGTATTAAATGCAATCCTAAATCTTTTCTTCCGATACTATCCCCCATATATAACATATTTTCAATTCATCATAATTATATATGGTATAGAAATCTGTATTTTAATATATTGCTTATTTTAAATAGCTTTAAAAATAAAAAAGAATCCTAATCACCTCTCATATTGGTGTTTAATATCAATACTTTATTATGATATTATGATGATGTATTTATATATTATTTATTAGAGTGTTTTGAGTAAGTTTTCTTACTGCCCTTTTTATTTTTTGAAAAAAAAAACATTTTCTTTTCTTAGTAAAAATGAAGTTTGTTTGTAATCGAAGAAGAAAATCATGATCATATGTGTTCATATATAATTATTATTTTTAGATTGTTTTTATTCCATAATATATGTATAATTATTTAACATGGGTATACATGTAAAATTACTTATTTTCAGACAATTTTACTTTAAAAAAACAAACGTGTTGACAATACATTCAGATGTGAGAAAAAAAAAAAACATGTCATTCAAGTTTAGATTTCAATTCTTATTCAGTCTTTAGAAAAATTCAGGATTGTTCAGTCTTCAGACAAAAAACGACCCCTAAGAGATCAACTCTCTAGCTACATCAAGATATTTTGTGATAGCAACATACTGAAGATAAATACAAGATAAATACACAATACAATTATAGCTAAACTAAATTATCCTTAACATTAACTATAAACCGTAAATTTTGTGAATTAATATCAAAACCAATAGGCAACGACATGTTTTTATGGGCGGGGCGAGTGGGTTTGGTTTGGTCCAACTCACTATATATATAAAAAATTTCAAGTCAGTACACATTGATATAATTTCGTCGGTACGCATTGATATAACTTCATCGGTGTGTTAGATGTGGACCATTAGATTTACATATTTTGATTCAAAGTGTAAGCACTTGTCAGAACTTCTCTATAATCAGTGGTCCACATGCAACGCACTGAGGAGAAAATGACTATATATATATATATATATATATATATGATAGTTCTCAAGTCCGGACATTCTGAAATTACTATCAAGTCAGGACATTCTGAAATTATAATTTCAGGACGTCTAACCACATCCACATGTTTTAATAAGTTCAAATGTTTGTTAAAAAACAAATCAGCCTTTTATTAAAATATGTGGCTGTGGTTGGACTTCCTGACTAGAGAACTATCACATATATATATATATATATATATATATATATATATATAGTGAGTATTTCAAAAAGGATCCTTTATATTAATTTCGGTAAGAACCACCATGAAATCACATCAATTTGAATGATTTTTTTCTAAATTTTTTTGTGGATGATAAGTTTATCGAAATCAACATATGAATAAAATTAAATAATTTTTCAAACACTAAAACTATTTTTCTTGAATTTCCTATATTTCGCCTATTTTTCTGATGCCTTCATATTTGAAATAATCGGGATAAATAGTTCTAGTACTTGAAATTTTATTCGTAGGTAGATTTCAATGAACTTAATATCCACAAAAAAAAAATCAGATCAAAATTCAATCAAATTGATGTGGTTTCATAGTGATTTCTACTGAAATTAAAATTAAGAATCTCTTATGAGAGATTTATTTTATAAATAAATAAATAAATATATATATATATATTGAACAGTGTTTTATTAAATATCCACAAGGGCAAGCAACAAAAGAAACAACAGAGTAGATAACAGAGCAACCTAAAAACCCAAGCTAACCCAACAAGCAGGCAACCAAAAGCTAACAAAAAACAGAGAATCACTAGCAACCCGCACGACATCGACAACCATGATCTGCCTAGGAACACCAACGACCCCATCCTGCCCGAAAAACTGTGAAATAGAACCAACCAACTAAAGCAGATATGGAAGAAGTACTCACTATATATATATATATATATATTCTTTTTTTCCTTCGTGCGCACTGATATCAGTGCGTTGCATATGGACCACTGATTATAAAGAAGTTTTGACAAGTGCATACACTTTGAGTCAAAATATGTAAATCTAATGGTCCACACCCAACGCACTAATGAAGAAGTTATATCAGTACGTACTGACTTGAAAATTTCTGTATATATGTATATATATATATATATATATAAATATAATCGATAATGTTCCAAGTTTCGGTTTTTATTTTATCCACATATTAACTATTTATTAATTAATCACTCAAAAAATATTTATTAAAAAGTAAGAGTAATAAATAACTTTTCTTTAAATTAATGAAATTGAAAACCATTATATCTAATTTAAAATCTAAGTTAAAATAAAAATTAAATTATACAAAAGGATGTGTGGTTGAAGATACGGAGGAAGTACTTACACCTCCTCCCCTATTTTTTTATTTGTTTATTTCAATAGTTTATAATTTGTTAATTTATAATATTTTTTATGCAGTTAATTTATAAAATTTAATTAAAAAAATAAAAATAAATATTATTGTTGCTTTTAGATGTCTTGCATGTAAGCAACACTACTCACACTTGAAAATATTAATGTCAATTTCTAACGGATCAGGATCCTCTCCTAAGCTAAGAATATCTCCAGTGCAACAATGAATTATGAAAAAATTATATACCAATTAGGACAAATAGACATTGTATTCAAATATGTCTCTCCAATGTAGTTGTTGCTACTCAATGTCAAGCTGATGTGACAAAAAAAAAATAATAGACACTATCAAGTTAAATGTCAGCTTTTAGAGACTCTGTTAGACAGTTATATTGTAGGCCAACTCAACATTTGGAGATAAATATAAAAAAATTGTTATAAAAGTTGTTTAATTAAAAATTAAAAATAAATAAAATAATAAGACATGTCATTAATAAATTAAAATTTAAACAGGAGCATTAGAGGCATTTTTTATTTGGTTATTTATCAAGTAGACTTCTATGCCATATATAAAACAAATCTGTTGATATTGTTGATATGTCAATAATATCAAGATACTTGATTTCTATATAGCATGCAAAGGTTAGTCAGCTTATTACTCCTTCATGCGGTTGGAATTAGTAGATGCTTAAGGATAATTTCATCCCTTGTGATGTGAATGCTATATCCCAGATTCCCATTAGTAATGGTGACAGGAAAGATACCATCATGTGGAACTATGATGAAAAAGGTGTGTATACAGTCAAAAGTGGATATTGGATTGGGCATAACCTCATGTCTACTCCTTGTCCCTCAATCGTGCAACCTTCGGTTTCCTGGTGGACATTCCTATGGAAGCTTTGGATCCCTCTGAAGGTGAAGATTTTTATGTGGAAAGCCTATCACGACTGGATTCCCACGAAGATCAATATTGCGCGAGGAGGTGTTCAAACGAGTGGTATCTGTGATGCTAGTAGAACCTGTGATGAGACCACCCTTCATGCACTTTGGGAGTGCAATAAATTAAAGAGTATCCGCAGTGACTGGTCCAATCTGGTTGGGAAGCATGTTGGAAGGTTTGCTAATTTTTTTGAGCTGATGGTGGATCGGGCCTCCCCTGCGAACAGGAAAGATGCTGGTCTGTTTTGTATTGTCGTTTGGAGAATTTGGTATTGTCGGAACTCTCTTGCTCACGGTTCCAAAATGAATTGTTTGAACAATGTCTGTAGCAAGGCCTTTTTAGATAACTTCATCAAAAGCAACTTTTTTATTTTATTTTTCTATACCTTCTCACATCTCAGACTCTCAGTAAGCAACTTTTCTATTTTAAAATCAAAAGCAGCCATTCTTTAGCTCTTCCGTACACTGTAGCTTATTCTCATCATCTCTGTCAGTGCAGAGAAATATCTCAGCACTATTTTACATTAGACTCCACAAAAATTTAAAATACTAACCAGAAATTCAAGACAGAAAAAATGAATTTGAAAACAAAGAGTGGAATGAAAGAATAACAGAATAAACTTAAGTTTTTATATAATCTCAGCAAGAAACCAATCCTTTATTAGACCATCTTAACTATGCAGGATAATTATAAAGAAGAAATTAAATTTTTAGATTTTTATTTTAATATTGAAATCTAGCTAATCTTAATTACTCATGTTTACTTAAATACCCTATTATATAGTAGAACCCTTCTTTTAATATGTCTCTAACAAATAATTAATAAATATGTATCAATGTATATGATATTCAAAAGTAGCCTGTATAAGCATATTTAATTTTATTTTTCTCAAAATTTGGTCCTTCTATTTGTGTACCTATTTGTTACACTGTTATCTTTATTTATTGTTCTTTTTATTAATTGATAATTATTTCACGTTTTATCTTTGCAACTATTTATAATTGAACACATAAAAAGTATTTATTAAAAATCAGTAAGAATTTTAAATAACCGTTTTTGAAATCATTGAAATTGAAAACCATTATATCTACGTAAAAATCTAAGCTAAAATAAAAATTAAATTGTACAAAAGGAGGTGTGGTTGTCTGGTTTAACCTCTGACCTCCTCTCATATTTTTTTATTTGTCTTTATTTCAATATTTTAGAATGTGTGAATTTGTAGTATTTTTATATAGTTAATTTATAGTATTTAATATAAAAAATATATAAGAAAAATATATTTGTAATATAAGGGATTTGTTCACGGACTATAACAATTTATAAAGAATTTAATGGATGTAAATATAGGTATTGATTATGTAATTATAAAAGTATTTTCCAAATTGGACAAGGAAACGTATTTGTCAACTAAAACTATAATATAAACTTGAAAAGAAAGCCACATACAAACAAGGTGTGTAATGTGTTCGGTTCCTAGTAGGAAACGCAATCCAAACAATAGTAGATATACGTTTGTTTGTTCGTTTATTATTTATTTATTTATTATTATTATTTTCTTTTAAATTCTTTAATTTCCTATTGACGTTTTACAAGGATAGGGAATTTGTTTTTCATTAGGAGTTGATTTTTCTATTTGGTCAAGGATTAGGATGAAAACACTATAAATACTTGCTTATCTTTAATCAATGGATTATTCAGTTATCAATAACATTCGATTATAAATAGTACACATAAAAATAATAATAATGTTTCCTTTTTGTTACGTGTTTAGGGACTGGTATAACCCGGCGGATGAACATGCCCGCCACTCTTTCATGAGTAAGTTGTACGAGAGCGGGGATGTTCAAGCTTGCATAGACACAGCATAAGGTCTTTTCAATCAGCAAAACTTAGACCTAGCAAACTTCTTCGTCATCACCGTATGGAAAATAAAGCATGCTCCTAGAAACTACTACTACTTTCGAGCATACATGGTTCACAAGCTGGCGTTCAAGGCCAAGAACTGGTACGCCATCCTTGGCATTAAACACATTGGGGTTGGAATTGAGGAGATCGAGAAACAATACAAGTATTTGGCATCCATACTTGATCCCGACATATGCCCTTCCGTGGCAGCCGAAAGTGCACTCAGGCTCATACATATTGCTTGGGAAATCCTTGCCGATCCAACGACAAGGGAGGCATACGACAAGCTCCTGCTTATCACTCCCGACGAAGACTTCCTTGACTATGCTTCCGCTTCTTCATATTCATACTCCGCACCTACATAAAGCCACAACTGAGAAGGACCAACAGCTTTTAATTCAATCCAATACTAGAGTTTTTTGTTTTTGGAATTCGAATTGATATGATAACTATCAACAATTCTTCGTCCGATGGAGCAAGTATTGAGTCTTCAATTTGTTTACGGATTTTTCATTTATGTCAACAAATGTACTTGTTATAAGGAAATTTTGCATATCGAAATGCCACGTCGATAGCGTTGACAAGTCAAAAGCACATCCTACTCCACGTCAGGGAATTATTGGCTGATTAAAGCCTTCTCTTCTCAGGCTTCGGAAAAGATTGGGCCCGACACTTTGGGTTTCCGCAAACTGTATAGGATAAAGCCCAAGAGATAAGTCCAGAAGAAACTCGGTTATCCAAAAGCGGAAGGCCCACCTTGCTTGGACGATCCAAGTGAATATGCCCAATATCGGTCTTGCTTGGGACATCCTGAGGTCAAAAATATACTTGCGTAAGTAAAATGTTTCTAGTCCTCATGTGTCACCTCTCGCCCAAAAACCGTGCCCATCAAGGTTGTCAGCCTTTTTAAGTATGACGAGGACATGTGTACGGTATGTATGAAGTAACCCAGCTCAACACTCCAAAGGAAGTTGAACCTGGACCAACCCACCACCCAAGGCTGATGTCACTATAGTTAAAACCAATAAATAACAACATGATCACTCAAGTGTAAAAGAGGATTCACGCAATCCCACCTATAAATAAATGAAGTTTCCTTACAAATGAGGAGGGCAAAAAAATTACTATTGATCATACTTGATATCTTGTGATTTATCTTGTAGAAAGCCCTAAGGTGTAAGAACCGACAACAGTCGGCACCCAAAATCAACATACATATCTAGCATCCACACAACTCCCTCGGGACCTATCCGGCCCGACACACCATTCCCATACGTCCTGTGTAAATTTCACTTGTCAGTCCAAACCGCACCAGTGACATTTCCAAGATAAGTCAAAACTCTGCATACGTGGTAGGTACAACCTTTGACTTTAGTGTTAACACATTTTTGTGTATAAACATTTGGCGCTAGAAGGAGGGGGCAGATTTCATATCTTCAGAAAAACTTGAAACACTAGCCATGACTCCACCTGAGAAAATAGTTGAGGGTACCTCGAATCTTATAGAAGATACCCCCAACTCGGAAGATCAAGCCGATAATCCATGTACACCACAAGTCATGTCAAGCCTGACTTTTCAAGCTTCTCCTAACCTTACCAGCCAGGCTATGCAGGAAGCAAGTGTGTATCTGTAAAGATTTTTGGAGATAGTGGGCAGACAAATAACCCCAACGGCTCCACCAGTCCCTATCGCAGAGGAAGTTGTCCCGACTCAAGGATTGGACGCGACATCGAACGATCAACCTATAGTGCGACAACCAAAACAGAAGTCAAAAATAGTAAGAGGAGAGACTAGCAACTCTTATCAGTTGTCAGATTCAGAAAGTACCTATTCTGTTGGTTCAAAAAGATAATCCAAACCAACGAACAGTGGTAACAGCAACCCCCAGTCACCAACACTACAAAGAGAAGCAAAGGAACTGACGGTCAAGGCGGTTCGAAACCCCCCCACCAGGTGGGCAAACGTCGAACCCAAGACCCGACAAACTAGCAGCCCGACGGCGGTTGGATTTCAGGACAAAACCAAGCAGCGAGGCCCCAAACCCGATGACGGGGGAGATCAAGAGCTTGTGAGAAGACATGGACAAATTACAAGTAGATGGGCGAGAAACCCGATACGGTAGCCATCCTCGATGAGAGCTTCAGGGGGCCTTTTATCTCAGAAATAACCAACAAGGCCTTTCCGTCTGGGTTCAGGATGCCCGCAATGGAACAATATACAGAATAAAAAGACCATATGGAGCACGTTGATCATTTTCTTGACCTAATGGCAACACAAACCGAAGATGATCGAATATTATGTCGGGCTTTGCCTATAACCTTCGAGGATCTGGCCTCAAATTGGTTTCCGATAGTTACCTGGTAATAGTATCAGTAGCTTCGACCAGTTAAGCAAGGCTTTCACACAACAGTTCATGGGGAGTAGTGATGTAAATATGGGCCGGGCCTGGAGGGCCCGGTCCGGTCGGCCTGCCAAGGATGGCGGGCCGTGCCTGGCACGGCCCCCAACTGTAGCGGGCCGTGCCAGGCACGACCCCCATTCTTGGAAAGTGCCGGGTCAGGGTTCCAGGCACTGCGTGCCGGCCCGGCACGGCACTGCCAGCACGGCGTGCCAGGCCCAACGGTCGGCATGCGGAATTTTTTTTTTATTTTTTTAAATTTAAGTATATAACGGTATTTTTAAAAAAAAATATAACCGTTGGCTGACGTCAGCCAACTGGTTATGTTTTTAAAAAAACTATAAAATTACAATTTACCCCCTCAACTCTTGTGTTTTATATCTTTACCCACTTTTCTAATTTTTCTATAAATACTCCCACACATTCCACTTTTCATTCACTTTCTCTAATTCTCTCAATCTCTCCATTCACAAACTCTCTATACAATTTCAATTATTCTTAATTTCATTCTTACTCTCTCTCTACTATTCTACACTACTAATATACTATTATAATATTTTATTAGTAATTTACTATTATTCTCTAATCTCTCCACCAAGACACCAAAGTTCAAACTTCAAAGGTACATTTTTATTTAAGTGTTATATTTTAAATTTAATATGTTTGTTTAGTTAGTAAATTTATCATTTTATGTTTATATCAGTTATTAATTTTATTTATTTAGTAAATTTATCATTTTTATGTGTAGGGGTTAATTTTATTTTATTTTTAGTAAATTAATCATTTTATGTGTAGGAGTTCATTTTAATATATTGTTTTAGTAAAATAATCATTTTATGTGTAGGAGTTAATTTTAATATATTTTTTTAGTAAAAAAAAATCATTTTTATGTGTAGGGGTTAATTTTAATATAGTTTTTTAGTAAAAAAATCATTTTATTTGTAGTAGTTAATTTTAATATATTTTGTTTGTAAAATAATCATTTTATGTGTAGGAGTTCATTTTAATATATTGTTTTAGTTAAAAAAAAAGCATTTTTATGTGTAGGGGTTAATTTTAATATATTGTTTTAGTAAATTAATCATTTTATGTGTAGGAGTTAATTTTAATATATTGTTTGATTAAAAAAAATCATTTTTATGTGTAGGGGTTAATTTTAATATAATTTTTTAGTAAAAAAATCATTTTATTTTTAGTAGTTAATTTTAATATATTTTGTTTGTAAAATAATCATTTTATGTGTAGGAGTTCATTTTAATATATTGTTTTAGTAAAAAAAAAATCATTTTTATGTGTAGGAGTTAATTTTAATATATTATTTTAGTAAATTAATCATTTTATGTGTAGGAGTTAATTTTAATATATTGTTTTAGTAAAATAATCATTTTATGTGTAGGAGTTAATTTTAATATATTGTTTTAGTAAAAAAATCATTTTTTATGTGTAGGAGTTAATTTTAATATATTTTTTTAGTAAATTAATCATTTTATGTGTAGGAGTTAATTTTAATATATTGTTTTAGTAAAATAATCATTTTATGTGTAGGAGTTCATTTTAATATATTGTTTTAGTAAAAAAAATCATTTTTATGTGTAGGAGTTAATTTTAATATATTTGTTTAGTAAATTAATCATTTTATGTGTAGGAGTTAATTTTAATATATTTGTTTAGTAAAATAATCATTTTATGTGTAGGAGTTAATTTTAATATATTGTTTTAGTAAAAAAAAATCATTTTTATGTGTAGGGGTTAATTTTAATATAATTGTTTAGTAAAAAAATCATTTTATTTGTAGTAGTTAATTTTAATATATTTTGTTTGTAAAATAATCATTTTATGTGTAGGAGTTCATTTTAATATATTGTTTTAGTTTAAAAAAATCATTTTTATGTGTAGGGGTTAATTTTAATATAATTTTTTAGTAAAAAAATCATTTTATTTTTAGTAGTTAATTTTAATATATTTTGTTTGTAAAATAATCATTTTATGTGTAGGAGTTAATTTTAATATATTGTTTTAGTAAAAAAAAAATCATTTTTATGTGCTAGGGGTTAATTTTAATACATTTTTTTAGTAAATTAATCATTTTATGTGTAGGAGTTAATTTTAATATATTGTTTTAGTAAAATAATCATTTTATGTGTAGGAGTTCATTTTAATATATTGTTTTAGTAAAAAAAATCATTTTTATGTCTAGGAGTTAATTTTAATATATTTTTTTAGTAAAAAAATCATTTTATTTTTAGTAGTTAATTTTAATATATTTTGTTAGTAAAATAATCATTGTATGTGTAGGAGTTAATTTTAATATATATTTTTAGTAAAATAATCATTGTATGTGTATGAGTTAATTTTAATGACCTAAACTTTTTTTTTTCTAGGAAATGGATCCTACCCATCCTTATTTTCCAGACGGTCTAAACATGCTGAACGATGATTTTGATCTCTCCGGATCGGCAGAAACCGTAGCGGGACCTTCTGGTTCCGGCGCCACACCGACATCACGTACCAAATCTAAGAGGTTAACATCAGACGTATGGCAGTGTTTTGACGTAGTAGAAATGACACTTCCAGACGGTACGGTCGGCCCCAGAGCCAAATGTAAGTTTTGTCCTAAGAACTATACCACTACTAAGGGTGGAACCGGTCACTTTGAGAAGGCATATGCTAAAATGCATGCCCAAACACGTACATGTACCCAATACAACCCAGACACAACTGCAACGGCACCCAGACGGGTCGGTTACGACGTGGCATTACGACGCCGCGCATGCTAGAGAATGTTTGGCAAGGTACATTACATAAACTGATCAACCTATTAATTTCGGTGACTGTGTTTTTTTTCAAGAATTTATCACATCTGCATTTTGCCCCCAAATGCAAATTGTTTCTAGAACCACCACTAGGAACGATTTGATAAAAATGTTTAAAACCCAACGAGATGACTTGACGGCTGAATTACAGCATCTAACTGTCTCAATTGCATTAACTTCCGATATTTGGAACGCATGTTCCAAACAGGACTATTTATGTGTCACAGGACACTATTTAGACTCTGAATGTAGGATACAAAAAAAATTCTTGGTTTTCGTCCTATGGATTTTGCACATACCGCAGACAATATTTTTGCTGTCATTCTTTCTGTTTTAGAAACTTATGATATAACTCATCGCATCCTCTCTATCATATTAGATAATGTATCGGCAAATACTAAGTCTATTGCATTGTTTACTGAAAGAAACATCCCGCAAGCTGGGGGTAATTTCTTCCACCAGCGTTGTGCATGTTATATCATAAATTTAGTTGTACAGTCTGGTTTGAAGAAAGTAAGCAATCGTATAGAACGCATCAGAGATGCCATTTCTTGGATCGGTAGCTCTAATCCAAGATTTCAAGAATTTGGCAGACACTGTACATTAAACGGTCTACGACCCCGACGATTCCAAACTGATATGCCGGTAAGGTGGAACTCTACTTACTTAATGCTGAAAAATTGTTTGGAATATGATACAACTATTTCAGGTTTTTATAACATGAAATTGGCCGAAAGTGGCTGTCCACCTGCTCAATCACTGACACCAGACGATTGGTATGTGGCAAAGATTTTTGTTGAATTTTTACAGGTTTTTTACAATGCCACTGTAACCCTTTCTGGGGTCTACTACCCCACATCTTCCCAGGCAATCCATCAGATTGTGGAAATGTCTGACATGTTAAACACTTATAGGGAAGATGACTTGCTTGGCGATGCAGTTATTGCCATGGAGACCAAGTTTAAAAAATACTGGTCTGAAATGCCTTTCCTTTATGCCTTAGGTGTTATAGTAGATCCTAGAATTAAATTAGCTGGTTTAGAATATTTGCTTGAGTTTACTGGTAATAAATTGTCAATGGATTATTCAGAACAGATTACTGACATTCGAAACAAGTTGGTCGAAGTTTTTAGTATTTATGAGCGCAGGTTTGGCGGCATTCATACGGAACCATCACCAGAACCGGACACACAACCGTTGCTGACAAGTTGGAGCATTCTCAAACGCCGGAAAAAAAGACAAATCAGCAAGTTCTTCTTCTTCAACTACACGATCTGCTGCATCTTCTGGTGCCGAACTGAATAGGTTCCTTGAAGCACAGTTTGATGCCGACGAAAACACGGAGAATTTTGATCTGTTGTTATGGTGGAAGACCTATAGCTACAGGTATCCGGTCTTGTCACACTTAGCACATGACATACGGGTTATCCCCGTGTCCACTGTGTCTTCAGAACAGGCATTCAGCACGAGCGGACGAATTATTGAACCAAGAAGAAATTGTTTGACTCCAGAGATGGTGGAGGTATTAATATGCATACGGGATTGGGAGCATGCTCGAAAGAGGATGCAAAATGAAACGGTAGATGAACAATTTATTCAAAATTTCTCCAATTTATATGTCGATGAGGGTTCCGCCAGTAACCAGGTCCAGAACTAGGTTGTACATGTACATTTACTTGTAATACGATTGCACTCTTTTTCCCTTACCAAGTTTTTATCCCACTGGGTTTTCTTGGTAAGGTTTTTAATGAAGCAATCATGTAAATATATAATACTGAAAGTCCGAAATAAATAAAGAATTCTTCATTTCATATTTTTATCTACTTTTTTTTTCTTTCATGTTTTATCTTTATTTATTTTTTGAATTAATTCATTAAATAAAATAAAAAATGTATCTATAATCTATTATTAATTTATTATAAACATTTTTATTATTATACTAAAATAATAATATATAAAAACATTAAAAAAAAAAATGGGCCGACCCATTTGGTCCGCCAAATTGGCCCACGTGCCGGCACGCCGGCACGGCCCTTCCGGCGTGCCGTGCCGGGCCCCCATTTAGGAAAACGGGCCGTGCCAGGCACGGCCCGTTTTTCTAAACGGGCCAGGGGCCGTGCCGATGTGGGCCGTGCCGGCCCCCTTTTACACCATTAATGGGGAGCTTGCAGCATAAGAAATCTCTCTCACATTTATCTTCCTTAAGACAGGGCGGAAAGGAAACAATCCGTGAATATCTATCTCGTTTTAACAAAGAAGCGGTTCGAGTGGAGGATTTCAACGACGTGGCGGCCATCAACGCTTTCACTAACGGTTTGAAAAAGTGGTATTTTTCATTTCAGTTAAGGCGACAACGCCCTTGTTCATATCCTATGTTGGTGGATATAGCCGCAGAATATGCAAGGGCAGATGAGGAGGAGATCGCACAAGGGGGAATGTTGGTGCATCGCTTGCATCTTGATAAAGACAAAGTTGAATCCCGAACCAAGGAGCGGGAGGAGTCTAGAGTCCGGTCCGAACTAAAGAGAAATCGGGGAAAGAGAAAAAATCCTATGACCGAGACTCGAGATGTGAGGAGAAGGTTTGAGGGCCAGTATTCTACTTACACCCCTCTAAAACACGACACAATCGATGTATTTGCAATTGCCCAAGAAAAATGGTTGGTTAAATGGCCCGGGAAGATGACGACAACTCCAAACAAAAGAAATCCAGACCTCTATTGCCGTTTCCACAAGGATCACGGTCATGATACCTCTAAGTGCTACCAATTGAAGGATCATATTGAGAACCTCATCTGGGACGACCATCTTAAGGAGTATGTACTTAAGAAGGATTCCGATAAAGCAAAGGACTCAGAAAAACCAAGGGACTCAGACAAAGGTCGGGACCAACATAGGAAATCCCCAGAGAAGAAAGATTCACCAAGGTTGAGCCCTATCCACACCATCTTCGGCGTTCCTAATACAGGAACCAATAATAGAGACCGAAAGTCCGAGATTAGAGGATTAACTACTAAGAGCCCAGTAGAGATTAATTTAACAGAAAGGTTGCCTAAGAAACTTAAGGAAGGATGGGAGAAAATCAGCTTTGACCCGAGTGATGCGGAAGGCAATGAAGCCAAATCTAATGATGCAATAGTAGTAGAACTCCGGATAGCTCATCAGGACGTTCGTAGGATAATGGTGGATAGCGGAAGCTCAGCAGATATCCTCAATCAATCAGTCCTCCATCAATTAGGATTCAGTATTGGCGATTTGGAGCCATTTGACACTGCTCTCAAGGCGTTTGGGGGATCAGAGATACAGCCGTTGGGCACCATTCGCCTACCTGTAACAATCGGGACTGCACCGACCCAACGAGTTGTACTGGTAGAGTTTGTCGTAATAGACATCAAGCAGTGGCCTTACAATGCACTAGTGGGTCGACCATTCCTCAATCAAATCAGGGCAGTCACATCCACATACTGCCTCAAAATAAAATTTCCAACTGATAACGGAACTGGTGAGATCAGAGGGTGTTAAGAAACAGCACAAAAGGCAAATTTATCAATATTTAGGGACAAGCGGACTGACGAAGTATGCCAAGTCAAAATTATCAGCAAGTCCAAAAAAAGAAAGCCACAACAAAAATAGCCGAGGAGAAGGCTTTCAAAATAAAAGCTTCCGTAGAAACCCCTCAGGAATTCTCCATTGACCCGAGAGAGATCACTACGCAGGAGGCAAAAGTAGGGATATAGCCTACATAAGAGGTGCTCCTTGTCCATGGGGACCCACACAAAGTGGTAAGAGTCGGTTCAAAATTAACACCGCGGGTGAAACAAGAGATATCAGAGATATTACAAGAACACGCAGATATCTTCGCATGGAGTCATGAGGATATGCTCGGGATAGATCCAAGAATAATGACGCATACCTTATTAGTAGGAAAGGAATCCAAGCCAGTCGTCTAAAGACGACGATGCTTCAACGCAGAAAGAAACAATGCCATCAAAGAGGAGGTTAAGAAACTCCTTGCCGCGGGATCAATCCGAGAAGCCATCTACCCTAAGTAGATCGCCAACGTAGTACTCGTTAAGAAAAAAAAACACCACATAGAGGATGTGTGTTGACTTCACCGACCTAAACAAGGCATGCCCAAAGGATGGTTTCCCACTACCAAGAATCGATCGCTTGGTCGACGCAACCGCAGGCCATGAGTTGCTCAGCTTCATGGATGCCTACTCAGGTTACAATCAAATCAAGATGCATGGGCCAGATGAAGAAAAAACCACATTCATCACAGACTAGGGGCTATATTGCTACACCGTCATGCCTTTTGGGTTGAAAAATGCTGGAGCCACTTATCAAAGGTTAATCGGATGTTTGCAGATCAAATTGGTAGGTCAATGGAAGTATATGTAGATGATATGTTAACAAAGAGCCTCACCACTGAGGGACATGGAGAAGCACTAAGAGAAACAATTGAAATCACACATGATTTCTAAATCAGTGTCAGTTACCAGACCCGATTTTTCAATAATTGAAAACATGTATATATTTGAAATCAGTGTCTGGAATACAGACCCAATTTTCACAAATTAAAATTTTTATTTGATTCCATTGATGTGTAAGAATCAATTCTGTCGCAAAGCAAAGCTGAAAACCGAACCAGAATTTTTGTGAAAATAAAACGTGGGAAGAAATTTTAAAAACAGGGAATTTTCATAAGATTGTTGTTCCGTTTAGTGAAAAACAATATGGTATGAATATGCAAATGATAGAAAACAGTAAAACACAATCCAGAACGTTAAGGAAACCGAGGCCCATGTTTTACACGGTGTCCTTAAGACAATTTCGCCAGGTAACACCCTATGTGTATGACGATTGTCTCCCAGGATACAACAGTTTAACAGTGATCGTGTATAACACAAACACTCTCAGCGAACTCAAATCAAGTTCAAACTTACCAAGAATTGAGAAACAGAAGAGCAGAAATGAGAGCAATAAATTTCTGTGTTTTCTGTGAATGAATACGAATAATAGACTAGGTTTATTTAAAACCGAAGTCATGAGGATTATTTTGGAAATACTTGTCAATTACGTTTTTAATGAAAATGATATTAATTAAAAGAGAGATTAATTTCTAATTAATCACTGATTCTATTTACTTAGTGATCAAGTAAGTATCTAGAATCCAATCGGAGCAGCATTCGTGTACGCAGGTCGTGCCCACAAACAAGTCATCCAATCCTAGAAGGTTCGGGGCCCATGATTTGCACACACCACCCCCCACCCCCGCGCTCGCGCGAGAGAGCTTTTATGCTACACATGTTAATAAGTAACTATCACACATCCACTTATATACTACATATAAGTGCTTTACCCAACCAATGTTGGATGCTTATTTTCCCTACACAACAGTGGGCTCATTTTGAGAGTCAATTTCGCATTCACCCATTAATTATTTTGTGAGTTTGAGTATACCATTTCGAAGCTCTCACGGAGGACAATTCGAATATACATTGAACTTCCATTTTTATGGAACCGATCATACTCAAATAATGCTTTTAAAATGAGTTTCATCACAAAATTTTCCAGCAAATTCTTCATGTTCCTAACATCGCAAAAAATCAATCGAGTTTCTCTAAGTTCAGTCGTGACAATAATGTAGTTGCTGAGATTT
This sequence comes from Dipteronia sinensis, assembly GCA_033220585.1. Classification (NCBI taxonomy): domain Eukaryota; kingdom Viridiplantae; phylum Streptophyta; class Magnoliopsida; order Sapindales; family Sapindaceae; genus Dipteronia; species Dipteronia sinensis. Next base: position 39,528,324 of record CM065643.1, read on the forward strand.
TTGATTCTAGACTACCCAGTAAGTGTAGCTCAAAGAAACACTCAAGGATGGCTTGTACCAGCTTCATCTCAAGGAATCTCAATCCAAGCAGCTTCTTAGTGAGTCTCTTTTTGATAATTCTTAATTGTAATAAAGTAGTTCCAATTGTTGAAAACAACACTTGTTCTGTTTCTGGTGCTGCTACTACTACAAACTCTAAGCACAATTGTTTGTCTGATACTCTGATTCAAAGCATGATTGGTTGATTTTTAACTTCTGCTAATATGTCAAATAAAAATGTTGTTGCTTTGTGGCACACTAAATTTGGACATCCATCACCTCATGTTTTAAAACAAATTCTGCATACTTTATATAATTACATGTATGTTCCTTGTTTTAAGTCAATGTTTGAACGGTGCGACTCTTGTAAGTTGGGCAAAATGCATGAACTTCCTATCTCAAATTCTGAAATCAAAACAACATCTCCTCTAGAACTGGTTTATACAGACATTTAGGGTCCATCTCCAATCTATTCCAATGAAGGGTATAAGTATTATATAGCCTTTATTGATTTCCATACATTAAAACTCAAATCTGAATAAATGTATGGAAATCAATAAAGGCTATATAATCTGATAAATGTTCAGCATGTACTAATAAATGTTCTTTAGTCATCATTTTTTGCTTGCTTCTTGGTCATCATTTCAATCTGCTTTTCAGCCTCTACAATTATGGACTTCACAGTTCACATGCTGGTCTTCATATTTCTTCATGTATACGTGTCCTTTTCAGTTTCAGTAATAGGACAGCCTTGAATGAACTCATTACTTGACTATAGTTTCCATGGCATAGGACTTAGGAGGCACTGAATTTTTCCTAACTGTTAAGACGAAAGTACAAGTGTGTATTCAAATTGATAAATAAGAGTTGAGTCCGAGTGCGAATGGAAAAACATCTAAACAGTGAGAGTGTGTACTCAAATTTGGAGAGTCAATCAGCAGAGACACATTGCCGTATAAAATCAAATTCAAATATCATATGGTAGAGAATGTAATAGAAAATTCAAATACCACTAATGGTTGGTTACCAAAGTTCATACAAGGACTAATAATACATTGCTATTTCAACAAGAACTGTATATGGTAGCTTTGGTTATCTCTAGAAAATCTTACCATTTCAGCATGAACTGCATATGGTAGCTTAATTGGTTGTCTCCAGAAAATCTACCATGGTCTGTCTCACTACCATCAACTGTGAGACAGACCAATGCATTTGTGTCACTTGACATTGATGATTATAAGGATTAAGGAGGGTTCCATGGCGAAATTATTATTATTTTTTTTTTTTTTTGATATACCACCCAAATTTGTACAAGTTGAGTAATGAGTGCCCTTTACGACAGCATAGGATAGTGGTAACAAAATCTTATCTTAAAGACTTAAACTAGTAAATTTTAGAGGAAATTGCTAAAAATAGCCACACAGACAATTTAATATGGAGTGGTGCTATTGGCACACCCCCTAGTGATCTATTCATGCCCCATTTTTTAAATTATAGAATATTATTTTTTTTCCTTTATCAAAATTACTTAAAGAGACATACAATTTAAGAAAGAAATCTTCTACAAAGTAAATTTATTAAAATTTCATATTCTTTTTTTTATAAAAAAAACCCAATAATCTGTTTCTTAAAAAAAATTAATTCTTAAACCCGTAATCTGTTTCTTTTTCAAAAAAAAAAATTCTTAAACCCTAAAATCTGCTTCTTACATATATCTAAAATATTATGAAAGAGTTTGAGAACGATATCAATAATATGGAAAAATTGTTTAAGAACGATATCAAACATCTTGAAGAATTGTCTGAGAATGACATAAAGCAAGAATTGTCTGACAATAATAGTAAGCATCTAGAAACAATTCATTCTCTGGAAATAAGTTTGAAATTTATTTTTTCTTTAGAATGATATCAAGCTGTCGTTGTGTTGAAGTACCCTGTTATTTTTTATTTTTTCGTTTCCATCATGAAATAAGAAAAAAAAAAACTAAAAAATAAATAAATAAGAAGAAAAAATAAATCAATCAATGAAGTTGAGAGAGATGTATACAGATACATAGATAAGAGATAGATATATCATATATGGTATGCATTAAGTTTGAAAAATAAGTAAAATGGGTAGTTTTGGAAATAAACAAAAAAATTTAATAAAAAAAATTAATTTTATTCAGTAGGGGTGTGCCAATAGCACCACTCTTTTATATGGTTTTTTATTTTTATCAAACTTTCAAAAGTTTTCTATTTTTGTCAACTTTAGTCTTCATTCTTGAAGTGACAAAATACCCTTCTATTTTATTTTAAATTATTTTACTTTTATTTTTAAAAATAAATAAATTTTTTTAAAAAAAATCATAAAATAGGAAGTTTGTTTGTACACCTGTTTGCGGAACACAAAAAAAAAATTAATTTTTTGTGTGAGTATAATCCAAACACTAATTATAGATTGATGTTCACTTCAATACACACTTTATTAGGTGAGGGATCCTGGATTTATTGAAATTATTTTTTTGTGTGAGTATAATCCAAACACTAATTATAGATTGATGTTCACTTCAATACACACTTTATTAGTCGAGGGATCCTGGATTTATTGAAATTTCTGATATCCCTTTTCACAGTTGGATAGAAAAAAATGGTGAACAAAAATGTTGAAAAAGGAGAGGGTCCCACATGTGAGGTAATGTAAAATGGGTCCCAATTTATTTGTTTTTTTTTTAAAAAAAGTATAGGTACCATTGTTTGGCCGGTGGATAAAAGGGAATCTCAGAAATTTCAATAAATCCGAGATCTCTCGTACGATTACTACTCATACTTAGAAAATGAAAGAAAACCCAACTATTTGTTGAATAATTTCTCAACAACGTATAAAGAGATCAGTTTTTAGAGAAAAAAAATTGCTTTTAAAGAGAAAAGACTAATTAATTGATAAATAAGAGATGAGTTCTATATAGCGAGATTGTGTATTCAAACTTGCAGAGCTAGTTGACACAGTCACACAGATAAACTGCCATATAAAATAAAATAAAATAAAATTCAAATTTCATACGTTAGAGAATGTAATAAGGACTAATAATACCTTTCAATTTCAGGATGAACCGCAAATGGTAGCTTGGCTGTCTCGACTCTCGATAAAATCTTCCTGGTCTGTCTTAGACCAATGACATAGTGTCACGTGGCACACAGCTAAATTCTTATCCAATTATATTATGACGCACTGTAAAACTCTTAAAATTTAAAGTTGAATTATTACTCTAAATTCTAAAATAATTATTAGCTTGTAAACTAGGTTTTACATCAATGATTATAAGGATTAAGGAAGGTATTGTTATTCTCACGACCGAATTTGATATTTCTTTTATATATATTGTTTAACGTCCTGAATGAACTTTAAGAAAATAGTGATATTGACAAGATTATAACAAATACGCACTTAAATGGAGATTTGAAAAAATGAATTATCATTCCATCAAAGCGATAGAAGTATGTTCATATTCTGCCTTTTACAAACAGAATATCATGTTGATTGGTACATTATAAGTAGTACAATTGAGACCGTGTGATATAATATCGACCGTTGGATTAAGGAAGGTATTGCTATTCTCACGACGGAATTTGATTTTTCTTTTATATATACTGTTTAACATCTTGAATGAATTTTGAGAAAGTAGTGACATTGACAAGATTACACCAAATAAGCATTTAAATGGAGATTCGGAAAAATGAATTATCATTCCATCAAAGCCATAGAAGTCTGTTCATATTCTACCTTTACAAACAAAATATCATGGACTCTAATCAACCGTATAAAAATGATGTCTCAATTTATATCTAACCAACTAAATTGAGACATGTGTCTATAATTGAGTCTGAATATCATACCGATTGGTACATTATAAGTAGTACAATTGAGTGCGTGTGTAATTCAAAAGGAAAAAAAATTGAGTCCGTGTGATATAATATCTACCGTTGGGTGGTCCTGATGATCCGGACGGTCAATTCAGAATCTTAGATGAAAAAGTTGGTGACCCCATTATCATAAATTCATAATAGAGTGTTGTTTCGCGTGGATAGCGTTGGGAATATATTAAGTTGAAAGCAAGGTAGAATTCCATCTAACTCTCTAAAAATTCTGGCTATCTCTCTTTGCTTTTTCTTTCTACTAAAGCAGATAGACAAGGTAAGAAGACCCCTTAAGGCTCTGCAATAGTTAAAAGAGAAAAGAATTATGCTTCCATTGATATATTTGCCTTCTTTACTCTTTTTTTTTTTTGTTGTTACCCCATATCAAACGCATAGAATCATTGGATTCAAATTCATTTACATTCAAATAGACCTCTCCTGAGTCTTGTTTTTCACCTCTCAAAATTGGCTTTGGTTGACACTGATCAGAGCAATGCAGGAAAAGAAGGAGGATTCTTATAATCCTCTTGGCATTTGCGAGAGGCTATTCAACTTCATCATGAACGGTATCATTGCTAGTGGCTTCAAGCGCGTAACCTTGGGACAGCCTGGTTCCGCGGTTGAACACCAAAGCAAAAGCCCTTCCAAGCTCAACGGAGAGGTGATGCCGGTGCATTACCTGGATCATGACAACTCCAAAGAATCCGAAGGGCTGGAGTCCTGGACTCCAGTTGGTGACGAGTTTGGCTCTTCCATTTATGAACCTCATCAGAAGGACGATGCAGTTCTGCAGAGTGGCAAAATAACCAGTAGTACTACTAATACTACCCAAGTGAAGCACCAAGAACCCAAAGACAAGGCAAGTGAGACTCCCCGCATGAAGGTCAAGGAGCTTCAAGGGAAAAGCTTTCTAGACATAGAGCCAAACCGGATACCTGTGGCTCGACCAGGAGGTCTTAAAAAAACTGCCACTGTCAAAGACAGTGCAGAGGAGAAAAGGAAGAGTGTAGAGGCGAAAGAGAGTACTGAAGATCAAGGAGAGAAAAGTAGAAAGAAAGGGAAGAAGATATCATCAAGCAGCAGAAACCCATTAACATTAGCGCCAGAGGATGAGGAGATCATCAAAGCAACGAGTACTCCAAGTCCGCGAACTGTAAGGCCTTTTCTGGGTAACAATATCAATGAAATATCGGATGCTTTTATCCGGAGTAGGAAGGCAGCAATGTCAAGAAATCACTAGAACAATCTTAATTATAATCTAGTGGAAGTTGATCACAATCTGTGATTTGATTAAAAAAAAGCTTGAAATATATTAGTGTTACTTGTGCAATTCAATTTCTCATATATATATATATATATATATATATATATATATATACCAAGTTGTTGGAAATTGAAATAATAAGAATTTTAGCAATCAATTTCATTATGTACACACACTTGAGCATTGTTGTATACATGAATAAATAGATTATGATGGATGATGAGATGAGTTTGAAATTAAAAGATTTCTACAAGAGGGGGGGAGGGGGTCCCCTAAGAAATTTCATAAAGAAACAAATATAAAACATATATAAGACATTGGTATAGGCTGGTTAATAACAAACTAAACTGGATTTAGAGGTCAATAACATATATAAAAGATAAAAAAAAATATTGTTCAGAACTCAGGAGGACATGAAAAAAATCTGATAGAGGATCATCGTTTATCCGGTGATCAGCTGAATTTTCTTACACAATGGACCCCTCCAATCGTTGTCCACAATCGATTCTTGACATGATTAACAACAGATCAACTCAGAATCTATCTTATCTTGATCACCTCCTCAATGCTTCATTCATGCCTTAAGAATCCCAGTTAGCAATAGTCCTCCAAAGTCCAAACATGTCTTATATTAACCAGAGATTCATTAGAAACAACAAATAATAATTCCCTCTCTTCCCCACCTCTTATCAAGGACAAAATCTCTAGCCAAAGGGTTGGTTTTCCTTTAAAAGCTTCGAATTCGATACGAAAATTAGTTTTCTTTTTTTTTTTTTCTTTTTTAAGGGTTTCTCTTTTCTTTTCCTTTTCTTCCCTACTAAAAACCTTTTTTTTTTCAATTTTTTTTTCCTCTCCTAACCAAGCAAATCCCAAAAGTCCAGACCATTCCATCCAATTTGGTTGTGTTATGTAGTGTTATTCTTCTAGAGTATGTATTGAAGGATTATAAAGATCATAAGGAGCCCAAAGATAATCTACAGAGCAAGGTTTCCTAGAATCAAGTCTAAGCCAAGGCTTCCCTTTCCCACTCCAATGAAGAAGACTAATAGGACCTGGATGCAAACTTCTACACCTTCCTTCAATATTATCACCTCCCAATCCATGTTGATTCCATCTATGATCAACACCCTTTATATTCCCAGCCAAAACCAACAAAAATGGTGGCAATGAACCCAACTGATATATCCTCTTCTGCTTCTGCACAGCCATCCACTCTTCGACTCTCTGAGTATACCGTCCTTGTCTCCACTTATCGACATCAACAACCATTACCCCTGTATTGAAATAACATGGTTTTCTTCCATCGAAAGTCATGGCCAAACTCTTATCAGACCAAAACAAGATGGTGAAATATTTGGTGAAATTGGCATGACAGTACTCCGGTGCAGCCAATACTTTCCCTTCTAAATCAACCTCCCAAAGTTTGGCAATGTCATCAACTAAAACAAGGTCAGAATCTAAGTATATAACGCGTTTCACATCAGCTGGGATTATGTCAGCTAGATAAATACGTGCATAATTCAAGGGTTGGTCGAGGGCTTGCCTGATTGATTTTGATATCTTCCCACGAACCCTGTTGGAATCAAACCTGTAGACCTTGAATTTCAGGTAAGGAAATGTGGACTTGATGCTAGCTTCAACGTCAGGTTCGAAGCGTGTGCAGAGGAAGTGAAACTCAACGTTTTCCGGGCACATTGAATGTTGCAGCATTGATAAAACAGCCGCCATGGTGCCACGGAGATAGTTGGCGTCAAGTGTCATGGTGACATGTATTCTGTTGTCATTACAAGACTCACCATTGCGAAAAGCAGGGGCTTCGCGGAAGATGGGAACATAAGGGGTAGGCTTTCGTATAATTCCAAGGCGGATACCTCCCGAGGAGGAGGTGGTGGCGGTGGCGGTGGCGGAGAGGAGGAGGAGGAGGAGGAAAGACAGGAGGCCGAGGAGGGGAGAGTTGTAAAAGGCCATCCTGTCGATCGTTGGAGAAAAAAAAGAAGAAAAAAACGGCTAAGTAAAATTAAATTATAAAAAGAGTGGGAGGTGAAAAAACAGCCATTGTTAGGCTGGTTGAGAGATGGTTTAGGAGGACATTGTTAAATTAAGTAAGATAATCAATGTCATTTGTGAGGAACAGAAAAATCCTCGGACTGCCACTCCTCTCTTTCTCTTGTATTAACTGCATACCAGACTCATTTCTCTATATTAAACTATACATAATTTAGATTAGATTTTTTTTTTCTCCGTTTGTGGAAAATATTTACTTCTTTTTCTTGTTTTTGTTTCTATATTTGTATTTTATTTTATTTTTTTAAAAAATAATAACAATTTTTCTACTTAAGTAAAATCTAACAGCTTTAGTTTGAGTCAATTAAGTAAATATTTGGTCAAAAAAATGATATTTTCCTAAAGTTACTTACTATGTCACCGGTGGTGTATTTGTCACTGACAACTGACAAGATATCTTACCAGTTAATTTTGTTATTATAATGTATGTTTTTAAAAATATTTGTTTTAGTAGGGATGACAATGGGTCGGGTCCGATTAGACCCAGATCCAAACCCGTCAAAAATTTTGAGATCCATATCCATTAAAGGTTGATTTTGACCTCCATGGAGGTTGAACAGACTTCCATTGGAGGTCGATTTTGACTCTTATTAGAGGTCGATTTCGACCTCCAATGGAGATCTGCTGTTAAACAGATCTTTATGAAAAAGAAAAAAAAATCAAAAAAAAAAAACTAAAAAAAAATCAAAAAAATAGATTAAAATAAAGTTATTTTTAAAAATCACTTACTTTATTGCTTTTAAAACATAAGCTATTAAAGTGGTGATAGTCTTGAAACACGAACTTAAAAAAAAGGACAAAAACTCTTATTTCCTTATAAAAAGACCTCGTCAACATACCATAACTCTTTTCAAAAAAACATTTTTTAAATCATAAAACAATAATAAAAATTGAACAAACATACTAAATATAAAACATAATTGAATGAAACGAACAAAAGTAGACTCATTTTCTTAAAAAAAATTGACATGTTTTTAATTTCAATCAAATAATAATAATAATAATAATTAAAAAAGAACATATTAATTGTCAAGCATAGTAGCATACTTGTATGAAACAAACAAAAGAACAATTCTTTCTTAAAAAGAAAAAAACTTTTTTTTTTCAATCCGAATAAAAAAAGACAGATTTGTATATATTCGGAGCCAATCAAATCAATTATTTGTTCGTCCATTCATTAATTATATGTCAAATTAAATTTCTTTATTGTGATACTGGTTTTGTTTTTCTTAGGTGTCAAATTTTGATTAGACTATAACATGAGTTAATATTATTATATAAAGCACCACAATAAAACTCTACAATTAAAAATAATAAAAATAAAATAAATAAATTATATCCATTCATTACACATGTAGTAGATCTATATTGGTCAAAGCATACTGACTTGAGCCATCCATTGCTTACCAATAGCAATTACTTCTCCATTGTCTCTCCTTCTCACCTCTATCTGCACAGATGTAAGCTTTCCTCTCTCTCTCCTACAACCTTTGCTTCTATCTCGACTTCTTCCTGCCATCAACATATATTCATTTCCCCAACCCCTCTCAATTTCATTCACTTAATTTATATATCTAAATGCAATTTATAACAAATTTACTCAACATTTTAAACACGTTAATCACATGCAAACCTACTTGAAACTTAGCCGTGGAATAGATTGAGATATTGAAGTCAGCCGTTGCCATACACGGCCGCCGAAGGAGTAGACGGTGGCCGCACCGACTGTGTCCACTAACGACGCTATTGCTCTGACTTGCCAATTTCCGTCTTTATCTACACGTATAAAATAAATCTTTTAAATTAAGGGACGAGATGAGATTGACTCAGTGATATGCTTATTATGGGTTCGAGTCGTGTCTCCTTCCCCCAAATCCTGAATTATTTGTAATCATTCAACAAAAAAAAAAAAATTCTTTTAGATAACGACCGGGCAGCCAAGCAAAGATGAGAAGAAAAAAAGGTAAATAAAAAGTGTACCGCAAGGTGTATTGGTATGATGAAATTACAGCGGATGTCAAGGATTCGATTGTCCGAATATTGTCGAGAGTTATGAGCTCCAGGTCGTGGCTGGTTGCACCTTTTAATAGATCTTCAAGCCATTTCACTGATCTCTGAGGCACATAGGACTTGTCTTCCATTTTTCTTCTCTTCCTTTGTTGACCAGTAGTGGAGTACTGTTATTATGTTGCATAAATATATATAATTTGGTATAACAGGTGGATTTCCACCACTTGCCCACAAATAAGTTCAATCTAGTCTTAATTTCTTCCTCTGATCTCTCTCATTTATTTATAACAGATATTATAATTTCTATATTGTTAATTTCTTGCAGTAAATGCTCAACCGTCTCTCAATTCTTATTCTTCCTTGCCAGTTGCCATTAAGTATCACAGCTTTTGCTTTAGAATTACTGGGATCACTAATATCATGTACACAAATTCACAAACATGCCACAGATCTGATTGTACTGTAAATGCTAACAGACCCTTTGCATAATTGCATATAGAAAAACTGGGCATGGATCACCATTGATGACAAAAGTCTTACATTACAACCAATAGTTATTGATGCATTGTTTCTTCAAAAAGAAAAAAGAAAAAGAAAAAGTTATTGATGACTTGTAAATTTTACAGGAAAACAAATAAAGGTAGTAAAATAGTTTATAAATACTATTTTAGTTAGTTAGGTTGTTTGATCTCAAAGCTTACTCTTACTCATCCTTGGAATTGCAGTAGGATTGGTTGAAGCCATCCATTGTTTAGCCAGAGCAATCACTTCTCCATTGTCTTTTCTTCTCACTTCTACCTGCACAGATGTAAGCTTTCCCCTGTCTCCTACAACTTTTGCCTCTATCTCTATCTTTTCCTGCCATTCACATTGCCTTATATATTTCAATAAGCGTAAAGGAATTCAACATCATAATTAATTACTAAAACATTTCATGTCTTTGTTGGAAAATAAATACATTTTTCAAAGTAAAAAAATAAAAGACTACAGTTTTTGATGATTTGGGAGCCTTAATTGTAACTACACAAACTAACCACAATCCAATGTGATTTGATGGTAAATAAAACTTATTCAATTTAGCAATGTCTAGTCATCATACCCGCAAGTGGTATATCAAAAAAAAACTGCACTACAAAGTACAAACTATGAACTATCTCTCATATCTTAAATGTTATTTCTCTTACACAAAAAAATTGTTGTAGTTCTCTCCTCAAATATTAGAGACGGATGTTGTATTCTTTTGGATCTAATATCAATCCTTCTAGTCGTAAATCTTATGTCTATAATTTTTATTTGTTATTAATTATTACTTCCATCATTGTTCTTAGATTATATTCATAATTTAAATTTACGTTAGGAGTGGAAATACATCAGTTTCATAACAATAATCAATACAAAATTTAAATTCAATCGACTGTATAGATGCAACCTAAGGGTAACATTCTTGTGTTGGTAAGTTTAGCTAAATTTAAAGGCAACTTCACATGGGAAATTTGCTTTAAAAATCAAGTGTATAATGATAAAAATATTACTTGAATCTTGGCCGTCGAATAGAATGAAATGTTGAAGTCAACGGACAACTTGATATTGCCACCGAGGGTGACGATGGCAGCAGCGCCGACGTCGTCGATCAACGTGGCCATGGCTCCAACTTGCCAATTTCCATTTTCATCCTTCATATAATACGTAAAATTACAAAACCGTAAAATCAAAATCAAAATCTCCAACAGAAAAAAAAAATGGGAAGAAATTAAAAGAAAATGAAGAGGTAAACAAAAATAATTACAGCAAGGCGCAACGGTACGATGAAATTACAGCGTATAAAGCTCTCTCGGGCCTCCACGATTTCAAGTCCGGCAAGTGTCAAGACCTCGTACTCGGCACTGCCGGTCGCACCTTCGGCTAGTCCTTGAAGCCATCTCACTGACTTGAGCACGCAACTCTCTTCCATTTCTTGCTCTCTCTGTTACCCAATCAATCTCTTGTTGATGGTGTCCCTAAAGTCTAAACCATAATTCTGTTTATTAATATATATTTGGTACCGTAACACTAGAAAATTGACCGATTAGGGGTATTATATGACTTATATTATTATAATATTCTAAAGGCTTGTTGGCTTGGAAAGGGCCAGTTGTTTTTTCAAATACAAATTTGTAAAATAAAATAGGATACAATTTGACTTGAACCCACACGACCTCAATATTTGGGTATGAGAAACTTATCACTTGTCCACCTCAATTGCTGGTTGTTTGGGTTTGAAGACTTGTGTTCAACTATGTCTATGATGTATAGAGGTTTTGTCTCTATCCAAAGTTTTCAGCAAATCGATGGTTTGAACCTTCATGTGAACTCAGTTAGGAGGACAAAAAGCAGAGAGGACCCAATAATCAAAGGAAAGGCTCTAGCAAAGCACAATTTGATCACCAAACCTAACCTATTTGGGATATTGCCAAGCATATATATAGAATGGTCATATTATATGTCAAGTTCTTACACCATCCTGTCAGAAAAAGAGCTCGGAAAATTCAATAACACTAGAACATGCTCAGGTTTCGGATGCTTTGACTGTATATACACCGAAAATTCCAGGCCTAAGAAAACAATCAAGCTAGTAATTTAATCTAATGTAAATGAATTTAAAGTTGGAAGAGTTAAATACCACAAAGGCTAGGTGGTCCGATCTCAAACCTCACACTTTGCTAGCATTCTTTCATATTGTATACCCACAACAATTAGTTCTCCATCGGGAAAACTTTACCCGGACACTTCTTCTGCGTATTTCTTTCTGAATATCGTGGTTATGAGTTTGTTAAATGGGTTTTGAATAATGCCAATAAGACTGAAAAGCAAACATATTATCATGAATGCTAGGAAATTCTAAGAAGAAAACAACATGCTCAATTTTTGGAGTACTGTACAAGTCTTTGCATATACACTATACAAAAGCTAGAGTTGGCAGCATCATAGATCCCAGATTCCAAATAAGTATCACAAGTCACAAATCACAACAAGAGACGAATTTACGTGGGGCCCTATTGGGCTATGGCTGATGGCCTTTAAAGAATTTATTTTTTTATTTTTATTTTTATATGAGAATAGGAATCTGATAACATTCTCATATTTGTTACTCGGTTTATGTTTTTTTAATTTTAGGAAAGTGATTACTATATGAATCACATTACCCTCTAAGGGGCTGTTTAGTATGAGGTAATCAAAATAATCTGATTCCTAAGAAAGTTAAACATTGTAATGTGATTTCTAGAAAATCTGTATATATGTGTTTGGTTGTATATGAGAATATTATGTCAGATTCCTGGAATGTTAGATAATTGTGTTTGATTGCACGTAGAAATCTTATATTATATATATTATATATATTTAAATAATTTAGATAATACATATTAATATATATTATTATATATAATAATCATATAATCTATGTATATTAATATATATTATATATACTATTATATTATTATATAATATATTAACTATATATTAATATATATTATTATATATAATAATCATATAATATATGTATATTAATATATATTATATATACTATTATATTAGTATATAATATATGAATATATATAATATATTATTATATATTATAATATATATTATTATTTTATATATTATATATATTATTATTTTACATACTATATATATTTATTAATATATATCTATTATTATATTATATATATTATATAAATTATATATCATATATTATTATATAATATATAATAATATAGTATAATATATTATTTATATTTTTATATAATATATAATAATATATTATTTTATATTATTATTTCTGTATACGTCTTTGCTGTCAGACTATATCTGCTTTGTAAGAATTTCTAATCTATCCTTCTAATTTATGTTTCTATATTGGCTATATATTATCCTTTGGTGTTTATTGTATGCATTAGTTCTACGTTTTGGTATCAGAGCCTTGCGACTTGTTGAAGGGGAATATTATTAGGCTTTTCCTAGGTGCAAGAGTCAGTAGTCTTTAAGGGTTTTGGCCGTTAGTCAGGTGGACGTTAGGCTGTGTCTCCCTTGGTGACAGGCTGTGAGTTAAAACCTAGGATCTTCGTTTAATCTATCCTCTTTATCATGTCCACTAGTAGTTCCAGACCTGGTATAGAACCTGATGATGACAACAGTACCACAGGACAATCCGTAGCTAATTATGGGACTAATTGGAATGATAAGGATTTGAATAATTGGCAATTACCCGACATACAGAAATCCAGTATCTATAAAAAGAAGAACATATTAGATTTCAGGACTCTTTTAGGACAAAAGACTAAAGAGATAAATGTTAAATTCCAACATAATACTTTTTCTGCTAATTTATTAAATAAAAATAGTCTCAACCATTACTGCAAAATTGGTTATAATGACCTACGTATTGGTAGTGTTCAAATTGGGATCAAACCTTTATCAAAAATTGGTCCCAATAACTCCTTACTTATTGTTCTTAGGGACAAAAGGATAACTGATTATAAAGAATCTATTCTTGGTATGGCGGAAACAACTTTAACTTATGGACCTATTTATTTTCAATGTTATCCCAATTTTACTATTGCTCTAAACACAGATAAACATAAAGAAAAATGTCTTGTTATTGACATCCAAACACATAATTACAAGTTCATTGAACGATCAAGCCCTTATAAACTTGTTTATCGTGTCCATTATCGTGTCCTTACCTCTGGACTCATCCCTAGTTTTATCCCTCCTACTATTCCAGCTGGTCAAACCATATGTTTCAGTGCTTCACCCTCTGTTAATGTCATGGTCCCTACTCCTGTCCGATGGGAAAACATTGTTTTCCCTGAAGAGTGGATCAAAGAAAAAGTTGACCAACCTTTATACCAACCACCATCACGAAACCTACATGACTGTATTACAGACCAAGATGGTACCCTTAAGATATCCTTCCGAAGGGGTAACTCTTATAAACATCCCAGCATCAGTGACATACCCAGTAATAGTAGTTTCCAAACTGCTAGACACTCTTTGTCCAGCTTATCAAGAGACCACATAGCCAGCCAAATCCCTAGCCTAATCTTTAACCGAACTGACAAACTAAAATCCCCAATTCCTACCAATCATGTTCCCAATGATAGATACATGCCCGATTCCAGTGACACCGATGACCATGTCAATCTCATTCCTAGACGAAGAAAACCCACACGTGTGACTAATATCCTTAAAAGTCCTAACCAAACTGCTCATCCTATACACGAATATGATGAACCAACTTCACCCACTCCTTCCCAAGCCTTAACTGACAGTATCCCACCTAGGCCTACTATCAGGACCATTGATACTCTAGACTCTGGCAACATCGATCATGATTACCTTTTAAAAGAATATCATGACCCTATTAACAAACGATTAAGGAAAACATACGAAACCAATTACACCCATAAGAAACGTCAACAATTTTATACTAGATGGGTATCCACTGTTACTACTCTTAACCAGTAAATACCTTTCTTTGACTGGTATGCAAATCGTAGACAATTCGAAGAAAAATGTTTGGTTTTCAACCGAACTCACAATCACACCTATAAAACAAAATATGGCGAACAAGTTCAATTTCATCCTCCCCCATAAAATTTTGTCATTGACATTATTAATGAAGATACTGAGGCACTCACACCTACAAATACTAGCTGTACTCCCTTTGTTATCATGGATTCCAAGTTATCCAATGATATACCTTCCTCTTCGGCCCAAATTGGTGCCGTTATAAAACAAAACAATTACACTAATGTTTTCCTTAACACTCTAGGAGAACAACTCGACAAAATTGAACTCAACATGACTACATCCTCCCCTGTTCTCCAAACCACTTCCAAAACTGACAATCCTCAGGTCTTTGTTCCCCAGTCATCCAATAGTCATCCTAATAAACCCACCCAAAAAATTGATCCTGATTCATCCGCTCCTAACATTTTACTATTTCCTGATCCCATTGGGATTGAAAAATGCTTTGACCATTTTCTAAATGAAGAAGAACTTCTTAAATCCCTTGAAGCCAGACTCAAAAATCTACCCAAACCAGAAATCCATACCATGGATGAAACTATTTCTCTTTCAAAAGTTGACGATATTGAACAAATGGTTAACAAAATAACTTCTACAGTCAAAGTAGACAGTTATAATTATGATCGATATTATCATAACACAAAACCGTATTATCCACGGCCTACTCCTCCAGACCTCCAATATGAAGAAACTGTTCCATACAGAGCTTACACTGGTAATGCTTGTTACCAATTTAACATTGATGGTCTGTCTGAATATCAAACCATGACTGTCCTCAGACAAATGCATACTATAGGTTATATTTGTATCAAAAAACAAAATATGACACATGCTGATGCCGTCACTTCACTAGCCACTGGCTTTGAAGGACAATTATTTGGTTGGTGGACTTATACTATAAGTTCTTCAGCCAGAGAAACTATCATCAACCACACTAAAGAAATTATCACAACTACTACTCCTTCTACCACCTTTACGCCTTCCACATCAGCTATTACAACCACCACTTCACAACCTGATGGTATCGATGTTCTTTGTTACACCATCCTTATGCATTTTGTTGGAAATCCGAATCGTTTCCAAGGGAAAGAATTTTCAAAACTTCAAAATCTTAAGTGCAAAAAATTGAGTGACTTCAAATGGTACAAAGACATATTTTTAACTAGAGTCCTCCAGAGGCCTGACAATGCTAATTCTTATTGGAAAGAAAAATTTATTTCTAGTCTATCTACCCTCTTCTCTACGAAAGTCAGAGATAAAATGGTTGAACAAATTGCCAGTTCTGATTGGTCACAAATCGACCTAAATACCTCGACTTATGGTGAGATCATCAGTACTATAAATATTATGGCCACACAACTATGTACTGATATTAGACTCAAAAGTCAACTTAAAAAACAAAAACTCACCACCAAGAAAGAACTTGGTTCTTGGTGTGAACAATTCGGGTTTGATAGATTACTTATACCCAAAAGAAAACATCATAAAAATAAAAAATTGTTTCACAGTCCCAAACGCACCAATAAGGGTTACAAAAAATATCAAAAATGGCAGCCTGGATGGCATCCCTCCACAAAACAATCAAAGCCTCAACCTAAACCCAAGACTATTCCTCATAAACGAAAAAAATCTCCCAGATCCACTATAATGTTTTAACTGTGGCCAAGAAGGACATTATGCTAACAGATGTCCTGAAGTCAAAAATAAGATCCGGACCCTTGATATCCCTGATGAACTCAAAGACAAACTTGTCTAACTTCTTCATAATAATTTTTCTTCTACTTCCGATTCCTATTCTGAAAACGAAAATTCTCATTCTTCTGACAATATTATTTTAGCCATCGACCACACTTCTGATTCCGACACCACTTCCCTTTGCCTATCAGACCGTTATCCTGAAAAACAACCCTGCATATGCAAAGAAATAAATGTTCTTGATCAGCATGATTATACTATGATTATTGGCATGATTGATAGTATTGAAGACCCCTCTCTAAAGGCTAAATATCTCCGAGAATTACAACAAAAAATCTCTAGTGGACCAACCCAACAACCCACTATTTCTTCTCCTCCTACAAGTATTCCTTTCAGTACCCCTGATTTTGATTCTAATGTTATAGGACGCTTTCAAACCAAAACCAGGAAAATTACTATTCCTGATTTACAAAAAGAAATTCAAAATCTCAAAGACTGAAATCAAGATCATTAAGACCACCATTTCTAAACTCGAGCATCCTTCTTCCGTTACAAAAAACGACCACCGAACCCCTCTTCAAAAGAATCCTAGTTTTGCTAGTTCCAGTGATTCGGATGATCCCAATATTGCTGACCAACCAGGCTTAACCACTGTCCTTAATCATCCCGGATCTCCTAGCCATCTTAGCCAGGTCAAAACTTATAAGATCCAAAAATGGTACATTGAAATCGACATAAGAATCTCCCAGGAATATAACCTTATTGTTAATGCTCTCGTTGACACCGGAGCTGATCTCAATTGTATAATGGAAGCTCTTGTACCTACTAAATATCTGGAAAAAACCACCGAATCCCTTTTTGGTGCTAACAAGCAACAGCTGGACATTCAGTATAAATTGGCCAACGCCAAAGTTTGTAACCAAGGTGTATGTTACACCACTGACTTTGTCATGGTTAAAACTTTATCCCAAAATGTCATCCTCAGTCTTCCTTTTCTCCATCTCATCTCCCCTTTTAAAGTGCCAATGAAGGTATTATCACTGAATATCTTAATAAAGAAATCCTTTTCCCTTTCATTTATCCTCTGATTATACGAGATCTTGACACCCTCAAAAAAGAAAGCATTCATTTTAATCCTTCTCCTATTCCATCCCTGGACCAATGCATTGCTAATTTAAACATTAAACAAAAGCAATTATCTTTTCTAAAAGATGACCTTGTTTTTGAGAAACAGGTGATTCGTATTGCTGATCCTCAAATGCAAGAAAAGATTAAACAATTTCAAGCCCAAATTGAAAGAGAAGTATGTTCTTCTTTTCCCAATGCCTTTTGGGACCGCAAAAAGCATATAGTCTCTTTACCCTATAATACGGATTTCTCTGAAAAAGATATTCCCATAAAAGCTCGTCCCATACAAATGAATGCCGACCTTGTAGCCTATTGTAAACAAGAAATCAGTGATTTATTACAAAAAGGTCTCATCAGACCATCCAAATCTCCTTGGAGTTGCCCTGCCTTCTATGTTCAAAAGAATGCTGAAATTGAACGAGGAGTTCCACGCCTTGTTATTAATTATAAATCTCTTAATAAGGCTCTTCAATGGATCTGGTATCCTATTCCCAATAAATCTGACTTATTGAAGAGACTTTATGATTCAAAAGTTTTTTCTAAATTTGATATGAAATCAGGGTTTTGGCAAATTCAAATTGCAGAACAAGACAGGTACAAGACTGCATTCACAATTCCCTTTGGACAATATGAATGGAATGTCATGCCCTTTGACCAAAAAAATGCTCCTAGTGAATTTCAGTTCATTATGATTTTATGAATGACATCTTTAATCCTTACTCTGATTTTGCCTTTATTTATATTGATGATGTACTTTTATATAGCAATAATATTGACCAACATTGGAAATACTTGCATATTTTTCCTCAAAACCATTAAATGGCATGGCCTTGTGGTTTCTGCTACCAAAATTACCCTATTCCAAACCAAGATCCGGTTCCTTGGCCATCACATCACCAAAGGTACCATCTGTTGGGGTTTATGCCCTAAAGATGTATTTTGTAAATGGATTTATGAAATAAATAAAAAGAAAAGTTCAATTCATTCTTGTTGTGTTGTTTATTTTATAACTTGTGCATATATTAACATCCTAGATTGCCGGATGTAATCTCGAACTGTATATATGAGTGTCATATACGGATGGATACAGTAAGAGACGTGCAATCTAAAGAGTCCATAGATAACAAATAAAGCTGGGTACTTTATTTGTGGTTAATCTATAGCTGCGGTCCATTCCGTAATGTACGGTGATTCTATCCTGAATCATTCATATGAGATATGGGAATGAAGGCACCTTGTATGATGTGATCATATAGGACTGGGCCATGATCTATATGAATCTCTCACCAAGATCTGTTTACAGATGAGATTCATATATATCAACTAATGATGGCTATATATGGGTGATCTTAATCTTGAGTGTCTTATCGACTCCTTCAGGTTAGATCGTGGTCTTTGATATACCATGGGTAAGGTCAGATGCAATTCCTGATCAATATACTCCATATGTTGGGATTGCGGTTTGGCTTGTGGCTGGAAAGGTATGTACACAATAGTGGAATCCACTCCTTCTTGTGAGAAGTAGATGGTAGTTCCCTTAAGGGTTGATTCGGGGCTTGGACAATATGAGCGCTCTCCTAATTCCGTGAGGAAATAGGATTTATTGTTCATTAGAGAATCAATGGTACTTAAAGGATATATGTAATTAGAGGGGTATAACGGACATTATGACCCAGCTCTAATTATGAACTACTATGGAAGATCACACCATGTGTAATAGCTATATCGATGGACACCGAGTTGTATCGGTCTGTGTAAAAACGTCTGCAGTTGAGAGAGTGCAGCTTCGGGTTTTTAGTGGAATAACACCGGAGTTAATAATCAAAGAATATTAATTAAAGAGTTTAATTAATAATTTCGAGGATTATTGGAGCTCAAAATATTGTAGGTCAATTAGGTCCCCTTGCTAGCCCGATCGCTTTAGGTAACAAGGGTCACGGTTAATTAATTGGATTGTCCAATTAATTGTGTTACGAAAGTGACACGTATTTATTCGGGAAATAATTGAATAATGAGATTATTTAATTAATGAATAATGGTGATTAAATAAATTAAATAATAAGATTATTTAATTTTGTTATTAATCACTAAATGGAGGATGTTAGTTGATATTTGTTTTTAAATAGAATAAGATAATATGATTATTTTATTTTATTAAATTAAATATTTGAATTGAATTTAAAATGTTTAAATTCAAAATAAATATTTAATTATCTTTAAAAATCTAAAGAGATATCAATTAAAGAGTTTTAGTTATAATAATATGTATATATGATATATATCGATAACAAAAATATAGCACACAAAGGATATACACAAGTGTTTGTATATGATACAAACTCATATTGTGTGTAACACAAAAAGGAGAAACAAGAGAGATAGT
The DNA here is from genome assembly GCA_033220585.1 of Dipteronia sinensis. Taxonomy (NCBI): domain Eukaryota; kingdom Viridiplantae; phylum Streptophyta; class Magnoliopsida; order Sapindales; family Sapindaceae; genus Dipteronia; species Dipteronia sinensis. The sequence goes on from CM065643.1 coordinate 39,548,371, forward strand.
GTGCGTGTGATTTTTTTTTAAAGAGAAAAAAAAAAGCTGGTGTGCGTTAATCAATCAAAGGAGAAAAAAAAAGCAAATAGTACGGGTACTATTGTAACAAAGAAAAATAAATTTAATATTTTTTTCTTTTAAACAACTAGAATTGTTCTAGTTTGTGTATTCTCTTGGAAGAAAAAGTTTCTTCTTCGTTTCTCTACATCCTCCTAAGTTCTTGAGTACGTGACGCGCCCACACGCAGTTACCAGTTCCGGGAATAGCTAGGAAGATCAGTGGTACAGATCAGGAGCATATCGTGAAGTGAAGGAGCCTCCAAACTTTGGTAAGGTTCTAAATTTTTTATATATATATTGATTACAATTTCCTGTATTTACATATTATATGTATTAGTTCCAGAAAAAGAATTGTGATCCTAAGTTCACTGGTTCCAGATCGTTTATGATCTGTATAAAAATTTTAAAACCTATTTCCGCTGCGTTACCAGTGAACAGGGGTTCCAACACCATCATCCCAATCCAAAGAAGCCTAGAGTTTGCCAGCAAATTCCCAGATATTATTAAGGACAAAACCCAGTTACAAAGGTTCTTAGGATGTTTGAAATATATTGCTAATTTTTATCAAGAACTCCGCCTTATTTGTAAACCTCTTTTCCAACGCCTTAAGAAAAATCCCCCTCCTTGGACTGACACTCATACCCAAGCTGTCCGACAAATAAAAACTCATGTTCATGCTCTTCCTTGTTTACATATCTGTCATCCTACTGCTCCAAAAATTGTTGAAACGGATGCTTCTGATTTAGGGTATGGTGGAATCTTGAA